>OU862919.1:46909057-48109057 GCA_917880885.1 Limnephilus marmoratus
ATCAGTAGGATTTATAGGTTCAATTAGAAATGCCACAGAGCCGAACCCTCTGATATGAAAATATCTGGAGTCGGTGAATTATATTCCCATTTGGTCTCTAGTAGGTTGACATGTTGTTCTTGTATTGTTTTGTATTTATAATACTTATATAGTGCAATTGCATAACGTGGATTCACTAGATGATCATTTGGGGAAGTGTATGAAAGGGTTTAGTTTTTCCTTCTTTTTTTTTTTTTTTGGGGGGAAAATTTAACCCGGACATTTAAATCTGGTGCGTTAAATAACGATTGAGAAAAATTGGAGGAATGTGAAGTTATGTCTCTCATTTGTTTCTATTCACCCTCAAGTTTCAAATCACGGTACGTAAAGTTTATCAAAAAAATAATCTTTACTGAACCATTAAAACTGCAACCACATTGAAACGGAATGTACAAACAAATTTGCAAACACAAGAAATGCAAAAGTGGATCTCGCTACGCTCAGTCAATAACAGTAACAACGGTATATGAAAATTGTCTGCACGAAACGCAACCCACCAAGCAATAAATCTGTTATTATCGCGTCATTATGACAGTATTATTCATTTTGCAGAGTTGCAAAAATTATATTCGAGGTGTGTTCACGTTCGTTCCTCGTAAAATGATTCTATAGAGATGAAATTTTCTCGTATATACGGGTTGTGGTCGATGATAAAATTCAACGAAACGGTTTTAAAATTGGGTAATCTCGAAGGGTCATAAGATTGGGTAATCTCGAATAGTTCCATGAACTCGTTCTTTAGTGTGAGGAGTACAGGAGCCACGAACGTCCGAATCAACGTTTCTATTGCAATTTAATGTAGATAATATATGGCAGGGATGGCAAATGTATTTCTTCTAGTGTTCGTGAATCATTAAAAGAGTAATATCGATCGTCCAGTTGATTAGTCAGACACGTCCAAAAATTCAACCCCCCTCAATTGGCCTCAGAATTCTATAGTACCTACTCACAGACTACATTCCTGGAAAATACATTACAATTACAGGAAATGGAAAATAATGCAAAAACATAGCAAACAATGCATCATTATATATTATAATTAAACTAGCGAGTTCCCAGCATGCGTAGCAATGCTACTTAAATGAAGAAATTGTTTCTCTCTACGTGTCCTTTCCCATTCTTCCCCGTTCCCCTCCCGCATTTCCTCCTGCCTTCCCCCTCCCCTCTCCCGCTTTCGACCGTCCCGAGAACCCCCCTCTTCCACCTTACCTGCCTTCACCCCTCATTCTTCCCTCAACCAGCGAATCTCCTCTCCCCCTCCCGGATTCCCCTCTCCCTCCCTCCTTCCATCCCTCCGCTATCCCATGAGACACACCCATTTTTCAAACAACTCGCACATCATCTTTTCCAAATTTTTTATACAAATTTCATAACGCCAGAGCTTACCAGCATGTAAAGAAAGCTTCGTGGGCGTGCACACAACAACTCAGCAAAGTTTACTCAGGAGCTTCTGTGTGGATATAATGTAAAAAGAAAAAAATAGCAGATGAGTAAAGGTCCGCGACGTTCGGCCCATGACTGGAACAATGAAATTCTAACTGATTCATATACTCGTAATTATTATTTTTTTAAACTTTGTCGGCGTCTCAGGTTCGCTATTCCTGGTATAGGGAGGTCATGGAACGTCTGACGGAAGGAATGGAAACGAAAGAGAAAAAAAAAGGAAAATGGGGTGGAAAGGGAGGGAATTGAATCCCTGGGGAAACCCCGCGCACAGCGAGCACAATGCACTTTTGGCACGCGATTATTATTGCCAGCTTTCAAAACTATTGTCCTCTGTTCGTGGTATTATTATTCAGTGGCAGTTCCCGGGAAAGGAATAAAATACACAAAAAATAGCATCACGTGAAAGATGCCCAAAATTAAAGAATCGTGAAACCAGGCGTGTTGTATAGGGCCAGATTTACAATTAGGAGGCGGTTATGGGTACCGCCGCCCCGGGAACCATTTATGGAGGTACTGCTGAAAACCAGCTACAATTCAGGATTTCTCCTGGAATGCAGTTACCCTTTCGTTATTTTTATTTTTCTTTTACTAACTCTATTATTTCTATTTTTAAGTTACCCATTTCAGGAGAATTATTCCGCGGGCTGCTACTTCTATTTATCTTTTGTATAATGTTAATGTAAGTACTTGCATACTGCTTACTAACGCCGTATGCATGGACATTGGACGGTCTAGAGTCGTTTAAATAAATGTAGCTTCGTTCAATAAAAAAAGTAGTCTTATGAAGGAGGAAACCATATGTTTCCTTATAACGCTATTGGGAAAGTGATGGGGTCCCCTCCAATGACCCGTTCGTATCATGTTAATGTAAGTACTTGCATACTGCTTTCTATACCCGTATGCATGGACATTGGAGGGTCTAGAGTCGTTCAAATAAATGTAGCTTCGTTCAATAAAATAGAGTCTTGACGTGTGCGGTGAAGGAGCGGTGTGTACTTTCAAAAAGGCTTATAACGCCTTTGGGAAAGTAGTAGGGTCAACTCCAATGTGATATTCGTTAATAGAATCAATGATAAAAGAACAAAATGTGTAATATTGTAAAAAATCTATTAATTAATAAACGTTTTAATTTATTATTATTATTTATTGGATAACCAACACCTCTGCCGTAGGTCACCCCAAGTGGTTCGCTACGTTTGGTGACTTAGCAGGGGTATCCGGGTTCATGGAGTAAGGGTTGGCGGCGTCTGCCCACCAACTGCATGGCGGCCCGGATCGTAAGAGAATGGTTGAGGGAGTCGCTTTGACTTCGCCTTGCACCGCAGTTGGAGGGATGGATTCATACGTCCGTCACTCCTGGACACACTAACCCCCAGATTCCTACCCACCCCTTATACCCTCTTCCTTCCCAGAACTTCCTCTCCTTATTTTCTTAAAAAGAGCCTCCACACAGCACCCCCCAAATATGACATAGGCCCTGAGGGGAATTATTTTTCTCAGGGCCTCCTGTGTGGAGCTAATGTAAAAAAATTATTAACAGACCGATTGCCGTATCTAACTCAGTCTGTTCTATATCACGAGCTGAACACCCGTTCGCAGTTTATGTTGGCTTCATGAAAAAGGGTCGTTTCTTTGACTCGTTTTTAAGTAAGTCGGGTTATCTCTTAGCTTAGCTAGTCTCTTCAAAGGCCCGCATAGTTAAATCCCTTCCTATAGAGCCTTCCTTAACCCGCCTCACAACTCACAACACTGCACAACCGAGTGTCGACATAGGTCCTATATTAAAAAAAAAACTGTCAACGTCTTTTTGACATTTAGAATGGGGCCGAATGACAGAGAAATTTGCCCAGAGAAACAGTTTTTCGCTACGCCACTTTTTTGGTAGATCTCTACTCTGTGTAACCACGAGACGAGTAAGTAAATATTTTTCAGTTTTATTGCTTTCAATTCTTGCAAATCTCTCAAACAGAATAGTTCCCGGTGCACTTGTGTGCTGTGTGCATTACGAAGTCCCTCGCTTTATTTTATGTGCAGTTGTTTGCATCTTTATGCGTCGTTGTTCTTCTTATTGCAGTACGTCGGACGTGCTATATTTTACTCTGGAAAAGGAAAATCCTAAAACTTCATCGCCAATTCGGATATTGATTTTGACATTTCCGGGATTTTTTTACATTAACTTTACGCAGGAGGCCATGAAGAAAAACAATTCCCTCGGGGCCTAGTGGAGAGGCTTTTTGGGGAAGGCTAGGAGAGGAAGTTCTGGGAAGGGAAAAGGTATGAAGGGTGTGTAGGAATCTGGGGTTCAATGTTTCCAGGATGGATGAATCCATCCCTCCCACTGCGGTGCTATTCGATGGGTCAAGAGAGTCCGGCTGGAGAAGTCTAGGTTAAGTCTCCTTCAACCAGGCTCTCCCGAACTGGCCCGCCACGCAGTAGGTGAGCTAACAGACAAATCTCACCCCTTATGAACTCGGGCACCCCTGCTAAATCACCAATCGTAGCGAACCAATTGGGGTTACCTATGGTTGGGGAGTTGGTTATCCAATAAATGGTTTAGGTAGCCAAATTTTTAAAAAAGGTAGATAATGTTAAAGAATTAAGGATTTAGACGAAAATTAAATAAAAGTTTGGAAAATATTCATGGTTAAAATGCTCAATTTTCATGAAAGTCAAAAAGTCATTTTTTCTAAAGGAGCAACTGGTACATAAAAAAAATATTGAAGTCGTCAGAATTTATTAAAGTCTAATAATCAAAAATAATATTTTCTAAGCATAGGTATTATAATATTGTATTACCTAAGCTATATGTTTCGTAAAAAAAATAATTAGAAGGATTAAAAAACCGCTCCATCCAGAGTACCAAGGCCTTGATTGCGGCACCTCGTCGACTTCTTTTTGTTTGTCGGGCGGTCAGTCGCCCCGGCGCGCGTTGCACTCGGGCGCGATTCTATACGAACACACCTTAAAGCGGTACCTACTAGGAGGACGATCAACCTGGGGACCGAACCGGCCAACTGGTAAATTTATGAATTATGAAGACACCGTGTAAAGAGGTGATTTTGTCTGACGATATAAGAGGGTTTTCTGAAAGTTTGAAAAATTATGAAACATCGAAGGCATCAGGATGATTTTTTTTTTAATGTTGTAAAGTGGTTTTCGCTGAAGGTGGAAAATTGATGAATTATAAAGACCCAGAGTATGAGGATTTTTTCCTGGTGTTATAAAAAGTTTTTGACCAAAGCTGGAAAAATTATGAGGGTTAAAGGGTTTTTTTTACATTTTAAAGGGGTAATGCGTTTTATAAATATATCATTATCATTTGATTTTTAAATTGAGAAAGGTTTGAAACAGGTAAAATTTTAAGCAATTAATTTTAGATGAGGATGTGAAAATATATCATGTTTAAAATTGTAGTAGAGTGTAGAGACTGAGGAGTATATAGTCTAAAGACTGAAGAGTAGTGTAGAGTGTAGACACTGAAGAGCAGTGTACAGTAAAGAGTAGTGTGTAGTGTACAAGTGTACACATTGAGGAGTGGTTTACAGTGAAGAGTAGTTTAGAGTGTATATACTGAAGAGCGGTGTACAATGAAGAGTAATGTATAGTGTACATACCGAAGAGATGTTTACAGTGAAGAGTAGTGTAGAGTGTAGATACTGAAGAGTGGTGTACAGTGTAGTGTAGAGTAGATGCTGAAGAATAGTGTACAGTGAAGAGTAGTGTAGAGTATAGATACTGAAGAGAAGTGTACATATTTAAGAGTAGTGCACAATGAAGAGTAATGTAGAGTGTATATACTGAAGAGTGGTGTACAGTGAAGTGTAGTGTAGAGTGTAGATACTGAAGGGTAGTATACAGTGAAGAGTAGTGTAGAGTGTATATACTGAAGAGTGGTGTACAGTGAAGTGTAGTGTAGAGTGTAGATACTGAAGAATAGTGTACAGTGAAGAGTAGTGTAGAGTGTAGATACTAAAGAGTCTACTAAGAGTATGGTAGATACTAAAGAGTCGTGTAGATACTGAAGAGTAGTGTAGAGGAATATTTTTAATTAATTAACTAAAAGAAGAGTGTTTGAGTGGAAAATACTCTCAATATCGCCCTGGTGAAGGATCATCGTTCAGTATCGAAACCTTGCCTGAAATGGCTTTAGCCGTATTTGTTGACTAGATCTGAATAGCCAGGAACGTTCCCACCTTCATATTTCTCACCTCCTTTCCGTATCCCACTACCGTCAGCCTCACAGCGTACTACATTCGGGGATGCCACAATCGCACTGGCTCCAGACGATCGAGGAGCAGTTGGGACTCTTGTAGCGTGTTCATATAAAAAAATTACATAGAAAAATACAGGAATAAAAGTTGTTTTGTCTGAATACAGTATTGGTATTGATAGAATAAAATAATTATACGCGAACAAATATTTGTTATAACTTATAACTAATAAGAATCAATTTACACGATCTTCGGATATTGCAAAATAAAATACTTACAATTTAGATAATTTTTTTGTCGAAAGCTAACAAAAAGCTTAAATAATTGGTATCATCGTATTATTTTTAATTAAAGCTAAGACTTAATTCAGCGAAAACTGAAAATCAAAGTAAAGTTTGTAATACAATATTCGTTCAGTGAACCTCACAGCTATTAGGGTAATTATTATTTTTTAAATGATGACGAAAAATAACAAAATTAAATTTTACAAGAATTCCAGGGAAAGCAATCCGTCTGTCTACCTGTACATAACTTCATATATAATGAAGAGTGTCAGTGGCGGTGAGGATTTGCTTTTTATACAAATCTACAGTTTATTCCGAGATTGATGAAATTTTGCACACTTGACCTTCAAAACAGGTGGAAAATAAACTGTAGATTTGTATACAGAGCAAATCCTCGCCGCCACTGACACTCTTAAAGCAGAATTTTAATACTTCTTTTTTACATGAGCTCCACACAGGAGGCCCTGAGGAAAATAATTTCCGTCAGGGCCTATGTCATCTTTGAGGATGCTGTGTGGAGGGTTTTTTTAAGGAAAGGAAGGAGAGGAGAGTTCTGGGAAGGAAAAGGGTTTAAGGGGTGGGTAGGAATCTGGGGTTCAGTAAGTCCTGGCCATCCGCCTCCAAGACCTAGACAAACCTCACCCCATGAACCCGGGCACCCCTGCTAAATCACCAAACGTAGCGAACCACTTGGGGTGACCTATGGCAGAGGTGTTGGTTATCCAATAAAGGTTCCCGGGGCGGCGGTACCCATTCCCGCCTCCCAAATTGAAAAGAATATACGAAGTGGCCCAAATTTATCTCACCAAGGGGGGGGGGGGAAGGGGTCTAGATTGGAAGAAAATTTGCTCACGTAATTAATGTATGCCCCCAAAGCAGAATTTGGATACTTTTTAAATTAAATTTTGCACACTTGATTGTCAAAATAAAAGAAAAAATTAAGAGGAAACCTGGTCGCCGAGAAATTTAAACAATAGGTATTTTACCAAATTGTGGCTGTCACTGTCGCTCTTCCTTCCCCAAATACTGAGCGAAAGGGACAACATCAGGTTGATGATACCCAAATAAAATCGTAAAAATCGAGGGTTTGTACTTCCTGTTTTTCTCCTCCAAAACTGGACTAATTTTTAAGAAACCGGCTATTTTAATGATTTTTGGAGGTTCGTAACTTCTATAAGCAGTATAAGTATAAAAAAGCAAAACGTACGGACATACTAATGTCTACATCAGTTTTCGAAAAACTCTGTATAAGGCCAGGGTAGCGCCGGCGACTTCAGCTAGACTTGTTTCTGGGTTTGTATATAAATATATACGAGTAGATATATATGCTATGCGTTGCTAAACCATTCATCCGATTACGATGAAACTTTGGGGATTTGATGTGTGCATGGCCGCGATGGTTTCTATATACAATACTGAGTTCTGGAATCATGAAATTATGCATTGCTAACCGTTCATCAGACTGCGATGAAACTTTGGGATTTGATGTGTTCGCGGGAGAGGGGTGGGGGGAGGGGAACCAGAAAGGGGAGAAGATAACCCGGGAGGGCGGAGGGGAACTCGGGAGGGGGGTTCGCGGGACGGGGGAATAGCTGTCACTGGATCACAGTGGATCCGAGGAAACGGCTATTTTAAGAACCAGTTCCTTTCGGATTTATAAAATGGTCACCAACACTAAAAATGGGCGGAGCCGAAATAAAAGCCGCCCGCAGGGCCTAGCAGAAAAAATCTGCGGAGCGGGTTTTTAACTGCTAGTGCTCTATAAAATAGCGTCGAAGCCAGCAATTATTTTGCTTTGAACTGGGAAAAGCTCAGCGCCTAACAAACTTTGGTTGTTTTTACAAGGCTTCTGCTTCCAGCTAGTAAGAGCGGAATCGATTGATTACCCCCTGATTTTCTCTCGAGTGCTTCCCTGAAATAAACTTCGTAAAGTTTCTAAAAGATATAAACTTTTTATCCAGCACAAGCATTATTGGAAGAGCTTCAACACCGATATTACGGGAGTACGAACATACCGTATTAATAAAGCTACTAAACGCTACTTTTTCCTTTGACGCTTTGAAGGACAAAGTAATTTTCACAATCAAAAAGACAGTAAATACTGGGAAGCATTAGAAATACGTAGCTACAATTTCATCGATCCAAATATTGTTCGGAATTTTTCCACTACCGAAGGTCATAGCGGTATGTTAAAAGAAAAATTACCTTCGAATCTAAATGATCGTGATAACACTGATAACCAATAAAGTAAATGGCACATTCCTGAATTTTCTGTTAGAACGCTTGTCCCAATTTTTATAACGAACGTTAGTTATATTACATGCATTTGGTTAGATATGTGTGCGTGTATGTATGTGAATGTGTGTATGTATGAGCGCAAGGTTGGTGAAGAGAGCATCGTGCTTCATTGTTTTTTTTTACGTTAGCTCCACAGACATATGAATATATCTGAACCTGCCCTAAGTGATAAAAACGTATTATTTCCCCCTCCCCATGGAGCCAGCTGGAGCTCCTCCTTGGAGCCAGCTCGCTCCATGGGGAGGGGAACCTCGCTTGAATCTAAAATATGTGACGTCATCATTCTTGTCTTGACCAGCGCGGAACTAACATCCATACATTTTACGAAATAACACGCCAAAAACGGTAGCTTGTGCTATTATGTGGACATAGCGAATGTGGGCGGTTCTCCAGTGTGCTCGTCGCTGGTTACAGGGGTAAGAAAATTATGAAACATTTGTAAAAGTGTCTTAACTAAACACGGCAACAAAATATTGCTATGTGAATAGGGGCGAATCTTTTCGGGGCGAGCATTTGGCCTTCGCAAATATGTTATTAACGTGGCAAGCAATTCGCGCTCCCATGTAAAAAGGTCTATTCTATTCATCCAAAGCAGATTTTGCTTTTAAGAACTAAATGGTGATATTATAAAGCGAGATGCCTATATACTGTCAGATTGATTTTTTAACGAATCACAGTCATCTTTCCTCTCTTCGCCCTCTATAGTTTGGTTTTTCCCCTATATCTTCTGGTCTATTGAATTTGGATGTCTATGATTAGCTCACACAGGAGGCCCTGAGGAAAACAAAATTCCCCTCAGAGCCTGTGTCATATTTGGGGATGCTGTGTGGTGGTTCTTTTTAAGGAAGGGGAAGAGAGAAGTGCTGGGAGGAATAAGGTATGAAGGGGTGGATAGGAATCTAGGGTTCAACGTGTTCAGGAATGATGGATGCATGAATCCACCACACTGCGGTGCAAGGCGATGGGATTTTCAACAGTTATTGATTCTGAGGCGGAACGAAGTTCGCCGGGTTAGTTAGTTGTTTATAAAATGGAAAATATTTACCGGTAAGAAAAAAACCTTCGTTTAATTACTGAAAAATATATTCATAAAGCTTGTGTAAAAATTTGAGACTGATCGGTATAGGCGTTTCCGAGAAATCTTACTCACCGACTTTAAAAACACAGTGTGGAGAAAAACGCTACTTAAATCATTGCTAATGTCAATCGCTGAATCAAATCAACGCTGCTAAATCATTATTTTAAAGCAATAAAAAATATGAAAATAGAGTTAAAAGTTACAACTAAAAAAAATTAAATGTCTTTCCAAGAAAAAAATTGAAAAGCACATTTTTTTCGGTTTCCTGACTGCGGATAACCCCTTAAGAGCGTTTAACCAGCCAGCGGACGAAAATCCACATTTCGTCGAAAGTTGTTCTTACGATCGTGCAGGGCGGTTACAATGAGAAAGATTAATTATTCTCCGACCAGCTTTTTAAAATTATAACTCAATATCGAATTTATTTCAATCCAAATTAGCTTTAATTTATACCTTCATCCAAAAATGCTGAAAGGCGTGATGATAAAACTATTGAAATAATGTACTTTTTGTAATTATTTTTTGATTATAAGTATTTATCATTTTTCAATAATGTCTAAATTTAATAAGAATGTTAAAAAAATCTGAAATATATTAGTTTGTAAGTGCGCAAATAAATACACAAATGGACCAATTTTCGTCAAGAAACACATGTACGTACATATTTTTTTAATGATTTTATTGAAACTAAAATTAAAATTCTAAAACATGCGTTTGCTAGATAATGTATTGATTTATTTTACTGCATGATTATATTATTTGAAATGGGTGTGGTATGATACAAAATCTTTTTTGAAAATTTAATAAATCTCCCAACGACCTATGGAATAACCTTATTATACTAAAAATTAAAAAATTTGCTGAATGCTAGATAAAAGAACAATCTTTCGAAATCCATTTATAATTTTTTGTGGAAAAGAGTCAATACGCCTAAAATCTTTTTTTGAAAATGACGTATTTCCGGTTTTCTCTGGTAATGCCCTCTTAAGCCTTCCACTGTCATAAAAAAATTGCCGTATAACTGTCAAAACCCGTGGAATTTGAAACTTGGATTGAGAAAAATGTATCTTTTACCATAATCCCGACATAAATATGTAGTTCTTTCTTGTGTTAATTAAGTTGAACAAATTATTTATATTTTTTTTACACATTAAGGGCTCATGGAGAGACCGAAAACTGGTTGGCAACTCAGCACGTCACAGCTCAATTTATCAACCTCCTGAACATAGTCGATATTCTTCTGATCTGACATATCGTAAATTACTCGAAAACTTGACAGGTTTATGAGCCGCTACCATGGCAACCTGTCAACAAGGCAACTGAAACGCGACGGCCGCGGAGACCAGCACTCTACACAATAGGCCCTGAGGGAAATTATTTTCCTCGGGGCTTCTGTCTGAGGTGCTTTGTGGAGGGTCTTTTTGAGGAGAGGAAGGAATGAACTTTGGTCTTGAAGAGGTTATAGGAAAGAGGAAACACAGAGGCCGGCAAATCGTTCCACAGTCAGTCGTAGAAGCGACGCGTTCTCTTGTGACTAAGTCAACCGGGTATATATGTTGGGCGCGCGTTTGACATTGTTCCCGACAGTGAACCGGTGCCGAGGGGATCAACGACGCTCGGAGCATCTTCCTTTGAAATACCGGTAGAACATAAGAATAAAGGATATCATTCCCACCCGATGCCTAGGCTCTAAAGATTGCAATCCGTTTGTTAAGACAGGGTAATCTATTAAACGGACCGCCCGTTTCTGCAAAGAGTCGAGGGTTTTTTCAGGTATTTTGGGGTTCCCAGATTTGAAATGCCAAATGGTCGAGTTACAGGACTTCGCTATGATCAGTCAAAGATAAAACAGTTATGTACACAAGGGCGGATCCAGCTTTGGCGCCAGGGGGGGGTCACATACCGCCAGGCGGGGTCACATAGTCGTGGTCAAGTCACTAGAAGTTATGATTTGATTTTTATAAAAATAGATACAAGTAAAAAGTAGGTCCACCTAGGTCCTGGACCCAGCCCAGGGGGGGGTCATGACCCCATGACCCCCCCCCTGGATCCGCCCTTGTATGTACAGTCATTTTGCTAAAGTGATCTCGTTTAATTAGATTCTAAATTTAATTGTTATTCGAGTCCATTGCTCCCAAAAGTCTCCTGCGACCAGTCAGACGGGGCCACATTCAGCTTGCCGGCTACATTAAATTTCATATTTAGTTTAAAGTGTGCATTTAACACTATTATGGCAACAGAGAACAGTGCCACAATAATAATGCCGAGAGCCGACAGCACGAGTGCATCGAGACTGCAACGCAGATTATAGGTGTTTGTTTGCGCGGCAATGCAAAGAGAGCAAACCAAAAGCAAACAGAACAGCTATTATCACTGTCAACAATGTGGATTTATTGCTTATACTCGTTTCCTTGTTTAAATGATAAAGATGTGGAAAAAACTAGAAACGGTGTACAATCTAGCTAATATGAAAACGTTAATTTAGTGTTTATCCAGATCTGAATGGTTAGGTACTTCTCGAACTTTTCATTTCCCGCCTTCTTCTCAATCCTTGCCCTTCAGCCTCACGTATGTCCAAATTTCTTTTGGTTTTTAGGGTATTTGGGATTCATGTGAGCTATCTATCATATATATACATATAATTTTTTTTTTAAAACTATTAAAAGGAAACTGGGCTGCATTTTGTCCATATGACGACCAGCGTAGTGCAGCGGTAAGGCGCTTGACTCGCATTCCGAAGATCGCGGGATCGAATCCCGGCGTGGCAAATAAATTTTATTTGATTAATTTATGTATTTGGCAAATTATTCATTTAAAAATAATATATACCTAGTATATTTGCGGCACGTTCCAGAGAGTAAGATACTCTCAGTATCGCCCTGGTGTAAGACCACCATTCAGAATTGAAACGTTGCTTGTAATGGCTTTAGCCGTGTTTGGTGACCAGATCTGAATAGCCAGGTACTTCCCCACCTTCCTCTGCCATATCTCCTTCCGCTCCCCACTGCCTTCAGCCTCATAACATACCCCAATTGGGGATGCCATAGTCCCACTGGCTCCAGACGGGAGCAGTTGGGACTCTTGTGCGGTATTCATATAAAAAAAAATACAAACGTTTACCCCAATTTCCTCTGGATTTTGACACTACTGCAAATATTTTTTTAATTGTCCAAGAATTTTTTATTTTTTATTTTTATTCCAGTAAAAAAGAAAATTACATTTTCACTCATTTAACAAGAAATAATTAAACACATTAAACTAAACTAAATATAATAATACAACGCTATTCTATGTCATTACTTTGTTTATCAAGAATAAACATTAATAATTTTTTTTATAATTTACCCAGCTTTTTTCATTTTTAATGTCGTTTGGGATGCAATTACATAAATTGCCCCCCTCGTAACCAATGGATTGTTTGCCATAGTTAATGTGGATGGTGTTTAAATGTATGTCACCGTGCTGTCGTGTATGGTGTTTGTGTACTTAGGACGTTTTGATGAATTCTGTGTTTGTATGTATGAGTTTATTGTTTATTTTGTAAATAAGAAGACATGTATTGTATTTGAGAGAAAATAGGGAAATACAGTTGTACGGACAAACGCCGCCCGCGTTTTCTCTTAAAGCCATCAATATGCGTTGCAAAACGCGACAACCGACAACAGCGCCAAAAGTTTCCTATCTTGCAGCAATGAATACTGGTTTTAGTCTCTTTGTGGGAGATGAAAATGCACGTTAAGCGGTCGATTCCAGCGAGGGGCACGACAGGCAAATGCGCGCCGGTGTTTTCCTCTTTCCTTTGGTTGGTTCTCTCGTTGGCTGGCGGCGGGCCAAGACCGCTCTAAGTTTCCGTGGGAATCCAGGAATTCGTTCCGCGGCGCACAATCTCCAAAACAAAACATTCCAATTATAACTGACCGCTTTTAGGCGCGGACGAATCAATCTGCGAAAATGGGGGAAATCGGAAAATTAAAAAAATAAATAAAAATAAGCGAGAAAATATCGTCATCTTACTGTAAGACCTGGCGAGTCTGATAGGCAAAAAAAAACAGGGGTTATACAAAAAATAACTACACATCATTAGTTTTCAGAAGGACGTGCACAAAACACAATAATATCGTTTCAGACGCTGATATTTTCTATTTGTACTGAATCCTGTCAATTTACTAAATTTGTACAAAAGGTCTCCTGATCTATCCTCTCCAGCCTGCCACACAGTTGGTGAAAAGACACATCCGCCATCAAGACCCGGACAAACCTCAACCCTTGAACCCGGGCACTCCTGCTAAACCATCAAATGGCACCTGGCATTATGGCACCCAATGACGTATGGCAGGTGGTTTCCAATAAATGGTGATCTATGGCAGGGGTGTCGATTCCCAAGACAGCCGTACCCATACGCGCCTCTATCCAAAATTAAGTCTATGTGAAATATGACAATATTTTTAATTCCTTTTGCGTCTTAAGGGACGGGAGTTTCTGTCTTTGAATATACGCATCCGAATTTCCAATATTTCCTGTTTATTGCCTTCATCTCAAAGTACCCTTCCTTCGGCACCAGTGCACTGTCAGGAAACACGCCAAACGCGCGCCCAATATTTGTACACAGTTGACATTTCTCACAGTAGAACGGTTCGTTTCTACGACTCAATAGTTAAGTTCAACCGCTCGGCTGTGGAACGATTTGCCGGCCTCTGTGTTTCTTCCCCCCACAACAGGGGTCTCTTCAAGACGCAAGTTCACTCCTTCCTTTTAAAAAAAGACCCACCACACGACATCCCAAAGATGAAACGATTTTCCTAAGGGTGGAATCAGTGAGGCCGACATTATCAAATAATGTTGGAATTTTCATAATTCAAATAACGTTGGAAAATAGAGTTTTATCGATTCCTAATACAATAATGATCAGTGTTATTATTTCACTGTTTTCCTATGAACGGAAGTTATAAATTCATTGGAGGAAATTAATAGAATCAACATTTCGTTGATTAAAAGTTAAGACAAAGTAAGAAAGGTTTATTGGGAGAACCTCGGGGCGACGTGTTTGCTTATCTTTTCTTTGTATAATCAACTTATTGGTTCGTGAAATCGATCCCTACATAGCCATTGTATAGAAGACTAGAAACTTTTAAAACCTTGTAAAATTTTATTACTTATTTTCTTTCAGATAATTAACCCTCGACCCGTCGCGTGGGGTCTTTAAAAGCCCAGGTTTTACAGAAATGCTAATTATGCTCATTTTAAATGTTCCCACTGATTTCTTACTTTAGGTAGCTTCCTAAAAGGGACTATACTTGACGCAAGCGCCGAGAAAATTTAGTTTACGCATGTGCGATGTGAGATACAGACTTGTGTTTCGGCGTGAGGCTAAAAAAATCAACAAAATACCACGAAAAATCAAGTTTATATGTTTTTTTTATTGTATTTTGTTGATTTTTTTATTGTAATAATAATAAGTCTATATCAACCTCAAATAGTTATGAGTTTGATGGAAATTGGTTAGATTTTTTTAAAAGTTTTCTATTAAAAAATATGATTAAAAATTTGAAAAAAATGTTCCTTGTTGATTTATAAGCTCTTGCATTGAAAATAAATAACAAATTTTTAACATTTCTTTTTATTTCAAAGCAATCATTATCACCTGACTGAAATCAGTTAAAATAACATATAAAATGTATGCTACAACAACAATTTAATCATATTTATTTTTGGGGTCCTAAGCGACCCCACGCGACACCTTGCGTTACAAAAAAGGCGCGACGGGCGGAGGGTTAATAAGAACTTCCTTAACTTCTCATCTGTGGCTCGCCCGCCTGTGGGCACAAAAATCTTTGAAGAAGAATATAACACTAATAATCTAAACGAAAATAAGAATGAAAAAAAGACATAAAAATAGAAAAAGGTAATGGGACCATTATCTTTGCGTCCCAGTTACAACCATTATTTTTTTATGTGTATTGTTCTCTTTCATATTATCGTTTAGATTATTAGTGTTATCTTCTTCCTTAATGATATATTACATTGACCTCCGCGGTCCAGGGGTGAAGCAGTGTACACACACAGCTATAAAACCGCGAGCAGATAGATGTCTGTTGAACCGCGAGCGCTTACGTCTTATACCGCCACACCACGCTATCAAATATTTCTTCCCATGGGAGCGGCCACGGAATGCACATTTTTTTGTACTGAATCTGTCAACTTGACATCTGTCAGACACCGGTTTAGGCAGCTCCGTTATTAAAATGACCCCCTCTCCTGTTTTCGGCGGAGAAGGAGGAGCATAACTTTTCGTATATCGCCTCAGGAGCGGTTACGGCATAAGATGTGTATTGTCTATGATTATAAGTATATACTGTAAAAGGGATTGTATAGAGAGCGTTATTTGGCGAGCAATGATCTTTTATATTTTATAGCTGTGTGTGTACACAGCTTGAGGCTCTCTCAAATATTATTTGATGTGTTATTTCACAATCCATGCATTGTTATTTCATAATTCAATATTTAGTATACAGGGTGTCCGGGGGTAAAGTGCATTAACTTCGGGAGGTGATTCTACATGATAGTACAAGTAAAAAAGATAGATAACTTTTTTCGAAATTCCAACTTTTAGGGGTAGTTTTGAAGTAAAAAGATAAAATTAGTCCGTCGTGTGCGGCCAGATTTATTATTTTCCGCTGTTACGATACAGGCCAATCGCAATCGAATCGGGTGCCCGGCAGGCTCTCAGCAAGTAAGATCATACCTCGCACTAAGGATTTTTAGTAGGTTCGTCTTTTTGTATGGGAAAAAAAATGTTGGAATTTCGGAAAAAATTGTTAATCTTTTTTACTCCTACCATCATGTAGAATCACCTCCCGAAGTTAATGCATTTTACACCCGGACACCCTGTATATGCGTCACGTTCCAGAGTGGAAGATACTCCAATGTCGCTTGAAATGGCTTAGCCGTGTTTGATGACCAAATCTGAAAAGCCAGGCACTTCCCCACCTTCCTCTTTCTAATCTCCTTACCCTCCCCACTACCTTCGGCCTCATGACTTATCCCAATTGGGGATGCCAAATTGACATTGGCTCCAGACGGGTGCAGTTAGGACTGTTGTGCGGTAAAAAAAATGGGGAAAAACGAAATAAAAGTTGGCAAAATTAAATAAAGAATTCATAATGGAATGCCATTATGGTGAATGAATAACATGATTTATTTAATTTTCCTGGGAAAGCAGAATTGGTTGAACCTCAGCACAAAGCTCAAAGCATTTCCATCAGGTTTTCCAAGAAAAGTGGAAATAAAAATAAATTATTTTATTTTTTTATTTTAATTTTATGAGTAAAACCTCAAATTGTAATATTTTTAAATAAATTAAGACAATATAAGCGAAACTCAATCAAAAATCTGGAAACAGAAAAATCAGAAAAACATATTGACACCTCTGGGACTCGAACCCAGGACCTCTTGCTTTCCGGAAAAATAAATTAATTAAATTCTAAGCCGAAAAGAAAACTAGTACGAGTAATGACATAAAAAAAAGGTTTACTTAATTTTGAATTTACCAACACGACTAAAAACCAAAAAATCTGTTTTGCTTCACAAAAAACTCGCGAAGAGTAAGTTCTGGCTCATGAAATTTGCACAGCTTGTTCTCTCCGAAATGTTTAGGACACCGTAAATCACGTTCAAAACCGTCTAATGAGCTAAAAAGTCTTGTGTTGTTTGTTCCACATTTATCAAACTAAAGCAAATGTATATTCAATCAATATTAATTTTATTTATACTATAGTATTGAATGTAATTGTAGCCCTTTGTGTCATTTCTTAATCAAATGCCACAATTAACTTAACTCTTTTTTTTTTAAAATTATTTCTTATTTACCTACAACTAATATTTTGTGACATGTAATATGTATTTATGGTATATTTATAACGATAATAAATAAATTAAAAATTAAAATCAAAGTATACAAGGTGTTTAGAGACATACTTGACTTACTCTAACCAGTGATCGCTGACATTATTTGTAGTAAAAAATGTAAATGAAATTTTGGTCTCCGGTGACATTTTTCATTTTTTTCCCACAAAAACATTTAAAAAATAGTAGGTATTGGACAGTTGGAGCTGGGTAAGAGGTTGGACGGTTACTCTGATGGGTGACTATTTACGACATGCGGAATTTTTTTGTTGATGTGTGTTTTCAAAAAAAAAAGTCACCGGAGACCAAAATTTCATGTACATTTTGTACTCCAAATAAATGCAGGAATCACTGGTTAAATAAAGTAAGCCCCTTAACAGCCCTGTATAGCTTATTAGGGAACGTACCCATACTACTTGACCAACTTTTTGCAATTTTTAACCCCCCCCCGGTGACCAAAAACCTTAGGACGCCGCCGCTCATTTGTACCAAGCGTAGTATTTTGAAGACCCCCCCCCCCCCGAACATGTCACGTAGTATGGGTACGTTCCCTTACATAAGGGGATAGATTTTTTTAAATATTCCTGAGTTTTTTTTTGTGCTTTTTTAAAATTTGCTTTGAATTTCTTAAAATTGGAACTGATCGTGTGAATTCAGACTAGCGATAAAGTTCATAAAATACCTATCTACCAACAATCTGAATACTATTTTATTTCAAACAAGGTTGAATTGTTTCATTTATCTATTTTATTTCTATTAAATGAATAATTCTATATTTGAAATGTATATTTCTTTTGTTTAAGTTTTGACAGATGATTGTTCAAGTCTACCGAACTAACGTTGTTCATTCGAAAGGTAACGGTGTTCATTCCGTGTTCATTCTGAAGTCCTTCTAATACGAGTATGTCAACGAAAAATATATATTGGCAATATTTGTTTTTGAAAGGCAATGTGATCCTGAGGACAAAATTTTATAAATAGTTTCAGCTTCACTAATCCTACATTTATAATATCCAGTGATTTTCCACGGGTCTGCGCTAATAATTAATGTTTGTCCATACAATCCCACACAACCGTCACAGATATATTATGTTTTTATAATACACGTCCGTGAGGACTGACAACTCCATAGGATTAAGAAAACTATAACTATGCTAACATAAAGAAAACTATACGAGTACAATATATGTGTCCTTATATACAAAATAAATAATAAACTCATATATACAAACACAGAATTCATTAAAACGTCCCAAGTACACAAACATTTTACACGACAACACGATAACATACGTTTAAACACCATTCATACTAACTACGGTAAGCAATCAATTAGTTACGAGGGGGGCAATTTATATAATTCCCTTCCAGGTGATATCAAAAACGAAAAAAGTGTGTGCAAATTCAAAAAAAAATTGTTCATGTTTATTCACAAAAAACAAAGTAGTGATAGTGAATAATATCGTATGGTATTGTATGACGAGCGATATCGTGATATACGCCAAGCCCACATATAATATTTCTCGTTACAACATAATGAATTAGGCAAATAAAAATGCAAAAGAGAATAAACAAAATAGCTCCAGAAAATAGTAACCAATATTCAGCAAAATAGTAACCAATATTCAGCAAAATAGTAACCGATATTCAGCAAAATAGTAACCAATATTCGCCCAAATTATTGAGATAATAAAAGGAAGGAGAGGAAGTCCTGGGAAGGAAAAGGGTATTATGGATGGGTAGGAATCTGGCGGTCGCTGTGTCCAGGAGTGACAGACGTATGAAATCATCCCTCCCACTGCGATGCAAGGCGATGGGTCGATAGAGTCCGGCTAGAGAGGTAAAAAGGTCTCTCTCAACCAACAAGATCTCGTCAGGAACCCGGACTCCCCTGCTAAGTTACAAAATATAGCGAACCACTTGGGGTGACCTATGGTAGAGGTGTTGGTTATCCAATACTGGTTCCCGGGGCGATGGTGATGGGTTCACGGCGAGTTCATCTAAAATCAATTCATCGAAACCAAATTCATCGAAAACGAGTTCATCGAAAACGAGTTTATCGAAAACGAGTTCATCGAAAACCAATTCATCGAAAAGCAATTCAACGAAAATAAATTCATCGAATGGCCAATTCATCGAAAAAAAATATTTTGTAGATATTTGAGAGAAATGCCGAGCGGACTGGGAAGTTAAAAAAGCATTGGTCAATAAAAGTTGACAATAAATTTATATAAATATAAAAAAAAAATTGATAATAAAACTTTGGACAAGGTGTCTAACCTAACCTAATCTTTTTTTTCGATGAATTGGCGAATCGATGAATTGATCATTCGATGAAGAGGTTTTCGATGAATTGGTTTTCGATGAACTCGTTTTCTATGAACTCGGTTTCGATGAACTCGTTTTCGATGAATTTGCTTTCGATGAACTCGTCGGTTACCATGGTGATGGTAGGTAGACACACCCGCCTACCAAATTGTGATAGATATATCCAAGTTCTGTTATTATTTCAGTAATGTGAAGCAACTGGCCAATGATGATATAATAACAGAACTTGAAAATTTAACTTTGAAAATTGATGAATGGGGTATATCCACAAACGAGGGATTCTGTTGAAACGGAATATTTAAAGATCATTTTTCTGATTTTAATAATCCTTCTAAAAATGTTTGATTTTTATGTTTTCATTCAATTTTATTGATTTTAAAAACGATCTAAAACTGACAAAATCAAAACGGCCCGTGGTTGGCAAATGGATTTGTGACGTCACAAGTATAGCTCAACTGAACCAGCATAAATAAACACCGTCAGTGAGCGTTGTCGCTGATGACGTCACACGCCCCAAAATATCGTTTTAGCGGTAATTCCAAAATGGGAAATTTTAACTCGCTGTAGAAAATTTATTCGTCAACATAAAAATAAAATAAAAATGCTATAATCATCGTAATTTTTTGCTTCATTTTTTTAAGCAATAAAAAAACGTGGAAATACCCGATTCTGTGAAACGACTGGCCCCAAGTAAATCATTTCATGCAACATTTCAAATCTGGGTGACCTTTCAGCAGGGCGAATCTGAAAGAATTCATCGCTAGATGTCACTAAAATGATGTTGTGTGTTATCTAGACAAGGTGATCGATGGCGAATAAAGAGATAAAGAGGGAAACACTCACGAAAAGACCGACAGAAAGATATCCTCGTTCATATTGCGTGTGGGACAACTGTTCGCCTTGTCGCCCTGAAGAGGAAAAACACTAATTTAATTGGAACATCAAACCAAGGAAAAACTACTGTCACGATAAGAGTCAATGATAAACGTGAATAAAATTTGAACAAAATTTAATTTCAGATAAAACGCATCTTTTACATATTTACCCAACACAGCAGATGGGAAATATTTTTCCATATTTTTTAAGTAAACCCTGATGAAGTAAGCATTCCTCAGAAACATGTTGATTTTTTAAACAATAAACGTGGTTAAAACTAAGTGTTGTATTAATTTTAAATTAAAATGATGTCACAAATTAGTTTGCTGTTAGTTTGCTTTTAAAGACGCGTGAAGGGTTTTTTTAACGAAAGAACGAAGTAAAAGTAAGTCTCGAAAAGACTAACATTAAGATTTGTGTCGTGTAAAGTGATGAAGAATCTACCTTTATTATTTTTATGTGACATTCGACGATATACAGACAAATCATTTTAGAGGACACGTCTGAATGTATTTTGTAATAATAATAATAATAATAATTTTTATTTTAGTAATTTGTACATTGAAGTTTACAAATTTCTAATTGATTAAAATATTTCATATTCACTAGATTTTTTCAAGTTTTATGTAGCTCCTACAATACATCTTGAACTTTCCAATTGGTGTGGACTTTAAAGTTTCTGGTAGTGTGTTATACAACTTCATTCCCTTGTACAGTAGACTGTTCTGCGTATTCGCTTTGTCCTTTTTTTGTAGCCTAATTTCCTTGCACGTCCTTGTGTTATATCTGTGAATGTCTTTATTGTATACAATTTTATTTGCGAAGTATTTTGGTAACGTGTTGTTCAATATTTTGTGGATAAATACCATCGTGTTCAAGGTCAGCATCTGTTTCACGGTCAACCAATTTAGTTCCTTTAACATTTTAATTATTTTTAAAAATCTGTTTCGTCGGAGAATTATTCTCATAGCCCTGTTTTGGAGAACTTGTAACTTATTTTGTTCTCTTTCGTTACATAGGAAAAGTATACTTGAGCAGTAGTTGAAGTGTGGAGCAATAATTGAATTGTATATGGTGATTGCAGTTTTTCTAAAAATTTTTGGCCGAATTCTTCCAAAAAAAGATATCTTTTTGCCAATTTTCTTTTGGGTGTATTCAGCATGTCTATTGAAGTTTAGTTTGGAATCTAATATAACTCCTAAGTATTTCATTTCAGTAACATTTTCAATAATTTCACCATCAATTTTAATTTTGCTTTCACTGGATGTCTTCTTGTATCCGATCACCATATATTTTGTTTTTTTTTTGTATTTAATTTAAGCTTATTTATTTTTAGCCATCTTGATACATCATTTAGTTCATTATTTAAAATGTGTATTAGTTCTTCATAGTTATCTCCAATTAAGTATATTAGTGTATCATCGGCAAAAAGTCGTACTTTGCATTTTGAAAATATTTTCACCATGTCATTAATATAGAGTATGAACAATAGAGGTCCAAGGACCGATCCCTGTGGTACTCCTAACTTATTTTCCATTGGTTTTGAAAATTGATTATTTATTTTTGTTACCTGCTTTCTGTCTCTCAAATACTCTTGTATTAATTTAATGGCTACAGATGAGAAACCAATTTCTTTAAGCTTTCTTATTAGTATGTCTCGGTCTATAGTTTCGAATGCCCTTTGAAAATCCAAAAATATTGCTAAGATAAATTTATTATTATTCCTTCCTTCCATTCTTCAACAATTACGTTTAATGCTGTTTCACATGAGTTATTAGATCTGAACCCTGATTGCTCTTGGTATAAAATATCGTGTTTATCTAGATATTGCAAAATTTGTTCTTTTAATATAACTTCAAGAATCTGCTCATATTTTGGTAAGGTGTTGATTGGTCGAAATTCTTCACATTTTCTGGTATTTTTTACCTTTGGAACCGGTATAATGGTAGATATTTTCCATGACTGTGGAAATTTTCCTTCTTCAATCGTCTCATTGATAATATTTAATAGAGTAGATTCAATTACTGGAAAAGCATCTCTTATTTTACTAATAGTTAATCCATCTGAACTATTCTTTGATTTTATTTTGTTTAAAATGTTAAATAAATATTTTATTTTTCTGAAGACCAATGATTCTTTGTTTGGGTCGATATTATCATTTGTGGGGTTAACAGCAATGTTGGGTATTAATATGTTAATTTGAATGATACTTTCAATAAAATATTTATTAAAGTTATTAGCCATGTTTTCTTCGTTTATCTCTTTTGGAAAGTTTACAATTTTTATGTCGTCTTTGTTTTCGCCATGTACTAATTCTTTTATGCTTTTCCAAATTTTTTTGGGATCCCCTTCTTCTGAGTTTATTTTATTTTTTATGTACTCATTATGCGTTCTTTTTATGTCTTTGGAGTATTTGTTTCTCGCTTTTTTGTAGTTATCCCAATCCGTAATACTATTAGTAAGGCATGCTCTTTTGTAAAATGCATCTCTATCGTGCTGCATCGTACGTAGTTCGCTTGTATACCATTTATTATTGTTTCTTTTATGTATCTTCTGTTCTGGAACAACTTCATCAATAGATTTTTTTAAGTTTAATATCATCTGGTCAGCTTTTTGGTTATATTCCATTTGATTTATTCCATTCCAATTAATAGTCTCTAAGGATTGAATGAAAATTTCCTTATTGTATTTTTTGTAATTTTTAAATGTTGTTATTTGTGTTTCCTTACTGGAGTTGCATTTTTCTCTGTCATTTATTAGAATTTGAATGATGTTGTGGTCGGTAATTTTAGGATTATCTAGTACTTTAATATTTAAGTTGAATTTATTTGAGATTACCAGATCAATCGTCGTTTTTGAGATATTTGTAATTCGTGTAAAATCTTTGACTAATTGTTTCATCCCTGTAGCTTGTACAATAGATTTCAGTTTTTTTGTGTATATGTCTGCATTTGCTTTAACATTTATATTAAAATCTCCAGCTATAACGTTTATATTTTCATCTTGTAAATTTTCCATGCACCATCTTTGAAAATATGTTAAAAAGTCGCACTTGCTTGTGTTTGGCGCTCTATAAATTACAGTATATACACCTTTCTTGTTTCCTGATTTAATGGTGATGGCTAAGATCCAACAATGTTTTTCAAATTGATTGTTCGATATTACTTCATATGGAATTTTATTGCTTAAGAGAATCATCACTCCTCCTGTATGTCGACTATGTGAGTCGCAACGGATGGTATTATAATGTTCAAATCTAATTTCACTATCTTGAATATCTTCAGTAACATGTGTTTCACTCATCATAAGCATAAAAGGTTTCTTCTCCTCTAAAAGTATTTTTACCTCTTCGTAATGTGCCATGATGCTTTGTATATTCAGGTATATAATTTCATCTTCTCGTAACTTTTTTTTATAAAAAAGAGATTCTGCTCATTTTTGCTTCTAGTTTTCTTTTATAAATTGAGCATTCCTTGCTCATGGCTGAGTGACCACTATTTAGTTTCAGTCCTAATCTATTGCTAGTCATTATACAATTGATGCACTGAATATCCTCCTCGGTGCAATCTTTAACATCATGATGTTTTGCGCATTTTGGACAAGATTTTAGGTTTCTGCAATCTATAGCCTTGTGATTAAACCCATTACATTTAAAACATCTCATGATATTTAAATTATCAAAGACCCTGCATCTGTCCCATCCAATATTTATTTTTTCTTCCTTTAACATCCTGTGGTATGTCTTTCCGTCAACGTCAGCATATATGGTGTAGCTTGTTTGATTTCGTAGATTTTTTGTTTCTTTTACAAATGTTACTTTTATTGTTGAGTGCTGTTCAAAAATAAACTCATTTTGACACTTAATTGTCCTTTCCATTTCTTCAAAAGAATATTTTTCGGTTAAGCCTATAATTTTGACAGATGGATTTTTTTCTTGCGGGATTTTTACATCATATTTGTCACCTATCTTTGAAATTATTTGCTCCTCCATCTTTTGTATTGCAGCTACGTTCTTGCACTCCACTATTACTGCCCCTTGTTTAAAATTTCTAATTCCAATAACACCAAAATTAACAGGATCTATGTTTTGTTTTATTTCATCCTTTGTTACCATATTTTTTTGATCCTTATCTTTCGGCTTAATAATGATGACAGGTTCATGTTTTTTACATTTACTTGGTTCTTCAATAGATTTACCATATTTCGTAATTTCAGCATACGATTTAGACTCAATATTTAATTTTAAATCTTCAATGTTCTTATCAATTTTGTATAATGACTGATACAATCTGTCGAGTCCCTCCTCTTCTTTGGTAGTTGGTGCCTTGTATTCCTGGACCATGGCTTCAATGTGGTTCAACATTTCACACATTGCCTCAGTTAGGGAGGTTTTTTGATCCTTTGACAAGATGTTAGATGTTAATGTCTTATTGTGTGAACACTAAGTACGGATTGTTTCAAAAAATTTGACGGATTCATCAAATATTTGAAGTTACTTTACTCGTTCAGTGTAAGTTCTTTTCAAGTTCTTTTATTATATCGTTATAGGTATATATGCTCAATAAAACTGAAATAATCACAGAACCTGAATAGAACTTACACAGAATGTAAAAATTAACATCAAATATTTTATGAATCCATCAAATTTTTTGAAAAAAGTTCTGTTATTACATTATTTTAGGCCAGTTGCTTCAGAAAACGAAATAATCACAGAACTTGAATAGACCTTACCCAGAACGTGAAAATTAACTTCATGTATTTGATGAATCCGTCCTAAGGGGTCGTCCATTAATCACGTGATGTTTTTTAGCAACTTATTAACCCCCCCCCCCCCCCGCCGTGGTGATATGTGGTGAGGTTTTAGACTAACCCCCTCCCCCCAAATCACGTGTATTTTTTTAGTACAAAGTATTTTGAAATTTTCAGAATATTATCACGAAAAATAAATACACGTGATATCTCATTATACCCCCCCCCCTGGTATTATTTCGTGTTTTTTCCGAACCCCCCCCCCCCTTTCGAACCTCACGTGATTAATGGACGACCCCTAAGGCTCAGTTGTTTCACCGAAATTCAAATGGAACATTGTCATCAAATGTTGAATGAGCGCCATGTTTTATTTTACATTTGAAAGGTCCCCGTTAAACGACAATTTTAGGAGCATTTTAGCTTTCTATCAAAATGTAATAAGCTGATAAGCTTAACGAAATGATAGTTGTTCTCTTCAGCTGATCACAACTTGTCCAAAAACTGAAACGAACTCACAATCGGCATTTAGCAGGGACCTTTCAACGGTCAAAATAACAAGATGGCGCTGAATGGCCAATTGATGACTTTGTTACACGTGAATTTCTACTGGGTCTAAAAGTAACAAAAGTTTAAAACTTATTTTGAAAACAGAAGGCGAGTATTTATTGAGTTTGGACGTTCCATTTTCGAGTTTGGACGTTCCATTTTCGTTTAGAATTATCGTGACGATTCAAAGACTTCACGGTAACGGTACCGTGATGGCAAAAAGGCAATATTCATACGTTCCTTATCGCTATAATGCTGCAGCTCTTTCTTACACATTAAATAATGGTGAAACACACAAAATACGTGTGACTGTACAGAGACCTACTTTTTTGTGACGGGAATAGCATTTCATTTTCTTTATACGTGTGGAGATACAATGATTGAATGGTTTCCTTTGGGGGGGGGGGGGGGTGCAGATAGGTGTTCACCGTTTATCTTATTTTCGATGTTGTTATTTATTAGTGTTTAAGAAAGAGCTGTAGCCTGTAGCATTATATGTGTAAGAACAAAAGCAAAACCATCAGCGCATTGACATTTGACGTTTTTGGAATTCACTCACACTTCAATAGTATCCTAGTAGGTAACTATATTTCATACTTTCAAAATTATCGTCACGGCAAGTAGCATTGGTAGGGGTTTACGGAAACGTCACGGTGTGGGTGTGTGAGAGAGATGTAAGAAAATGATGACTTTTTTTCCTTTGGAGGAAACAGACCTACATTGTGTATATCATCTTTTGAAAGAGTTGCAGCATTATTGTGTTAAGGAACGTATGTTTATTGCCTTTTTTATGCCGTCTCGGTACCGTTACCGTGAATCGTAACGGTAATAATAAAGGCGTCCATTTTCCCCAAATATTTGAAACCAATTATACCAATATTGATAAGAAAAAATAAATAATTTTTTACGTTAAAATATTGCCGATCGTGTGTATAATATGTTTTGTTCTCTAAGAATATTATCATTTTCAAAAGATTGTAACGTGACTTTGAAATGGAGCTGAGTGAATCAGCAAGTTATATTAAATTATTACAGAGACTTAGAAAATGTTCTCCCTACCACGTTCTACTTCGAAGTCCTTGAAACTAAAACGTTTGAATCATCTGAACACAAAGAAAACTCGTCGAAGTGACGGTATAATTGAATAATGTAAGTTAAATTTTATCACCAATTTCATCGTCATTATTTTGATAGCAAGGAAAACACAAGGAAATGGTGTCATGTAATGACCATCTACCGTATAATATATCCGTGAATATAATTAACGGTACAAAGGAAAATACTCTTACATACACTAGAGACTAATAATTCATATTTTTACGAGCGCTCGATGTTTAAGGTTTGCATATAATTTATATGTCAATATTGGCATATCCTGGGTAATTTCCATTTTGTTTGTTTAAATTAATAAATGACTGTGTACTAACGATACTTATACAATGATCAATTCACATAAACCTTTAATACTGTTAGTTCGAGTGGGCACGTTAAAGGAAACACAATTATAATGAAAGACTAAAAAAAACATATTGTGCAATTCACAAGGTAGAAGTGAAACGATCACCCACACAATCTCAACCAATAGCTTTAAAAAGTGAGCTGTTAATCAAAGCGGTCAATGCGCGGAACTATACGAGATTGAAACCTTACCTACTTACAGTCCCTAGTAAGTAGGTAAGGTTTCAATCTCTCATTCTCTCGCAGTCTAAACCCTATAGATGTATGTGTTTGTCTCTTTTTAGTTTTGTTTCCGTTTCATCGAGTTTCAAATCACAACGGTGCTAAAGAAGTTTTGACTTCAAAAAACATGTGTGCAGTTCACACGCGGTAGAAATGCAACCTTCAGAAAACTAGAGTAGACAAGATTGGGAGGCTACGAAGCACCGCACAAAGAGGAGACCGATTATACTATTTCATACTCTCGCAGTCTAAATCCTATAGACATATGACATCTGTTTGTCTCTTTTTAGTTTCGTTTCCGTTTCATCGAGTTTCAAATCCCAACGCTGCTAAAGAAGTTTTCACTTCAAAAAACATGTGTGCAGTTCAGACGCGGTAGAAGTGAAACCTTCAGAAAACTAAAGTACACAAGAGTGGGGAGGCTATGAAGCACCGCACAAAGAGTAGATTAGCAAGCTAAATCCTTTAGATGTATGTGTTTTTTTTTTTTAGTTTCGCTTTTCCGTTTCATCGAGATTCAAAACACAACGGTGCTAAAGAAGTTTACACTTCAAAAATGCTTGTTTATTGTTTTTTTAAGTGAAAATTAAAATTTTTTACATTTTAATTTTATATCTCACCAGTAGTAAACCTGTGTGGAAATTAACAATGTTATAAGTTAAAGTAATGCACTTATAAGAAATGAAAAATCTCGTGTTTATACAGAGGCGGTATGACAGAATTAGCGGGGTTCTAGTTTAAATCGATGCTTTTTTTACAATAATTTTATTAATGTTTTTATAAATTACAGCCTTGAACGCCGAAACAACTGTCACAATAATAAAAACCAAAATACTTGAAGAAATTTGATTTACTATAATTTCTTTTAAACTAAATAAAATAGAGAGCGAAGTCTCAGGACCGGGGTTCAATTCCTAGATGTGACTGAATATTTTTTGATTTTTATTTTTCAGGTTTTTCTTTCGAGAGTTGATCTCTTTGATAAAGTTACCTAACTACTCAAAGATATTGAAATATAAGATACGACTTAACTGGTGTGTTGTGGAGACTGTTATCGAATTAATTATAATGTTTAATTATTTCTTCCTGCTATCATCGAGATAACAAATATTATGTAAACATTATTATTTGCATGAAATATACAATAACATATTATAATTTTTTAATAAAGAATTATTTCAGAGTTACGAATAACCTGATATTATTTTAATTACTTCTACTATCATCATTATAAGCGAATTGTCGATGAGGATTAAATCCGTGATCACACGACGCCTAGTTGCGAACCCGACGCGTTGGACCACGCAGCTATTCATGTTCTTGTTCTAGAGTTCCACGGCTCGGCTATGCCGATCTCTGTGTTTCCTCCCTCTTACAACATGGGTCTCTTCAAGACCACAAAGATGACATAGACCCTGAGGGAAATTATTTTCATCAGAGCCTCCTGTGAGAAGTTTAAGAAAAAAAAGTGTGTAATTCACACGTGGTAGAAGTGAAACTAGAAAGTCGCTAGATATCGCTTTCTTTTCTTTTGCCTGTTTATTTTAAAATGTTTATTTGAAGATGGATATTGATTTACAAAAATAAAAATTTGCTGAAAAAATAAATTTGAATAAAAATGCATGAACTTGAATAAAAAATTGCAGAAAAAATAAACTTGCAGAAAAGTCAATAGATGTCGCACATTAAATCATAATCATATATTAAGATAGCAGCCAATGATATTTGCGTTAAGAATATGAAGATAATGTTGGTAGTTCTTAGTCGAAGTATGATACAATTAAAAGTGACCGAATTTGTTATCGACACCTTAGCTCAGTTGGTAGAGCTCTTGCATTTTTAAGCAAATGGTCCTGTGTTCGAGTCCCAGAGGTGCCAATATGTTTATCTGATTTTTTCTGTCTCAACATTTTTGATTGAGTTTCGTTAAATTTGTCATCATTTAATAAAAAAAAATAATAAATGTTTATTTTTCTTGGATTTCGTGGGATTCGAACCTTCGTTCGCTGGATTTCTCTGGCCGCTGAGATTTGCGACGAATTATACCGTTGCGCTACCGGACGCTCGCGCGGAGTCCTAAATTTACCGTATAATAATTAGAAACGAGGACCCGTCAAATAATAAATTTTAGTGAAGCATTTCCGTTTCATCCAAATTTCAAATCACTAACAGGGCTAAAGAAGTTTCACTTCCAAAAAACCGTTTGGCAAATTATTAGATACCGTTTCGCAAATAACCAGTTCATAACCACAATAACGGTTCTTATAATTTTAACCCGTTCTCTTTTGCAGTTAATGGGTCACCAGTCATTATTTTTTAAGTAAGTCGTTTGCATTTAGTTGCAGTTCGCATTGCACAAAGGGAGAACATAACGGACCGAAAGTGGGACGCTGGAAAAGTGGAATGCACTTCCCGGTTCATGAAACGGTACACTTTTGGCGCATTTGGGTACTAAATGCATCCAGATTTGTCTCCACGACTTCAGTGCATAAGAAAAAATATCTTCAAACCGTTCCACCGACTCAAAAGGAGAATTTTAATTCATGAGGAAGATAATTAAGAGACAACAAATTAAAAGACATTTTGAAGAAAAAATTATGGTACCTACTTACTAAAACCTTGTAAATGGATCCAGATTTGTCTCCACGATTTCAGCGCGTAAGAAAAAAAGATCTTCAAACCATTCCACCGACTCAAAAGGAGGACTTTAATTCATGAGGAAGCTAATCAAGAGACAACAAATTAAAGAACATTTTGAAGAAAAGTTTATGGTACCTACTTACTAAAACCTTATAAATGCATGCAGATTTATCTTCATCATTTCAGTTAAAAATAAAATAATAAAAAAAACTCCGCACCGGCGCAAAAGGGGGATTGTATTTCACAAGAGAAGTAATTACATACAGCAGATGAAAGGACCTTCACATACATGTAAATTTATATACCACATAAATGTAAAAGATTTGTCTCCACGACTTTTGCAGAGGAAGAAAAAAGGGGATCATAAAATGAATGCCCCGGTATAAAAGGAGGAATATAATTCTTAGGGGAGCTAATTAGAGACTGCAAAGAAAGGGACCCTTTTAAAGATATAAGTACCATATTATAAGTGCACGAAGATTTGCATTCATGACTTGAAGTGTATAAGAAAAAAGAGATAATAAAATTAATGGAGTCCTTAAAAGGGGGATTGTAGTTCACAGGGAAGCTAGTTAGATCCAGCAAATGGTCTGACCCTTTAGGAAAAAGTTAACTGTAATTACATGACCCACAGGATGTGCATTCTTTAATCTGAATGCAAATTATCATGTTAAATCCAATTTACATGAGACAGCATCCTGTGGATACGAACAAGTTTTACGAAAAATAAACAGTCCTTTTTAATTTTATTTTATTATATATTTTTTCTTTATATCCTATTATTATATTATATATTATGTTATATTATAAAGGCGAAAGTTTGTATGGATGTATGGGTGTCTAGATGTATGAATGTATTTTTGTTTGTTACTCTTTAACGCAAAAACTACAGAATGGATTTTAAAAATTCTTTCACCAATAGAAAGCTACATTATTTGCGAGTACTACAGGCTATATATATATTGGTAAGCTCTGGCATTATGAAATTATTTATTAAACGTTTATTGTCCAGACGAAAAGCAAAGCGTTGCTAAGTAATTGTTTGGCGTGCGCTGTCATTTTGTTATTTGTTTAGTTTACTATAGTAATCCCTTTGATAGTTAAAATTTATGCGCGTGTTTGATTGTTACGTTTTAATAGGTGGCACGCGAGCTGTTTGAAAAATGAATCTAACGGGTATGGAGGGGGGTTGTTGATGGGGGTGGGGGGGGGGGGGCGTGACAATCAGACCTTCGTTATTTTATAAAACCTGAAAGTTTTTCAGGTTTTATATATATTAACACGGTGGCTTTGAAAGGTAACAGGTAGCAAAGGTGTATAAAATTGCACCTCAAGCTCAGTTTTATACATTTTATTTGGAATAATATTAGACACTATTCTTCTGCAGCATTCATAAGCGGAACTACTTTGCTCACTCTCCGATACAACGATTTCACACGGGAAACCTGGAGAACTTTGTGGAACTTGTAAAAAATTAATTCAAAAACTATTCCTAAACATATCTCTATTTTTGTAAACCTATCAAATTGCTGTATCTTTGTATTTTTATGACTTGTGTGCATTTTTCATCCAATTTTATTTTTTATTATTTCTTTATCTGTTTAAATCATCTGTCATGAATTAATTGTACAACCAAACATGGCCCCCTGGGCATTAAATAAATAATTATACTTACGTTATAGTATAAAAGCTGAATTTTATATATGTTACTTAAGGGACTATCAAAAGATGTTTTCTCAGTTATAAGTTTTTTTCTAGAATTAATCACAACAGCGGCTCGCGTTAAGGACCGGTAGTACTTTTTCAAAAAGAAGAAGAAGGAGAGATATGTAAATATGAGTGTTAAAGGGAGACGCTAATATTAAAAACGATAATACGAGTATTAAAGCGGAAATGTGAAAATTAATAAAACACGACTCGTTTAAAATAGAGTAAGGAATGTCTAAAATAGCATTCAAAGAAACACTGTGATTTTTTTCATACATACGAGTATAACGTGTAAAATAACTGAAAAACCATGTATAATTATTTTCGGAGCATTGCGATTTTTTTCTATCGAGGGAATTTCATATACATAATTGCCGTTTTGGTGTAGGAAATGTCAAGAATAACATATTTTTTTAAGAGCTCTAAAACTGTAAAGTAAAAGTGTTAAAGGAAAATATATAATAAATCCATAGAAATGCGGGAAGTCGGGCCTTAAAGGGGAATTAAAAGCTTATCGCTATCTATATAAGGGGTGGGGGGTTCGGAAAAAATCACGAAATATCACGATGGGGGGGGGGGGGGGGGTAGCCTGATCCAGAATTTTACACTACGTGGTGCATCGCCTTAAGCTGTACTAATATTTCTCATTGCAGAAATAAAGTAAGAACGATTGGGGAGGGGGGTAGCCTGATCCGGAATTTTACACGACATGGTGCATCGCCTTCAGCTGTACTAATATTTCTACTTGCAGAAATAATGTAAGAACGATTTAAGAGGATATAATCAGAGAAAACCGGAAATATGTCATTTTTAAATCAAATCTAAACGTATTGACTCTTTTCCACAAAAAAATATAAATCGATTTCGAAAGATTTTTCTTTTATCTAGTAAACGCATGTTTTAAATTTTGAGAAATTTTTTTTTTTTTAGTATAATAAGGTTACACCATAGGTCGTTGGCAGATTTGTTAAATTTGCAAACGAAAACTCTTATTTTACAAGACATATTTCACATCATGTAATCATATATTATTGAAAATCAATACGTTATCTAGTAAACGCATGTTTCTATACGTATATTATCGTATCAATAAAATTTAAAAAAAAGCTGCAACAATTAATTACAATATAAACACATATAAATTGCAGCCCGTGCTCTTGATAATATTAATATAATTTACATACAGCATTAGAAACTGCCCACATTTCCTGTAAAAGGGTGTTAAAATCAACAGAGTTCAAAAAAAGTTTACATCGTTATAACAGTGTAAGTTCCTACATTCTAGTTACTTATACAGCATAATTTTCCATTTACTGTGGTGGTAGTAGGAGATTTTCAAATATTGTTAGGTTATTCGTAACCCGGGAATGTTAGTATTTCTTAAAAAAAAAACCAAGCCATTCTTTGTTTTCCATCAAAGGAGTAAAACGTAAGAATGGTCAACAAGGGTGGTTTGCACTGTTTTATTTATTAAGGCACAGCGCGTTGATACCGGTAAAGTTGTCGAAATTCTCAGCGAGAGTATCCGCTAAGATCTTGCAGCTGCCGACCAGAAACTGAGAGTAGGTATTTAGGTACTTCCCCGGAAAGCTCTTTGTTCGACAGGGGTGCGGGGAGCCCGAGGGAGGGGGTGGGGGAGGTAAGAGGGAAAGTCAATCGATGGAGAGCGTAACTTCCCGTATTACGGCGGACGGAAGGCCAATTCTACAGACGCTGCAAAAACTGAGCACATAACTTTCAAGTTCCTTTGCAGAATAGCAAGTTTTTCACAGTTTTGGCGATCCTACATTATTAATCAATGCTGTGCTAACTACGTGAAAGCTTGTCAATAAGAGGAAGGGGAAGAAATTGAACACAAAAGTCCACATACTTTGATTATTCAGTGGTCGGAAATCGCAACACATCTCGTATCTGGTGACCGGACAACTCAGCACCGGACAACTAACAGTCAATAATGTATGCGTTAAGAAAATGAAGATAACGTTGGTAGTTCTTAGTCGAAGTATGATTCAGTTAAAAGTGACCGAATTGGATGTAGGTACCGTAGTTCAGTTGGTCGAGTACTTGCCATGTAAGCAAAGGGTCCTGGGTTCGTGTCCTAGTAGAGCGAATATCTTTTTCTGATATTTCTGTTTCCAGATTTTCGATTGAGTTTCGCTAATATTGTCTGCATTTAATTAAACTTTTATTTTATTCGCCTTCAAAAAAGTTTTTAGGCCCCACCCTGTACATATATTGCAAATGATTTTTTTACTCGACAGTCCATTTTCTTTGGTCAAAAATTAAAAATAATTTTTTGAAAATTGAAATGAATGCGAATTTAATTCAATCACGGCATTTAAAATACATTGCTCCGCCTATTAGTACGTCAAGCAATCTATTTCTAAAAGCCCACGTCTTGGTAATCAAAAAACGCAACGCATCTACGTTATATGCACCAGCTCTTTAAATTAGAAAACACGTCCTTCTCGACTGACAATCGGTGAAGAATTATTTACCCCAGACAATCACAAAAATAATAATAAAATAATGTGACTGAACTACTGAGCATGTCAGTGATGCTAATGTAAAGAAATGAAATGTATTGAAACGAATGGTGCCTAACTGCCTACTGCGCCGCATTTTTTAAATTACGGAATTTAATGAAGTGTAATATTTGCACACTCAATAAGTGCACGTTTATCAGATTCAAAACAGATGTGTTAATTCACAGCTTATTTGATTACTTCTATGAAGAGCGAAAACAGAAAGAGCATTAACCTGATTTCATAAAACCGACAAAAAATGTACATAGTAAACAGTTTTGCTACCCGACATCGCCCGTGATCTAAATTCCAGTATAAATATGTTTATGGTCATATTTCCTAAACATTCACAGTAATACGGAATTTTAGATTGGGGTAATGCTTATTCCAGTGCCCTCGACCCCATCATTAAAGCACAAAAACAAATCATAAAAATAATTCTTAAACTGCCGCTCACTACCAGCACTGATACGATCTTCAATACCTTCAACGTTATGGACATAAAACAGCTCTACTAAAGATCAATTTTAGTTAATTTACACAAAACAACAAAACACTATACAAAGCTGCACAAACAAAGAACTTCTCCAAAATTCTTTTTCCAATACCACCTTTGGACAAAGACACTTTAAATACATAGCTTGCAAACTATACAATACACTACCAGCTACGACAGACAAACTGAATCCTTGACAAAATTCAAACAAGATACAAAGAAATGGATTGTAAGTACTACTAAGCCACACTAAAACATCTGTAAAATAAATCACACATAGACAGAAATAACAAACACACGACCTAACCCATATAAAATATTTCTATTTTTGAGAGTCATAATTCATGGTGGAATTCATTTATAATATATTATAATAAAACGAATATAAAACTTTATTCGTAGAAACTAGCAACGACTTAGCAACATATATAATTATTATTATTTTTTTATTTTTTTTTATTTATTTATTGCAACATTTATTATAATTACAATTTTACAACAAATATATACATTTTTTTTTACAGGTATTTTTTTTTTTACTACCCTTCCATTTAAAGCATTTGCTTGTGTATGGAAGGGGAGTGTACATAAATGCTATTAGTTATTAGTTATAAGTTAGTACTTAAATAATTAATTGTACATAAATATATGTGAGCTGCAGTATTTGTTTGATAATGGTGTGAATTTTTAAAAAAAAAAGAAAGAATGTAATGGAAAACTAAGGATATTTGTAAGATTAATTGACAGTAATTTTTTTCTTAAGAATATTTTTAAAATGTCTCTTGACAGAGAGCAGTATTCGGGTTTTATCATTAATGCTTCTGATTTCTTCTGGTAGACGATTGAAAAAAGTTCTTCCCTGGTAAGTATAATGGTGCTGTGCAAAAGACGTATTTAGTTTTGGGCATAGAAAAACATGTTTAAGTCGAGTTCTGTTTTCATTTAAAAATGGATATTTATCTTTTTCCTTTATAATTTGAATCAATGAATTTTTAATATATAAATCTTTAAATGTGGGTACTTGAAATTCTTCAAACAGGCGTTCTGTTGGGTGGTCTAAGGATTTTTTTAATATAATTTTAATAATTGTCCTTTGTACAATTTCTATTGGAAGAAGGTTACATTTATACGCGGATCCCCAACTAATAATAGCGTATTGTAGAGTGGATTGAACTAAGGCATAGTAGATTAAATATAGATTTTTTATCGACAGAAAATTTCTAATTCTTAAAAATATATATATTAATTTTCTGATTTTGTTTACTACTTGACATATTTGTTCCTTCCATTTCAGATTTTTGTCGATAATTACTCCAAGATATTTAATTTTATTTGTTGTTTTTAATATTGTACAGTTTGATTTGCAATAATTTTGGCTATGAATTTTAGTATTATCGTGTATGACAATGTTAAAATTTTTGGGAGCATCGTTTGGATGGATTGCAAATGGAATTACAAATGTCTTTTCACTATTTAGTGATAGTAAATTAGTGTCGAAAAAATTCTTAAGCGTGTTGATGTCTTCTGTGGCCTTTAATTCTACATTTTCCCAAGTCTTTTCACTTATTATTAATACTGTATCGTCGGCGTATGATGTAATTTGACCATTTAAATGTTGAAAAAAATTATCATTTACATATATGGTAAAAAAAATTGGTCCAAGCACTCACTGTACCTTGCGGGATTCCAAAGCTTGAAATCTCTTGATCACTATTAACATGATTGATTTTTACCACTTGAGGGCGGTTTTTTAAGTAGTTTGTGATCCATTTAATCGCGTTGCCTTTAATGCCAATATCATTTAATTTTTTTAATAGCATCTCATGGGATATGCTATCGAATGCCTTTCTGAGGTCAATAAATATACCCGCACATTTTTTACCTTTATCTAATGATTCGTAAATGTATGAAGTTACGTTAGCAATGGCATCTTGTGTGCTGAGCGATTTAATAAAACCAAACTGGTTTTTGTGTAGTATTTTATTACTATCTAGGAAAATTAACAATTGTTTTTTTACTATTTTTTCAAATATCTTTCCTATGTTAGAAATTAGACAAATTAGGCGATAATTCGTTACTTGTTGCGGATCACCAGATTTGTAAATAGGTGAGATTATTGTGTTTTTGTAATTCATTGGAAATATTCCTTTCGTTAAACTCAAGTTTATTAAATGAGTAATGGGTTTTATTAAGTAAGATTTCATAGATTTTAACATTTGTGCCGTAATAGAATCAAAACCGGGAGACGAACCTCCTTTCATATTTTCTATTATTTTTAAGATTTCACATTCTGTTGTTATTTCAAATGTTGAAAGTATATTACGTTTCTGTAATTTTTTATTTTTTTGTTTTTCTGGGTTAGAAGGCTTATGAATATTTTTCGCAAGATTTTTTCCAACATTTGCAAAGAAGGAATTAAATATGTTTGCACATTGTTTAGGCTGTAAATTGGCATCTATAATTTTTTTATCATGTTCGATGTACTTAATATTTTGTGTTTTTTTTGTATTGTCTATGGCCAAATTCACAGTTTTCCACATTTGTTTATGGTTATTTTCTGAAGATAATATTTTATTTTTAAAGAACTCTTCCTTACTTTTTTTAATATAAGATGTTAATTTATTTTTATATTTTTTATAAAAAATATATGCTTTTTCATCATGGGGATTTTTTAAAGTTGTTTTGTAAAGTTTTTCTTTGTTTCTGATAGATATTATAAGTCCTTTGGTAATCCAAGGTTTTAAACATCTTAATTTTGATTTTATGTGTATTATTATTTCAGTTGTCGAATTTTTAATGTGTTGTGACAGGATTTTTTCAAAGTTTTTCGAACATATTTCGGTATCATCACTCTTTAAAACATTGTTCCAATTTTCCATTTTTAGTTTTTCAGAGAGAATAGTCATGTCTATTGTTGATTTTTTGGGTACTAAATTATGTTTTTTATGTTTAATATTATTATTATACAGAAGTAAGCATGAATGATGATCAGTTATGTTAGTTTTCCAAACAATTGATTTTAGTTTGTGAAGATCTTTAATGTTTACGTTTGCCCAAATGTGATCTAAACAAGATGGAGTATGTTCTTTTATTTCTCTAGTATTTTTATTTATGCAAGATATGAAATTTTGTTCAGTCATACAATTGATGTATTCAGTTTTGTTACTATTTTCTATTTTTTCATTAATGTTCACATTAAAATCACCCACCACGAAGCAGAGTTTATTTTTTAATTTTAATAATATGTATTTGAGGTCATTAATAAACGTAATAATACTTGAGCCATGCGTTCTATAGATAGCTATTAAATGATATATTGATTTGCCGAGTTTGAAATGTACTTCGATGCAGTTTACCAAATGTATTGGGTGTTCTATAATGTTAACAATACTAAATTTATTATTTGCAAATATTATTATTCCCGAATTTTTGTTGATATCTACTTTGGTAGAAATATAATTGTACTCCGGTAAGTGATAAGACGGTGACTCAGCGTTTGTAAATGTTTCAGTTAACACTATGAAGTCCGGCTTTTTAATTAAATTATTTATTTTTAGAATAAGTTCATCTAAATTTTTCTGAATGCTACGGATGTTTATGTGCATAATAATTATATCATTGATGTTTTTAGAAATAATTTTGTTACATGAATCAGTACAAATACATTCATATTCTTGAATTTTAATATTTAATTCTAATTCGCTATTTAAGAAATCATCCATTTAATTAATGTATTTTGCAAAATTATATATAATTTTTTATTTTTTTTTTATTCAATGTCGTAGTTTATTCTTTCTTTGGCTAATTTAAGCATGTAAGAACGGAACTTACATGTTTCGCTGTTTGTTCGGTGGTCTATTTCATTCATTTTACTGTTGAAGGAGTTTATTTCTTTCTTCTTGTTAGCTGAGTGACAGTTAGCGCATTTGGGCGGCAGTTCCAGGGATTTACACTCGGAGATGGGATGATCTTCTGAACAGTGCTTGCATGTTGGTTTATTCATTTTATTGTAGCATTTTTGTGCTGTGTGTCCGAATCTTTGACAATGGAAACATTGGGTAAGAACGTTACAATCGGTTACATAGATTCTCATGAATCCTAGATGATTTTTTTTTCTATTTATAAGATGTAGTCTCAATTCTGGATTTGTTTGGAGAATTAAGTTTTTGCTGTTAGTTTTGATTAAAATCCTTGTAGACCACCCATCTCCACCTCCCCAATATGTTGTGTATATAAACCGTAGACTAAGAATTATTTGTGCCAGTCTGAAGATGGCTCTAACGAGCTGAAACCGGTTACGGTAAAATAAAATTAAGTGGAATAAAGTTTTATATTCGTTTTATTATAATGTACCATATAAAATAAATTAAAATAATAGAAACCTGTCAAATTTAATTCCATAAATAGATTTGACAGGATTTACTACTTTACTTCATCTCTTCAAATATTTATAAGACAACTCTCTTTAAAAGATTTACCCACACTTCTAATCAGCTTTCTGTTTTAATTGTGTTCAAATTAATATGTATTTTACCTTAAATATTCTTGTAACTACGATATTCATTTATATACCTCTACGCCCGTCTCGACACAGGTATATCCTAGTGAGCCAGGCACCGAAAAACCCAATGTAAATATACTTCGCATGGATAAGGGGGTCTTCAAAATACCACGCTTGGTACAAATAAGCGGCGGGGGCCATAGGTTTTTGGTCACGGGGGGGGGGGGGGTTAAAAATTGCAAAAAGTTGGTCACGTAGTATGGGTACGTTCCCTTGTATGTAAAAGGGTGACCCGACAATTCGTCCTGCGACAATTCATCCGGCGACAGTTCATCCGGCCGACAGTTCATCCTGCCGACAGTTCATCCTGCCGACAGTTCATTGTGCCGACAATTCATCCGGCGACGATTCATCCTGCCTGATCATTTAGAAGATTTTTATTAAGTAAGTATGCAAAGAGGATATACGGCCGTACAACAAAAATCGATATACTTATATATGAAGGTTAGGTTAGGTTAGTTTAGGTTAGGTTAGGTAAGGTTAGGTTAGGTTAGGTTAGGTTAGGTTAAAAAAGTTATATTAGATGCAAGTAGGAATCTTTACCGTTCTTTGCTAAGCCGACTGCACGTATAAGTATGTCGTATTTTGTTATTCACGCATGCTTCTTCGGAGAGTCGAAATTATTGATAGTAAAAATAAATTACAGCGGATTTCCACTCAAGATGCCTTCAGATATAAGTATATTTGGTTGTACGGCCGTATATCCTCTTTGCATACTTACTTGAAGAAAAAATCTTCTAAATGATCAGGCAGGATGAATTGTCGCCGGATGAATTGTCGGCGGGATGAACTGTCGGCAGGATGAACTGTCGGCCGGATGAACTGTCGCAGGATGAACTGTCGCCGGATGAATTGTCGCAGGATGAACTGTCATGGAACCATGTAAAAGTGTACCCACTCCCTGGTACAGTGCTCGGATTACTCATAAACACCACCAATGCAATTATAATGTAGTAAAACTCTAGCAAATTAAAGTAAAAAAATTATGTTTCGTAGTTACTAGTAGGGAATTTCAAAATGTTTTTTTTTAACGTTAACTCCACACAGGAGGCCCTGAGGAAAATAATTTCCCTCATTTCCTGTCATCTGGGATGCTGTGTGGAGGGTCTTTTTGAGGAGAGGAAGGAATGAACATTGGTCTTGAAGAGACCCATGTTGTAGGAAAGAGGAAACACAGAGGCCGGCAAATCATTCCACCACCGAGCTGTTGAACACAAGAACGAGTAGAAGAAACGACCCGTTCTCATGTGACAAATGTCAACCGTGTACAAATGTTGGGCACACGTTTGGCGTGTTTCCCGACTATGCACCGGTGCCGAAGGGATCAATGGCGCTAGTTCTTCGGAGCGTCTTCCATTGTAATACCGGTAGAACAAGGATAGCATTCCAACCCGACGCCTGTGCTCTAAAGATTGCAATCCGTCTGTCAAGATGGGAGAATCTATTAAACGGACCGCCCGTTTCTGCACAGAGTCGAGGGTATTTTTCAGGTATTTTGGAGCTCCAGACCAGAGGTGGCTGCCAAATTCAACCGTGGGGCGCACTTGTGATTTGTACAGGGTTAGCAGTTGTGTACTATTAAAGTACCTGCGGGCCCTGTACAGTACGCCCAGTTTTTGGGAGGCTAACTTTACGCTGGTTTCGATGGAGCCCCCATACCTGAGCTGGTCACTTAGGGTTACACCAAGCATATCAATGGAGGGCCTGTTCGGAAGATTGCTACCGTTGAAAGATAGTAGATTTTCATTTCGATCCCTTTTAGACGTAATCAGACATGATTGGGTCTTTGAAACATTAAATTCAACGAGATTATTTTTACCCCAAGAGAAAACACTCTCGAGGTAATCGTCCATTCTTTGCTTCAAAGCCCTCCGAGCCATTGGAGTGTGTGAGCCCTTTGGGGGCTTGTCAAAGAAAAAGCTATGGTGAACTGTACTGTCATCCGCATAACAATGAATTGGTGCACATGACAAAAGGTCGTTGATGTGCAACAAAAACAAAGTCGGAGACAGAACCGATCCCTGTGGGACGTCAGTATTTATCGAGTGTGAGGAAGAGGTGAAACCATCGGCTACCATCTGAATCGACATCCCCCTCAAAAAGTCGGCAATCCACATACACAGGGATGCGGGAAGTCCGTAAGAAGGCAGTTTGTTGACAAGTCCTCGGTGCCAAACCCGGTCAAAGGCCTTGAAGATGTCCAGTGCAACCGTTTGGGTCTCACCGAAACGTTCATGTATATTAATGTACCAGAGGTTATGCTTCCCGGTGTTATTTTACAGCATATTTAATATACAAAACACGGTTCCATGACAACTCAACTCTTTGAAGTTATTAAAAGCTATGAAAAATATAATTAATTTTTCAAAAGAAGCAAACACGTTGTAACTTGACATTTTAAATAAATAAAAAGAAAATACTTTGTTTTAAGTCACTTTATTGTTATTTTTTCCGTCTACCGGTTTCGGTACCTCCGTACCATCATCAGGTTTTTTTTTTAGAGACAGTAAATTAGAGTGGGGGAGGAGAGAGTGGGATAACGGGAAACATAGGTACTTATAGTAGGGCTGAGTATTAAATTTAGTTGATTATTAATGATTTCAGCCTCTAAATTATTTAATCTTAAGCCTATCCCATTTTTGTGTAGGACTTTAATACCTGTATCCCGGTTAAAAGTGTGATCTTTATTAGTAGTATTTTTATATTCAGTCCTGATGATGGTACGGAGGTACCGAAACCGGTAGACGGAAAAAATAACAATAAAGTGACTTAAAACAACGTCAACTTGACAACCAATATACAGTGTCTTTCAAAATATTTCACCACTATTTAATCCAATAAAACAGTTGAAAAATACAGAACAAACAACAACGACGTTATGTATTTTTTTCACAGGTAAATGGTAATATCAAAGCTCTGTAGCTCATGGATGGGGTTTAATTGCGAGCTGAAAACAGTTGCGTTGACCTAGAAATTACCGGCAGAAAAAGTTGCGTAAAATTTCAAGACAAAATTTGTTTCTATGAGAATTCTAAAGTCATAGGCAAATCAGTTTATCATAGGCAAGAGCGCACGTTTGAATATATTTGCGCATACCGAAATTGGTTAGAAATAGTTTGGAACACCCTTCGTAGTCCCCTTTTACCCCTTAGTAGTCCTACGAAATAGTACACTACTACACAAGCAATAATCTCTTTAAAATGATTCTACTGTACCTTTTATGTTACCTATTTACAAGAAGTTCAAATCCATCAAAATTCGACATGGAAGACAATGGAGACATACAGTTTAATAGAAAAAATATCATGTAATCATCGTATAATACTGAATTTCAATAAAAATTACCGTTGCCGAAAAACCCACGAGTAATCAATAAACAAACAAAACCAAACATGACGCTTGCGGTCGAGATTAAAATATTTGATTGGAACTTATATTAAACACGCCTGAAAACGTTACACATTCATAAAATTCATACATTTTGTCGAGTAAATAAACACGTAATGTGTTTCCAACACGGAAAGTGAGAAAAATAACACTAAAACCCTATATAGCAAGTAAATCTGCACACTTAGAGGTAGATTACTTTTAAAGAGATGATTTGCACACATTGCACATATAAATACATTTTTTTTTTTGATTAAACAAAGACGGCTTACATAGTTCCCGTAAGAAGTCAGGCAATGCGATATCTCTCATTTTACATCATTCCTTCGACAGTAACCCGGTCCGTTTAATAAAGTTCACCATGGTTGGTATTGGATTGGGTTCCACAATGCGTCTTCCCAGGAATCTGAACCTTGTTCCCTCCAGGGCGAGACATTGGTACCATAGGTAAATATAGGCATGTTATGTACCTACTGATTTCGTGAAAAATGTCAATAAATAAACATCGGAAATATGCAATATTCCTCAGTACGTAGTGTTCGCAATATAGTCAACATTATATCGCTAGAAACGGTACCTACGCATTAGTGTTGGGTAGGACACGATATCAGGATGAGTTTGTATGAGGTACTCAAATATTGAAATGAGATGTTGACTGTGTTGAGGTGTCCCACCTCATTTGAGGTGAGGTGTTACAAAATATTTTCGCTTACGGGGGGGGGGGGGGGGGGGGGGGGGGGGGGGGGGGGGGGGCGGTTTTTTTTCCTTCAGCTTGATTTTCTTGGTTCAGAGGTGTTGGTTTTCTAATAAATACCGGGGTGGCGGTACCCATACCCGCCTCCCGTCTGTTATTTTTGTAATACGAAAAATTGATATAAAAAAGGCCTACCCCCTCCCCCCCTTCACCACCTCTGATCCCCTCCCCGCACCCCCCTCAGATCCCCCCCCTGCACCCCCCCCTCTTATCCCTTTAAAATTTTTTTTTAAACTGTTGGTACTGTTGTGCGGTATTCACTTATCAATGCATAATTTACAATAAAAAATATTTAGAATAAAAAAAAAATTAAGCAGTTGGGACTCTTGTGCTCATAAATTATTGTTAGGTGTATTCACATAACAATAATTTACAATTAAAAAAATTAAAAAAAAAATTTTTTTTTGGAGCAGTTGGAACTCTTGTGCTCATAAATTATTGTTTTGTGTATTCACATAACAATAATTTACAATAAAATAATATTTCAAAAAAAAATTTTTTTTGGAGCAGTTGGGACTCTTGTGCTCATAAATTATTGTTATGTGTATTCACATAACAATAATTTTCGTTAAAAAATTTTTTTTTGGAGCAGTTGGTACTCTTGTGCGGTATTCACTTAACAATAATTTAGAATAAAAAAATAAAAAACAAAAAATTCGGAGCAGTTGGGACGCTTCTGCGGTATTCACAATATATGAATTGGCTTACTCCATCACCACCTCACGGTTCTAATACAAAAATGTCATAGAATATACAAACACTTCACGCCTCACCACCTCATACATTTGTCCCAAACTATGCGTGACATGACATATAGTTTAATACATCAACCACCTCACACCTCACCTCATATTTGTCCCATACGTGACAACGTGACATGACATGTAGTCCAATACACCAACCACCTCACCCCTCACCTCATATTTGTCTCGTACATGACATGAATGTAGTCCAACTAAACAAACCACCTCACACCTCATATTTGTCCCCCCTTCATATTTGTAGTAATACAAAGAAAGAGTTGGTACAAATAAATATTGTGAGGTGGGGGGACATTTTACGTGTTTGTATGGGACATTTGAGGTGCCTCTTGTATGAGGTACTCAACACTACTACGCATAGTAATTATTTCTCTCGAAATACATCTTATGTTTTTTTAATCAGCTTGTGTAAGTTTTTGTAAACACAGCAGCACACTTATCCAGAGCTGATAAAAATATTGGGGCTATCTCGCGGGGTTGATAAACGAGTCAACTTTAATTGTTGGGCACGAACTGAATTTGCACTCAAAGCAAAATTATTAGACACAAATAATGACTTGCATTCAAACCGTTATTTATTTATCTAGTCGAGATAAACAAATGAGAGTATCAGGAATTTATGAAACATTTGACCTAAGACCGAGATTACTCTTTTGGTCGTAGGCAAAGTACCTACGTAATGCAGTAGGAAAGTGTGCAGACACGTGTTGTAATGAAGAAAAGCGTAATGTAATGAGTAAGCTTAATAAAGGGACGCTTAGGTGGATTGGGCATGTAGAGTCAATGAACGAAGACAGGAACGTAAGAAGAATATATGATAAGGAGACATGGGACGATCTAGTGAACCAGATACTTGGGCCGAGAGTCAGAATAACAGAAGAGTATGTATGAGACGATTTATGAACGTGAACGAGGCAAGGAGTAGTGCTATCCCTGCGGGAAAACGGCGCAAAAAACCTCAGCAAAAAAAATTATAGCGTGACAGTCAGTCGATCAGCATGGATTAGTCATGCTGTCATGTATAATTTACAGGCAGACTAGAGTAATTTCGTCGGTCTACTGGCAAAGTCCACTAAGTCACTAAAACGCAATCCTGAGATAATCGCATTTCAATATTTAGCAATTTTGCAAAGGCTAAAAATAAGTGGATAAATATCTCGAAAATGTTTTAATAAAAATATTTTATAGTTTAGAATGAACCCTTAAGTACCTTATCAATACACGATATTAGTTGTTAGCAATAACAGCAACCTTTAATCAAAATTTACAAAAAAATGAGACCGACTTAGTGGGTTTTACCAGTCAACAATGACTTAGTGTGCTTTGCTTGTTAAGATTACTTAATTAATGTTAAATTGTTGACTTGTTGCTTTAAGGGCCCGCAACCCGGATTTGTACCGATTTATTACATATTTCCCTTAAACACGGTAAGTTTTAAAGCTCTTAAAAAATATATGTTATTCTTAAAGATAATATCTAGACTTTGCCCGCGTCGAAACGCAAATTATATAAAATTACCTCGATAGAAAAAAATCGCAACGTATGCTCCAAAAATTATTATTAACACGTTTGTTTCAGTTATTTTACAAGTTATAAGTATGAAAAAAAATCACAGTGTTTCATTAAATGCTGTTTAAGATAATGCCCGCGAGATTTTTGCTCTATTTTAAACGAGTCGTGTTTTATTAAACATTTTCGCATCGATTTTGTCGCTGTAAATGTTAGCGCTCTCCTCTAACATTCGTAATTTCGTATCTCCCCATCTTCTTCTTTTCGGGCCCGGTTGCAGAGCCTTAAGATTATTTTAAAGCTGACTCAGTGGATTTTGCTTGTATTTTGACGGTCTAAATCGATGTATTATTGACATTTAGAGTATAATGTTTGACTTAATGTGTTTTGCTTGATAATAACATCGGTTTTATGACTTGAGGTGAATTTAAAAACACGTTTAAAACGAAAACGATTAAACATACGACTTAATGGAGTATGCCAGTCGAAAAATGACAATTTTTTACATAAGACCTCATACTTAAGTCTTTCATGAAAAAACGTGTCTTAACTGAACAAACGTGAATTTGAACAATTCGTCAAATTTCAAAGTTAATTTCCTTGTTCTTTGAAAGTATTCGGTTATTATATTATAGCCGTGTGTGAACACGCTCTAAAAGATGGTATTTGAAAGCAATGACAAAAATCAGAGATAGACATAGTTAAGTCAAGACTTAGGTAGAAGTTAAAATAGTTATAAAATATCTTCAATTGTTTAGTGACCGATAAAAATCATTTAGACCATAGACATCCAAATCAATAGACCAGAAGATACAGATGAGGGGTAAAACCAAACTATGGGGGGCGAAGAGAGGAAGAAGAGACTGTGATTCGTTAAAAAATCAATCTGACAGTATATAGGCATCTCGCATTAAAATATCACCATTTAGTTCTAGAAAGCAAAATCTGCTTTGAATGAATAGACCTTTTTACATGGGAGCGCGAATTGCTTGCCACGTTAATAACATATTTTCGAAGGCCAAATGCTCGCCCCGAAAAGATTCGCCCCCATTCACATAGCAATATTTTGTTGCCGTGTTTAGTTAAGACACCTTTACAAATGTTTCATAATTTACTTACCCCTGTAACCAGCGACGAGCACACCGGAGAACCGCCCACATTCGCTATGTCCAATAATATGTGGGTATAAATGTATAGCACAAGCTACCGTTTTTGGCGTGTTATTTCGTAAAATATATAAATGTTAGTTCCGCGCTGGTCACGACAAGAATGATGACGTCACATATTTTAGATTCAAACGAGGTTCTCTCCCCTCCCCATGGAGCGAGCTGGCTCCAAGGCGGAGCTGTAGCCGGCTCCATGGGGAGGAGGAAATAATACGTTTTTATCACTTAGGGCAGGTCCAGATATATTCATATGTCCGTGATTTAGACTTATACCAAAAAATCAAGGTCTTGACTTGAGATGACCATTCTACACATTCTGGACGATGGTAAATAATATTCATTATTAGTTGAGGGTTGATTGAGGAAGAGAAGTTCATTACTTCAGAGTCTACGGGAAGGTATATTGAAAGGGATAAGTTGTAGTAAAGTAGGTGAATCAATAAAACAATTGATAATTTTGAAGAAATAAATGAGATAAAAATTTTTAGACGATCTTCTATAGGAGAAAGGTTTAGAGTTAGTCCAATTTCATCGTATGAGTAATTACTTCTTTCTAATCCTAGTTATAAGTATAAGGACACTAGGTACTCAAGGATAATATAATATATTAAATTATTACGCAAAATGTAGAGCTTCCTTTAAAGTCAACCTGTTTGTTAAGCAAGGAGCGTAACGCGCGTGTAAATTTAATAACAATGAGTATCGATTGACAGGAATAATAATTAATAAAATAATTACTAATTAATGAGAGTTGCGCGTGCAATTCTAATTATCGCTTGTTGTCATAACGAAGTGCGGTGTGGGATTTGTTATTTCTACCATCAATACGTTTAATCTATAAAACAATGAGTGTTATAATATGTGCGGTGTACAATAATAATACACCGTGAAAGAATTGCATTAACATCATAAAAATTATTCGTTTTAAAAACACTTAGCATTAATGTTTTAACAATGTTATGTTTTAACAATGAATGTTAAAAAAACAGGATACATGATCTTAAGCTCAACCCGTAAAATAATTCCTCCTCATGTACCCTTAAAAATTGAAAACAACGACTTGCAAAACCTAATCCAGGAAAAATATCTTGGGCTGTGCATTGATCAGCATTTGACATTTAAACAACACATACAAGGTATTAAAGATAAAATCATCCCCTTAATTAGCGTATTTAGCCGGCTATCATATCTGTTGCCAAATAAATTAAAAGTAGGTTTATATTATAGTCTAGTACACTCACACTTAAATTATTTGATTGAAATCTGGGGAAACGCGTGTGAAACACACATAAATGAATTACAGGTAATACAAAACAAGGTCATCAAAAAACTATTTAATTACAAGCCCAGAACATCCACAAAAAAATTATATACGGAAACAAAACTATTAACATTAAGAAAACTATATGAATACAATACATGTCTCCTTATATACAAAATACAAAATAATCTTGTACACACAAACACAGAATTCATTAAAACGTCCCAAGTACATAAACATTTAACACGACAACGCGATAACATCCATTTAAATACCATCCACACTAACTATGGTAAACAATCCATTGGCTACGAGGGGGGCAACTTATATAATTGCCTCCCAAATGACATGAAAAACGAAAAGAAGCTGGGTAAATTTAAAAAACAATTATTTAAATTTATTCTTGATAAACAAAATAATGAAATAGAATAGTGCTGTATTGAAATATTTATTTTATCTTAATGTGTATAATTATTTCTAGTTAAATGAGTGAAAATGTAATTTTCTTTTAACTGGAATAAAAAAAAAAAAAAAAAAAAAAAAACCCTGCTTAGGTAGTAGGAGTAGGTATAGCGAATAATATTTAGTCAAATACAGTGCTAAGTTACTCACACAGATGCAAAGATGAAATTCCAGTAAAAATGTTCAACCAACATACTAATTTCGGTCGTCTGTGCGTGCGTTAGTTAGTCATGCGTGAAATCTGGTTCAAATTTGATTTGAATTTAAATGCCATTATTTAATTTGGAATCAGTTGTGATTGCAATTGTGTGTTGTGAAAACATGTACAATGTGACCTTAGAACGGGGTACCCCAGTAAGGACACATTTTTCTAAAAAAAATGTAAAAAAATAAATAAATATTGGATATTTATATTTTTGGTTGTTCAATTTAGTACCAGATCTGAATAGCCATGCACTTCCCCGCTTTCCTCTCCCCCATCTCTTACCACTCCCCACTGTCTTCAGGCTCTCAATATATCCCATTTGGGGATGCCATAGCCAGACTCCAGACGGTCGGGAGCAGTCAAAGTACCGTTTATGTAGGTTTGGTTTTTACGGTTCCATGACAACTCGCCAAAGTGGCATTTCAACACCAACACCGTTGCCATAGGTTACCCCAAGTGGTTCGCTACGTTTGGTAACTAAGCACGGGTGCCCCGGGTTCATGGGGGAGGTTTGTCCAGGGTATTGCCGCGAATTGGCCACCTGCTGCATGTCAGGCAGGGTCTGGAGAGACCGGTTGACGGAGACCTAACCTAGATCTCTCGTGCCGGACTCTCTCGACCCATCACCTAGCACCGCAGTGCGAGGGATGGATTCAATCGTTCGTCACCCCTGGACACATTGACCCCCAGATTCTTACCCACACCTCACACCTTTCTCCTTCTCAGAACTAGCAATTATTTCTTTTCCTAAAAAGACCCTCCACCCAGCATCCCCAAAGATGACAAAGGCCCTGAGGGATTTTTTCTTCGGGGCCTCCTGTGTGGAGCTAATGTAAAAAAAAAACACAGCACATAACCTAATCTAACGTAGTTTGCCTAACCTATGTGTTTTTTATCACTTTTAATGACTTTTCAAAGGGGTATTAAAATTCCACTTTATTGAGTTCTCCGGTCACCAGTTTTCAAAAAGCAATCAGCATGTGAAAGGACAAATTTGAATTTTCAAACAAGCGAATTCTACCTATCGTAATATGCATATTATAAACATTTTGCCACTGAAAAATAAACAAAAATTGGAAAAGTCAGAGTACGCCAAAGAATGTTACAAAAGAATAAAAGAAGTATGCAATAGTTTGAAAAAGATGTGAATTTTAATACGTGACAGGTACAGTCACCTCTATGTTTTCCAGATAAGTTCTTAAGAAAGCCCTGTTTGAAATGAGACAGCGCGGCGCTGATAAGCGTGTTGATAAACCATTATATTTATCTGCTGCGCCACAAAGGATTTTATAACAAACTGATAAGGCGATCAAATAACAAGCGCGATAACAATGTTATCTTTAAACTTAATGGGTCATACGGCAACTTGTGATTAAACATAGCATGTGTTATAATTCCGGAGATATAACGATGCATCAATAATGTAATAAAATGCATTCAAAATAAATCATCGATAGCTTAGCAAGTAACGGGTGAAACAGCGTAGTAAACCATCTAACCCCGTTTCCCGGTCCGCCCAAGTAATTCGATTAGCTGCTGAACATTTCTACGCCAATATGACAGAAGCTACTGGACATCTCAAATCTCGAGCCTTCTATGCTTTTGTTGAGATCAGATAGGCCTAAGGGAAGTATGTATTTGCGGTTTTGGAACCGTAATTCAACCAATTTATATTTATAGATATTTAATCACGTTTTACCATTAACCTTTTATTTAAATACTTGGTCGTGACGTATAAACGGCATGGCGCCCTAAATAGTTTCATTATTATTTTTATTTTTTTTTATTTCTTTTTATTGAGGAAACAAACAGTCATACAGAAAAAAATTATTATAACAATAAAATTCATAAGTTGTAGACCAATAAGTTCCATTGTGTTAAAAAATATTGGTTTAGTTTTTTTTACCTACTCAACTTATTAAATGACAAAGAAAAAAAAATATAAACATAATAAAGAAAAACATAAAAAAGAAGAACATACAACATAATAAAGAAAAACGTAAAATTATTAACAAACATGGTTATACTATTTACTATGGTTGATAATAATATGATTTTCACAAAAAGGAAAAAAAAAGTATTTTAAGTTATTAATTTATTAAGCTGCATTTTATATGATTTCAAGTCATGGTTGAAAATGTCAACATCTCGTAAGGTATTGTAAGTTTCACAGATACGTACTATTACAGAGTTTTGCGCATATTTAGATTTACTGTCGTTCTAAATCAGTCGTTCGATCTGGTGTTTTGTTTGGGGCAACGAAATGCAATATTTTCTAACAGATATGATGAATCAACAAGGCAGTTCACGATTTTGTGTAAGGCTGGGATTACACTCGTAAATTTTTTCCTGTAAATCGCTCTTGTAAGCGATTTATGGCCAAATTACCAATGTAAACGACACCAAAAGCCACTTAAAGTAATTTATAGCAAGTTACAGAACTTATTCTTTCGGAAGTTTTTTGACAGGTCTAATCGCGCCCGCGCGAATTTCCAGCCTTCTTACAGCTTATAAAATCAGTTTGATAAGCTAAGATACTTCCGCAAGAAATAGTTCCGAAATGCGCCGCGCACCGTTGCGAAATGTTAAAAATTAAAAGACAATTGTTTTCATAGGATTTTTTTCCTACAAAACTAGTATTTATTTCCAATTATTTAAGTTTTCTGGAAAATGAGCATCCTTCTATTCAATTATCGGTCCAATCCTTTCCAATTTAATGTTTTTGTTTTTAACATTTACGTATTTGAAATTTTGAATTCGAAGTCGGTTGCTGTCAGCAGAAGTCAGGTAGCTGTCATTCGGATGAAACGAAATTAATTGCCGCCTTTGATGGCACAAAAGTGTGTGGAGAATTGTTTAATTAAAGCCACAATCTATTTCAATACTTTATTTGGGCCTTTTCGTCTTTATTGACAAAATCGCGTAAATTTGACAGTAGCAGGTCGTTGTTGACAGGAAGCCATCTTACCGCAAATAAATTTACAGATGTAAACGGTCGCATGAGCATTTACACAGGTCGAACTTGCGAACAACTTCCGTGATCATTAATTACCAAAAGTCGGATGCATATGTGAACGCTCCTGAGAGTGACCTGACAAAATCTTATGTAATCCGTAAATTTTAATTACGAGTGTAACCCCCGCCTAAGAATCTACATAAAAAATGTGACATTTACATTTTCAACTAAAGAAATCTCTTCCGAGTTTCGTGCAGGCCTTGAGATACCTATTTTGTCTATCAATAGTCATTAGTTTAATCATTTACAAATAACATTTAAAACTTGTTTAACTTCATAAAATATTGAATAAACTTATAGTTAACTTGTTTCATTTAATTTTTAATAAGTATGATGAGCACCTTACATCCATGCCCACAAACTGCCCTCCTGCAGCTTCATTGCCATAAAAATCAAGGGTGAAATACGGTTAAAGTTATACACCCTCTAAAACTATAAAGAACTAGCAGCAAAACTGTCAGATTTCAAACTTATATGGTCACTACAATTTTTATGAATTCCTTCTTACACGCAGGGGTGCCCGGGTTCATGGGGTGAGGTTTGTCTAGGTATTGGAGGCAGATGACTAGGACACACTGAACCCCAGATTTCTACCCACCCCTTAAACCCTTTTCCTTCCCAGAACTCTCCTCTCCTTCCAATCCCCAAAAAAACCCTCCACACAGCATCCCCAAAGATGACATAGGCTCTGAGGGAAATTATTTTCCTCAGGGCCTCCTGTCTGGAACTCATGTAAAAAAAAAAAGATAAATCGATTTTCCCCTAACGATAAACTAACGTTTCTATTTTTAATACTGACGATTCGTGTTGGGATTCCATATATTAAAAAAATAATTTTTGATTTTTTTTCAATTTATTTCTTATTAAGAGGAAATACTAGCGGCGTTTTTCCATACAAACGTATTCCCCGTTTATCTCTCTGGATTTTGACCCTAGAGCAAAAATTTTTTTACATAATATAGATATCGACCACTAGCGAGTCGGTACGTTTTGTTTTTTTTTGATAATTTACTTCTTATAGAAGTTAGGACCTTCCAAAAATGAATAAAATTGCCTAATTTAAACGCCGTCAAAAAACGTTCAGTATACAAACTAAACAATGTATTTTGAAAAAAAGCAAAACGTACCGACATAGAATATTTTCTTTTAATACAGTTAGTGAAAAAAAAAATTTAAATCCGTCCAGTTTTGGAGAAGAAAAATGGGGAATACAAAACATCGATTTCGAAGATTTTATTTAGGTATTTTCGGCCCGACGTGCAGGTGTCCCTTTCGCTCATTTCTCCTGTGGGGGCCGGGGAACGAGGGTTTTGACAAATACATACATATAAAGCGAAGTAGTGATGTAACGAATTTTATCGGTAGACTAGTGTTGTCCTTGCCCGAGTAATCGATATTTTTTATTCGTTTTTCTTTCTGTCTAGTGACTCATCGCGGTATACCAATATTGATCGAGCTTTCATACTAAAATTGAGCCAAATTAAAATTGTTTATGTCAAGTACTATAATAAATTTTCAATTTGGGAGGCGTTATAGGTACCATCGCCCCGGGAACCATTTATTGGATAACCGTTATACCTTAGTTTTCTTTTTCGACACCTCTGTGTTGTCTCCTTCGAACGTCGTTGTCTTTCGATAAAATGCTTCTCCCTTTAATATTTTGTCTATAATTCTTATGTGTCCATATTTGTTTGACTTTTAGTATTAATCCTATTCTGACGAAGAACACTCTGTTTTTGAAACATGTTGATAATATTGATTACATCGTGCTATTTTTACAAAGTTATTTGTTCTCATTTAATTAAAAATGACGCCACAAAGTGTATTTGCAAAGTTTGAAGAAGCGTTTAACTTCAATTATAGTATCCTTACCGATTAGGTCAACCGGACTTGCCGCTAAAAAGTTTTTGTTTTCATCGTTACACTGTCCACAGGCACATGTAATCCTGTTTCTTTTGTAAATTGCTTTATTACTTGGTTTTCATTTTATTTTACATAATTTGTTGCATATTTCCTTTATTGCGAGTGCTGTAACATGTTTAATACTCTAGCAACTGAAGTTTTTGTCCGCAACTCACATATTTTTCCAAAGTTTCTATTGCTTAAAAATTATCATCACTTTGACCCACCGTATTCCTTTCGAGTTTTTCATTATTCGGTGAAGATAATTCATGGTAAAATTCCCTTTTTTCATTTTAAACAATTCAGGTGGCATATCTGTTATATAATTCCAATTGACCATTCCTTTTTTCCTCTTTCCATTCGTGTTTTCGTTAAACGTTAGTTTTCTTTTCCAATATCTTCCCGTATTCTCATTCGAAGGTGTTTTCTTTCTATAATCAAGATCTTTCAAGATCTGCTTGACCTTCAAAATATTGCAAGGAATGGCGCCAGCCTATAATTTGGAACTATGTGTCCGACAAAACTTAAGCGAGAGACAGCTTACTCTAAGGTCAGCAGATCTAGATGTTACTAATTACTCTCATTTGGAATAAACTTCCCTCAGCTCTTACTAATATGCAGAATTTGGCTGAATTTAAACTGGCTTTAAAAACAAAATTATTTAAAAAATCATACCATTCATGAATCTTAACTTCTCTCCAATATACGTAATAATAATAAGCCATGTTCTCAAGTTTCCCGTGATTGTTTGGTTTCGGTTTCCTCATAATTGTATTTTTATTTTATGTTTAATATCCGAATTTATGTCAGAATATTTCTCATTTCTGAACGCAAACTGCCTTTCTGTTAGTATTTTATATTTTAGTTTTAAAGTTCTTGTTGTGTCCTGTGTTACAATAGCACCGCTATTGTCTATTATTATTATTGTCCCGTGTGTGCTATAACAGCACTATCTTTGTTAATTTTGTTCTTCTGTCATTGTTTTGTAAATACTCAATATTATTTTATTATTTTCTCAATATTATAAGGAGCACTGTAGGATTATTTTTTAAATTTATTATAGTTAAGCGCACTTGAAGTGAAATGTCACAAAACAGCGCTATATGAATATAATGTTATTATTATTATTATTATTACTACAAGGTACAGTATTTACCAGGATTATGGCCTTGGATGTTCTTTATATTCATGGAGGCGGATATGGATTCCGCCGCCCCGTGAATTGGATAACCAAGACCCCTGCCATAGGTCTCCCCATGTAATTCGCTACGTCTCTGCATTTGCCCACCTTCTGCGTGGCTGGCCGGGTCGGGAGAGACTGGTCGAAGGAGACCTTTTGACCTATCCACCCGGACTCTCTCGATCTCGCCTTGCACCTTAATGGGAGGGTTGGATTCATACTTCTGTCACCCTTGGACCCATTGACAGATACCTCCCTTCCCAGAACTTCCTCTCCTTCCTTTCCCTGTAAGGACCCTTACACAGCGTCCCCAAAGATGACATAGGCCCTGAGGGTTTTTTTTCCTAAGGATCCCATATGTGGAGCTAATGAAAAAAAAACGTGGAAAGATGTGTGTATCTCCTTCGGTCGCTGGCTATAATGCTTGAAAAGGTTATAATAGCGCGAAACTACATTCAATAAATATAATGTTAAATTTGAATTCGAAGCAAGATTTTAAGTAATCGCTGCCTTTAAACTACGTTAACATTCAGTTTTATCCAACCGTTATATTTTATTTGTTATATTTTGTTAAAAAATGTTGTTTTTTATGTGAATACCGCACAAGAGCCAGTGAGACTATGGCATCCACAATTAGGGTATGTTGTGAGGCTGAATATAATGGGGAGCGGAAGGAAGTGAGGAAGAGGAAAGTGGGGAAGTGCCTGGATATTCAGTACAGTTGGTGTACATTATTGTTTAGTATCTTAGTTTTATCCAGAAAACGTGTTATTTTTCCCTTTTACATTTTTAACAGTCTCTCGTGTCTAGGATGATCGAAGTATGTATGAAGAATGAGTTAATGATGAATGTAAGTAAATCTAAAGTCATGGTATTTGAAAGAGATAGTATGAAAACAATGTGCAACATAGTTGTGAATGATGAGTATTTGGAGCAGGTGGGTGAGTTTGTGTACTTGGGAAGTATGTTTACGAGAGATGGTAGTTTTGACAGAGATATCGAAAGAAGGGTAAATGCAGGCAACTTTATTAATGGAGGACGAACGCCTTTGGCGCCAACAAAAAACTGTCAAAAGAAGCGAAGGTAGCCGTCCGTAATTGAGTGCTGGTACCTACCCTGATATATGGCAGTGAGGCATGGAACTGACAGAGGTAGGATGAAAGTAGACTGTATGCTGTAGAAATGAGATCCCTGAGGCGTATGTGTGGTAAAACCATGTACGATCGTGTGAAAAATGTGGAGATCCGCGAAGAATGCAAGGCTGATGTAAGCGTAATGAGAAAGATTAAGAAAGGGACGCTCAGATGGTTTGGGCATGTAGAGCGAATGAACGAGTAAAGGAGTGTAAGGAGAATATATGACGTAAATGTGAATGAAAGAAGAAGTCGGGAACGCCCGAGGAAGACATGGCACGACCAAGTGAATCAGTTACTTATATGTGAACGAGGCAAGGAGTGTGTGCCAAGATCGAGTTGTTTGGCGGTCCATACTCTCTGCCTACCCCTGCGGGGAAACGGCGTGATGGTTGGTTAGTTAGTTTTAGTTAGTTTACATTTTTAACAACTAGATTACGTATATTGGACAAAATATGTTTTGTGTTCTTTGTACTGCCGTTATTGAATAAAAAGTAAGTTTGCTACAAAACAAAAGACCATTATTTTATTTTTTCCAAATCACGAAATATAGTTTTTTCTAAACTTCGGGTCGTTTAGACTAATTTTATTTATTTTTACGTTTCGAATAGCTACAAATCATATGCACCTTTAGAGACCTCGTGCGTTTAAAAATAATGCGCCCTTTTTTCTGTCTATGGAGAGCGGTACACCCTAAAGGCCCTGATCGACAGGCGAGTAAAACCGCGGTCTTATGGCTCGTCGGTAAAGCTCGCCAGTGTATCATTGTAAAACCGCGGTTTTGTGCTTGGCTCGTGGCTTGTCATGTTTGCTTGATTTTTTACTCGGCTCGTCGTTCAAAACTGCGTGTCGATCACGGCCCGCGAGCCAAGCCGCCAGTTATCGGCGACAGCGCTATAGGACGGACAAGGACAGACGTCACGTAATAATGAATCTGCGAATTCACAGTGACGATTTCATCATAGAATTCATAAACGGCTTTCGAGAGTATCCATGTTTATGGCAAATTAAATCAAGCGAATACAAAAACAAGGGAAATAATTAATAAAAAAAAATATATTAAAAAAATTTATTAATAAAAGTTCTTAATTTATTAAATTTATTTTAATTATTAAAATTTATTTTATTTTTTAATTTAATAATAATTTTTAATTCGTGGTATGCTATAATACCAAGATAACACAAAGCTTCAGACTCCGAACAAGACACGTTAACCTCAATTCGACTACGATACGACTGTTTTACTCGCTAGTCGATCAGCACCAACGAGCCGCGAGTAAAACCGACGGTTTTTAAAACCGCGGTATAGGCTCGCCTGTCGATCACCCACTTAACGCCGAGTCAAAAACTTCATTAGCGACGAAATAAGTCGAAACATGTATCAGTTCAGTTCAGTTTCAGTGCCGGCAACCCGGGCGTTTATTTAGTTTCATGGTTATTTACATTGTTTTCTTTTCTTTTACCCGCCTCACTAGACAAAGTCTGTTCCGAGGCGAGTAAATCACATATTATGTTTGTTCCAAAAGAAATGTGTGTATTTAAACAAATATATATATGTATGTAAAAAGATAAAAAAGATAAATTATATATTGGTATATTAAATATTTACATACATACTTTGTTTTTTAGATAAAAGTAAATTAAAATTTTGTGACAGTTGAATATAGCGGTTACATAATAGAAGTAATAATTAATAATTAATCATAATAATTAATATTGCAAAATTGCAGTTTCTCGTATTTGTTTTATTTGAATATTATATAATTTCGTGAGAACTTGTATGAAATGTTATTTATTTAGAATATTTTGAATGTCTGTTCTTTCCTTTTCATTCAACCATATTACAAATCTTTTGAAAAGCCAATTCAAATTATTTGGGGTGACGTAAGTTTTTGTTTGTGTTAGGAAGGTATTGAAAATGTGTGGTGCTAGGTAAGATTCGTGTTTTTTTGCAAAAGTTGATTTGATATGGGGAACTTGAAAGTGCTTATTAATTTTTGCTCTTGTGTTTTGCGAGTGAGGTATGTGGAGATGTGAAGTTTTGATACAGTTTTTGTAAATGATCTTCCTTATGAATAGTTTATTTACGTCTAGTAATTTGTTTTTGATCATTAGCTGTTCCGTCGGATATTGGTAAGGTTTATAAAACATAATTCTAATTATTGTTTTGTGATTTATTTTAAGAGAATTGAGGTAAGTATCTGCTGCTCCTCCCCAAACTGAAATTCCATATGTTAAAATACTTTGACAGAGTGCGAAATATATATTTTTTAGTTGATTTAATGACATGATGTTTCGTATTGTTTTGAAGATGTATGATATTTTTCGTATTTTTTTTGATAATATATTAATATGGAGATCCCATTTTAGTTTATGGTCAACAGTTAAACCTAGATATTTAATATTGTCTGCATAAACAATTTTGTCACAAGTACAGCATGTGTTATTTGACGAAATATTGGTGCAGGGGTTAAGATGTAGTTGTGGTTGGCTATGTGGTTGACCAGCCTTTGTTTTGCTAAAAGTTAAATATTTTGTTTTTGAAATGTTCAGTGTTAGTAGATTATTTTGTAGCCATTTATTTACTACAGTCATCCCTGTTTCTGTGTTTTTGAATACCTTTTCCCATGATTGTGCCTTGAACAAAATTGCAGTGTCGTCTGCATAACTGATTACTTTGTACTCAATTTTTCCTAGGTTTATCTCAGTTAGACTATTTATATAAATGAGGAATAGTATGGGACCCAAGACGCTGCCTTGCGGTACTCCATACCTGATATCTGCTTTGTCACTGCTGTATTTATTTATTTTTACTATTTGTTGTCTCTTTTCAATGTAGCTGACAAACCATTTTAGCGGTTGACCAGTTATACCGATATTTTTGAGTTTTTGTAGTAGTAAGTTATGCGAAATAGTGTCGAAAGCTTTTGCTAGGTCTAAGAATACCCCTATCACCTTTGATCCGCCATCTATGCTTTTCACTATGTAGTTGGTTAATTCTGATAAAGCATCTTCTGTACCCATTTTGGCACGAAATCCAAATTGGCGGCTTGAGAGCAGGTTGTGTTTTTCAAGGTACGCAAGTAATCTTTTTTTCATGGCTTTTTCTAGAAGTTTAGATAGTGAGTTTAGCAGAGTGATTGGTCTGTAGTTTAATATCAGAGTTTTGTCTCCCGATTTATGTATTGGAGTGATACATCCTATTTTTAAATGATCAGGGACAATTCCGAGCCTAAAACTTTGGTTGAAAATGTGTTGAAGCGGTATAAGTATGTATTCTCGTAGATTTATCAGTATTTGATTGGAAATGTTATCCGGTCCCATCGCGCAATTTGGTTTGAGAGATTTAATAAGATCCGAGATTTCCTTTGTATTTACTTGATAAGCATTGAACGAGTGATTTGGTCGTATGGAAGAGCAAAGTTTGTATAAAGAGTCTTCTGATGTACAGTTTTTTTGAAGAATTTTTTCCGCTAGGGTAGAGCCAACTTTTGCGAATTCAGTGTTAATAAAATTAGCTATTTTATTAGGTTCATTGTTTGTTAAGACTTTGTCTCCGTTTATTAATAGTTCTTTGATATGTGAATCTTTCTTCGGAGTGGAATAAGTAATATTTCTTACAATTTCCCAAATTTTTATGTAGGTTTCAACCGTATTTATAAATGTGTCCAGCGCTGTGTTTGGGTCTATTTCATTTAGTACATTAGTCCAAGGTTCATCGTGAATATCCGATTTTAGGGACTTAAAGTTTATTTTGTCTTTCATGTTGTCATTTTTGTTTTTACTTTGTTCTTTGTTAAGAAGTATGTTTAATGTAGTTGTGAAATGGTCAGTGACAGTTGAGCGAATAATGGATGAAAAAGTTTTTTTTCTGGTTTTAGCAAATATATGATCGATGCAGGATTCGGAGTGTGATGTAGTTCTTGTTGGCGAGTTTATTGTAGATTTAAGTCCGTAGTGAGTAAAAACATTTAAGAATTCCGTAGTTTTTGGTTGGCAGTTTAATATGTTAATATTCATGTCACCAGCAATAATTATTTGTTGAGTTTTTTTATGTTTTTCAAGAAGTTTATTTAAGGAATTTAAGAAAGGGGCGAGATTGTTGTAGCATGGTGGTCTGTATATAGCAAATATAGAAAGACATGGGCCAAGTGATATTTGTATGCGATGAGATTCGCGGAAGACGGTAGGTAGGCAGGAGACGCAGAAGGGGCGAGAGGGTGTTCGAGCCAAACACTCACGTGGTCTCACCCACACATCTATAGCTAGTTCTTTTGTGAGCGCTGTGCGACAACGATAATTTTTGAAAATACCTACCGTCGAGATTTCTCACCGGTGGTATTACCTCTTAAAGAGGAAGATAATACTAACAAATCTAAACGAAATATGAAAAAGATGAAGACGCAGAAAAAAAACTATCGGTTGCAACTGTGAGTCGAACCCAGAATCCCATCGATTTACATTTCGATTAGATGATATTCACATAATTTTTTTTTTTTTTAAGTTTTCTTTATTCATTGAATTTTTTTTTTTTTTACATAAGTTGGGGATTTTTCGACCACCATGCTAATATATAATCGATTTACATTTCGATTAGATGATATTCACATATTTTGTTTTTTTTTTAAGTTTTCTTTATTCATTGAATTTTGTTTTTATATATGTCTGAGATTTTTCGACCACCATGCTAGGCACATGCCCGTGTTGTGGGCTTGTGCCTAGCATGCAATGCGGGCATTTAATATATATATATAAAACTAGAAAAGAGTAATTTTTCATTATTCTTCTTCGTATTTATTCTTATCGTAAAAGACATCTTGCACATAAGATGAAAACTTCAAACTCATTCTATTTTTCATACAGGCAATTAATTAACCATTCCAAAGTTAGATACTTATGATAATACCAAAATGCTACAATATTTTACAGGAGAACAGATTACAAAAATATTGTACGCCTTACTTGCCGTAGATTTAACACACACCAGACATAATCTGAAAAACTGCTTAAGTTATATTATATTTTTGTTGATACTGATAACGATCATCATTTGATAAAACACACCTTAGTCTTACATAACTGGATTTTACATTGACAGTTGTTAACGGTGTCTTGTGCATCAGGGAGGTATTGTATGTGTGACTGACCTGTGAACAAAGGAAAACAAATTGATTAATATCATAGCCAAACCTCCGTATGAAGTTTACACGAACACGTGGCAATCAAATTTAGCTACTTTCCCGTGGTAAATGTCCTGTAAAGTAGAAGAAAGGAAATAAAACAAAACATATTTATACCGTTCACTCAAACCACAACGAATTCTGGGAATGAATTTAAATTTGCATGATTCGAAGCTGAGCAATGAATTCAAAGAATATGCCCCCGTCTGTTAGTCATTGGTAAATTCAACATGATTTTTTTATCAAGAAAAAAGACAATGACACACAAAAAAACTGAGAGAGCACTCTTGGCAAATCCACAAAAAAGCAGACGAGAATCGCAGCAAATAAAAATTGAATGAAGTTGTCATTCACCCCATTTACATAGACAGTGTTGTTCATCACACAATGATTCTATTAGGTACTCGTGCGTACATAATAGTAATAATAATATATCTTCATTGGACGAAATTTGCAAGATAACTAAAAAGTACATATTCAGTGTTAATGTTTACAGTTGTTTAAAATAACATAAGTACAAAAGGATATCAACAGAAAATAATATAAATATATGAACAGTAGATACTTCAAGAATAGAAAATAGTTATAAATTTAAGTTTTTCAATAATCCGCCTCACTAGGCTAGCCTGTATTGAGGCAGTAATTTTTAAGCCAATTTATAATACTTATAAACATACCTACACCTTTATTAAAATATAGTCACACAATAGATTGGTTACATTTATTAATAATAATTTTAAATAAAAGCAACCAATACATTGGTTGTATATTACCATTGTATAAATGTTCTGTTATTTGAATACGTGAGTGTTATGATTCCATTGGGTACGTACATATTATGTTCTGTTATTTGAATATGTGAGTGTTATGATTCCATTAGGTACGTACGTATCATGTTCTGTTATTTGAATATGTGAGTGTTATGATTCCATTAGGTACGTACGTATCATGTTCTGTTATTTGAATAGGTGATTGTTATGATTCTATTATGAATGTTTTATTTTACCAACGTGTACACTTCGTTTTTTACAACGACTCGCAGTCCGAAGGTCGCGGGATCGAATCCCGGCGTGCACAAATAAATTTTATTTGATTAATTTATGTTATATCACAATTAATTCATTAAAAATAATATATAGTACATTTGCGGCATTTTCCAGAATGAAAGATACTCTCAGTACAGCCCTGGTGTAAGACCATCATTCAGAATTGAAACGTTGCTTGAAATGGCCTTAGCCGTGTTTGGTGACCAGATCTGAATAGCCAGGTACTTCCCTATCTTCCTCTTCCCCACTACCTTCAGCCTCACAACATACCCCAATTGGGGATGCCATAGACTCACTTGCTCTTGACTCTTATCCTGTGTCGTAAAAAACAGACGTAAGAGGTACATAAATGCATTCAAACATACATAAATTCTAAGGTTAAATACATTTAAAAATTCTTTCTTTGTGGTCATTGCTTGGTCGAAGTTTGTGGTTGATAAAATTATCTTCCAACAAAATCAAAAAGAAAGGTAAAAGGTTAATCTTTAAAGATTATACGTTAATAAACGAAGTAAAAGGCGAAGTAAAATAGATATTGAAATTATAATTATGTACCTACGTTAGATTTGACAGGATTATATTTCTGTATTTTATTTTATTTAGGTTAGGTTGTGTGTAAATTGATATTCCTATCCAATTGCTATTTTTTACAGATGAATCGTATTTGAATTTGGTCATTGTTTCTGTTTGTCTAATCGTATATTGTGTATTGTTTGTGTTGTTTTGTATAGTGTTTTGGTGTAAATTAACCGAAATGGTTCTCGCAAAGAGCTGCTATAACGTTGGTAGTATTGAAGATCGTATCAGTGCTGGTAGAAAGAGGAAGTTAAGGATTATTTTTTGTGCTTTACTTATTCTTTCTCCAATAATAAACATTCCTTCTCCATTAATAAACATACATAATATTCGTAAGTAAGTACCAATTCTTTCACAGTCATAAACATATTTGCATAGGTTATACAATTACTCTCCATTAACAAATGTATTATATTCAAAGGCAGTCAGGTAGGTACCATTTTTTCTCCATAATTGACGAATATTCTTAGGTAGTGAGGTACTTTTTTTTTCCTACAATGGATGTTTGTATTTTATTTAATTTATTTATTTTTATTCCATAATATTTTATTTGTTACAGATTTTTGTTTTTTTTTTGCTACCACACTAGGCTAATATGCCCGTGTGTGGTAGTCATACATTTAATATTTTAAATAGGAATTAAAAAATACTATTCTATTGAAACAGGTGGTAAACATACTAAATAAAAATTAAGAAATATATAAAAGTACCTAAGTGAAAAATAAAAAAATCATATTTTAAAGAAAAAGAGGAATAAAAATGAAAATTCAAATTGTGAAATACAGAAACTAATAATAAAGATTGTGTTAATAACTCATGTATTCTATTCAAATATATAAATAAAAACATACCTACATATAAATAAAAACATAAATAAAATTAGGTGGAAAATTAAGAGAAAAAAATAATGTTCTGAAGAAAAATAGAAATAAAAATGGAAATAAAAATTTTTAAATGCAAAAATTAATGATTAAAATGTAGTGTTTAGAATTCGATGATTATCCATAATAAACATAAAAATGCAGGCAGTTAACAAGTATATTCGTAGGTACATACCAGTTTTCTTTCAATAATAGAAGTGTTTTCGTAGATAGGTACCATTCTTTCTCCAAAAGTAGATGTACGTTCGTAGATAGGTCCCTACCGTTCTTTCTCCAATAATAAACGGGCTTTTGCATCAACGCCTCGAATACTCCCGGTATAAATCTCTAGAGCTATTTCGATCTGAGCGCATTTTCATCCCCTCCGGACCGCCGGAGCGGGGCAGAGGTGCAATGTTTTGGATGGAAGTAGAGGAAACTCGGTCAAACCCTCCCCCCCGTCGTTTCCGCACCCCCGCCACACCGCCACCAGGCCGACTAGTGAGAGTAGAGGCCGACGGCCGCCGGGGGTTGAATTGTGGAAAGGGATGACTGTGGGTGAACGCGCATAGCGGGGGAGGGGTTGCGGGCGACCCAAATACCCCAAGCACATGGATAAATACACTACACGGATATTTGTTGCATTACTATCATTATGACAAGCTGATTTTTTGCTTGATCAATGGTGGAGGACTTATAATTAAACCCACTAGGTCTGGTTCGGAACTCAATGCTTTGGATCGCTTAACCAAAAACGGATCTAAAAATGAATAAACTGTTGATCCCACAAACAAAAACAATGAATACCACATTCGAGGGAATCCCACCACTTTCCTAACGGCGTTATAAGGAAACATATGGTTTCCTCCTTCACCGCACACGTCAAGACTCTACTTTTTTTAAACGAAGCTACATTTATTTGAATGACTCTAGACCCTCCAATGTCCATGCATACGGGGTTAGTAAGCAGTATGCAAGTACTTACATTAACATTATACAAAAGATATTAAGATATAGCGAGTACCACAGTGAAAACTGTAGAGTGTAGTCTGCAAGTGACTAGTCTGATAATGCCTTGGGAAGACGAAACAGCTATCACGCGAAGCGCACACAGCAGAACTGTTGCGGGCGACCCAAATACCCCAAGCACATGGATAAATACTCTGTGGCGACACATCATTATAAACTTCGCCATCAAAAGAGGAATCGAGAAAAATCTCCTAATATCCGCGCGCATCGGCAAACCTACTTGCCTAGGTACCTTCGTACCTATACTGGCCGCGATGTACTTTCTCGCCTCCCGTGCCAGCCCGACGATAATAATATCGCCCCGCCTAGAAAGGTCTCGAGACAGCACCGTACAATATCTGTACGGCGCCGAATATTCTCGTCAGCTGCCGAAGTGGCTCGTATTACCTACCGCGAGGTAGTTACTCTACCGCGGCTATATAAGCAGCCGATCGCTCGCCCGCTGCAGTTCAGTTTCACACTTACAGTCGGCCAACATCTCAGCATGTAACGATCTCTGCATGGCATCGCTACGCTCCAGGGCAGCTTCCTCGAGGTCCATCACCACGTCTCAGCTCTAAGGCCCACCGTGTCTTCAGCTCCAGATATCAGATCCATCCCTCGACTTACAAGGTTTGACGCACCTTCAGCCAAGGGATCAGCTCACCACTTCATGGCACCCCGAAGCCTCACCGTGCTTCGCTGCCATGGAAACACGCTCCGCCTCGCCAGGACTACCTGCTGGTGGCTCAGCTCACCGAGCCACACACCGTTCATCTCCGCGATTCAAAGCGTCGAGCAACGGCCTGGAAGATAGGTCATCTCCACCGCCATGGTGTCGAGCAACTCGCTGACCTTCACCACACCATCTCCACCTCCGTACGCCTGCAGCATCATCTACGGCACTCCGCCTTACATCTTGTTACCGCTTCACCGACTCTTGCTACGTAGCCCAATAAACGACTGACTCACTACTTCGACTTGACGACTTTCATTTCTGTCTCCCGCTCCCTCAACTCTACACGGATATTTGTTGCAGTACTACCATTATTACAAGCTGATTTTTTTGCTTGATCAATGGTGGAGGACTTATAATTAAACCCACTAGGTCTGGTTCGGAACTCAACGCTTTGGATCGCTTAACCAAAAAAACAGATCTAAAAATGTATAAACTGTTGATCCCACAAACAAAAACAACGAATACCAAAGTGAAAGCTGTATAGTGTAGTCTGCAAGTGACTAGTCTGATAATGCCTTGGGAAGACGAAACAGCTATCACGCGAAGGCACACAGCTGAACTTGTTTATAAATAAGTTTTATAAAAAAAGTTTTCCTGTCCCTGCTGAAGCTTCCCAACGTAGTTTGTGGGCAATTTTGCATTAGAATCGTGGCACAGCAATTGGATTATTTGGATGACGGACTATTAGGAAACTCGAGATTTTCCCAATTGATTCTCGCTCGATTGCCAGTAGTATGTAAGTAAAGCCCCGTTCAGAAGGCAGTCAAATGTTCCGTGGCGAGACTTTTATTATGTCATTTGGCGCTTTTGTTACTGTTGTTTTGTTTGTGCTTGGAGCACAGAATAACAAGAAATACCACGTGGGCGTGTTTTCGTGCTTAATTTCGTATGTACATAGAACTGTGGTTTACGATCATAAATTCAAATAGGGTGTCGATATAAGATATCTGGGATGAAGATTCACAATGTGGAAGACGGGTAAGGGCACCGTTGCCCCTGGAACCATTTATTGGATAACCAACACCCCAAGCAGTTTTTTTTTACATTAACTCCATACAGGAGGCCCTGAGGAAAATAATTTCCCTCAGGGCCCTATGTCACCTGAGATGCTGTGTGGAGGGTCTTTTTGAGTAGAGGAAGGAATGAACATTGGTCTTGAAGAGACCCATGTTGTAGGAAGGAGGAAACACAAAGGCCCGCAAATCGTTCCACAGCCGAGTTGTTGAACACAAGAACGAGTCGAAGAAGCGACCAGTTCTCATGTGACCAATGTCAACCATGTACATATGTTGGGCGCGCGTTTGGCGTGTTTCCCGACTATGCACCAGTGCCGAAGGGATCAATGACGTTAGTTCCTCGGAGCATCTTTCATTGTAATATCGGTAGAACAAGGATAGCATTCCCACCCGACGCCTGTGCTCAAAAGATTGCAATCCGTCTGTTAAATTAGGAGAATCGAGAGTCGAGGGTTTTTTCAGATATTTTGGGGCTCCTGACAAGAGGTGGCTGCCAAATTTAAACGTGGGGCATACTTGTGATTTGTACAGGGTAAGCAGTTGTGTACTATTAAAGTATCTGCGGGCCCTGTACAGTACGCCCAGTTTTTGAGAGGCTAATTTAACTCTGGATTCGATGGAGCCCCCATATTTGAGCTGGTCACTTAGAGTTACACCAAGCACATCAATGGAGGGTCTGTTACCATCCCTAATACCCTTTTCCTTCCCAGAACTTCCTCTCCTTCCTTCCCTAAAAAGGCTCTCCACGCAGCATCCCTAAAGACGACATAAGCCCTGAGGGGAATTTTTTTCTTCAGTGCCTCCTGTGTGGAGCTAAGGGAACGTACCCATACTACGTGACACTTTTAGGGGGGGGGGGGGGGTCTTCAAAAGGTCACGCTCCATACAAATGAGCGGCGGGTTCCTTAGGATTTTGGTCACCGGGGGGGGGGGGGGGGTTAAAAATTGCAAAAAGTTGGTCACGTAGTTTGGGTACGTTCCCTAATGTAAAAAAAACAATTGGATTTTATTATTGAAAAAAACGGGAATATTTTCCCCTTCTGTCAAAACATGCCCAAGGCCGGAGGGGTTAATGAAATTGCCTTTGGGATGTGCATAGATATTAGCACTCCAATTAAAAATGTTCACAGCACGCGTAAATCAAGGCTTAGTTGTTACTAGGTGCAGATGCTACTAGTGAAAAAACATAAATAATAATCTTCTTCTTCGATGGCGCTACAGCCCATATCGAGCTTTGGCCTCCTGCAATAGTCGCCTCCAACTCCTCCTGTCCTCAGCGGCTGACTTCCAATTTAGTACCTGGAGAAGCTGTGCTGCATCCCCTCTTACCTCGTCTTCCCACCCCAGTCTGGGTCTTCCCACTTTTCTCTTTCCACCTGGGTGTCCAGTCAAAATTCTTTTTGGGACGCGTGTATCCGGCATTCTCTGTACATGCCCAGCCCATCTCAGCCTTAGGAGTCTCATACGTGCCGAGATGCTAGGAGCCTTATACATATCATACAATTCTGTATTGTCCCGGATGCGCCACTGTTCACCCTCTTTCACGGGTCATAAATAATAATAAGGAAACAAAATATAAATAAGTATATAGTGCAGAAAAAGAGAAGAAAGAATGAAAAAAAGAGAGAATAATAAAGCCTAATAAAGCAATTACATAATTATTAGTTCAAATTAGAGTAATTCATAATTAGAGTAATTTTGCGTAAACCCTATAGGTATTCTAGCGATCAGCTCTATAAAAACTTTTATGTACTTGATATTCGTCAAAACTATATAAAAAGGATTATTATCCACGTACATAAAAATCTAGATAATATTCAAAAAATTGATCACAAATATATCACAAGAAGTCACACCAGAAAGGATCTTGTGGTCCCAGGGAGCAATACGGCAAAGTATCAAAAAACATGTACATATCTTGGACCAAAAATATATAATAAAATTCCCCTAGAATTAAATATTAAAGCTTGCAAAATGTCCCACGTCAGTTCAATAATAACAAAATGGTTGATTGGCTTAGGTAGGGTGGAATCTGAAGAACTATTAAATAATGTCACTTAAAATTTTACATGGCCTATTAACGGCACATTTAGTAAAAATTCAGTACGTATAATATTTAAATAAAAAATTAAAAAAACATTTTTCTTTTCTTTTTTTGTTACAGAATAAATTTTCAGGCATTTTTATTGATGAATATTTAATTTAAAAAATTTAAATGAACATTTTGTTAAAAATTTTTTTTTTTGCATTCTCACCAGCATTTGGTTCCTTAGAATGGGCAATCTGCCTAGCTAGGAACTAATATCGACCCACAAGACATAATAACACTTGTACACATTTTATAGTTATTTTTCAATGTTATTATTAAGTTATTTTTGCCATACAAATGTATCAAATGTAATGTTATAAATAAATAAATAAAATAAATACTTCTATTTGCCATGACGTTATATTAGCTTGTAGGTATACTACGCTACCTAATGTGGTGTAAGAATCGACGTTGATTGTTTACTTAAATATTACCAAACAATAGTTTTTGCGGAAGATGATCCAGAAAGATAATCATGACAATGCATTATTGAAAACAATGTCCGATCGTGTTTCATTTCCTGGTAGCTAATATTAACCTTTATACTCGTATATTTAATAAGTAGCTATAAAAGTAGCTTCCTAGGTATCTACTCTATGAGTTCGAACCCAAGGGACGTTATGCCACGCTTTTAACATTCGAGACAAAGATCGAGAGAAAAACAAATTTAAATTACCCGACGCAATTTCGATAAAATCTATGCTCATTTCTCGATTATAACCTGCACCTGTACACCGTAGTAACACGAATAATGGGTAAGCTTTAGCCTTCATAATAATTTATGTACCTAAGGTAAAGTGTTCATCACAATAATATCAGAAGTGGGACGATAATTAATAATTGATTTAACAAATAAGTGTTAACAAGTAGTGACAATATGGGAACTACTCGTTTAAACACAATACGCATTCTTAGATTGGAACAGTAACCAAGTCCTTTGTTCTAATAATGAATAAACATTGATATTGTTTGCAACTGACAAAGTAATTGCATATCAATTAAAATGATAGCGTTGTGCCAAAGATATTGAAATATACGTTGTGACGAAGAATCAATCAATCTACTTATAATAATATAAGCAAGAAATTTGAGACAAAACATCCAGTCAGTTTCACTTAGTAATTCAACACTTCATTCTATCTTTATGTCTAAAGGGCGAAGCATGTATTAATTATCTTAAAAAAATATATAAAATACCTACTCTTAACAAGAACCATTATTTTTGAAGTAAAACTTCTTTACGCACGCTGGACTTGGGGGGTAAGCTGGTGAATGCGTTACGAAAAGTGGTGATTGTTACGAAAAAGTCATGCGAACGGTAATCGATGCGAACGGTGATCGATTGCTAGGCGAACGGTCGGGAGTGATAAGGATGGTCACTCCAAGGTCGTAAGTAACCCCAAGGTCGTAGGTCACCCCAAGGTCTTAGGTCAACTCAAGGTCGTAGGTCACCCCAAGGTCGTAGGTCAACCCAAGGTCATAGGTCACTCCATGGTCATATTTCACCCCTATGTCATAAGTCACCCCTATATCATAAGCCACCCCGTTCGCTACGTTTGGTAGCTTAGCAGGGATAACTGGGTTCATTGGGCGAGGTTCGTCTTGTAGTTTTACTTCAGTCATGCACACTCGTTTTATTTCTCTTTTTTCCATATGTACAAAGGATATATTGTATTACAATAAAAATGGTACAGAGGAAACCTACATGTAATTACTTTATTTTTAGTTCTATTTTGTGTTAATAATAATTTATTTCTTTTATTCATTATGTTTCAGCCTGATAAGTCCAACTTCAGACTGTTACAAATATTTCTTAAAAAATGGTGTAAAAAATAAAATTTGGGGGAAGGGGGCTAACGGGGATCGTATAGGTACAAGGATTTTATTCAAATTAGATTAATTTTCCCATATTTGTTGCTATATTGTGTCTAACGACTGAAATTCCAGTTATTCGACATAGTTACCTCGGGTTTATAGCACGTTATTAATCACCTCAAGCTAATAGATTAGCTAAACGAGCTAAATTTCAAAGTTATAATTTAGGTTCTGTTATTATTTCATCGCGGGCCGGTCGTTTTACATCCTTTGCAAATAACAGAACTTGAACAGGACTTTCACAGAAGTTGAATATTAACTTTGAAATATGATGAATTTTTCAAATCCTGTAAAACAACCCCTCCTTAGTGCATGTTTCCAAAGGATTAGGTAATGTGTCCCCATTTTGCAATAACATCTTAATAAATGGAATAATTCTGAAAGAAACGTTTTTGAAAGTTGATGAAATACGCTTTCAAATTTTATCATTAGAAATAACCACGTAATTTTTTTAAAAATAAAAGTTTTGAATATAGTTTTAAAAATAGTTTACATTACTTTTTTTCCAATTTTTTTTTTATTTTTTTTTATTTATTTATTTTATACATTTTACAAATATAAGACAAAAAGTCCCGATAAACTACTTTTTAGTAGTTTGTCTAACGGGTTCTTTACATTAAAGATCATATTATAGTGATTTAAATAGTTACATTTTTACAGTTAAAGATATAAAATTAAATAAATTAAATTTTTTTTTTACAGAAATATACTTAGATACATTTTTACAATTATAGATATAAGATAAAATTAAATTTTTTACAGAAATATACTTACATAAAAAAAAAATTATGAAAACATGAATAACAATTTTAAAGTCTTTAGAATAAGTAATATGTTATTGTAAGCTAATACAAATGAATTCTTTCCGTAAGCCAAGTCTTCAGTAAGTTCACCAATTGTTTGTTTTGGGTACAGTTTTTAATTTCAGCTGGAAGCATATTTAAACAACTGGGAATCATGTAATTTAACGTTCTTTGTCCATATTTATTTGTATGTTTAGGTACAATTAGTCCTTCATTAAAGTTAAAACGAGTATTATGGTTGTGTTCCAGCCTGTTTATATATAAAGGGTTATTTATGTGCTGAAATATAATTTTGTACCACATAATTGCTCTCACTGAAAGAATTTTGAGACTTTGATAAAAGTATGGAATATTATGCCTTTCTTTGTATAAATTTTTTTCAGCTAATAATTTAACCAATGAATTTTGCACTGATTGAACATGGTCTATATTTGTTTTACAAGAAAATCCCCAAGCTGTTATTCCATACCTTATAACAGATTCAGCTAGAGATAAATAAATTATTCGAAGTGTGCAGAGAGGAACAAAAAATTTTAGTTTATACAATCTGTTTACAATTGATCTTAATCGTGCACAAACTTTGTTTATTTGTATATCCCACTTGAAAAAGCAATCAATAATAACACCTAAATAAACATACTCTTTAACTAGTTCCATATTTTCACATGTACACGATGCTGGAATACCATTGTGTAAGCAATCTGATGTATGTGTCTTTATTTCAGGTGTAATACATACCTTAACATTAGGGGATCTTATGTGTAACAATTTAGTTTTTTTGGCATTTATAATTAAGCCAGAGTCGTGAGACCATTTTAAGAGTTCAATGTAGTCTTTTTGTAAAAGATCTATACAAGTTTGCAAATCACTGCTAGAAATAACTAAAGCAGTATCATCCGCGTATACAAAGTACTTTACATGTCTAAAAATGAATTTAATAAAAGATACATATATAATATATAGGATTGGACCTAATATGGAACCTTGAGGAACGCCGGCAAAAAACTTCTTTTTTTTACTTAAAGATTTTAAGAGTTTTAATTTCATGCATCGGTTGTTTAAGTAATTTTCAAAAAGTTTTAGTAGTTTTCCTCTTATTCCTATAATTTCTAGTATTTTAAGTAATTTACCATGATCAATGGTATCAAAAGCTTTCGAATAATCTATAAATAAGACTAATGTATGTTTTTTACAGTTTAATTCATTATTTATCATGTTGGCAAATTTTTGAAGCAGCAATTCGGTACTCTTTTTTTTTTGGAAACCGTATTGATTAGTATCTATTATAGAAAAATCTTCTAAATATTTTATTAATTTTATTTGAATATATTTTTCAAGAATTTTTTCTAGAGATGGCAAGATACTAATTGGTCTGTAGTTACCCAATACAGTGTGGTCCCCTCCCTTATATATAGGTCTTATAATTAAAATTAAAATTAAAACTACTTGTAACGAAAAAAACAAAACACACACACAAAAATATTTTTTTAACAAATTTATGATACAAGTTTTCCGGGGTCATTGCGGATAAACCATTTGTCTCCCAAACAAAACGAGGATGCATTTTATATTACCCACCTTCATCAGCAAACCTGAAATCAATAAATAACATTCACAAAATACATTTTTACTCTACACTAGATTCAGCCCCTTCTCTCTCACACCATCCCATCCCTACAGGCTATTGCAACTTTTTTGAAGTAAAACTTCTATAAGCTGGTGATTGCGTTACGAAAAGTGTGATGCGAACGGTAATCGATGCGAATCGATGGCGAGGCGAACAATCGGGCCTTTAAGCACGCTTGACTTGGGGAGTGATAAGGATAAGGATGGTCACTCCAAGGTCGTAGGTCACCCCAAGGTCGTAGGTCACCCCAAGGTCGTAGGTCACCCCAATGTCGTAGGTCACCCCGAGGTCATAGGTCACCCCAAGGTCATGGGTCACCCCATGGTCACATTTCACCCCAATGTCATGTCACCACTAGGTCATAGGTCACCCCGTTCGCTACGTTTGGTAACTTAGCAGGGATACCTGGGTTCATGGGGCGAGGTTTGTCTTGTAGTTTTACTTCAGCGTATTCAAAGCGTAAAGCACACTCGTTTTTTTTATATTCACTGATAATATCGAAGCCCGAGTCAATTTAGGCTCTCTGAAACTGGGCGTACTGTAGACGTCCCGCAGATACTTTAATAATACACAACAGATGACCCTGTACAACTCGCAAGAGCGCCCCACGGTTGAATGTGGTAGCCACCTCTGGTGTGATGAGACCCAAAACATCTGAAAAAATCCTTCATTCTGTGCAGAAACGGGCGGTCCGTTTGATAGATTCCCCTATCTTAACAAGTGATTTGGATCGGATTGCAATTTTTAGAGCACAGGCGCACAGGTACACTGTCCTTGTTATACCGGCATTTCAATGGAAGATGGTTCGAGGAATTAGCGTCATTGATCCCCTCGGCACCGTTGCATACTCAGGAAACATGCCAAACACGCGCCCAACATATGTTGTCACATGAAAACGGATCACCTCTATGACGCGCTCTTGAGTGTAACCCTAAGTGACCAGCTCAGGTATGGGGGCTCCATCGAAGCCAGAGTTAAGTTAGCCTCCCAAAAACTGGGCGTACTGTACAGGGCCCGCAGATACTTTAATAGTACACAACTGCTAACCCTGTATAAATCACAAGTGCGCCCCACGGTTGAATTTGGCAGCCACCTCTGGTCTGGAGCTCCAAAATACCTGAAAAATACCCTCGACTCTGTGCAGAAACGGGCGGTCCGCTTAACGGACGGATTGCAATCTTTAGAGCACAGGCGTCGGGTGGGAATGCTATCCTTGTTCTACCGGTATTACAATGGAAGATGCTCCGAGGAACTAGCGTCATTGATCCCTTCGGCACCGGTGCATAGTCGGAAAACACGCCGAATGCGTGCCCAACATTTGTACACGGTTGACATCTGTCACATGAAAACAGCTCGGTTGTGGAATGATTTGCCGGCCTCTGTGTTTTTTCCTTCCTACAACATGGGTCTCTTCAAGACCAATGTTCATTCCATCCTCTCCTCAAAAAGACCCTCCACACAGCATCCCAGATGACATAGGCCCTGAGGGAAACCATTTTCCTCGGGTGTGGAGTTAATGTAAAAAAAAAAAAAAAAACAGTTCGGCAGTGGAATTATTTGCCGGCCTCTGTGTTTCCTACCTCCTACAACGCGGGTCTCTTCAAGACCAAGACCCATGTTCACTCCTTCGTCCCCTCAAAAAGACCCTTCACACAGCATCTTCAAAGATGACATAGGCCTTGACGGATATTATTTTCCTTAGGCCCTCCCGTGTGGTCTGTATAAAAAAAGAAACATCGGTGAAAACCTATTATTGGTTTTCCCAATAAAACAAAAGAGGTGTGCGAATAATCAATGAATATTCCTACATATAAAAATTTGGGAGGCGGGAATGGGTACCGCCGCCCCGGGAACCTTTATTAGATAACCAACACCTCTGCCATAGGTCACCCCAAGTGGTTCGCTACGTTTAGTGATTTAGCAGGGATGCCCGGGTTTATGGGGTGAGGTTTGTCTAGGTTTTGAAGGCGGATGACCAGGACACACTGAACCCTAGATTCCTACCCATCTCTTAAAATCTTTTCCTTCCCAGAACTCTCCTCTCCTTCCTTTCCAAAAAAAACCCTTCACACAGCATCCCCAAAGATGACACAGGCCCTGAGGGAAATTATTTTCCTCAGGGCCTCCTGTGTGGAGCTCAGGTAAAAAAAAAAACATTTTTGGGGATTATTTCAGTTGTTTGTTGTGTGGCAATTCCCAAAGCGACATTAACAGCACATTTCCAAAGAATTGGGGGACATGTCCTCGTTGCATCCAGCTGCCTGCATCCCGGATAGCAACAGCCGTACAGCCGAGGCGGCGACCCAGTTAGCCGAGGCCGCGGCCCCGAGGTACCGGCGCGCGCCCTCTCCTCATTCCTCTACCCCCACCCGCCCTCCGGTGCAACGGGGCCAGGGCGGGGGCGGCAGGGAGGCGCGTTGCATAATCCGGCCGCATTAGGGGACAGAGAGGTGGAAAGTGATGGAGACATGCTGGAATCGGCGTCATGGCTTATTCGTCATTATAATAGAAGGAAAGGAAGTGCTTTATTACAAAAACATGACAAACTAGCGTAGAACTAATTAAAGGCTCGATGACACAGAGCGAGTTTACAAGCTACTATCTTAAAAGTTTAAAAGCGGGTAAATCGGCGAGTGAGATTGTCATGATGACACACAAAACTGTCAGTAGCGTAGGAAACTGAGGTCACTGGCCACTGCTAGCGCCAGTAACAAGAATAACGACGCCTGCGTGAACTAATTCTGTGATGTTTGTCAGTCGAAATCAGCTGTTTATTGGCAGCCATCTTGAAAAACATAAATAAACCAATCACGAGCAAGCGTGTGGCGAGTAAAGTTGACGACCTTTCAACTTTTTTCGTAGATTGTCAAGAATCTGCTAGTTAGCAAGTAACACAATAACACTGAGCGAGTTTACTAATAGATAGTGAATTTCTCAGATAGTAAGTAGCTTGTAAACTCGCTCTGTGTCATCGACGCTTTACTAACGAAAGTAATTGTAGGATTTATGAAGCTGGAAAAATTTTATGTCCATTTTAGAGATGACCAGATATTTATATTAGACCTTATCTAAATGTAAGAAAATTTTAACAAAAGAAACACATTTCAAATATAGAATCATGTATTATTAATTAATTAAAATTTGTCAATTCCTGAAAAACAGTTATTGTTTTATAATATAGTCTTGTTAAATACAGTCTATTTCTAAGTTTTCTCGTAAAAAAAAAAATAAATAATAATAATTTTGATACCATAATTTTTCTCAATTGCTCCCAGAGAATCAGCTCCAATTTTGAAATTGACACTTAAATTCATATAAATTCAAGTTCTAGAGTTCTACAAACGAAGTTACCTACAAACAGAGTCACAGCCGAAATTAGTATGTTTAAATTAATAACCGAAAATAGGTTACTCTACGGCTGTCCCAACTTAAAATACAAACAAAGATAATAAGGGGAACACCTCTATGAGTCACGTTATTTTTGCATGTCGGGGGCGCCCACCATTTTCCCGAATCGGCCCACATTGGTCACTCCATATATTCTCACGCCAAGACTCAACTTTAATTAATAATTTTTTTAATAAAAATTTTCTAATGCCAGAGCTCACCAGTAGTTTTATACAAACCTTGTCCTGACAATAACGAACCCAAAAAAAAGAATTATCCAATTTGGTGCAGTCGTTCGGAAGTTATGCGCGCACCTACACTTCGGCGATTTATTTTTATTTATATATATTTTTTCATTTTATATAAGATAAGAAGATAGAAGACAGATAGATAGATAGATATATATTGGGGGGGTGCATATAAATCAACCCTACTGTGCATATGGGGGTGCATATAAATCAACCCATTGGAAACAATTAAAAAAATATTAATAAAAATCATATTAAAAAAGCCCTATTACTACCCAACTATAAATGCTTTTCAAGATTGCTCAAGATCTACAAATACATAAAGATTTCTTTAGTAAAAATAATTTACCACAATTAAATATAAGCAAAACACTAATATCTGTTGGAGGATTAACCGTGCCACTAGTACGAACCACAGCAGCACAGCGTCATTATATATTCAAGGGTAGAAAATTATTTAATAAATTACCCCTTGATATACGATCGGAAGAAAGCTACGAAAAATATTTAAAAAAATTAAATTAAAATACCACCTCATAACATTACTTATTGTTCAGAAATATGTTTTTGCCTTATCAATACTTTAAATCATTTATTAACTAACCTATATTTTTATTACTTATTATTTTCTAATAAAATCACTAATATTTTTTGTTAAATTACTAACATTTTTTGTTTTAATTTGAACAAATGTAATTTTTTTAGTTGTCCTCTTCTAAGCACAAGCAGCTGCTTTATTGGGAGAGTGATTGAAATATTGATGTTTACATTATGTTGTAAAATTGTAACCTTGTTATATGTTTCAATGACAAAAAAACAAAAAAAGATATTCGGCAGTTTAAGGAAGAAAGTTGATTGAAATGTAGTGAGGGAGGAAAGTGATGCAAGGCTGTTAGTAAAAAAAATCAGGCAAACACACATACAGGAGGCATGAAAATGTCAGGGAAAAGATAAAAGATGACTGAATGAAGTAGAAAATAGATTTAGAGGCGTACGTGTTGAAAGCCATGTACGTCAAGACGTTTCTCGGGAAAGATCGTGGGAAGAGGGTGTTTTTATGTTTTCAAAGTAGGCACCGAATGACAATGTGTTTTGATGATTTTAATCTTGATCCCCAGTATTCCTGTTAATATAAAACCTTTGGCTGAAAATAGCCATTTTTATTATTCATCTAAAAACATATTGTTTCTTTACAGAGATAATATATTATTGTCTTCCACGCTAGATGTTCATGTGTTGGAGGGCACTTTTCAAGGGTAATTTGATTCACAGCACAGTGGTAGACTAAGATAATTATAGAAAACAATGCAATAAAATCCAAACAAATGGAATAGCTCTGAACGCGTCTAAAATCTAAAAACTTTTTTTAAAAAGGTGATGAAATACAAATTAAAATTTTATAATCTTATATATAAAAATGAATCGCTGAATGTGTTGCTAAGCGCAAATCTCGAGAGCAGCTGAACCGAATTCGCCAATTATTTTTTTAGAATATTCCTTGAAGTACGAGGATGGTTCTTACGGAGAGAAAAATTAAGAAAATTGCGCAGAAAATTGGATAATTTCAGAAAACCTAACGACTATCGCACGTTTGACAGTTCGCGTGTTTGAGAATGACATTTTGCAAAACGATGATTGTTAGATCAGGATTCTATTTTTGAAAATCTTTAAGTTTTAATTTGGGAGGCGGGATTGGGTATCGCCGCTCCGGGAACCTTTATTGGATAACCAACACCTCTGCCATAGGTCACCCCAAGTGGTTCGCTACGTTTGGTGATTTAGCAGGGGTGCCCGGGTTCATGGGGTGAGGTTTGTCTAGGTCTTGGAGGCGGATGACCAGGATATACTGAACCTCAGATTCCTACCCACCCCTTAAACCCCTTTCCTTCCCAGAACTCTCCTCTCCTTCCTTTCCTTAAAAAAACCCTACACACAGCATCCCCAAAGATGACATAGGCCCTGAGGGAAATTATTTTCCTCAGGGCCTCCTGTGTGGAGCTCATGTAAAAAAAAAATGGTTCCCGGGGCGGCGGTACCCACACCCACCTCCCAAATTGCAATTGTTACAGGCAGAATCGCAACCGAAATAAGTATTTTTAATTTTATTTTCCCACGAAACTGTTGACAAACTAAAAATTAATCCAAAAAACGTATGTAGCGTAAAATAAAACAATTCTATTTAAAGTTGATAAATTTATTCAAAGTAGGTACTCCCCTAATAGTTTGAATCGAATCAAGAATTTTAGATATTTTAAATAGGTACCAATGTCAGGTACCAAATTTAATATACATGAAAAATGGAAATTTGAATAAAAATTGTAAAAGGTACCACGCGGGGCCTCTTAAAAAATGAATTAATGGGATTGAATATATGCAACGCGAACACACGAGGACGTGTGAGGGGGGAGGGGAACTCGGGAGGGGGGTTCGCGGGATGGGGGAAGGGGGGGGGAGTGGAGTGGGGAGAGGGAAGGTGGAGGTGACGGAGTGGGAACGCGAGAGGGGAAGAGGACGCAGGAGAAGAAGGGGAACGGGACGAATGGGAAAGGACAATCAAGGAGAAACAATTTCTTTATTAAATGACATAGCAACGCATGCCGGGACCAGCTAGTTTTAAATAAATATGTACATATTTTATTTTACTTTATGAGTAAAATCTCAATTTATAATATCTCTGGGACTCGAATTCAGGACCCTTTGCTTTGAAGCCTTGAGGCGATTTTTCGCAAAAACAGCGCTATATAAGTTGTCCAAATTTATTATTATTATTATTATAAGCAAAGGGTCCTGGGTTCGAGTCCCAGAGGTGCCCATATCTTTTCCTGATTTTTCTGTCTCCACATTTTCGATTGAGTTACGCTAATATTGTCTTCATTTAATTAAATATATATTTTTTGAAACATTAATCGGGGACGCCCGAGAAAGATATGGCATGACCAAGTGAATCAGATGCTTGAGTCGGGTCATGTCAAGAGTCAGAATAATAGAAAAGCATGTATGAGACGATGTATGAATGTGAACGAGGCAAGGAGTGTGTGCCAAGACCGAGTTGTTTGGCGGTCCGTCCTCTCTGCCTACCCCTGCGGAGAAACGACGTGATGGTTGGTTAGTTAAGTTAGTTAAATTTTTGAACGCAAACAAGTGACAAGTGTATAACATACAGCCGGCGTGTTCGAGGGATAAGGCTCTTGACCTTGACTCGCAATTCGAAAGTCGCGGGATTGAATCCCGGCGTGGGCAAATACATTTTATTTGATTGATTTGTGTTATTCCACAATTAATTCATTAAAAATAATATACCAATAGTATATTTTGCTGCACGTTCCAGAGTGGAAGGTACTCTACAGTATCGCCCTGGTGTAAAACCACCATTCAGAATTGAAACGTTGCTTGACAGCTTTAGCCGTGTTTGGTGACCAGATCTGAATAGCCAGGTACTTCTCTACCTTCCTCTTGCCCATCTCCTTTCCCTCCCCTCTACCTTCAGCCTCTCAGCATACCCCAATTGGGGAGGCCATAATCTCACTGGCTCCAGACGGGAGCAGCTGGATTCTTGTGAGGTATTCATATAAAAAATATTAAATATAGAAATAAACGTTACCGTTAAATCACTTTTTTTTCGTTTCATGTAAAAATGCTTAATAAAATATTCCCAATGTATCACAATATTTTTTGAAATGGCGTTCGGAAACTTTGGTTTCATAAAGGTGAACATTATAATTATATTGTTGTAAAATTTTTAGATTTGAATATAAAGTCTGGTGTTTTCTCTTTCTAACACCGTTTAGATCATATTTTGAACTACGAAAGTAAGGGAGAAATATTTCTATGAGACCTATATGAGTTGTTCCGAAAAGCGAACTAATTAGCCTGAAAGGTTATAAAAAAAATGAAAATGACATAAGGTACGCGAGAAAAGACAATATCATTTAATGCAAGTAGGCCCTTCCCTCAATAACTATGGGAGTGGTAAATACCGGAGAAGCAGAATTGTATAGAGAAGAGCGCGAAATGAGGTACTAAAAATAACTCTCATAACCGAAGGAAGTTATTTGAATTCGAAACGAGAAGTGAAATAATTTCCGCTGCAGGTGCTACGAAACCGCAGAAAGGAACTCCATAGGAAATAAAAAAGTATCTTTGATGAATTTAAGATTTGATTATCTTTGTAATTAATTTATTTTTATGTGAATACCACACAAGAGTCACAACATTTACCAACAGCCTGGATCCAGCGAGTCAATGGCATCCCCAATTGGGGCACAGTTGTGAGGCTAAATATAGCAGGGAAGGAAAGAAGTCGGGTAAGACCATAGACATATGAATATTACTAGACCAGAACATAAAGGTGAGGGGTAGACAATAACTACAGCGGGGTGCAGATCGGGAAGACGACTTTGGAGATATGTGATTCGTCAATAACTCAATATGACAGTGTACAGGCATCTCGCATTATAATATCACCATTTAGTTCTTAAAAGTAAACTCTGCTTTTGAATGAATAGACCTTTTTACATGGGAGCGCGAATTGCTCGCCGCGTAATGAACAAATTTGCGAAGTCTAAATACTGCAAAGTAAAGTTCGCCTATTTGCAAACTCCAATATTTTGTTGCCGTATTTAGTTAGGACACTTTTACAAATGTTTCATAATTTCCTTACCCCAGTAAACATCGACGAGCACTCAGCACACGCCATGTATCTCGAGTGACAGTATATATTTACATGTTTTCAAAACACAAACCATGTTTTTTGCGGTGTTGTTTCGTAAAATACACCGATGAGCGCTCGACTCTGGCTCGCAGAAGAATGATGACGTCACATTTTTTAAAATCACGCGAAGCCATACAAAAAATCATCACAGAGATTGCAAAGGAAAAATTCAAAGAAGAGACGCCGCAAAAGAAACAGAAATGGATGACAGACGAAATACTAAACCTCATGGAAGTAAGAAGAAAATACAAAAATCGAAACATGGAAGAATACAAAAGAATCCAAACAGAAATTCGAAGTAAAATTAGGCAAGCAAAAGCTGATTGGCGTATTCAACAGTATGTTATAATTGAAACCTACAATGATAAACATGATATTTTCCAAGCACACAAGAAAATCAAAGAATTGACTGGAATAAATCTTAAAACCGAAATAGGGCAACTGGAGGACCGAGATGGAAAACTTCTAACCGATATTAACGAAAAACTAAAAAGATGGAAAGACTATCTCAGAACTCTTCAATGATAATAATAGAAGCGCAGAATATGATATGGGAAATATTACAACAGGCCCACCAATCACAACAAATGAGGTAGAACATGCAATTCGTCTCTCTAAAACTGAGAAAGTAGCGGGCCCAGATGGAATACAGGCTGAAATCCTTAAACTTATAAGAAATAAAGGCATCCTAGTATTGACGAGTCTCTTTAACTCAACATATAATACAGGAATTATTCCACAAATTATTCTATTCGATCCACTTTTGTTACTCTCCCTAAGAAAGCATAAGCAAAAAGTGACCACCGCACAATTAGTTTAATCAGTCACTTATTAAAGATATTTTTGCGAACTATACATGGACGCGTACATCGCAAAGTGGAAGAAAAGATAGGTGTCACACAATTTGGCTTTCGAAATGGGTTGGGTACTCGGGAAACGTTATTTAGTATTCAAGTACTAATCCAAAGATGTGGAGATGTTAATACAAATGTACATGCATGCTTCATTGACTTCCATAAAGCATTTGATAGAGTTAGACATGACAAAATGATTCAAATTCTGAAAACCTCCGGGATAGACGATAAAGATATAAGGATAATAGGTAATATTTATTGGAACCAGAAAGGAGCAGTAAGAGTAGAGCAATGTCTAACAGACGAAGTAGAAATAAAGAGAGGCGTGCGACAGGGTTGTATGCTGTTCAACTTATATTCAGAAGAAATATTCAATGAAGCTCTGCAAGAAGCTACTCAAGGACTTGTTATAAATGGAAAGATTCTGAACAACCTGCGTTATGCAGACGTTACAGTACTTCTAACAAGTAAAATTGAGGATTTACAACTTTTGCTGAATCAAGTAGTGAAGACGTCTGAGAATTTTGGGCTAGAACTGAATATAAATAAGACAAAATACATGCTCATAAGCAAAAATAACGCATTGGATGAAAATCTTTATATTGCTCGAACAAAACTAGAGAAGGTACAGAATATTGTATACTTGGGCTGCAATGTAAATGATAGATGGGATCCTTCAGTTGAAATCAAATGCCGCATTGAGCAAGCTCGTGCAACCTTTATCCGTATGAAAAAAAATGTTCTGCAGTCATGATCTCAACCTTGGATTACGAATGCGAATGGTCAGATGCTACATGTTTTCGATATTATTTTACGGAATGGAAGTATGGACGCTTACTGAAGAACTAATTAGGCGACTTGAGGCATTCGAGATGTGGATCTACAGAAGAATACTTAAAATAAGCTAGATGGACAGGGTTAAAAACGAAGACGTTATGGTTCGGATGAATAAAGAAAAGGAAGTAATTAAAACTATAAAAATCCGAAAACTTCAATATCTTGGACATGTGATGAGACATCCAGAGAAGTATGAGATCCTGCATCTCATAATGCAGGGAAAGATTGCCGGAAGACGGGGCCCTGGAAGAAGGAGAACCTCATGGCTGAAAAACCTGAGGCAGTGGTTTGGCCAGTCTACCGTGGAGCTGTTCCGGGCCGCAGTAAACTCAGTCCGCATAGCCAACATGATAGCCAACGTTCGTTGAACGGACAGGGCACAAGAAGAATAAGAAACCATACTCAACCCCACCAGCCGGTTCCAATGGAACCGGAATGGGGAGGGGGAAATAATACGCTTTTATCAATTAGGGCCGGTCTACTAATATTCATATGTCTATGGGTAAGACGAAGATGGGAAAGTACCTGGCTACAGAGACTTAGTCACGAGAGGTAAAAGCCGGTAAGGGGAAAGGGGTTCGCGGGACGGCGTGATGCGGGAGATTGGAAGTCGGGGAAGGAGGAGGGGTAATTATTTATGTGGCATTCAACGCATGCCGGGTACTCGCAAGTAAATAAAAGATCCCTATGAATATATTTTTAGGCTGCACAGTAATCGAACCTGTAACCGCAACCCACAAATAGCCTTTGACAATAAACTCATAAATAAGCCGTTGCAACTACTCGACGAAGCCGTAATTTAATTACCTTAGCCAAATGTGATGTACATAGGTTCGTATATTATTGCAGGCACGACAGTGACCATCCCCTGACATACATTAAAGAGCAAGCGCCAACTAACTACCCTCTAACCATATTATGTTCATTTTCGGTCGTTTTGTCACCGCACAATTTACAAATATTACATTCTTACATACCAAAAACACGTATTTGTAAAATTTACTTTTACACAATTTATGATTAATAATATACAAGGGGTATTTTCACAAATTGGGGAAAACTTTTTTAAACGTGTGGAAAATCTTATGAACGTGAAAATGTGTAATTGTAAAAAAAAAAAAAATTGGAGCAGTTGCGACTCTTGCGCGGTATTCACATAACAATAATTTGCAATAAAAAAAAATTGGAACAGTTGGGACTCTCGTGCGCTATTCATATAACAATAATTTACGACAAAAAATATTTAAAAACAAAACAAAAAAATTTCAACGTGCCATCTCACACCTCACGGATCTAATACAAAAACGTCATGCAATACAAGAATCACCTCACCTCACCACCTCATACATTTGTCCCATACGATACATGACGTGACATGTAGTTCAATACACCAACCACCTCACACCTCACCTCACATTTGTCCCATACGTGACAACGTGACATGACATGCAGTCCAATACACCAACCACCTCACACCTCGCCTCATATTTGTCCCATACGTGACATGACATGAATGTAGTCCAATACACCAACCACCTCATATTTGTCCCATACGTGACATGACATGAATGTAGTCCAATACACCAACCACCTCATATTTGTCCCATACGTGACAACGTGACATGACATTTGTAGTAATACAAAGAAAAAGAGTTGGAACAAATACATTTTATTTATTTATTTGCAAAAACAGCATAAAACCAATACATTGCAAAAGCGGTTAGAAAAGATACATAATAAATACATTTAAAGTAAAACATTTAGTTAAAACATAAGTGTTATTTCACGCTTAAAATCGTTGTAGGAAATGTGGAAAATATCCACATTTCCTGCGAGGCAGTTAATTAACCTAGTGAGTCTTCCCAGGGGCATCACCATTGGTAAGTTAGTTCTGCATCTGGGAAGAATCAAAAGTCTGTGTTGGCGACCTCGCGTGAAATTATCCGGGACATAGAATCCTATTTCAGCCAGAGTATCTGGTACCGATATAAAACCATTTAGAAGCTTATAAGTTATAAGCCATGAGCAGTAATGCGACATCTCTTCTGGAACTAAGGCTGCAGATACCCAGCATTCCCGAGATAAATGCTGTTGGAAACAGCCATGGGTAAAAACCTAACTCTCTCATATAGAGGTATCGTAAAAATTTCTTTTGTATTTTGTGAGGTGGGGGGACATTTTACGTTTTTGTATGGGACATTTGAGGCGCCTCTTGTACAAGGTACTCAACACTACAGTTATGGGGGTAATTTTCTCCTTTACATGATTTATGTGAAGATTTTTTTTTTGTGAGGCTAACATTACTGGATTGTACTACGAAATTTTGTAAAATAATATATCAACAATAAAAAAAAAACAATTCGGTCTTGGCTTTGTCTCATTCACATTCAACATCGTCTCATACATAATCTTCTATTATTCTGACTCTTGACATGGCCCGACTCAAGTATCTGATTCACTTGATTGTCCCACGTCTTCCTCATTCACATTTGCATCATATGTATGTCCTTACACTTCTTTCTTTGTTCATTCGCTGCACACGTCCAAACCATCGGAGGGTACCTTTCTTAATCTTACTCGTTACGCTTACATCAGCCTTGCATTCTTTGCAGATTTCAACATTTCTTAACATTTTTCAACGCCTAACGGATCTCATTTCCATGTTATTCAGTCACTTCGTTACAATAAGGAACTCCAGTGAAAAATATTATGACTTTAAAAAAATATGTTCATACAGACCAATGAACGCTGATTCTATATAAGTTTTATTTCATAATATTAAACGTAGAGTTCTTAAAAAATTATTAAAAAGTGCATTTTTAAACCCCTCGTCAAAACACACTGTAAAGTTGGCATTACTGAATGGTTAGTGCTGACGTCACGCGTCACCAGTCATTGTATTGAAACTTTGATTATGTAGGTATGACAAAAGCCATCAGTATTAAAAAACATTTCATGTCATTCGTTATTTCATACTGAAACAATATTTAAGCCTAAATATTTCAGTATCAAAAATAAATTATCTCTATTATTTAAAATATTGAAAAACTTTAAACTGAACGAAAAAATCGTATAAATATACCATATCATAATGCTACATAGGCCAAAATTTGGCCTATGAGTAGAAACAAAATGGCCGCAATCGATCAGCTGTTATCGTTTGCCTACACTTTTGTGGGTGATTCTTCGTTTTTGATAATATTGATTTTAAAAGCTAAAAATATAATAATTTCAAAGAATTTTTATACCACTCTCCCGTAATAATATTCAACAATATAATAATATAAATAATGAATAAATAATTCCACCTAAATAATGTTTTAACTTATCGAATAGTATCATCTTTCTTCCGTATAATTATCATTCAAAATGACAACACCTGTTGAAAGTAAATAAAACTATCGATGGGTGATGACGTCACACAATCCACCATAGATACGGTGATTTTCAGGGGGTCTTGAAAAATTATAACTTTGACAATTATTTTAACTATTAAAACTAACTATAAAAATAATAATGCAGTTATTTAAGTTTGAAGGTCTTTATTCATTAAAAAAAATAAAAAAATTGGACTGGAGTTCTCTATTTTCACATCTCCCCCTGTTATGTCATGGTGTACAATTGTTTTTTTTTTAAATTGAGATAACATTATTAAATCTATCTTCTATCTTCTTCTTCTTCTATATTAATAAAAATGAATCGCCGAAATGTATGTACGCGCATAACTTCCGAATGACTGCACCAAATTGGATAATTCTTTTTTTGTTGTGTTCGTTATTGTCAGGACAAGGTTTGTATAAAACTACTGGTGAGCTCTGGCATCATCAAATTTGTATAAAAAAATTGCAACAGGTGGCACGCGAGCTGTTCGAAAACTGAATGTACGGAATGCTGGAGCGGGGAGGGGTGAAGGGGAACTCGGGAGGGGTTTCACGGGAAAGGGGGAGTGGAGTGGGAAGAGGGAAGGTTGAGGAGGCGGAGTGGGAACGCGAGAGGGGGAGGGGACACGGGAGAGGAAGGGGAGGCGGAAGGGGAACGGGACAAATGGGAAAGGACACGCAGGGAGAAACAATTTCTTTACGAAATGGCATAGCAACGCATGCCGGGAACCAGCTAGTAAATAAATAATAATAACACAAATAAAAGTCGATAATATTTTAATTTCACTAAAATAAACATCGCAATAGATACGCGTTCGTGTTTACATCCTGCGAACAGACTCTACGTGGTGTTATTATACGCAATCATAATATTGACACGGCCGCGTGACGTCACAGCCTACGTAATTTATCCAGGGGAGGGTAAAACGGGCCAGAGGCACAGCCTTCCCTTTCGCTCGACGCGCTTTCCCTCTCTGTTTCCCACACCCCTTAACGACAATCAACCTGACATTCCTGAACACAAGTAAAATAAGCGCCACTACTAAAAAGGGAGAAACATGCCAATCGAAGGGAATTTTTAGCAGGGGTGTTGTTAAGTCCCTTCTGTATACTTCTTGAATTCTTCTTTCACCTTGACCGAAATTTAAAATACGTAGGTACATGTAAAAGTGGCTCGGAAGGAAGTGTTCAAATTGCTATGGTCAACATTTTTATGGTCAGACGGGCTGTAACAAGAATCCTTATTGTGACGGGCCGACCGGAGAAATTCTGTCTAAAAATAGAAATATCGAGTTTTCGATGAAATAGAGACGCCGGCGGCGTCAACGTTGTTTTTCCAACATAAAACAGAAGGAAAAAGGAAAGTTAACCTCGTGTCAAATCAGTACCGATTTGAATAAAATAATTTACAGTTTTTTTCCAAAACAAATAAGTTGCCATCTTTTTTTTAACATTAGCTCCGCACAGAAGGCACTGAGGAAAATAAAATCATTCATGGAGAAAAATATAAGTTTTTAATTCCATAAGTAAGCCATTTTTGTTTTCAATCAGAATACATATATATTTGTCTTAGGCCGATCGTAAAATCAGGCAGATCATGATGTGCCTAGCCACATCGTGAAGTGCCTGGCGGCAGATCGTGAAGTGCCTGAGGCGCATCATGATCTGCCTGATTTTATGGTGGCCTGCGACATATATATTAAAATTCCAGAACCAATTACAACTACACAAACCAATTATAACTAGAACTCATGTGCCGCCAAGACCTAGACAAACATCAACTAATGAACCCTTTAGACCGCCGCTACCCGGATTTCAACCGATTTCTTACATATTTAGCTCTTAAAAAAAATTATGTTATTCTTGAAGGTAATATCTAGACATTCCCTCAATAGAAAAAAATCGCAAAGTATGCTCCAAAAATTATTATAAACACGTTTGTGTCAGTTATTTTACAAGTTATATGAATGAAAAAAATCACAGTGTTTCGTTAAATTCTGTTTAAGACAACCCTCACAAGATTTTTGCTCTATTTTAAATGAGTCGTGTTTTATCAAACATTTTCACAATTTTCGCATCGATTTTATAGCTTTAAATACTGGCGCGGTCCTCTAACATTTGTAATTACATATCTCTCCATCTTCTTTTTTTGGGCGGGGATACGGCGCCTTAAGGCGTCTGGCGAAAGTTATCGCCGACGGCAAGTTCATGTCTGGCAGTTTTTCTCTACAATATATATTTTGTATTTGGGAGGCGGGAATGGGTACCGCCGCCCCGGGAACCTTTATTGGATAACCAACACCTCTGCCATAGGTCACCCCAAGTGGTTCGCTACGTTTGGTGATTTAGCAGGGGTGCCCGGGTTCATGGGGTGAGGTTTGTCTAGGTCTTGGAGGCGGATGACCAGGACATACTGAACCCCAGATTCCTACCCACCCCTTAAACCCTTTTCCTTCCCAGAACTCTCCTCTCCTTCCCTTCCTTAAAAAAACCCTCCACACAGCATCCCCAAAGATGAAATAGGCCCTGAGGGAAGTTATTTTCCTCAGGGCCTCCTGTGTGGAGCTCATGTAAAAAAAAAAAAAAAAAAAAAAATCAAAATCAGCGCCTCAGACTTTAAGTAAAGTGAGCAACGTTTTTTACGTATCTTTAGCACCTGGTACCTCTAGAATGGCCGTCGATCCAAGCTATCAGGTATGCATACACTCAAAGTACTAACACTACTTTATTTCACACATTTGGTGCTTGAGAAAATAAGTAACGTCTGGAGACCCTGGGATCTTGCTCTACTACGAATACTGCTATTTATTCGCAATGTATACAATCGGTTACTCCGAGTGTTATTTTGATTAAAATAACAATTCCACGTATTCTCTTATATTCGTTATCAAATTAAACTGACTCCATAAACCAATCACAAACCCCTGTCTAACCCGACTACATTTTAATCCATCTCTCAAAGAGATTCCTTTGTTTGGGTTCATTAAATTTTCAAATGGAGCACATTCAAAGAAAGAGCGTTACGTGCCGAAATGAGTGCACGCCTTTGCGGTGTTAGGTGGAATTTTCTTATCTACAGGTCTAGACCCCAGTTTAAAGACACAGCCACCCACTTTTGCAACAAATGAGATAAAATAAATACCTATAAATACGTATCTAAGATATCTATAGACAAGTTCGCGACTCTAGACAAAGAGGTCAAATGTTAAAACCTAGACACAAAAGTAAATGTGTAGAATTAATGCGAGATTTTCACAATTCGGTATATTAACAAATAATTTCGAGAGCACAAGATATTTTCATTTAAACACTACAATCGTTGTAACCACCTATATAGATTCAGTCAGCATGTTTCATCATCCGTTCCTCAGGTGTAACAATTTTTTTGCGATTATTGTTTTAAAGATATTTTCAAACGCCATTGCTTGGATTGCTTTCGTATGTACAATTTTCCATTACATGACCGCTAACCTAACTCAACAGCTTTCCTCTCCTTGTTTTGTCCCCCATTTGACCTATCCTACAAGAAGTACTTTATCTGTCGGGTTAAGCTAGGTTAGGTAATGATGGGCATCCACAAAAGCATTATGAGCATGTCGATACAGCAACGAAAAACTTGCAGTTTTATTGCAGATTGTATTTTGCATCTGTATAACGTATAACTTTCTTATCTAAAATATTAAAATCCAAATTGGACAGTTCAGAACTCCTGCAACTTGCAGAGGTACAGGAGGTACCATCGATACAGCGGTTTGGCACTTTGCGAAACTAATACCTACTTAGGTGTTATTAGACATGGTTAATGTTGCAGTTTTGTATTTTTTAATCGTAACTTATTGTTATTATATCTCTCTGTACTTTAAATTTTTGTTGCTTAAATTTTTATTTCATTTATGTTCATTTTTATTTCTTTTGTAATTTGATTTATATTATTTCTTTCTCATGTTAAAGATGTACCTACTGCCTTTATTTATCTACGTAAAAGCCCTCTGGGCGTAAAAAAAACAATAAATAAATAACAGATATGCACAATTTTGTCAACCCTTATATATACGAAATATAGCTGCCTGTAATATACGAGAAGTCGATAAAGTTATAGCATATTGAGGTGATTTTTCATTATCCAATTATTATTATCATTACAGGAGATTTTCAACGGGTGCAGTCATCCGGTGAAAAAAGCAACTATTCCAGACATAAGCTTTAACACTAGCGAACTATGGACAAGGTACACGTACACACAAGTCGTCATGAAACTCATGAATACATTCCGAATACAGTATAAACGCGCATTCAGGGCGCTGTTCGGCCTTCCTTGGCGATGCAGCGCCTCGCAGATGTTGAGGGAAGGATGCTTGTGTTCGCTGAATTGATGCGCCAAAGAGTAGCCGGGACGAGTTACATGGAGAATTTACCAGTGATAAAAAGGTTTTACCTTTTTTGTTCTATTCAAATTTATATCTTGTAATTTTATAGTTTTATTGTCAGAGAAGAGAGTATTGCATTCCCCGCTTTATTCTGCAGAAATAAACAAACTTTATTATTATTAAGCATGAAAGTCACCGTATCAGAGACCATGACACGTGTATACGGTCCGAGACTGACAAGTTACTACAAAAGAACGAATACATAAACAATTTTAATTTTCGCTGCATATATCAGTTTTCCCGGAAAAGACAATATTTTTATGACTGAACGTCTGAAACGACTCTACCAACAAAAACTATTATTTATCGATAACACAGCGACAGCAAAAACAGTAATAATAGGTAAGTAATGTATGGATACGTCGAATAAAGAATTTATTATTACATTATCGCAATAAAACATATTATTTGAGAAATAGTGTATATCCCACGTTCGGTATTTGGAATTAAATTCCCCAGCATGATCCATTGGAGGTCTCGCGTGAATTTTTTTTTCATCCATTTGATGGTTACATAATTTGGGATTTTTCGACCACCATGCTAGGCACTTGCCCGTGTTATGCTGGTCCCCATGTGTGGCGTGAATAACATGATGGTTTTGAATAGATAATAATGAAGATCTCTTGCAGAGAAAATTTTAAACATTTTTCTTTATTAATTCTATTACAACTGGTGTGTTGTGCATGTACAACTAGGAACTCTTTTGAACTGTATTGAGAGTGCAGTTTATTTATAACAGAAATGGAAGGCCTTTTTCCCTCTCCGGCCGGACTTTCCCGACCCATCGCCTTGTACCACAGTGGAAGGGATGGATTCATACGTCCGTCACTCCTGAAGACATTGATCCCCAGATTCGTAACTACTCCTCGTACATTTTTCCTTCCCAGAACTTCCTCTCCTTCCTTTCCCTGAAAAGACCTTCTACACAGCATCGCCAAAGATGACGTAGGACCTAGGGGGATTTTTTTTGGGATGAACTATGGCAGGGGTCATCCAATAAATGGTTTCCGGTACCCATACCAGCCCTACAAATTGCAATTGTTCACAACCAAAATAAGTTTCATATATTTTATTTAATTTTTTTATTTAATATTTGTATGTTTTTATAATAGGTATACATTTTTTACATGTTATACAGCGTTGTAAATTAATTTAATAATAGCCTTTCCTCACCGTAAAGAGACAAGGTTCTTGGGTTTGGTGAGAGAATTAATGCTCAATTATAAAAATAAAAAAAATAAAAATAAAATATGTAATTAAGTAAATAATGTTGCAAATAAAAAGTATAAGAAAAAAATATTATTTTAAAATATTTTAAATATATATTTAAATAATAATATTATTTTCCTACGGCAGGATATGAACTTGCGACTTCTGCATCTAGATCTAGATAAAATAGCAAACAGCTCTACCACTGAGTACATCGTTAACAAACAACTATTGACAAACTAAAAATAAATCCAAAAAATATTTCCGGAAGAAAAAATATCCAGAAAGAGTGTTTATTCTTCAGTGAGAAAATAAAAATAAAGCATTTCTGTTAAAAAAAAACGTTTTTTTCTTACTACAGAAGATTTACCGCCAAGATGACACGAGCATCAACCAAAATGAGCACAATAAGGAAGAACGAACAGTTAAATTGTGGGAAAATGGCTTAGAAGCAATGTCAAACCGTTAATTTATGAATTCACCCGGAATTTAAAACAGTAATCCGTTGTTTTCGTGCTTATAAATACAATATGCTGGAATAAAAAAAATATTTGACGAGCGACTGCTACAGTCAGGTTTAATAATTACTGAACACTAACAGAAAAAATTACGATTTTTTCTTACTTTCTACACTTTGAAATTAATTAAGCATTTTAATTAATCGAAACTTTTTATTAATTTTATACAAAACCGGGACCAGCTCATTTTACACTAAAAAAAATAAATTTTTACGCCAGTAGATAGGTAATAATTAGATGTAATTAATTCCGTGAGCGGAAATTGAAAAAAATGTACACTATCGTTAATTTCTTAAATTTAAAAATACGAAAATGTCATTTTTCAAAGTGCAAAAGCGGTAATATGCACTTTTTCACGAAAAAACACTTTGCAGAAGTTGAATAATTGTTAGAATTACGTATTTCGGAAACTTTTTGCATTGGGGGAGGCGGAAAATGATGCATTTTAAATTTCAATTGCGTAAAATCAAAATTCACTTCGCGTCTTCGAAACTGACATGGCGCGGCCGATCTGTCACACAAGCCCGCTAGACAAACCCTGCGTAGCCAGACAAACTATTTAAAAACGTAGGCTGTTTTTTAAAGTTAAGATAATATTCACAAGCCCGCTATACAAACCCTGCGTAGCCAGACAAACCATTTAAAAACGTAGGCTGTTTTTTAAAGTAAAGATAACAACATGGAGGTCATTGAAAAATTACATTTTCGTATTTTTAAATTTAAGAAATTGACGATAATATACATTATTTTCAATTTCCGCTCACGGAATTAATTACATCTAATTATTACCTATCTACTGGGGTATATATTTATTTATTTTTGTCCAAAATGAGCTGGTCCCGGCTTTGTATAAATTTACCAACTTTTTGAATGGTAATTTTATAATTAATGGTAATATATAAATAGTAATATAGCACTCGTGGCTAATCAAAATATTAAAAATATATAAAGTTAACCCAATTATAATTAGCTTTTTGAAAAATATTATGTCCTTTTGGAATACAGATTTGCTACTTAATTTAAAAGGTAAGAAAATAGTAGTACCGGGCATTTCAATAAAAAGAGGGATTTTTCAAGGAGACTCATTGAGCCCTCTTTGGTTTTGCTTAGCATTGAATCAATCCCCTTTCTAAAATGTTAATTAAAAGCAAGTTTGGAATAAAAATTAAGGGTAATACAAGAGAGAGTAGTATAGTTTCACATCTATTATATATAGATGATATAAAATTATTTTCAAATTCTGAATCAAATTTAGAGAAAATGATTAAGGTAGTTAAAAATTTTTCAGATGATATTAAAATGACTTTTGGTTTAGATAAATGTAAAACTATCCATATAGAGAAAGGCAAAATTGTAGATAGAGACGAGGGTATATTTAGAAATTTCAAAATTCAAAGTATGAAAGGGGATGAGGTTTATAAATATTTAGGATACCCGCAATCGAATAGATTAGATCACACTAGTATTAAAAATGATATTAGGATTAAATTTCAAACTAGGATCAGAAAATTTTTAAAATGCAATCTATCTGCTAAAAATTTAGTAAAAGCAATAAATACTTGGGCAATACCTCTACTAACGTACTCATTTGGCATAATTAAATGGTCCAATACAGATTTAGATAGTTTATTTTATTTTATTTTATTTTACTTTATTTGGGAAACAAACAGTTGTACATATTTTATTAAATAATTACATTTGACAAATTTGCATGAACCAGTGAAGTTTCCACATTTGAGAATATAGAATTTAAAGAAAAAACAAAAAACTCATTAATATAAGAAGTTATACATACATAATACCTAACTAGATTACAGAAAATCAGATGAAACCAACATAATAAAATCAGAAGAAACCAACATAATAATTCATACGAATCAGATGAAACCAACATAATAAGAGAAAAACAATAAAATAAGGCACACAGCAGGATTTACGATCAACAATCTGTTTTGATCTTCTCCGTTACATATTTTGTGAATTGAACTGAGGACAAATGGAAAATATCAGCGTCTGAAAGGATATTGTTATATTTTGTGCACGTCCTTTTCAGAAATGTATGTTGTGAGTAGTTAGTTTTTGATTGTGGGATGTGGAATAGTTTGTTTGTTCTTGTATTACGTACTGGACAGTGGAAATGGATGTTTTCCAGAAGATAGTTGCTGTCAACAGCGTTGTTGATGATTTTGTATAAAAATTTCTGGTCGGATATATTTCTTCTCTCTTCTAGTGATGTAATTTTATGGAATGCTAAGGAATCTTTTACATGTTCTGATATTCGGAACGATTTAAAGTCTAAGTATTTCAAAAAATTTTTTTGGATTCTTTCTAACCTTTCAATATTGACTTTGTATTGGGGATTCCAAATCACTGATCCAAATTCTAGTATGGAGCGAACAAAAGAAAAATATAATATCTTGATTACATGTGGTGATCTGAATGGTTTAGTCACTCTTACAATGAATCCTAGGAGTTTGTAGGCCCTGTCACAAATGGAATTTATGTGTGATCGGAAAGACATTCCGGAGTCCATTATTATTCCTAAGTCCCTTACTTCACTACACCGTTTTAATTCAACTCCGTTTATTTTATATGGGAATGTTAGGGCGTTAGTGCTTTTGGTGAAAGATATTGTATTACATTTTTCTAGATTAAGGTACAGTTGGTTGTTCGCGCAATATAGTCCAAGCCTATTGATATCCTCTTGCAATTCTAGGCTGTCATTAATATTAATTACTTTTTTGTAAATTTTAATGTCATCAGCAAAAATTTGGATTTTAGAGTTTTTAAAGCAAGAGTCTATATCATTTATATACAAAATAAAAAGGAGAGGTCCGAGGTGTGATCCTTGTGGAATTCCTGAGGGTATATTATAGAAACGTGAAGAGAAACCCTTAGCTCTAACTGCTTGACTCCTGTTAGTGACGTACGATTTGATCCATCTTAGAAGGTCCCCACTGATCCCGATTTTTAATAGCTTCTTCAGAAGCAGTTTGATGTTAATTTTATCAAAGGCTTTTGAAAAATCCGTGTATATAGAATCAATCTGAGTTTTACTACCCATAGAATTAAATATGAAATCTGTGTATTCCAGCAGGTTTGTCTCGACTGACCGTTTTCTAAAAAAGCCGTGCTGATTTTTTGATATGGTAGTTTGTACTGCTGGAAAAAGTTGGTCAAGAACCATGTTTAGAACGATTAATTAGAACTGCGTTAACAAAATTTAATTGCCATCATCCAAATTCAGCTATAGAACGAATTAATTTACCTAGAAATTTAGGAGGTAGAGGTGTAGTCAAAATAACATCTTTGAAACACAATCAGGTAGAAATGCTTAGAAATTTTTTCCATAGGAAAACTAATAGTTCAGAAATGCACAAAATAATTTGCAAGGCAGATAGAAATATTACACCTTTTAATTTATATGACGAGAATGCCAACATTCTTATAAATACTAACCAGGAATTATTAGATTCCTGGTCAAATAAAATTATTCACGCAAAACACTTCAATTATCTCAACCAAACGTATGTTGACAAACTTTCGTCAAACAAATGGTTGACTATTGGAGAGTTGAGCGCGGAAATAGAAGGATTTATGCTTGCCATTCAAGATAGAGTCATTAATACTAAAAATTATAGAAAGCATATAATCAAAGATATAAATCAAATTGATGATTTATGTAGAAAATGTTTGGCTTTTCCCGAAACTATAGAACATATTATATCGGGATGTTCTATATTAGCGCCTTCCGAGTATACATTTAGGCACAATCAGGTATTTTTAAAACCTGATTGTGCCTAAATGTATACTCGGAAGGCGCTAATATAGAACATCCCGATATAATATGTTCTATAGTTTCGGGAAAAGCCAAACATTTTCTACATAAATCATCAATTTGATTTATATCTTTGATTATATGCTTTCTATAATTTTTAGTATTAATGACTCTATCTTGAATTGCAAGCATAAATCCTTCTATTTCTGCGCTCAACTCTCCAATACTCAACCATTTGTTTGACGAAAGTTTGTCAACATACGTTTGGTTGAGATAATTGAAGTGTTTTGCGTGAATAATTTTATTTGACCAGGAATCTAATAATTCCTGGTTAGTATTTATAAGAATGTTGGCATTCTCGTCATATAAATTTAAAGGTGTAATATTTCTATCTGCCTTGCAAATTATTTTGTGCATTTCTGAGCTATTAGCTTTCCTATGGAAAAAATTTCTAAGCATTTCTACCTGATTGTGTTTCAAAGATGTTATTTTGACTACACCTCTACCTCCTAAATTTCTAGGTAAATTAATTCGTTCTATAGCTGAATTTGGATGATGGCAATTAAATTTTGTTAACGTAGTTCTAATTAATCGTTCTAAACTATCTAAATCTGTATTGGACCATTTAATTATGCCAAATGAGTACGTTAGTAGAGGTATTGCCCAAGTATTTATTGCTTTTACTAAATTTTTAGCAGATAGATTGCATTTTAAAATTTTTCTGATCCTAGTTTGAAATTTAATCCTAATATCATTTTTAATACTAGTGTGATCTAATCTATTCGATTGCGGGTATCCTAAATATTTATAAACCTCATCCCCTTTCATACTTTGAATTTTGAAATTTCTAAATATACCCTCGTCTAAATGCGAAATAAATATTATTATTATTATTATTATTATTATTAATATAGTACCATATTCTGAATATGAACCAAATTCATTTTTAGAAAATGAATTTTATAAAATATATTATGATAAAACTATACTAACAGACAGAACAATTAGTCATAATAGACCTGATATAGTTTTACATGACAAAATTAAAAAAATAACTTATATCATTGATGTAGCTATTCCAAATTCCTGTAATATTCAAAAAACTATTTCTGAAAAAATAAGAAAATACACAGATTTGGGAAATGAGATTAAAAGAATTTGGCATTCTCGGACTATAAAAATATTGCCATTTGTTATTTCGGCCACTGGCATAATACCTAGGAATCTGATTCAAAATTTAAGCATATTAGATTTGTCAAAGAATTTGTATATAAAAATGCAAAAATCAGTCATTTTAAATACATGTAGGATTACAAAGGATTTTTTAAATATTTATATTGAGGGATCGGTAGGATTTATAGGTTCAATTAAAAATGCCACAGAGCCGAACCCTCTGATATGAAAATATCTGTAGTCGGTGAATTATATTCCCATTTGGTCTCTAGTAGGTTGACATGTTGTTCTTGTATTTATAATACTTATATAGTGCAATTGCATAGCGTGGGTTGACTAGATGATCATTTGGGGAAGTGTGTGAAAGGGTTTAGTTTTTCCTTCTTTTTTCTTTTTCTTTTTTTTTGGGGAAAATTTAACCCGGACATTTAAATCTGGTGCATAAAAAAGTTAAATAAATAAAAAGAACTTAATAAAAAAATAATCGATATATTTAACTTAAAATAATAATTTAACTTAATCGCAAAAGACCGAATTAAGTTGGTACACGAATTTTTGTATGAAATTTAAGTTGTCGATCCAAAAAACGCCCTTTTTACAATGTTATATTTTATACTAGCTTTTACCCGCGGCTTCTCTCGCATGGTATTAGGGGAAAGAATTTTCCCACGAAAATCCCAGTCATTTGTCATTTCCCAGTCCTCCAATTATCTCTATCTATTTATATTATTATTTATTATTTTAAAGTACTTGGTAGTTTCTATTACATAATTCAATTTACCAAATTTTGACATAGGCATTTACATACAATAGCGAGTTCTGTTGCTATGCACACCCGCTTCCCTCGTCCCGCGAACCCCCCTCCCGGATTCCCCTCCCCCCTCCCCTATCCCGCAAACACATCAAATCCCCAAAGTTTCATCGCAATCGGATAAACGGTTAGCAATGCATAATTTCATGATGCCAGAACTCACTATTGTTCATAGAAACCATTGCGGGCATGCGCACATCAAATCCCCAAAGTTTCATCGCAATCGGATGAATGGTTTAGCAACGCATATGTAATATATATATATACATATACAAACCCAGAAAAAACATATTTTGATTTTTGTATATTTATATAGATTTATGGGAATGGGCAAGATTACTTTTTTTTAATAATTAATATTAATTCATCTACTAGACATTCGCTGTATACTTTGATTTTTTTTATTAATTATTCAGATTGGTTGGGTATTTTTGCGTCAAATCCAAAATTACCTTTTGTATGAAAAAGGCCGCGGCACGGTTCCTCTAAATGAAGCTTACTGAAACTACAAAGCCTCTAGCCTAGCGTGACTTACATATCGTGGGATAATGACTGGGAGATGTGTGGCACCTAATTAATACATCTAAAACAGGTATCATCTACCATCAGAGACAGTTACCATTCAAACTAAAAGAATGATCTTTCTCATGCTCATGTTGTTTTTCATAGATATATTAAACACGAAAGCAGCAAAAATACTCCTTTGGCAGAAAATATTCCCGTTCTTTAAGACGAACGGGTGAGCGGCCTTTTTCATACAAAACTTAATTTTGCATTTAAGGTCAAAACACCCAAACAAAATGTATAATTATTTTTATAATCAACGGATATCTAGTACGGATATGTGCTACTTTATTTAATTATGTTTTAACCCTCAGGCTAATTTGATTGCTTTTCGGAACGACTCGTATAGGTCAGGTAGAAATCGTTGTGTCTCACTTACTATCATGATGATAGAATATGATCTAAACGGTGTTAGAAAGAGAAAACATCTCATTTTATATTCAAATCTAAAAGTTAACCACAAAATAATTTAAATGTACACCTTTATGAAACTAAAGTTTGCAATTCTAAAAAAATTTATGAAACTTTGGGAATTCTTTAAATAATTATTTTTCCGTGAAACGACAAAAGTGACATTTTTTTTACATGAGCTCCACACAGGAGGCCCTGAGGAAAATAATTTCCCTCAGGGCCTATGTCATCTTTGGGGATGCTGTGTAGAGGGTTTTTTTTAGGAAGAAGGAGAGGAGAGTTCTAGGAAGGAAAAGGGTTCAAGGGATGGGTAGGAATCTGGGGTTCAGTGTGTCCTGGTCATCCGCCTCCAAGACCTGGACAAACCTCACCCCATGAACCCGGAAAACCCCTGCTAAATCACCAAACGTAGCGAACCACTTGGGGTGACCTTTGGTAGAGGTATTGGTTATCCAATAAAGGTTCCCAGGGCGGCGGCATCCATACCCGCCTCCCAAATTTGAAACGTTTATGAAACATTTGCCTATTAAAATATGTGTGTTTTTGTCTTTTTTCGGTATCAGTAATTTGAATTAGAAACAACGTAAGGTGAGCCATTTTAAAAACTTTTTTATGTTTGCATTAAAAAATTTTGTATATCAAAAATTATATCTGTAAAGGAAAAATATTCCATTTAAATTTGAATCCGGTAGTGTCAGTTAGAATGCAATTATCAATTGTCACTTGTTTTGTTTTTCTATTATTTGATTTAAAATATGATATTTTGTTATAAGAGACCAAGCAAAGAAAAGTGATATAAATAAACATAAATGTCAATGACGTTATATAAATAGACTTGCCATAGTCTCACAAACTCAAGATATAATGTGGCAATTAATCAAAACTCTTTTGTTTTCAGCGATTTTCAATAATTTCTTAATTCAAAAGTTATTCATGTATGATGAAGATAGACGCTTAAAAGAATATGTGCATATGAACGAAACAAAAGATAGAACGCGGGCGGCATTTTCGTATTCAAAATTCAAAAGTTCCGTCGAATACTGTCTCAAGGCCGACTAAAGTAGGAGGCCTGGGCACCAGTCGAATTTTGAGGTGTCAAATAGCTATAATGAACAACGATAGTTTTGCAAATGGCGTTGATTGTTATTGTATTTGTTGTTTCTGCTGATTTGTATGTTGTTTTACCGCAGGCAAGTAAATAAAGAATCATTAGATTATTATTATAAAAAGTAAATTTTACTTAGCGACGGCATCGACTTTGTAATTTGGCTGTTGCGCATCCAGACATGTACTTTGGTAGGCCTTGAGTTCTCTAATGACGCATAAAATCTTTGGACAGAAAGCAATTGTATTATTTTTATAATCGATAATAATAAGTAATTTGCAGGTATTTACAAATGAAATGTTATTCCTTCGCTTTTACGACTGTTTACCGTGTAATGGAAACATTTTCTCATCACACAGGAGGGAATTTTGGCGCTTTTTAATGCAATTTACTTACTAGTAGGACACGACTTTACTTGACGCGTGGCAGTTTAGTACTAAAGTACTAGAAATCGAGTACTCTACAATTGTCTTGTTGTTGGCTTTCCATTTTGAGATTTCTATCCCGCGTCTAAAGTATGTAACATCTTTGATAAATGTCGTTTCTTTGTTAAAAAACTCTGCAACACAAGTGTTTTATTTATAAATTAATAGAAAGGAATTAAACCTCTCAACTTATAATATATGTTTATTTCAAAATACAAAATTTGAAAGCGTATTTTATCACCATTCAAAAACAAAAAAGCTTTTAGTTTTCGTATCCGTACAGAAATACTCCATTTATTTGGATTTTATTGCAAAGCGGAAATATTTTAATCTTTCGACATAATAGGCCCGAGGGATTAAATAATAAAATATAGGCCATTGAAGACATCAATATTTCGCGACTTTAGAGGCAACTTTGGCAATTATTTGTGAGTTAATGATAAAAATAAAATATTTAGCTCTATTTATTAAATGAATAAGATGAAATATGTAATTAAATAAAATATTTAAAAAAGCTGTTTGGTCGGTGTAAATTTTAATAACACATGATCGAATTACGTTGGAACACAAATTTGTCGATCATAAATTAAAATTTCTACCCAAGGAAACGCCCTTTCAACGATTTTTCGTTTAATTATTTAATTTGATTATATTATCACAGTAAATAGGGCACGATTATTTTTTTATAATTATAATTCACTCACAAAAAATGCTAAATTGCCACTAAAATCATACAAAATTCAATTTTATAATTTAAAACATAAATAATATCCGTACTAGACATTTGCTATATATTTTGATTTAAAAAATAATAATTAAATGAAGACAATATTAGAATTTGAGGTTTTGCTCATTAAGTTAAAAAAAAAAAATTCAATTTAGTCGGGTATTTTGGCCTCAAATCTAAAATTAAGTTTTGCATGAAAAAGGCCGCGCAGCCGTTCCTCTTAAGCAATGATTCTCCACATAACATTTCGTTAAAATAACGACGTTCATCATTCCCTAGCCTAACACAATGGCTCGAGGTGAAAGTTCGGTGTAGTGAGATTTTTGTTAGGAGATATATTATATAATTTAATAATAATATGCGACAATAAATTTCTTAAGTAATCAAAAATAAGAATAATTTCGGTTGCGCATGGTTGTTCGATGTACTCGGATTTGCTTTGAATTTATTTTCAAAATTGTATCTGATGTGTCAAGAATGAAATGAAAATATAAAAACAAGCGACAAAATGCCAAACCTACCTATAATATAACATCTTATATCAGAAAAGTATTATAATTCTATATTTAAAATGGGTATTCATTTGTTTAAATTTCTTATGGTTAATTTTGGCAAGTAAAGTCGGATTTAGAAATTTTTCAAGGGTCTGCGCTTTTTCGCTAATATGCATTTATCAATCCTACATTTATACCGTGTTTTTTTCACGGTTACCTACTTGTTTTCACGAATAGAAGAGACAAGACCATTTTTGTCAAAAAAACTATGCTTTTATCTTACAGGAAAATAAATAGTTTTAAAAAAGTCATACTTCACAATGACAATGACGTCGCTGTGAATAGCTATGAAATTAACCCCTCAAGTGTCGGCCGTATTTTGTCAGAAGGTCAAAATATTTTCCGCTTTGTAATAAAATCCAAATAAATGGAATACTTTTTAACATATCCGAAAACTAAAAACTGTTTTTGAAAGGTGATAAAATAGGTAGGTACGCTGTAAAAAGTTATAAATCGAAATAAACATTTAAGTTTTGAAGTAGGTATAAAATTTTTAGCATGCAAACATAAAAAGTTTTAAAAATGACTCACCTTACGTTTTTTCTAACCAAAATTACTCATAACTAGGGCTCGGATAAATATGTATTAAAAAATTCAAAATATGAACATATAATATGGACTAAAAAATGTAAAATGTGGAAAAAATATGGAGTACAAAATAAGAATATCTTTCATATTAAAACATTTTTATTGTGAAAAATTACTATGCAGTAACAGTTACATTAAGAAATAAATAAAAAGATAGCGAAATGTTCAGGTAGGTACCTAATTCAAATAAAAAAAATAAAGTTTTTTTTTTAAGAAGATTTAAAAAGATCATAAATTTGACAAAACAGCCGGCGCCAAACTGATTCATAAAAACAATATCGGTGTAAGATTGGATAATTTAGAGGCACTTGAACTTAGGAAAGCCATAAACACTAATAGTAAGGTAATTAATAATCAACTAAATTTAAATAAAAGTCCCATACTAAGATTGTTCCCTATTGATAAAGAACACGTCCGTTCCCTTCCCATTTCTCCATCTATGTCTTCTTCCTCCCCCTACACTTGACGAGTCCAGCCCATTATATATTATAACACACATGTAACCTAATGTTAGTAGAGAATTATACTGCCCTGATGAAGCTACGGTTGTAGCGAAACCCGGTCGGCATAAAGTATATAAAATAAAAGTGGTGTTTACAAAGTTATTGTTTTATTTTAAATTAAAAAAATTAAGTTTTATTCATCTTCCTCTAAATCTGTCTTATTAAATTGATTAGAGTACACAATCACATGATTTTTTAAATTATCGAAATTAAAACTTTGTCGATTTGGTCTAAATATAGCCTTATATTGGCTGAAAGATCTTTCACGTTACATGATGGGAGCGTACTTAAAGATGCCTAGTTCCGAAATTGTGTAAGGCACGTCTGCAGTGTCTGCAGTACCCTCAAAGCTTCCGCTCAGAACTTTATTAATTGTTTTTAGGATATCAAAACCTTTATTTTTGTCTAAAATATACTTTAGTTTTTGTTTAGCTATTTCAGCAACAGGGCCTTCCGCTTCTGAAACTTTTTTTTTTCCTTCAATAATCTTCAGGTTTTCATTTAGCGATGTTGAAGGATTTTCTAGTGCTTTTATCTTGTGAGGTAAAAAGCAATAATGGCTTTTTATATATAGGCCAAATCATTAAAAAGAGAAGAATTTTCAAGAAGTTCTTTTAAGGCTAAAATACTGCAGAATCGTCATCCAATTGAGAAATAATTGTTCTGATTTCATTAAAATACTCGCTATTCAACCGCTGTCAGCCATATACCCCAGCGCCCAGCGCGTCAGCACTGGCTCTGGTGGCAAAGGTATTCCGGGATATAGCTCTTTAAATTTTGAGATTCTGCTCAGTGCTTTCAGAAAGATTTTCTTCACCTTTGATACCAAACTGTCAACATTTTTAAACTGGAACCTTATGCATTCGCCCGCATTGGCCTCTCGACGCCGCCGCGCGGAGAGGAAGAGAATCAAAAATCAAATTACGACGAATAATACGCGAGAGAAATGAAAAACGCGCGGCCGTGTGGTGGCGAGAATGCAAACACGTAAAATTATATCAATTTTTGTGAACTAACTCATGTTTTATGATATAAAAATCGAAAATATGGATGATTGTGATATTTTTTTGTAAAATATGGACTTAACCATGGAACATGGAAAAATATGGAAAATAAAAATAAGTTTTTCACAATCTATATATATGATAATCTAGGTAGAGAACACATACGACACCGAAAATCGTGTAAATTAAAAACATGTATTTACATATTAATCCGGGCCCTACTCATAACGAAAAAACACACACATATTTTAATAGATAAATGTACCTATTATAAACGTTAGTCACGTCACTTTTTTATTGTTTCATGTAAAAATATTATAAAAAATTTACTTTATACTTTTTTGTGGTTAACTTTTTTATTTGAATAGAAAGCTTTGTGTTTTATCTTTCTAACACCATCTATATCATATTTCTCACTATGATAGTAAGGGAGACACAAAGATTTCTATGAGACCTATATGAGTTGTTCCGAAAAGCGGGGTTAAAATTGCATCATGGATCTCTTTAGACGAGAGACTTTAGAGAGTCTCTAAAGACTCTTCACATAGCATCCTCAAATATGACATATGCCCTGAGGGAAATTATTTTCCTCAGGGGCCCCTGTGTTGAGTTAATAAAAAAAAAACACCGATCATTGTAAGTGACCCACGGGTCTTAAAAATACTAATTGAACTATCAAAATATAAGTGTTGAGTGGGCATCGCGTTTGGATCCCACCCGGGCGTCCCGTGTTCGATTCCTCGGCTGGCTAAGTCCTCCATCACAATACAAGCAACATTTTAGGTTTTCTGTGGTGGTAGTAGGAGATTTTCAAACATTGTTGGATTATTTGTAACCCGGGAAAGTTTGTCTTTCTTTAAAAAAAAATAAGACAAGACATCATATTAAATTTCAATTCGAAGCAGGGTAAATTAATAAAATAAACCGAACCTCTCAAAATAAATGAAAACAACCTTCCCCTTATTTTCGTCTAGTAGAAAAGGAGTAATCTGTCGAGAGCTTTACTTCCCGTTCCTGAACCAAGACATTTCAATTTCGTCTTTGTCTGGACACACCCCCTGGAGTTTGTCGACCTTCCACCAGCGGCCAGACTTCTCCACACACAGGTAGGTACAGGGTGAAAGTCCTCAATTTAATAGGGTCTGTTGCCCGTGCACACTCTTCCTCTTCCTGTATCGAGTAGGTCATTTGCCTTCGTCTGGACACACCCCATCGGTTTGTTGACCTGGGCCAGACTTTTCCAAATCCAGGTGTACGGTGAAGGTCCTAAATCTACATAATAGAGTTGTTACTGTAGCGTACATCCTTCTTGTTCCGGTTTCAAGTGGGACAGTTCCCTCTTTAACTTTGCACCATTACATTCTGACGGCCGACGTAGAACAGCGGTAAAGCGCTTGACTCGCATTCTGAAGGTCGCGGGATCGAATCCCGGCGTGGCAAATAAATTTTATTTGATTAATTTGTGAATTTCACAATTTATTCATTTAAAATAATATATATAGTATATTTGCGGCACATTCCAGAGTGGAAGATACTCTCAGTATCGCCCTGGTTTAAGACCACCATTCAGAATTGAAACGTTGCCTGAAGTGGCTTTCGCCGTGTTTGGTGACCAGATCTGAATAGCCAGGTACTTCCCCACCTTCCTCTTCCATATCTCCTTCCCTCCCCACTACCTTCAGCCTCACAATTTGGGATGCCATAGTCTCACTGGCTCCAGACGGGAGCAGTGAGATTTGAGTCAATTTGAGAGGCGGGAATGGGTACCGCCGCCTCGGGAACCTTTATTGGTTAACCAACACCTCTGCCATAGGTCACCCCAAGTAGTACGCTACGTTTGGTGATTTAGCAGGGGTTCCCGGGTTCATGGGGTGAGGTTTGTCTAGGTCTTGGAGGGGCATGACCAGGACACACTGAATCCCAGATTCCTACCCACCCCTTAAACCCTTTTCCTTCCCAGGACTCTCCTCTCCTTCCTTTCCTTAAAAAAACCCTCTACACAGCATCCCCAAAGATGACATAGGCCCTGAGGGAAATTATTTTCCTCAGGGCCTCCTGTGTGGAGCTCATGTAAAAAAAAAAAAAAGTTGGGACTCTTGTGCGGTATTCATGTAAAAAAAAATTTAATCTCAGCAAATACAAGCTGTACTCATATTGCTATTAATTGGATTAAATTGAATTTCACGGTGCCTATGGGAACTTTGCCCACTTTGATAAAAAAAATATGAACGCTAGATGTAGATAATTTTATAACAGTTCATAAAGTTGTTGCATTGGCATATTAAACAGTGGTGCAAATTACAGAGCATGTATTAATTTGTCATCCGAAATAAGCTGAGATTGATAAGTACCAGTGGCGGTCCGTGAGTTTTTAGTGAGCAATTCACGTTGTTATAGCTGAAAATGATTTTTTTTTTCAAAATTTCAACTTTTTGTATGAAGATCTTCAGGATTCTTTCAGTCAAGGGATGCGCCGCATCTACATACTGAAAGATCTTTATACAAAAAGTTTAAATTTTGAAAAAATATAAAATTCATTTTCAGCTACAACAACATCAGTAATGTCTTATTATATTATATTTTTCAATCCTAGCACTCTTAGCTCACTGAAAACTCGCGGACCGCCTTTGATAAGTAGCTGTTTTTGAGCGGGGAAAAGTTTGTTTCAAGGAAAGACATCACAAGTTTTGCATGTGACAATTTCCTTGGGCAAAACACGTCTAATATATTGAACAACATGGACAACATGGTAATTTTCAAGAAGAAAACTTACGGCTGCTGTTCCCAATGCTACAAATCAAATGCTAAGCCGAAACCAACACTGCTCAAATGCACGACTACGCTCTTTCCAACACACAAGCATCGCTTAATTTAAGGAAGCCGGACACGTGGATTAGGTTCGACTGAGCAAAGCAAAGTTACAAAAAGTGTCAACAGAGTGGCGCTAACGCCACGAGGTACAGAGGCGCCGGCGCGCCGGTACGCGCTAGCGTACGCTCCTGCTCCAGCGTACGCGCCAGTGTGTAAAATGTAAGTTTATGGATAACAGTATTTAAAAGAAATTATGTGTGTTAATAATAAACACAATATTTAACTCTTTAATATTAATTTAACATCAAAAGTTTTTACTTTAATGCCATTTTGAGCGTGGCCAAAATGGGCGGAGTCACCTAAGATAATCAACGATAAAATATTTGAGAACAACGCGAATCGAGTGTTACCTTTAAAATACTTACAAATCGACTCAGACTGGTCGATCGAAAAGTTGGAAACAACGCTGTCAAAATTTCAAATGGGCCAAAGTTATCCCTTAAGGAGCAAATTAAGACGTATTGATCGTAAGAGTACCATTCAATGAAAACCACGAAAAAATCACAAAAAGCAAAAATTTTCGACTTATTTAATGCAACACAACAAAACTTTTATCAAATAGGACAAAGAATTGAAATAACCATTGGAACAAAGTAAGACAATTTCTAGAAATTTTTCACATTCTAGATAATTCTGGAGGGGTCAGACTTGCCTTACAGCCGAGTTCGGGGTGAGTGTCCTCAATCCAATAGAACGGTACAAACAAAGCATACAGCGCGTCCATGAGACGTTTCCTAATATTCCTTCCTGTTCCTGAATTAAGGAAGACGTTTGTCTTTGGTCTGGAGAGTTCATACATCCTTAGGGAGTGTTTATTATTTACGTCGAAGTCAAGTAGAATCACAAATTCACGTAGTTTATGCATAGAATACGTAGTTATTTATTAAAAATAGTTCATCCCTGAAAATTATTAATTATTATAATTAAATATTAATATTAATTGTAATTTATCAGTGAGTAGGTGCCTGGCACGACTCACTCCTTCGTTCCTCTTCCCCTCCCGGTTTCCCATCTCCCTCCCGCTGTCCCTCCCTGCCGCTAAACTATTAGAAATACACAAATTTTTCAAACAGCGCGCCAGCTATTGCAATTTTTAAATAAATTTCATAACGCCAGAGCTCATGATTATATTTAGAAAGCTCTAAGTTTCATCGCAGTCGCATCAATGGTAGATATAAGGAAAAATAAGAGACAAACTAAGAAATATTAATTTTTATAAACATATAAAAATTATAAAAGATATTAATACTTTATTCATAAATTCTCTGGTTATTAATTATTCATTAATAACCAGAGAAAACCGGAAATATGTCACTTTTAAAACAAATTTTAGACATGTTGACTCTTTTCCACAAAAAATTATAAATTGATTTCGAAAGATTGTTCTTTTATCTAGTAAAGGCATGTTTTAAATTTGGAGAAAAAATGTTTATTTTTAGTAAAATAAGATTATACCATAGGTCGTTGGCAGATTTTTTAAATTTTCAAATGAAAGTCTTATTTTACAAGACATGTTTTATACCAGGATTTTCCAACCAGGGGGGCATAATAGGTACGTTTGCATTTCCGAAAAAAATCTTTATAACACGTAGGTAAATTAACTGTTCCGAATTACCATTCAATCGCTGCTATACAAGTTTCGACAAGTCACAACACACTTGCTTGTAAAATTTAGTTTCAAGTTTATACCTATGATGGTTTATTTGTGAAGTAGGTACTATTGGGTTCATATGCGAACTCCTTTTATTCCACAACAAGTATGTAATCATTTTTTATTCATAAGCTCGTTCGTGTTATTACAAATGATAAATAAACCTTTATTTTATAAAATTATTTAGTTTTGTCTACAAATTAAGTACCTAATCGTGTCATTTAATCCATCATAAATAAATATATTGTATCTGTATTGTACCTATTTGAAATTCAAACGAATAATTTAGTTAATATAAAAAATGTGTTTAATTTTTTTGTTGAAACTTAATTAAGGGGGGCATGAAAATATTTTTTTTTGGTTCGGGGAGGCTCGGCAAAATAAAGGTTGAGAAACCCTGTTTTATACCATGTAATCATACATTATTATACATCAATACTTTATCTAGTAAAAGCATGTTTCAAAATTTTGATTTTAGGTCAAATAACATCATTAAAAAATATATCCGCACACTTGTTTATGACGAAAATTTCTCTATTTTGTCTATCTATTTACGGTCTTACAAATTAATATATTTCAGATTTTTTTGGCATATTTATTTTGCTTAGAATTATTGAAAAATGATAAATAGATATAATCAAAAAATAATCACAAAAAGTTCATTATTTTAATAGTTTTATCATCACGCCTTTCAGCATTTTTGGATGTAGGTATAAATTAAAGCAAATTTGGAATGAAATAAAATCGACATTGAGTTATAATTTTAAAAAGCTAGTACGGAGAATAATAAATCTTTCTCTTTATAACCGCCCTGCACGATCGTAAGAACAACTTTCGACGAAATGTGGTTTTTCCTCCGCTGGCTGGTTAAACGCTCTTAAAGCAATTAAGTTGTCAAAAGACATACAAACTTGTGAAAAAATCCTCCTTCTGAGAAGGAAAAGTTTCACGAAGTTCATTTTACGCGTTCGCTACCCTTTCGCTCCAAAGCGGGGGTGGATGGTCCCAGCCATGTTCCATAATTCCCGTAACACCAAGTGGGACAATTCTCTCTTACCGCGCAACTCCGGGAGTTCATTCACCGTCTACAGTCTGCAGTGCCTGTACTGTTTGCAGTATTTAGCGACTAGATACAGACAGCCAGCTTCTTCCGCAGTATACAATCTGATCCCTTTATTACGATGGAAATTATTGTATTAGTGTATTGTTTTAAGGTATAATGCATACATATTTCGTACACATAATATCCTAACGATGCTCCTAAACGTAAATATTTTATATATTAAATATTCGTTAACTTAAACGTTCGTTAATTACACATTTTTTTGACGTTACCATTATTTGAAAACATCAAACATAGATACTAATTTCGATTGTCTGCGACGTGCGTTCGTTATTCCTGCATGAAATGTGAAATCTGGCCCTGGCCCACTGAAGTCCCTCCTATACATGTTAATCCCCCGTATATGCGCGCAATATAACACGCAATTTAACAATATCGATATTCTTAATAATACTCTTGTGAAATACCGAAACGAAGTCTTAGCGTACGACCACAAATGTTAATTAAATTAATGCACAACGATAAAAAAGCACAGCATGAGCATCTCCTGCCCCCATCCCATCTTCCTCTGCCTCTTGCCTTTTCCTATTCCTTCTTCCTTCTAATGTACTTATATATATATTTTGTTTTTTTTTTTTTGTTATTTTCATTTTCATTTAATGGTTATTACCAATTACAATTTTATATTATATCATAATAAGAAACTGTTTTGGCTTACCTCATGTTTAACCTCTTGTATAACTCATCATGTATAAAAATTGCTGTTTGTTTCTTCCAATAAATAAATAAACTTTCGATTGTTGTTTCTTTCAAAAAATGTTGCAATTTTTTCTGTAATATTTAACATTCTTTCTCCCTCTGTCTTTCCACCTATGTTTAACCGAAAACGTTTTACCAGTTGTTGTTTATTAATTGTATACCAGTTGTGTACATTTAAAAAAACATTTATTAATAAGGGAGAATGCATTAGTTTTATTTAAAAATACAAAAAAATTTAACTTGAATTTATTGTCAATTTATTAATTGTTAATTTGTCACTTGCACTTTCAATTGTAACTGATTGAAGCGATAAAGTAGGTAGATACCTATCATATTATTTTAATATAATTATGATATCCTGTGATTTTTAACGGGTGTGCGCTATTATTATACACAATAGTGAAATAAACAATTGGAAATATGATTGAACTTGAGAAAAACATTGAAAAGCTATGTATTGAAAAGTTTTCTGAAATTCGTTGTTCGTTCCCTGAACTTTCGCCCCAAAGCGGGGGTTGAACGTTCCAAGCAAATTCCGTAATTCCCGTAACACCGAGTGGGACATTTCCCTCTCGTTCGCCCAACTTCCAAGGTTCATTCACCGTCTGCAGTAACGTGTGCAGTCAGCATTGTACACTGTACGGGCTGTATGCAGTCCGGAGCGAATAGCGACTAGGTACAGACAGCCGGATTCCTCCGCTGCCAGACAGCCTCCACACTATCCCCTCCCCGTCCCCGAGTCCTTTGTTTGGGAATTCCACAGCGTTATGATTGAAACTCTACCCGCTCTGTGTACTGTTCCAAGGACTAAAGTCAATAAAGATTTTAGAAATGGCGGTACGTGAAAACGTTGTGATGCGTTTAAAAAACATATTTTACATGGGATAAGCAAATTTAAATTTACAGCAACAAAGCTTGCCGTTTAAATTGCTTCGTTGCTGTTCAACATATCGATATTCGAAGTTATTCTATTTAACAACAAGACAGCTCTCCCGTTGGCAACCATTGGCAAGTTAGTTCTGCAAGCCGGAGATAAAACAGTCAATATTGTGTTACAATGTGCACATCTCTGATTATATGACTTATTCCAGTGAACCTCTGAATTTTCATTGTGAGCGGTGTGTGTCTGTGTGTAAATCACTTCGGCGGATATGAGTCAAGTGATTAATCAAACGTGTTTAACTGGAATCAGTCATTCCGTTTATTGTTCTTCTTTTTAAATAAATCTATTTGAATTTCTCTTTTGTTATCTAGATTGGATGAATGTACGAATGACGCGGAATCTTGGAAGTGGAAATTAACCCACTTCCCGCCATCCCACCGAGCTGAAACTTGTCAGATAGACTCGTTGCCAATGACAATATATTCTATCAGTTAGTGGCAATCCACACACGTGGACAAATACGCGATTTTCTGAAATTTGAAGAAATCAAGGCGAAATAAATGTCGGCCTTACCAAGTTGCGATTTGGCCCGGTTGTTAGCGAGGTTTATTCCGATCATTGGGTAGAAAGGATCAAATCTTAAAACCAATTGATTTTATATTTAATTTAAGGCTTTAAAATTAATTAGAAAATAGAGATGGAAGCGGGGTTTAATCAGATGATCACTGGAAGGTTCAGACCTCAGTCAAACCAAAAAAAAACAAAAATAATTTTCTTCTACATAGGTAAAACTTCGAGAAACTTCGAAATAAGGATTAAAGAACATATCAAAGCTTTAAACAATAACAGTTTCTTGGAGTTTGCCAACCATTTGGTGGAAACCAGTCACACCTTTGACTTCAATAGTGGAATAGAATTAATGCATTGTAATGTCAATGGCATTCAGTTGGATAAACTAGAAATTTTAGAAATCCGAAAGAGTGTTAATGCGAATTTGAATATTATTATTAACCAAAAATTGTTCTTAAATGACCCAATATTAAACCTGTTCCCTTTGTAAATTGTCTCCCATTGCCCCTCTCTCCTCTACCCACTCTCATATTTTCATTGATACCATTGTCTATGTCCATTCTTTTTCAATTGACACCATTGTCTACGTCTATTATTTATAATTAGTATCAATAAAAAACCCTGAAGAAGTGAGCATTGCTCACGAAACATGTTGGTTTTGTAAACAATAAAAGTGGTAAAAACGAAGTAATTTATTAATTTAAATAAAAAAAAATAATAATTTGTTCGGGAATCATTCTTCAGAGGTTCTAGGAAGTTAATGGATTTCTAGGGGCCAGTTGTTTCACAGAATTTGAACAACTCTTCAAACTTCAAAGTTAATAAAGAAAATCTAGGAAAGTTCTTTTCTGTTATTATTCAAGTTCTGTGAAATAACTGAGACGTTTCTTTTTGATTTGTGAGATCATAAATGATTAATCTTAAACTTGGTCAACTGCCAAAAGCTTGGGACCATGACATCCTCATTTGGGTCATGTTGTGAGACTGGAAGGATTGCGGAGAGGAAGGAGATGGGGAAGACGAAGGTTGGGATTCAGATCTGGTCACCAAACACGGCTAACGGCATTTCAAACATCTTTTTAAGTCTGATTAGTGGTCTTTCATCAGGGCGATACTGGAAGTAGATATCTTCCACTCTGATTTTATAAACAAGTAAAGGTTAGGTTAGATTAGAATAAATGCATACGAATACTGCTCTCTTTTGTATTTTTCTACAATGAACATGAAGAAAGGCTTGATCAGAAAGTTACAGAGTTGCCAAAGGACCTTCGACCGAAGAAAATCTTTTTTATTTGGTCGAAGCAAAGGACAGTCCAGACAAAAGAACTCTACCTTTCTAGAGCTTTTAAACTTTGAGTCACAGACTCAGTTTCGGTTTAGTTTTTTTTAACATTAATTCCAGAGGAAAAAAAATTCCCTCGGGGTCTGGAATGGACCTGGGTCTTGAAAAAACCCATGTTGTAGGAAGGAAACACAGAGGCCGGCCAATCTTTTCACAGCCGAGGCTGTTGAACTCAAGGATGAGTCGTAGAAACAACCCGTTCTCATGTAACAAATGTCAACCGTGTACAAATGTTGGACACGAATTAGGCGTGTTTCCCGACTGTGCACAAGTGTCGAAGGAATCACCGACGACTCTTCCTTGGAGCATCTTCCATTGTAATACCGGTAGAACAAGGATAGCATTCCCACCCGACGCCTGTGCTATAAAGATTGCAATTCGTCTGTTAAGATGGGATAATCTATCAAACGGACCGCCCGTTTCTGCACAGATTCATAGCTTTGTTTCAGGTATTTTGGGGCTCCAGACCAGAGGTGACTTCCAAAATCAACAGTGGGGCGCACTTGCCATGAGATTAGAAGATTGCGATGGGATTAACAGGATTAACAGCTGTGTACTATTAAATATATCTGCGGACTCTTTACAGTACGCCCAGCTTCTGAGAGACAAGCTTACCTCTGGCTTCGATGGAGCCCTCGTGTCTGAGCTGGTCATTTTGAGCTACACCAAGCATATCAATGAAAGGTCTGATGGGAAGATTAATAGGAACTAAATACTAGCACAGTTACTACAGGCTCCTTAGGAACCGTGACAGGGTTTTCTAATAGTCATTAGAGAAAAAAAAAATCAACCCCAATACGAAATTTCATACCATTTGTCCTCTAATTGTTAAATAACCAGCGCGTTTCTATTTCAATGAAGTAAGTATTTTAAGACGGATCTTTCGCTAGTAAAAGCCCCGCCATAGAAGACTCGCGATTATTTTTTAAAAGATTTTAGTTTTCACAGAGAGGAATTAATTGACAGGTTGTTAACTATATTTAATATTATTTCATATCAACTAATCTGGAATTAAGCTTGAATCCAAGATCGCGGTAGAAACGCCAGACGTATAATTTCCCCCGGGGGTAAGCGCCAGAACGTACAAACACTGCGGGGTCGAGTGCTCAATCATTCATATTATATTATTATTTTGTAATCAACAGTTTTCTTATTGGATGATTTCCTTTTTCGACAGTACGTACATTTTTATTTATTTTTCTATGGAAGGGGAATGTCTCTTAATATTCTCTCGGAGAGAAAATGTTATCGATAATTACCTACTCTTAGATATTTGATTGTGTTTGTTGTTTTTAATATTGGGTAGTTTGGGATACAGTAATTTTTATTATCTATGTGTTTTGGAATTGTCATGTATGATAATGCCAATTTTTTAGGGGTATCGTGTGGGCGAATTTCAAATGTTTTATCTCTATATATACCTACTTTTGGTTTTATTATCCACTAGCTGGTACGCGGCATGCGTTGCAATGCCATTTAATAAAGAAATTGTTTCTTCCTGTGTGTCCTTTCCCATTCGTCACGTTCCCCTTCCGCCTTTCCTTCCACTCCCGCGTCCCCTTCCCCTCTCGCGTTTCCATTCCACCTCCTCCACCTTCCCTCTCCCCACTCTACTCCCCCCCGCCCCTTTCCCCCCTCTCCCATCCCGCATTCCATACTTTCATTCCCGGTACATTCAGTTTTCAAACAGCTCGCGTGCCACCTATTGCAATTTGTTTATACAAAGTTCATAATGCCAGAGCTCACTAGAAGTTTTATACAAATCAAAAACGAACACAAAAAAAGAATGATCCAATTTGGTGCACGTCCTTCGGAAGTTATGCGCGTAGGTACGTACATTTCGGCGGCCCATTTTTATTAAATATAGATAGATATTAACTACAACGCCTGAAATAAAATTTCCCGTAAATATATCAACGTCGTTTCCACGACAACCGTCTGACGTTAGCAAATAACTCGATTTTGTCAGTAAATTTATTTGACAATAAACTTATAATAAATATATTATATTTATAATTTCATAACGCCAGAGCTTACCATTATATACAGCCAATTTTACTCACATATAATGTAGCTTTCTATTGGTGAAAGAATTTTTTAAAAATCGGTTTAGTGGTTTAGGCGTGATTGCGTAACAAACAAACTCGCGCACTTTCGCATTTATAATATAATAGATGTACTCGGGCTGTATCCATGCATGTATGCCAACTTATGGGGGCGAATTAGCGTTCAGGACATCAAAATACCTTGTCTTGTATCGGCTAACATAAAAGGAGACAGTTAAACACACCAGAAAGCAAATGAAAGAAACTCAGATATAATATTTAATTTCAGATAGGGCTATTTTTAAATATGAAATAACATGACAATCAGCACTGTATGTTAGGTATTTCGGGGAGAACACGTAAATAACATTGATAAACTCAAGACTCGCGGTTGATTAAGCGAACACAAATAAACAACTCGACAAGATGACACATTGTTTACGCTAAGCATTTGAGTTTGCGAACGCACTGTCTCAATTGCCCGCAGAAAACAGCCAGATAAGTGAATATTTAACCTCTCAGGCTTCGACGATGTTTTTTCAGAGGGTCAAAATATTTCCGCTTTGCAATAAAATTCGAATAAAAGGAATATTTCTGAATATATTGAAAACTAAAAAATATTTTTGAAATGTGATAAGAAACCCTATCAAACTGTGTACATAAATAGAAATAATAATATTATTTTGAAGTATAAAAATTTTACAAACATAAAAATGTTTTAAAAATGGCTCACCTTATGTTTTTGAAGTAAAACTTCTTTACGCACGCTTGATTTGGGAAGTAAGCTGGTGAATGCGTGACGAGAGCGTTACGAAAAGTGTGATCGGGCGAGGCGAACGGTCGGGCCTTTAAGCACGCTTGACTTGGTGAGTAAGCTGGTGAATACGTAACGAGAGCGTTATGAAAAATGTGATCGTGCGATGCGAACGGAAGTTGAGAGGGAGATATAAGTTAGTGAAGTTTTACTTCAGTCGTGTCGTCGTGTGGTCTAAAGCACACTCGTTTTTTTTTCAAAGTAAAATTATTAATATTGAAAAATTAAAGCCATACGTATTTTATTAAAAAAATGTATTTTAAACGCTATGGTCTCCTCACTTTTTATCGTTCCATGTAAAAATAATTAATGAAAAAATCCCAAAGTTTCATTATTTTTTTTCAATTCAAAAATCCCAAAGTTTCATAATATTTTTTTCAATTCAAAAATCCCAAAGTTTCATAATTTTTTTTTTCAATTCAAAAATCCAAAAGTTTCATAATTTTTTTTCAATTCGAAAATCCCAAAGTTTCATATTTTTTTTTTTCAATTCAAAAATCCCAAAGTTTAATAAATTTTTTTTCAATTCAAAAATCCCAAAGTTTCATTTTTTTTTTCAATTCGAAAATCCCAAAGTTTCATAATTTTTTTTTTCAATTCAAAAATTCCAAAGTTTCATAATTTTTTTTCAATACAAAAATCCCAAAGTTTGATAATGATAGTGCAGTTGACTACGATTGTGGTTAATTTTTAGATGTGAATATAAAGCGTGTTTTTTTTCTCATTTTTTTTCTCGTTTATATCATAGGTATTCTGTGATTAAACGGGTTAAATCATATACAGTGAAACCTTCTTAAGAAGTTTTCCAAGGGTCTGTGTGGAGGATCCAAGGATGCTGTGTGGAGGAAAGAAAAGAGAAGAAGTTCTGGGTAGGAAAAGAGTATTAGGTAGGAATCAATAAGAGGGGCAGGTAGGAATCTGGGGGTCAGTGTGTCCAGGAGTGACGGACGTATGAATTCATCCCTCCCACTGCGGTGCAAGGCGATGTTCCGAGTACGGCTGGAGAACTCATAGGGACTCCCTCAACCATTCTCTCCCGATCCGGCCTGCCATGCAGCTGGTGGGCAGACACATCCGCCACCAAGATTCGGACAAACCTCACACCATGAACCCGGGCGCCCCTACTAAGTCACCAAACGTAGCGAACCACTTGGGGTGACCTATGGCAAAGGTGTTGGCTATCTAATAATTGGTTTCCGGGGCAGCGGTACCCATTCCCGCCTCCCAAATTTTAACTAACCCTCCTTTAACATTGACTTAAAACTTCGCCCAACCAGGTGAGATATACTTTCCATAATTGTACGCAGTACAGATTTAGAGCATAAATCATGAAGGTCACATAAAAAATACATAAAAAAATTACAAAGCATTTGCATGATAGTCATTGGAATTCACCTGCATTAATAATGTCGATTGTCATCTATTACCTCGATTGCTGTGCAGAAAAATGCATTACATTTATGCAAGTTCATAACACTCATATAACTGGAAAAGTTACTACGTGACCTGTGCACGTAGCAGATGTTACAAACACTCATAGTACAATACACGGAACATAATATTATCCGGAATGACGACAGCACTTTTTTGGCAATAACAAAGACTTAGGTTTTTCATGTGCAATTTTCTTTCAGCAATTTGAAGACGAAAAAACTCATAAGGTGCTTTGTATTCCAGTCATTCTTTACTCGACATGACGTGTGGTCATGCGGTTAGATGGCCATACATTTTTGATTTTGATTTATTTTGTTAGACTCCCGTTTGTGTAAGTGTAAAAATAGATTGTATAACACATAAGATTAGTCATGTAATATTTGAAAATATATATAAAATTGCATCGTGTATCTCGTATTCTTGGTTTTTCCAAATAGTGAGTCATTAAGAGTTGAAACGAGGTGTCAAACAAATACTAGTGTAGTTCTGATTTTTACCCAATTTAGGATGTTGATTACGAATCCGAGTTTTGCCAACAGAAAAAATGGTTTAAATTTAAACCCTTAAAATTTCGGGCGTATTGTGTCAGTAGGTAAAAATATTTCCGCCTTTCAATAAAATCCAAATAAATGGAATATTTGTGAACGTATCCGAAAACTAAAAACTGTTTTCGAAATATAATGAAATTCGCTTTTATATTTTATTATTGGAAATAACCACGTAACTTTTTTTTAAATATATATTTTTAATACAAACTTTAAAAATGGCTTACCTTACGTTTTTTCTAACTACAAGTTAACAAAAAAAAATAAAAACACACGAATTTTTTGTCGTTTCATGTAAAAAAAGATCCTAAAAAATTCACAAAATTTCACTTTTTTTTTTCAAATTTATGTCAAAAACTTTGGCTTCATAAAGGGGTACATTTTAATTATTTCGTGGTTAACTTTTAGATTTAAATATAAAGTGTGTTGTTTTCTCTTTCCAATACCGTTTATTTCATATTTCTCACTATGATAGTAAGGGATACACAACGATTTCTATAAGACATGTGTGAGCTGGGATAAATATGGTCTCATATGATTAAACGGGTTAAGTTTTAGTAAACCCACGAAAAAAAATTATTACTGTTTTTTTAATAATATCTCAAAAACTTTGGGAAAATACGATCGTCAAAAAAATTATTTGCATAAAATTTCCTATAATTTAGATGCTCACAAGATTTTCTTAACAAATGTTTTGCTTACCTGTTTAGTCCAGCCAAGACAGCACAAAAAATGGCAATTCCTTGCAAAAGGTCGGGTAGTTTTGAATTTTCGATATATCGTTATGGTTGCCACAGTGATATCAAAACTAAGTTTTAGACCTTGGCAAACACCCGCGTCAGCGTTAGTAGTGAGTGAGTGAAGGTATCTACTACCGAAGTATAATAGATAATCGTACAAATAGTTATCTAGTACCGAAGTATAAAAGATAATCGTACAAATAATCGGCGATCTTTACACCATTCCAAAGCTTTACACGTTTTACTAAATCCAGCTCTGTCTAGAGTCAGTCTTTCCATTGCATAATTATAATGGTCAGAATATCGAATCTTACCCAGAGATTAGAGTTGAGGTATTTACAGCATACATTCCATAATATAGCATTAGTCTACTTCTATTACATCATTAATCACAACAGTGCCGATAAAAGGTAAAGGAGTCGCCCAAAGCTTTCCAAAAAGACTACGAAAAAAAATTTGATGGGTCCAGACAATTACGAAAAATTCGTTGCCTATGCTCTTTGCTAAAGACATTTCGGCTCATGTGCTAACAACTAAGAGATATTAAAAAAGGTTATATATGATACGAAGACAGAATTATTATGCTCGGTGGGAAGGACGTTCTGCTCAGTCGGATGGATCGAGTTCGCAACATCCGAATCGAATCAAAAGAAACTAACTCGGTCATTATCCTGTAGAACCGAATTGTTCAATCTACCAACTAACTTTAATGAACACCTAAAGTATTCAAAATTAGAAACATTAAATGAACGTCATGACAATATAGAATCTTCCATCTTGGCCACAATCAAAATCAATATCAATCAACGTCTACCAAGAAACCCCGAAACTTTCCATATTCCTTTCCAACGAACCAACTTAACCTTTTCCCACTTCTTGTGCGAATGTATCGAACACATCCATAAATTTATCCAATCTCTTATTTTCACGTGACCCAAACTTTATGGTCTTTTAATTTTTGCTGTTGTTATATTAAAGGCACTATAAATATCATGCTATAAAAGCATTCAATAGTCTTACCCTTGAAAATAAAATAGAAGAAAACAAAATAAATTCGTACTCAAAATAAAAAAAATGGATTAAAAAACAAAAAAGACAATATTATCAAAATCTCATTACATAATAAGAATAAAACACATGCACGTAACACTCAAAAACAAATGTACAACCCATCATTATAAAAATACATTTTACCTAAATTATAAATTTTTATTTTTAGTTTATTTTTTTTTTCATGCAGCATTATTTTTATATTCTTTTTAATGTATTACGTATAAATTTTTGTTTTATAAAATGGAGGTCTCAGCACAGGTGAGCTACCTAGTGAGGCCGACATTGCTGAATTGTATTTAAAAATGTTAGATATTATGTCAAATAATTAAAATAAATAAACATTACATACTTAGGAGTCTTATTAATAAAATGTTTTAAAATTTACACAACAATTAACATAGGGTAAATGGATGTCAATCTGTTGTGTAAAATTTAAAACGACACGTTTATTAATAAATATTTATTATTTTTATTTGATAAAATAATTTTACATATTTTAAAAGATTATTTGATCACACACTGGGTGCTTTACCCGTGCTGAAGTCCCCTGTTTACAATTCAATAAAATTCAACTTAACAGACTATATGAAATAAAGTAAAATAAAACTGAGATGAAATAAAATAAAATACAATATTAAATACGGTAAAGAAAAAAATCGGATACATTAGGTACTTCATTATATTGTATACTAGCTGGTTCCCGGGCACGCGTTGCTACGCCATTCAAAGAAACAAATTGATTCTTCCTGCATGTCCTATCGTGCGTCCCCGTACCCTTCCACCTTACTCGCCTTCCCCCTCCCTCGTCTCTTCACTTTCCACGAACCCCACCTCCCCCGTTCTCCTTTCCCCTGCCTTTCCTCCCTGCCGCTAAAATATATGAAATACACACATTTTCACGCCAGAGCTTACCATTATACAGCCTGTATATAGCCTATATGTTATTCTGATGCATGAGCCATATTATTGTAAAGTTTCATTAAAATCCATTCAGTAGTTTTTGCGTGAAAGAGTAACAAACATACATACATCTATACAAACTTTCGCGTTTATAATATTCGTAAGATTGTATTTTTCCTTTGGAGGGGTGCATACATACGTTCACCGTTTGTCTCATTTTCGATTATTGACATTTAGTGTGTAAGAAAGAGGGGCAGCATTATATGATTAAGAACAAAAGCAAAACAATCAGTGCATCGACATTTGACGTTTTTGAATTTTTGGAATTCACTCACTATTCAATATTATATTTATTACAATATTCCTGCAGCTCTTTCAAAAGATGAGAATTCGTTTCATACAAAATGTATGAGGAAAAGAATTTTCTTTATAATTTTTTTTCGTGAATTTTTCCGATGTTTTAATAGCTATTCTAATAGAGGACAAATCCAACAAATCAAAGATCATAAAAATCGGTCCAGCCGTTGTTGAGTTATAAATGGTGAAACTAACCTGACTTTGTTTTATATATTAAGATAATGAAGTGTTTTTTGTAATGGTTTTGTGTAAGAGTATTACATATATAGCACGTACCCGAATGATTTAAACCAGCGATTCCTGAGCATATTTGGAGTAAAAATGTAGATGTCATTGTTTTCATAAAAATATTTTACCATCACACGTCACAAATGATTAGTCGGGTATTGCACGATAAGCACACCGTCTTGTTCTAGCAGCACGTTAACACACAAAACAGCACTCTTACCACTTGATTCCGCCGCGACGGGTGAGATCAGTGGCGACGTGTGATTGAAAAATATTTTTTTAGGTTTTTAGTAGAAAAAAATATCATCGGAAGCAAAGTGACATGTACAAATAAATGTACATTTCTTACTCATACGCTCACACACTGTAAATGTTTTATTCTTTTACGTTATTGTGTTACACGCCATTATTGGGCGGTTGGTATTTATTATTTGTTTGTATTTTTATGTTAACCCTCTGTCTGTCGTGTACATTATAAATAAAATAAAATCAAATTCCGATTCAGAATAAGTTTTGCATGGCTTGCAGAAAGTTAATATATAAGTCTCAATAATAAATAAAATGCATAATATGTAAAGCAGATATAATTTCTTACCTGTGAACCACATAGAAATTTGTTAAAAACCGTCCTGCACCGGCGATAACGTTCATGGAGATCATTCTTACCTGTGAAAAAGAAAAACTGAATTAAGTATTTGGAATAATAATAATAATATTTTGGGAAAGCTAATAGCTCAGAAATGCACAAAATAATTTGCAAGGCAGATAGAAACTACACCTTTAAATTTATGCGACGAGAATGCCAACATTCTTATAAATACCAACCAGGAATTATTAGATTCCTGAAATATCAAATAAAATTATTCACGCAAAACACTTCAATTATCTCAACCAAACATATGTTGACTAACTTTCGTCAAACAAATGGTTGAGTATTGGAGAGTTGAGCGCACAAATAGAAGGATTCATGCTTGCCATTCAAGATAGAGTCATTAATACTAAAAATTATAGGAGGCGTATAAACAAAGATACAAATCAGGTTTTAAAAATACATAATTCACCAAAGATTGGTAATTAAACATAACTTGATTGACTGTCGTAATATAGTCCCATATTATGAATACGAACCGAATTCATTTTTAGAAAATGAATTTAATCAAATATATTATGATAAAACTATACTAACAGACAAAACAATTAGTCATAATAATAGACCTGATATAGTTTTACATGACAAAATTAAAAAAAAAAAAAAACTTATATCGTTGATGTCGCTATTCCAAATTCCTGTAATATTCAAAAATTTGTTTCTGAAAAAATAAGAAAAGATTGATTAAAAGATGAGATTAAAAGACTTTGGCATTCTCAGACTATAAAAATATTACCATTTGTTATTTTGGGTACTGGCGTTATACCTAGCTCTCTCATTCAAAATTTAGGCTTATTAGATTTGTTAAAGAATTTTACGAATTTTAAGAAGGATCACGAAAGATTTTTTAAATATTGATATTGAGGGATCAGTAGGATTTATCGGTCCAGCTAGGGGTTCCACCGAGCCGAACCCTCTGATATGAAAATATCTGGAGTCGGTGAATTATTTTCCCATTTGGTCTCTGGTAGGTTGACGTGCTGTTCTTGTATTGTTTTGTATTTATTATACTTATATAGTGCAATTGCATAGCGTGAATTGACTAGATGATCATTTGTGGAAAAGTGTGTGAAAGGGTTTAGTTTTTCCTGTGGGGAAGATTTAGCCCGGACATAAAGTCTGAAGAATTGTTATAATTATTGATATGGAGCCATATATATGTCTCCTGTAAGCATTCAGGCCAAAAATCTAATGTGAAATAATCCGATTTCCGTTGGGAGTTGCCTTCCTAGTCCATGTAACCCTTTGGCCGCGTTGATTAGTTAACGTTCATAATACCCAATATCCAGAAGCGGAACAGATTTTGGCTTACCTAACTACGTATTTAATTTATCATGAAAATTGAGCACTTGAGCAGGATTTATCGTGTCAGACAGAAAGAAAAAATTATGAAGTGCAATATGGAATCAAATCCATAGGTAAAATCCTATTGAGATGTTCATTAAAACAAAAACATATACTCCATCATGTTGACACCGCGTTAATAGATACAAGATGGACCACAATCTCCTATAAATATACAAGTAATAAAACGTACAATAATAAAATAAGTGTGTAAAAAAATCTGAAGTATATTAGTTTATAAGACGGTAAATAAATAGACAAACCACTGAAGTATTTTCGTCACAAAACTCGTGCGCGGATTTTTTATTAAAGATTTTATTTGAACCAAAATAAAAATTCTGAAAAGCAGCTTTCCTAGATAATTTGTTCATTTAATTTATTGTATGATTATATGATTTGAAATGTGTGTTTTATAATACAACATTTTGTTTGAAAATTTAACAAATCTACCAACGACCAACAGTAGATATAACCGTCTTAAAATAAACATACTTTTTCAAAATTTAAAACGTAACTTTACTAGACAAAATAATAATCTTTCGAAATAAATTTACATTTTCTCGTAGAAAAGAATCGATATGTTTAGAATTTGATTTAAAAATGACATATTCTTGGTAGTGTCTGGTTATTCAATCTTAAGATGAAGCCATACTAAATAATGCAAAACCATTCAAAATCATATGTAAAATAAATGAAACAATGTCACTTTGTTTGGATCACTTGTATATTTGTTTAAAGCCGACCGGTTTCGGAACGACCGTTTCTTCCTCAGGACAAACGTATACGTACACATTTGCACTGAGGAAGGGACGGTCGAACGCTAATATTAAAAACGATAATATTTAAGCGAAAATTGGGAAAATCTATACAAATAAAAATGAATCACCTAAATGTGTGTACGCGCATAACTTCCGAACGACTGCACCAAATTGGATAATTCTTTATTTTGTGTTTGTATTGTAAGGACAAGGTTTGTATAACAGAAGCGGTGAGCATGAAATGAAGTGAAATTTGTATAAAAAATTGCAACAGGTGGCACGCGAGCTGTTTGAAAACTGAATGTACCTAGACTGAATGTATGGAATGCGGGAGGGGGGAGGGGAACTCGAGAGGGGGGTTCACGGGGCGGGGGAAGCGGGAGAGAGGAGTAGGGAGAGGAAAGGCGGAGAAGGCGGAGTGGGAACGCGATGCGGGGAAGGGGGTGCGGGAGAGGAAGGGGAGGCGGAAGGGGAACGGTACGAATGGGAAAGGACCCGCAGGGAGAAATAATTTATTTATTAAGTGGCATAGCAACTCTTGAGGCGACTTTTCGCAAAAACAGCGCTATATAAGTTGTCCAAATTTATTAAAGCACGCCGAAACTCGCTAGTGTTTAATAAAACACGACTCGTTTTAAGCAAAAGTCTTGTGGGCATTGTGTAAAATAACATTTAAAAAACACTGAATTTTTTCATAGATATATTTACTTGTAAAATACTCGTAATTGATAAAAACGTGATTATAATAATTTTAGGAGCACACAATGCGATTTTTTCTATCGAGAGAATTTAACTTAATTGCCGTTTCGGCGTGGGGAATGTATAGATATTATCTTCAAGAATAACATACATGTTTTTAAGAACTTTACTTTTCACTTAACATTTAATTTTCGTTGTAATTGAGGGGACGATTGTCATTCAGATGCACAAAAATTGCCAGTCAAAATCAACTCAAATTAGTATACTGTATATATATATATAATGTATATATAATTTTACGTTGTGATCACATAAATAGTATTAAATTCATAAAACATATTATAACAAAAGGTGCATTCAGTACAATGGGCTGCAGATAAAAATAATATAATTGTTATTTGAGGTTCAAAGCCGCCAGCGCTAATTGCGCCGCCCAGACCGGAACGCAAATACGCTAAATAAATATTTCGATCCGAACATAACATTGAACTGCAGTCAGATTAGAGCTGTTTGCAGACTACTTTAAAAGCTTTAAAGTCTGGAATCTTGACTATCCACGCAAATAATGTTTACCAAAGGATAGCTATCATTTTTAAAAACATTTCAGAAAGCTGTGAAAATGAAGAACTTTACTTTAGAGTAGAACTCTGTTTGAAATATGCATGTAACTGTCAAAAAAAGATAAGACATGAGGCCATTATCGTTTAACGTCATATTTTTTTTTGAAGTGAAATCTGCTTTAGCATCGTTGTGATTTGACACTCGATGAAACGGAAACGAGCGACGAACACATACATCTACAGAATTTAGACTGCGAGACAGTGAGATTCAATAAAATATTTACGTATTTCAAGGTTACTCGGTTCCAATGTAATACGACAAATCGGCGGCCCTAAGTCTCCTTTGGTCTAGCGGAAGAAAGCGCCTGACGAACATAAGACAAAACTTTAACCTTTAGGCCAGACATTCAACAGACCAAGGAACGAATCCTATGAACAGGCAAAGAAAACACAAAAGAAAGCGACATCTAGCGACTCCGAAAAAGAAAACACAAATACTAATAAGATGAGCAAATCTATAGGAAAAGGTACACTGGAATTCGAAGACAAAAATATGTAAAAAATCATCCTTCACAATAAAAATCAGATAAAAAAAAGTGCGTCGTAGTCTCCCACTCTTGCCTACTTTAGTTTTCTTAAGGTTTCACTTCTACCGCGTGTGAATCGCACTCTGATTTTTTTAATGTTATCCAAACACAGGAGGTTCTGGGGAATATAATCCCCCTAAGGTCCTGTTTCATCTTTGGGGATGCTTTGTGGAAGATCTTTTAAGGAAGAGAAATAAATATCAACTCTACTTTTGCCAATAATCTTCTCGTACATCAATCAGTAATAGAAATGGCCTCTGCATGCAAAGACGTACGAGTATCTTTTACAAGCATAAGCTTTCTAATAAAAGTGTGTTTATCGACCTGCCAGGTACAGTATGCGCCAAACTTATATAAATACCGACCTGATTCTCGCGCAGGTACCACTTTACTGACATTAACAATGACCGCAAGCAAAAGAAAAGACGCATAAACATACGTTCGACAGAGAAAAGCGTGGGCGGGAAGGCACGACCGTTTTCCGGACCTTAAACTCGTCTATTACGACGATTTCTTTATCAACGTCATTAATTCGGTATTAAAGTACGGCGTGTACAATAAGTATGTTTTATATGGTTACCGGACAAGTCAGAATGAAACCAACTCAGAAGCACCTCAGAAAGGTCATTAAGAGTGATGATAAAAAAATTGGTTGAATAGGTTAAGTTAGGTTAGGGTCACCGGCTATTTTAAAATTATTTTTCATAGCTTTTAATGACCTTTCTGAGGTGTTTCTGAATTGGTTTCATTATGTGTTGGCATGGAACCGTTTTATATATCTGTTTGTAAAAAATAAAATTAAATAGAGTCTAAGAACTAATAATAAATTGTAGATGACCCTTGAGATGATTTTACAAAAACAGCGTTCTACAAATTTTCCAATTATTTTTATTAAAGAGAGGAAGTTCTGGGAAGGAAAAAGGTACGAGTAGGAATCTGGAGGTCAGTTTGTCTAGGAGTGACAGACGTATGAATCTATCCTTCCCACATCGGTGGAAGGCGATGTTCCGAGAGAGTACTGCTGGAGAGCTCAAAAGGTGCCCCGAACTGTTTTGTATAGTATGAGGAATAAAGAGAATCTAAAGGACGGGCAAAGATAGGTAATAAAAGTTCTAGAATAAAAAACTTTATCTAAGCAAGTAGATCCATTATGCGGTTGTTCACACACGGTTTCAAGAGTAGGCGATACATCATGTAAACCTATGTATATTATACTATTTATTTTACTATATTTTGTTCCAGACTTGTGCTTATATAATGATATGTTCCCAGGTACGTAGATCGCAGCCTTCAACACTTGAATTATTTTCATATGTACATGCGCCAAGGTAGGTTCTCCCAACAATGTAAAAATAACTCACCTACAGATAAAAATAAAGAAAATAATATGATATAACCATGGAAGGAAGGTTTCTTTCGACATAATCCTTATACAACAACTCCCCAAATAATAATGAAGCAAATGGCTAAAAATAAATACGGAGGCCGGAAGAAGCCGTGCGGAAAACATCAGACAAATAGGTCATTGAGCACTTTTCAGGGTTCATTCCCTAATATCGTTTTCTTTCCGTTTTTAGAAAATTTTAACTTGAAAGTACCATGTACCAGTGGCGGCTCCTGCCTTGGTGCATTTGTGCAATGCACTGCCAACGTCAAAAGTGTAAATTCGTACAAACATCAGCAAACGTGTAAAACTGTAAATTTGTAACATTCATTCACGAAGAATTCCCGCCAATTCGTAATATCCTTACCAATTAACTTTCGTATTAGACTCCGTACTAAAGTCGCATAGGCGCATACGAAAAAGCAATGCGTGCATCTTCCGTTGTGCCGAGACGTGACGTCACATGAAGTAATATTCCTACTGGGACAGTCTACAGAGGCTAGAACCGTGAAATGGGCGAGACATAAGGGGAGATATATGAGACGCTCGTGCACTAGCGGCGCACATGCGCAGAAGCATTCGGGTTTATGACAAAACCTTTAACATGCGTTATATGTTACCGAACGTTTGGAATGAGTTAGTTAGGAATAACGAATTTTTAACTAATTGACAATGTTATGTATTAGCTCTACCATCGCACCGGGGCGGCGAAATCAAGCATTTGGCAGATCACTGATCACTATTGACACATTTTTAATGGTTTTCGCTAGTTTTGCTCTGTAAAAAACTTATTTAAAAATGAGTGGTAATGAAAACATTGCGATTAACTTCGATTTTTTCAAAAGCAACCGAATTTCATTTGAGAAAATGTTTTTGAAAAATAGTGGCTCTCCAAAACCTTTGCTAAATATAATACCTACAAGTAAGGTTAAGGGGAAAAAACTATGAATAGAGTTTTTAAAACGAAGTATTAAATATTCGAAAGCATCTTGGCTTTGTGAATGTGATCGCTTGAACACATTTTTTTTTCGTGGTTGATGATAAATTGTGAAGTGAAAGTTGTGTAAACGATAGCCTTTATTTTACCGAAAAGTTAATGAATATTCATACTCCCAGTACAAATACATAACGTATTGCAATTTAGTTTGTTGGATCGAGTTGATAGGTATACGATTACAACTTGATGTTGGTTTTCGCGAATCTGTGAATCAATTAATTATATTTTCCCGTATTAATGTTACCATTTTTTGTGAAATGCACTGCCGGCAAATTTTGTCACGGGCCGCCTCTGCCATGTACCTAAGTGTTTTACTGCCCGGAGCTAGAAGCTGAGAAAGCTAGCTGCCCGAATTAGCACGGTTGAAGGAATGGTGAATTATTTCTGTCTTTTCGAAGCCTTATGACGATCAGACAAGCAAATCCGTATTTTTTGTGAGAACGAGATCGATATCGCGCGAGAACTCCTGTCAGATTTGGGTCATTTTCAATGGCTGTTATTTGCTTATTCTACGGGCCGATGTCAGAATTTCAGCTGTGAGCTGTCACGTATGTTAGTTTAGGTCATTTTAAACACACATTCCTGCAAGTGTGCATGCTTATTTATTCATTTAACAGCGATATAAAATCCCACAAAAAATACGGAACAGCTCGTCAGATGTTACAAAAATGTTTCCAAAAATATATCTAGTTGAGACTCCTATCAAGAAGGGACAAATTCAATGTATTTTAGTATAAAAATGATTTTAAAGTACGTTGATTTACGAAGTGTTAAAAAAATGACAATTAAGCTATATTATCAACAAAAAGAAATATCAACAACAACAATACGGAGAGTACACGCATTATTTTTATCCTAACAAATTCGTCTAAAGCCGTCAGAAAAAGTATTCAAATCAAAGTGTTTCACTGAAATATATTAAATTAATACTGGATTAACGTTGACGAATCATCAGAAAAGTAAATAGTGCATTTAAAGTGTTTAAAACAAGGATTAGTGCAATTAAGTGACAGTTGTTATAAGCCCCCCGCGCCCGCACTTACACCGCCGGCAGCCCCGCTACTTACACGTCTTACCTAAAATCCAGGGGTATACAACTGTTTAAAAAAAAAAAATTAAAAAAAAATAAAAATGGCTCTAAGTGACAAAGCCTCACACTACATTACCAAAGTAAATGAGATAATCAGTGGATTGATTTCAATCGTTCATGACCCGAACAATAAATTCTCGAAAGAAAATATCGTTAAAATAATACCAAAAACTACCGAACTTATGGCTACGATAGGAGAATTAGTTGTTGATTTTGGCGTAATGCAAGGAGAATTGAATTCAATAAAAAATAATCCGCAAATCATGACTCCAATCAGGTCTAATCATCCGAATGACTTAAATATGTGTGAAATTGTTAGCGAAATGGAAGAGAGGGCGATCAGATCCAAAAATGTGATATTGTATAACGTGCCCGAGAGCCTGTCCGAAGAAAAGTCTGTCATCATTACGGAAGATAGAGTCAAAGTTTCTTCTGCTGTAAAAAACATCGATCCCTCACTAGATCTAACCAACGTCAAAGTATTTCGACTGGGTGCCAGGAAAATTGCTAACAAAAATCGACCTATAAAACTAGAATTTACGGATAACATCGCACCACGAACAATCTTACGAAACAGCACCAAATTTATAGACGGCATCAAAGCGAGTAACGACTTAACCATTCTTCAACGGAATCAGCTGATAGAACTAAGAAAGCAATTATTGTACCGTCAAGAGAATGGTGAACCAAACCTAACAATAAAGTACATAAACTCCAAGCCAACTATTGTATCAACTCTACCAAAAAACGATACAACCAAAACAAATTGAAATGCTATTATCAAAATGTCAGAGGCATGAAAACTAAACTTAAGGACTTTAAAACACATGCCCCGACTCTGCATCATGACATCATCATTCTAACGGAAACCTGGCTGGAACCATCAATCAACTCTGCTGAGCTCGGTCTACCCCATCATCATATTTACCGGTCTGACAGAAGTCAACATACCAGCTCTAAATCTAGAGGCGGCGGCGTCATGATAGCTGTCAACAAGGAACATCCCTCAAGACTTCTGAAAACCAAAAATTCTAATGTGGAACAAGTTTATATCTTAATGAACGGTAAAAATCAAAAAAATATCATAGGCTGTGTTTATATTCCGCCATCATCGGATATAAGTGTATACAAGAGTCATTTTGAGGATATTGAACAACTGTCATACAAATTTCCAAATAGTAAAATCACTATCATCGGTGACTATAATCTACCAAGAATCAATTGGGGCACCCGCGACAATTCCACAGTATCACAAAACTCTAGCTTATCTGAAATAGAAAAAGAAATAGTTGAATTATGCGATTTCCTTAACCTAGCTCAATTGAACAATGTAAAAAATGACAATAATAGATTACTAGATCTTGTTCTTTGTACCGATATAGCAACTGTGGTTGATAAGTCCCTCGAATCAGTTCTTGCTCCTGATTCTCACCACCCACCTTTAGACATTACTATATTATGTAACCCCATAAAATACCAAATTAAAAACCGGACGCAATTTCTTAACTTTAATAAAGCCAATTACGTCGCAATACGCGATTACCTATATAACACCGACTGGTCTATACTAGAAGGAAATAATCTCGACGAAAATATTAACGCCTTTTATGAACATCTATATAAAGCCATAGAAAACTTTGTTCCAATAAACTATAAATTTTCTTCAAATTTCCCTACCTGGTTTAGCAAGGACCTCATTAACACAGTAATCGAAAAGAAAAAAGCTCATAAAATTTACAAAGAAACAAAAAATCTTTCCGATTTTACAATTTTCAGCAAACTACGAAAAGACTGTAATAAACTATCAAACATTTGTTATAATAATTATATCAAGAATGTTGAATTTTCAATTGTTAACAATGTAAAACATTTCTTCAACTATTGCAAAACACAAAATAACAATAACCTTGGCATACCTGAAACAGTGCACTACAAACTGAAAACTTCGTGTAAAATCAAAGAAACTGTCAATTTATTTGCAGACTTTTTTAAAGATGTGTATGAAACTGATATCCCTGATGAACACATTCCAAACTTTGAGTCAGATATAAATTTACAACTAAGTCAGATACATATTGAGATTAAAGAAATTGCGGCATGTATTAAACTACTGGAACCTAAATCTTGCTCAGGGCCAGATAAAATTCCCCCCATATTTCTTAAAAACTGTGCAGGCAGTGTCTCTTACCCACTGTACCTACTCTTTAATCAATCACTTTTAACGGGTATGTTCCCGCAAATATGGAAAAACAGCTTTCTTACTCCAATATTTAAAAACGGAGACAAGTCTTTAGTTGAAAATTACAGACCAATATGCATACAATCGTCGATACCGAAAATTTTTGAAAAGTTAATACTTCAAAAAATATGTTCTTGTATAAAATTTAATATTTCATCATTTCAACACGGTTTTGTCTCTGGCCGATCTACCTTAACTAACCTTACACTGTACGAAAATTTCATCTCAGATGCCCTTGCTAATAGAGAACAAGTTGACTCGATTTATACGGATTTTAGTAAAGCCTTTGATAAGGTTTGCCATAAGATTCTTATAAATAAATTGTCTAAACTAGGAATAAGTGGTAAATTATTGTGTTGGATTAAGAATTACTTATCAAAACGTGTACTTACTGTCTGGATTAAAGAACACTTGTCTTACGAATTTGAAGCCACTAGCGGCGTGCCTCAGGGTTCGCACCTTGGTCCAATATTATTTATACTATTTATAAATGATGTCACTTCCATATTCTCTAATGTTAACATATTATTATTTGCCGATGATATGAAAATATATAAAATCATTAAAAATACGTATGACTGTTTGTCCCTACAAACCAATTTTATTAAATTCGCAGAGTGGTGTACAATTAACAAACTTACACTTAACATTAAAAAATGTCAAATCATGAGTTTCTTTAGAATTAAAAACCCTATCAAATATAACTATTCACTTAACAATCACATTTTATTGTCAGTACCTGTAATAAGGGACCTCGGAATAACCTTCGACACTAAACTACTATTTACCAACCATATTGATATCGTAACTAATAAAGCTATGAAAATGCTGGGTTTTATTCTAAGGTTATGTAAGGATTTCAAAAATATCCATACATTTAAAATACTATACACAACTCTGGTTAGGAGTCATTTGGAATATAATTCCCCCATTTGGAATCCTTTTTACAAAAGCCACGCAAACTCCATTGAAAGAATCCAACGCAAATTTCTGAGATCAATTAATTTTAAATTAGGAATTCCCGCGGATGACATAAACTATAATTCTCTTTTACAAAAAATGCGACTCTTATCATTAAAAGATAGAAGAATATTTAATGATCTTATATTTTTATTTAAAATACAGAATAACTGGTTTGACTCCCCTGAATTGGTATCGTTAATAAATTATCATGTACCTTGCAGACCAACTCGATTCAAAACACCTTTTCACTGCAACAATAATAACACCAATGCAGGACAAAATTCAATCATAAATCGCCTGCATACTTTAGGCAATGCATACGCTAATATCGATCACGCCGCCGGTAACCTGGCCTCATACAAAGATGCATCAAACTAAATTTGTCTGCTAGAACCACGTAAACACAATACATCAGGTAAACATAATATGCCTACCAAATTAATGAATACCCTAGAAATCACACGTACCACCTACTTGTAAAATTTATCATATCGGCGTCGTTGACATCAAGTTGACATAATCCACGATTACCTATTAATTATTTTACTTTTTATAAAAAAAAAATTTTTCATGCTTCTAAGAGGATTTCTAACTTTTATAACTTTTTTTATATTTTATAACTTTAATTTTTATAATTTATATTTAAAACTTTCTACCTTTCAAAGATATCTTATATTTCTAAAATTAATGAATACCTTAAAAATCACTTGTAAAATTTATCATATCGGTTCACATATACTTGGTCAAAGGTTCACATCGTTGACATCAAGTTGACATAATCCATGATATCTACCTATTAATTATTTTTACTTTTTATAATTTTTTGTTTTGCTCCTAAAAGGATTTCTTACTTTTATAACTTTTTGTATTTTATAACTTTTTATATTTATTAATTTTTATAATTTATATATAAAACCTTGTACCTTTTAAGGATATCTATATTTCTATATTTTACTTTTTACTATAATATTTTTAAATTTTGTTTTTACTCTTTTCTTAAAACTTTGTACTTTGTACTCTTTACTTTATATTTTATACCTACTATACTTTATATATACATGTATGTTAATGGCACATGTTGTGCCGTGTATTTCAAAATAAATAAATAAATAAATATTATAAAAATTAATGATTGCAGATGAAAAACTCTGGAGGTCGATTGACGATTTATTAAAACGACTATTTTATAAACAATTTTTAAGTAAGAATATTTTTATTATAATATTTATTTTTAACTGGTGTATTATAACGTAGGTACATTAATATCATGGATATTATTATAAATATTTTTTATGGTGCTGTTATGTACACAGGTGACTTTGAAAATACGCAAAAACCATAAACTATTGAAATATCTCTCGTGGGCTTTTAATAGGCCTAAAACTTATACCATGGACCGTAGACAATAAACAATAAAATACCGACCTACTCGGACACTAATAATAATAATTAATTAAAAGTCTTAGTTGTAAGTACCTAGCCATTACAAGTCTAACATGTATGTAAGTGTTACTCTTAGATGTAAGTCACCAGTTATAGGTTTCGGTAGTCAGTTGCCAGCTGTAAGTTATTTATTTATTTACACAAACACAATACATTATGTTACAAGTGATGACGAATATTATAGTTAAAGTACCTGTTACGTTTGTCCAATGTCAATACAATATCTTAGTAATTTCGCCTGGGATGAGAACGGTTCTTAATCTTAACTAATGAATATATGAGTAATAATAATAAAAAGGAAGAAACTGTGTGGAGACATAAAGAGAAATTTTGAGATCAAGAATTATATGTTCACGAATTGTAATTGACTGTGAAAAATAAAGTACTTTTCAAATAATCTGTATCCGGTAAAAAAAACGAATAAATTAGATTAGTAAGTTAGCAAAGAATCATGAAAAATGCAGTAAATTTTTGTAGTGGATATATTTTGTGAATGCGCAAGTAATTATTGGTCAGTTATTTGCTGCATTAGTGTTGTTGGCTTCTATATGAAGAAGCATAGGGTGCCCGGTACTAATCATTGGAACATTTAAACCAATTAATTATTAACCTCAGTTGTAAACTACTAATAAATCTTATGACTAGTTATTTATCGGTTGAATTTCAGAACCCAGCTACGAGTGCATGTCGGACGCCACCCTTATGCGCCGCGCCACAAATAACATCTGTGTACATGGAATTTCACACAAAGCTACTGTTACAATTCGATTTCGAATTCAAGAATTCGACACAAGATGTCGCTACTTCCGTCAGCAGCTCGCATGTACACGTTTCTTCCCTAGGTATAAGTACTAAGGATATATAGAATTTAAGTATCTTTCCGGATATGGAGAGATTACATATGGCGGCATTGCCTGTCACGGTTACTTTAACTCTGTGACTAGCTGTCACTCAGTCACTGGATCACAGTTCACAGTGATTCCGAGAAACTGGCTATTTTTGGAAGCAGTTCTTATCGGATTTATAAAATGGTTACCTGCACTCAAACTGGACGACGCCGAAGTAAAAGCAGCCCGCAGGACCTAGTTATTAATTTATTAGTTCTCAGTCTATACAAATAATCCAATCGTTTTTATTAATATTATCATTTTACATTGCAAAACAAATAAATCGCAAATAAAACCATAATTATTTGTATTCTAAAATAAAACGGTTGACCAACAACAATAAGCAAAAAAAAAAACACAAATCATTCCAAAGTCACGTAAATTACGTCGTGTTAAAGTTATGTAAAACATTTTTTATAGAGATTAAATCGATTTTTCTCGCTTCGTGTTTTTTTCTATTATTAAACCACTTTAATCATAACAAATGGTCGAGACATTATCGGCTCCATTGGTCTTGAAATCCGGAAGCTAAAATGTCAGTCACTATCAAGGGCACCCAATGGACGATAAGAAAAAAACGTAAGTAGGTAATTGGTAAATCGTATTTTGTTGTTTGTTGACCACCAAGTTTCACGAATTTAATATGAAATATTATTAAATTGATACTGCGTAGGATGCTTTAGGATAAAATGGCGAAATTCCAAAAAAGCCATTTGTCCAACAAATCTCTTTTCATTATTTTTTTAAAGGAATTGGTTCCATATCTGGAGTTTCTGCACAAAATAAAAAATTCCGACCATTTCTAATATGAACAGTTCATATTTTGAAGAATCAAAAAACAAAAATATTCAGAAAATATGGAAAAAAGGCTCAAATATGCACTAACGGCCAGAAAGACTTAAATATGCACTACCTTACGACCAAAAGGCTCAAATATGCACCTCCTAACGACTAAAAGGCTAAAATATGTACTACCTAACGACAAAAAAGGCTCAAATATGCACGACCTAAGACCTAACGAGCAAAAAGGCTCAAATATGCACTACCAACGATTAAAAAGGCTCAAGTATGCACTACATAATGACTAAAAACGCTCAGATATGCACTACTTAACGACCAAAAAGGCTCAATTATGCACTACCTAACGACCAAAAAGGCTCAAATATGCACTATGCATAATGCAAATGCAAGTAATCCGATGTCTAGTAATTATACAAGTAATTATTATCAAAATGCCGGACATATTTAGCGATAGCCCTCAGAACTGAATTAAATTTCTTGAATCTCTTGTTTTTACTTGAATTCAATTGACCCATATTATTGTCTCTTGTTTTTGCTTAATAGTTATCGCCTTAGTAATAAACGTAGGTATTTTAAAAATTTTACAACAGATAAACAACCATTTACATATGGCAAACGGTTGTTTGCGTGTTGTGTAAAATGTAAACCGTTATTAGTGAGTGCATTGTTGTTTTGTTCTCACTTAATAATATTAATTTTTCGAAGAAAACTTCTTCGTTGTTACTTTGTGATGTCATTATTTATTTATTAAAAGAAAATAACTTAGTTTACATCACTTTATTTTTTATATTTTATACTATCAACATGTTTCGTGAACCATGTTCACTTCTTCAGGAATAAAAATAAAGTATACTTTTATTCCTGAAGAAGTGAACATGGTTCGCGAAACATGTTGATAGTATAAAATATAAAAAATAAAGTGATGTAAACTAAGTTATTTTCTTTTAATAAATAATAATATTACTGCACATCATCAGAGAACGGTTGATATTTGAATCGTGGAGTTGCAAAACCCGCTTCGGAATTTTTCGGATGCATCTATTTTTTATGCAGATTTCTGAGCGTATATTGAGTCAGTTCTTCGATCTCGAATACTTTCTAATACCCGTATTGCTTTGCCTCTTTCTAATTAGGGCGAGGGATGCCATTGGTTAGTTTTTCACCACGCCGCTCGCAGGCTTACAGATGTGATGTAACAGCATTGACCGATATAAGGTCATGTGTTAACTCCAGAGAACAAGTTGCTTTCCGGTTCTGCCGCGCAGCTTCAGGCGAAACTCTGGCAGAACTGAATCAAGAGAAGCTTTGTAAATCGTATAAACGTTGTAAATAGTTCAGCTAACCCAGAGTGAAGATACTCGTTGATACCCTTTTGATAAAATGAACGGTTAAGGCAACAATTAAGTTTGAACCTATAATAAAGTTATTTTTAAAGATTATTATACTGTCTTGAACTATAGGCCTATAGCAGAATTAATTATTGGAAAGTTCTGCTATAAATATGTGTCAAACTTGTAAATTGATTGTACCCAAAATAAAATCTGTGTTCACCGTTAAAATTATGCATTTTATTAACTCGGGCACATTATGTCAGAAGGTCAGTAAGGTCAGTTGCAATAAAAACAAAATAAATGAAGAATTTCTTAACAAATACTGTTTAAAAACTGTTTTTGAAAAGGTGATGAAAAACACTTTTAAAATTAATTATTAGAAATAAACATATACATTTTGAAACATATATTTTTTTTATGCAAACTTTACAAAGTTTTAAAAATGGATCACCTTGTGTATTTTCTAACTAAAATTACTGACGACGAAAAAAAAACACACAAACATTTTATTAACCAAATGTATTAAAAACGTTGTCGTTACCTCACTTTTTTCGTTATTTCATGAAAAAATAATTGATACAAAAATAACAGAGATATGTACGTTTTAAGATTTTCACGGCCAAAAGTATTTTCGTTATTTGTTTTTGGAGTGTTAATGCCGTGTTGCGCTACCTCCTTCTTTAGGCAAAGTTTCGGATGATGGATACTGCAACGCTGTCCGAAACGTTAGCTAAAGGCAGTGCCGTAAATAGTGCGGTGCCACCGGTGCCCAGGCACAGGGCGTAGACTCTGGGGGGCGCAAGAATGGCGTATAATAGGTGAAGGGTCCACTTAAATAGGGCGCAGTTATAGAAGCTCGCACAGGGCGCAGAAAAGACTATTTACGGCACTGGCTAAAGGAGGTAGCGCAACACGGCATAACACCCCAAAAGCAAATAACGAAATGTGTTTGGGGTGTTATGCCGTGTTGCGCTACCTCCTTCTTTAGGCAACGTTTCGGATGATGGACACTGCAACGCTGTCCGAAACGTTGGCTAAAGAAGGAGGTAGCGCAACACGGCATAACACCCCAAAAACAAATAACGAAAAGGCAAAAATAACAAACTTTTATATTTTTTTTTTCAATTTGCGGTCGGAAACTTTGGCTTTATAAAGGTGTAGGTATATTTTAATTGGTTTATAGCTATCTTTTAAATGTGAATATAAATCGTGGTGTTTTCTCTTTTTAATAAAGTTTGTATCATATTTATCGCCATGAAATTAAAGGGAGACTATATCTATGAGACCTAGATGAGTTGTTCCCAAAAGCGAACAAATTAGCCTGAGGAGTCCATTATCCCGTTACACTTTGAATATAAAAAGATACGATACGATACGATTGTACCACCCCAGCCAGGAGTACTCCTGTCCCGGTGAGACCGGTACACCAGGGGGCACTGTTTTGTTAGGACTTGGAACACATGCTCTGCGGATGGGAAGGAGGTTGGAGTTAAATCGACCGGTATACATGGCAACCTAATAAGCCAATCTTGGAATTTAGGATGGTCAGGAATAAAGGAATGGATTGAGCGTAATACTTTCTTTTTGTTTATGTCTTCCTTCTTCTTGCCTCTTCTCGGCTCTTCTTGGATCTTGCTCTGGATCTTGATTCTTCCCTTCTCTTCTCGGCTCTTCTCAGCTCTTCGCGGCTATCCGTGGCTTTTTAAATTTCTTCTTGTCTCTTCTGGGATCTTATCGTCTCTTCTTGGCTCTTTTTACCTCTTCCCAGATTCTCTCGCCCTCCTTGGCTGTTCTTGCCTCTTCTTAGCTCTTCTAGGATCTTCCTGTCTCTTCTTGGTTTTTTCTCGGATCTTCTAGTCTCTTCTTGTATCTTCTCACCTCTTCTTGGATCTTCTGATACTTATTGACTCTGCTTGGTTCTGCTCGGCCCTGCTTGGCTCTTCTTATCTCTTCCTTGCTTTCCTTGTCCCTTCTTGTCTCTTCTTGCTTATTCTTCTTTCTTGAGATCTTCTTGTCTCTTATCGACTCTCCTTGCATCTTCTTATCTTTTCTGGTCTATTATTGGCTCTTCTTGACTCTTCTGGCTTCTTATTGGATGTTCTCGTCTCTTCTTATCTCTTCTTGTCTCTTCAGTTTGTCTTGTCTCTGATTATCTCTTCTTAATATTCTCGTGTCTTCTCGTTTCTTCTTGAATGTTCTAGGCTCTTCCAGCTCCTCCCACCCTCCTTGGCTGTTCTTGCCTCTTCTTTGTTCTTCTAGGATTTTCTTGTCTCTTCTTGGTTTTTCTAGGATCTTCTAGTCTCTTCTTAGCTCTTTTTGTCTCTTCTTTTATCTTCTTGCCTCTTCTTGGATCTTCTAGACTCTTATTGGCTCTGCTCGGCCCTGCCTGGCTCTTCTTATCTCTTCCTTGTTTTACTTGTCCCTTTCTGTCTCTTCTGACTTCTTCTTGTTTCTTGAGATCTTTTCACCTCTTCTCGGCTCTTCTTGACTCTCCTTGCATCTCCTTATCTCTTCTTGTCTATTATTGTCTCTTCTTGCTTCTTCTTGGATGTTCTCGTCTCTTCTTATATCTTCTAATCTTCTTTTATCTTCTTATCTCTTTTCATCTCAGCTTGTCTTATCTCCGATTATCTCTTCTCTCGAATATTCTTATCTCTTTTTGTTTCGTCTTGAATGTTCTTGTCTCTTGTTGGCTCTTCTTGGATCTTTTCGTCACTTTCCAGTGCTGCTTGCTATGTACCTCTTGTCTCTTATCTTCCAATATTTGTAAATAATAGAATTAGATAGAGCCTTAGAATTCATAATGAATTGTAAAGCGCCCTTGAGGTGATTTTTCACAAAAATGACGCTCAGCAAATTATCCAATTATTATTATTATTATTGGCTCTTCTTAACTCGCCTTTTTGTTTTTATTGTACCTTCTATTGATTTTTCACCTTTTCTTGTATCTTACTGTTTCTTCGAATCTTTTCTGGTCTCTTCTTGCTTCTTTTTATCTCTTCTCACTTCTTCTTGGCTGCTCTTGGTGTTTCTTGCGGAGTTTATCTTGCGGAGTTGAATCCAGTTTTAGCCATGGCAACCAAATACGCCAATAATCGAACTAGGATGGGCAAGAATAAATATTTTGATTGAGTGTTGTTTTCTAAATTCTCTAATTTTCTTGCTTCAATCTACTATAGTAACTGCTTAAAGTACTTGCTTCTACTAGCCCCTTCTTCTGGCTTCAAATTGCTTCGTCTTGCTTCATTTCGCTTGAAGTGAAATATCACAAAACTTCGCTATTCAAATGTTATGTTATTATTGTTCTTGATTTTTCTTGGCTATCCTAATTTTTCTTGCACCTTTTTGGTTCTTCTAGTCCCTGCAGGTGTCTTCTTGCATCATCTTGACTTTTCTTGACTTGTGGAGGCATTTGTCTCTTCGTGCATCTTCTAGCCTCTTTCTGATTTTGCTCTTCTTGTTTCTTTTTGTATCTTCTGTCATCTTTTTGAATATTCAAATCAGATAATCCCAAAGAGAACAGAGGAACTCACCCGAAGTGTAATAACCCGATTTAATTAACATTTGAGATAAACATGAAGGTGTAGGTACTTGAAAAGAACTTCTTTCAGATTTTGACTGAAACCAAAAACCTGTAAAAACCTAAAGACCAAAAACCTGTTAACCATTAAGACTAAGAAAAAAATATTTGTTTATTATGTGCGCCCCAAAGGGGAAACGAATTTTCGAAAAGCGTAGACTGAGATGCATTCGGTAAGTGCGAGTAAATTGACTTGTATTTGTCGTGGAATATCTCAAGATAAACATTCAATAAAATAATATTGCAAAGATTCCTTCTCAGACCTTCTCCCATTTTTTTTTTTTTTTTTACAGTGAATACCGCACAAGAATCTCAACTGCTCCCGTCTGGAGCCAGTGAGACTATGGCATCCCCAATTGGGGTATGTTGTGAGGCTGAAGGTAGTGGGGAGGGGAAGGAGGTGGGGAAGAGGAAGGTTGGGAAGTACCTGGCTATTCAGATCTGGTCACTAAACACGGCTAAAGCCATTTTCAAGCAACGTTTCAATTCTGAATGGTGGTCTTACACCAGGGCGATACTGATAGTATCTTCCACTCTGGAACATGCCGCAAATATACCTACTATATATTATTTTAAATGAATTAATTGTGAAATGACACAAATTAATCAAATAAAATTTATTTGCGCATGCCGGGTTCGAACCCGCGACCTCCGGAATGTGAGTCAAGAGTCTTAGCCACTGGACTACGGAGGTCGTCCATTGTAGCATCCATCAAATACCTAAACAAAACAAAAACCCAACCAGGAAATCAAAATGTTTTATCTGTAGATGTGTAAAATCCGTGTAGAAACAAAAGACATTCCTGGGAAACGCAATGAATAAAAACAGATTTAAAACAAAAAACATAAATAATCCTGTAAGTGGAGTAGATGTTTCTTGGTGTATGTCAACAAAATATTAATCGTTGGTTTACTATCAGAGGCAATAACTCAAGTGTTCTATATAGAGGTCGCATCATCTGTAAAATGGCAATATTCGATTGAAATGTCTACAAATGAATAAATTGAAAAGATCTTATCTCTGTTTTGTAATCCTGTAAGCGCCAGTTGGTTGAAGCTATGACTTCTCCCGGTACCCAGTGATGAAATAAACCATAAATCACACGCGTTCAAGTGGTGCAGCTATGTTAAGAATCCAGATCTCTAAGTGTCACTATGACCCTTTTTTACCCAAAATACTCTTATTTTTTTATGAAGTTCACTCATCCCTATGATGAATGGGATGAGTGAATGATAATAATAATAAATAAATGCTTGCATCACTTGAATTATCCGGATGAGTCAATTATCCATTTTAATCTGGGTTACGATTGAATAATATCACAAACTTAAAACGAACATAATTTCCCATCCGAAAGACATAAAATGATTTTGCGAACTGTATCAGATTTTGCAGATTATAACGCGTGTGTATGAGAAATTTCAGATTTGTAACACGAACAAAACTATAGTTAATTGAAAAAGGAACCAGGAGAAATATAAACACATCCTCTCCGGTCCTACATTTTATGCTAAATATCAAAATAAATTTTACACTGTTATATTAATTATTTATTTATTTTCAATATACTTTAAATGAATTTATTCATTTTCAATTTACTTTTGAATGTATATAAAACCAGCAGAAATTTCCAGGGCGGGTTTTGTATCTCCACGACTCATTTATTCTCTATTATCAATTCTTGGTATTTCTTTATGTTGACCCATCTCCGCTGGGTACCTACATTATAAATAAAATAAACTAAAGTGTCACTCACGAACCACGAATACTCACACACGAGCAAAGGTGAAATGATGCCTATTTAAAAGTGTCGGTAAAGACCTAATAAACATTAAAGCAATCTACATCCAACTAATTAAGTCAAGTCAAATATAAAGGTCACCCGCTGACGTCACCGCAGAAGGTCGTGAATTGCGTCCTAGAAAATCACTTTAATCAAATTTACAAATTATTCGATTTGAAGTCTAATCGCATGGGGACTGGGGACTGGGGACATCTGCAATTAGTCAGTTTTGCGCAAATTAATGGAGCCTGCTTCGGTGACAATTACGCGATTAAACTAATGGGCGTTTTACACGACGCCTCTTATATTATACCGATCCCCATATTTATAGAAACTGATTTCTCTTTAAAAAATATTTCAAGGTCCATAGAGATATGAATATTAGTAGACCTGCCCTAAGTGATAAAAGCGTATTATTTCCCCCTCACCATACCGGTTCCTTGGAACCGGATACTATCACTCGAGATACATGGCGTGTGCTCGTAGATGTTTCCGAGTAAGTAAATTGTGAAACATTTGTAAAAGTGTCCTAACTAAATACGGCAACAAAATATTGGAGACTGAAAATAAACGAACTTTACTTTGCCGTATTTAGACTTCGCAAATTGGTTCAATACGCGGCGAGCAATTCGCGCTCCCATGTAAAAAGGTCTATTCATTCAAAAGCAGAGTTTACTTTTAAGAACTAAATGGTGATATTATAATGCGAGATGCCTATATACTGTCATATTGAGTTATCGACGAATCGCATATCTCCAAAGTCATCTTCCCGCTCTGCGCCCCGCTGTAGTTGGTTTCCTCCCTCACCTTTATGTTCTGGTCTACTAATATTCATATGTCTATGACCAGATCATATTTCTGTAGCTTTCTATACTAATTCTAAAGTAAAAAAAAATGATTAATAACAACGATGTCTCTAATAAATTAAAAAAAAACGGGATATACACTTTAGAATGTAACGATTGTGATGCACAGTATGTAGGTATGACTACCAAAAAAAATTAAAAATAGAATCAGGGTATATGAACTTTTTTTACGAAATAATAACTATTCCGAGTTTGCTAACCATTTAATAGAGACAGGCCATAGCTGCAACAAAGAAAAAACTGAGTTTAAACGTTGCAATGTAAATTCATATTCTAATTTGTGCGCTTTAGAAACCTTAGAAATAAACATAAAACGTAAATGGAAAATTAATTTAGTTAATAAAATAATAGCACCCTGTAAATCACCTTTACTAACGATGTTTCCATGTAATGTTGAATCCTCTCACCGTTCTCCCAAAATTACCCCTCCCACTACCCCCATCTAATTAATTTTTGTACTTGCATAGCATTTTTAAGGGCCCGCAACCCGGATTTGTACTGATTTATTACATATTTCCATCAAACACGGTAAGTTTTAAAGCTCTTAAAAAAATAAATGTTATTCTTGAAGATAATATCTAGACTTTGCCCGCGCCGAAACGCAAATTATATAAAATTCCCGCGATAGAAAAAAATCGCAAAGTATGCTCCAAAAAATATTAATAACACGTTTGTTTCAGTTATTTTACAAGTTATATGTACGAAAAAATTCAGAGTGTTTCAGTAAATGCTATTTAAGATTTTTGCTCTATTTTAAACGAGTCGTGTTTTGTTAAACATTTTCGCAAATTTCGCATCGATTTTGTCGATGTAAATGTTAGCGCTCTCCTCTAACATTCGTAATTTCGTATCTCTCCATCTTTTTCTTTTCGGGCCCGGTTGCAGAGCCTTAAGTTAGTTTTAAGTTTGCTCGTGAATGACACGGATGTGTCGAAACCGGTCGCAGAAAATTTAAAATTAAAGCAACAAATGTACATTGAAAATTAAAACTCTTCAAAACAAAAGGTTTTACACCACTGCCACCGGTATGTTTCTAGTACTTGAGCTGCACTTCCCATGTTTTGAGTAGTATTGTGACAATAATTGCTGAATCGTTTACTATAAGCCTGAGCCCAAATACGAATCATCGAAATTGTTGAACTCCTTCGTACAACTTATTTATTGAATACTTATACCTACTTGTATTGTGGCTGCTTATGTCTTTTATGCTCAGTTTATTATGTATGTACTATATATTTGTTATGATGCTACTGAACAACTTACCAATGTTACATGTAAAAGCCTTCAAGGCGTAAATAAAAATAGATAAATAAATAATACAATAAAAAAATCAATTACAATGCAGCTAAATTTGTAGTGAACTAAACTAAATATTGGGGGTTTCTGGGTTACTAAAAGGATATTTCAAAATGTCATAGGGGAGGGAGTCTCGATAGGTCTTACGTAAGATCACAAAAATGCGCAAAGTTAAAATTATTAGTACCTTTGTGAGTACAAATAAACATTTCTAAAAATTGTTACTTTGAAAAATAAACATTAAAACAAACCAAGCGTGTATTCATTTTTTCCTTTATATTCTTAAGTAATAAATATTAAACAGGGGGGACGGGGTCGGCCTATTCTTATTTTCTCTTATAACAGGGGGGAGGGGGTCGAAAACTAGCAAAATTCGTCTTACGTAATAAATTAATGGCCCCATACTAATTTACCGGACCGTTATACCCCCGGTATTATTTTGTAGCATAGATAATATGTAAAACACAGACCCGTGTCAATAATATTTGATTTATGGTGAGCATTCGAATATTGCTCTCCTTATTATTTATAAACTTAGTATTTGGAGACTGACTAATCAACTGGACGATCGATAACGGACATTGAACGGAAAAAAGCATCGTGTAAAACGGCCAAAAATTCTTCCCGCGTACATGGCTTGCTTTTAATTAAACACCGCTGGGCTTATTAACTCATCAATACATTATTAACTTCGTATAAAACCTTCATTTAGTTTTTTTTTACATTAGCTCCCCACAGCAGGCCCCGAGGAAAATAATTCACCTCAGGGTCGAGGTCATGTTTGGGGACGTTGTGTGGAGGGTCTTTTTAGGAAAGGAAGGAGAGGAAGTTCAGGGAAGGAAAAGGGTATTAGGGGTGGGTAGGAATCTGGGGTCAGTGAATTCAGGAGTGATGGACGTATGAATCCATTCCTCCTACTGCGGTGCAAGGCGATGTTCCGAGTGAGTGCGGCTGGAAAAGTCAAATGGACTCCCTCAACCATTCTCTCTCGATCTGGCCTGCCACGCAGATGGTGGGCAGGCGCATCTGCCGCCAAGACCGGGACAAACATCACCCCATGAACCCAGGCACCTCTGCTAACTAGTCAACTGCCATAGGTCACCACTTGCGGTGACCTATGTCAAAGGTGTTGGTTATCCAATAAATAGTTCCCAGCGCGGCGGTAACCATACCCGCCCCCCAAATCGTTAGTTACATTTAGTTATTAAGTTAATTACAAACTACAGCTTTTAAAACTGTTGGATCTTTATCAGAGTGCTTCCCAAAGTATTCCACTATTTGTAATTAGGTTCCCTGCCATGCTGAACTTGGGCGACCATTTTCCTGGACACATTACCTTTTCCTTCCAAGAACTTCCTTTCATTGAAAATACTCTCCATACATCATCCTCAAAGATGACATCGGCCCCGAGGGAAGATAACACACCCGGAGACACCCGGGTTTAGTACTATACAATGCTTTGGTTAGGAGTAGGCTTGCGAGTGGGTCGGTGATTTGGAGCCCACACAAAGTGAAGTATTCCCTCATGTTGGAGAGGGTTCAGAAGAAATTTTTGATTTCTTTACCTATGGAAGTATGGCTACTACCCGTGGCTCTACCCTATCCACTTTCTCTTGGGCATGCTTGGTATGAACCTTCTACGGGTCAGAAGGGATGTGCTCATTGTAACACATTTCTTCAGACTTCGTGGAAGGTTCGAAAACTCGGCTATCATGGAGAGCATTAGTTTCTATGTTCCCGATGGTTATCTCCGTCACCGACAGCATAGATTGTTTTATCTCCCGACTTGCAGAACTAACTTGCCAATGGTTATGCTAGTCGGGAGAGCTGCCTTGTTGTTAAATAGAATCACTTCGAATATCGATATGTTTAACATCAATGAAGCACAATTCAGACGACAAGCTTTGTTGTGATAGTGCTTAGTATGATAGTGCTTCATTGATGTATAAATTACATCAATCTGTTTGCTAATGTATAAAAAATAAAATAATTATATCATCATAGGGGGGCAAACATTACTAACGTGAGCAGTTTTTCTTCCAATCTAGGACCCCCCTCCCCCTTGGTGAGATAAATTTGGGCGACTTCGTATATTCTTTGCAAGTAAAGTGAGATTTTGATGGACCCCCCCCCCCCTCCCCTTTTCAGCTCACGTAATTAATGTATGCCCCCTAGAAGAAACTCAGTGTTGCCGTGAAAAGGACTGATCCTTTGACGGGAATCCCGAATACATAAACATTGTTTTGCTCCTTTACTTCGCTTAATTATTAATTTGTTAATTGGGAGTGCTCGGTAAGTTTCGCGGGTGTCGTCTTGATTTAAAACTAGCTGGTACCCGGCATGCGTTGCTATGCCATTTAATAAAGAAATTGTTTCTCTCTGCGTGTCCTTTCCCATTCGTCCCGTTTCCCTTCCGCCACCCCTTCCTTTCTCGCGTCCCCTTCCCCTCTCACGTTCCCACTCCGCCTTCCCCACTTCACTCCCCATTTTCCCCCATCCCGTGAACCCCCTTCCCGATTTTCCCTCCCCCCTCCCTGGTTCCCCTCACCCGTCCTGCGAATCCCCTACCCGAGATCCCCTCCCCCTCCCACATTCCATACGTTCATTCCCGGTACATTCGGTTTTAAAACAGCTCGCGTGACACCTATTGCAGTTTTTTTTTTTTAAATTTCATAATGCCAGAACTCACCAGTAGTTTTATACAAACCTTGTCCTGACAATAACGAACATACAAAAAAAGAATTATCCAATTTGGTGCAGTCGTTGGGAAGTTATGCGCGTACATACATTTCGACGATTCATTTTTATTTACATAGATAGATAGATATGAATACCTCACAAGAGTCCCAGCTGCTCCCGTCTTGAGCCAGTGAAGCTAAAGGTAGTGGGGAGGGGAAGGAGACGGGGAAGAGAAAGGGGGGAGGTACCTGGCTATTCAGATCTGGTCACCAAACACGGCTAAAGCCATTTCAGTAAACGTTTCAATTCTGAATCGTGATCTTACACCAGGGAGAGTATCTTCTACTCCGGAGCGTGCCGCATCACGTAACATAACATAGCACCATATATTATTTTTTAAATTAATTAATTGTGAAATAACACCAGCTAATCAAATAAAATTTATTTGCCCACGACGGGATTCGATCCCGCGACCTTCGGATTCCGAGTCAAGAGCCTTACCCCCCGACCACGCCGGCCGTAAGATCACGCCGGCCACCTGACGCATGACGTCAATGTTCCAAATACGAATACCCACATTAAACTTTTATTTGTAAGCATGTCAGAAAAAAAAATTTATGATCGATATTGAAGCATAAATTCACCTTGTCATGCGCCATTCATAAAATTTTCATATTCTTAATATTTTCAATTTTCATAAACAAAACCGACCCCACCTCGCTATTGGTCATATTATCTCCACTGACATCAGTCGAATCATCCAACGTCCGACTGTACAAAATAAAGGTGCTCTACCCAGCCCCATGACATGACGTCTGTTGTATTTGTCCTATAACCTTCGACGTTATGGTTATTCAGCACGTTCTTCTTCTTTCGTATGGTTTAGCACGTTATCCAGATAACATAACATTTTGAATGCCGGGTGATGTTGTATGGTACGGTAAAATGGTATAACGTTGCACCCTAACGGGTAATAATACTGCACTAAAAATTTTTTTTTGCCAACTACTGTTGAATTTTTATCAAATTAAGTGGCGCTCATATAGCAGGTTATTTACCACTACTAGGTAAAAATGTAATATGTTTAAAGAAACTTCGAAATCAATTTTTTTCAAAGGTATGGTTTTAAGTGTAACTCGAAATAATTTCTGAGTACCTATTTGGAATAATTACCCCACGATATTACGTCGTTGGAACTTGGAACATAACCTTCAGATTTAAAAAAAATCAGAGTGTAGAAGTGAAACTAAAAGTTGCTAGATGTCGCCTTCTTTTCTTTTGCTTGTTTTTTTAAGTGGTTTAAAGATTGGATATTGATTTCACAAAACCAAAATGTTTTTTTTTGGATTTCGTAGGATTCGAACCCCCGTCTCTCTGGCCGCTGAGACTTGACAGGCACCTTGCCTACTACGCTACGGAAGGCATGCGCCGAGGTTTTTTTTTTTTTTACGTGAGCTCCACACAGGAGGCCCTGAGGAAAACAATTTCCCTCAGGGCCTATGTCATCTTTGGGGATGCTGTGTGGAGGGTTTTTTTAAGGAAAGGAAGGAGAGGAGAGTTCTGGGAAGGAAAAGGGTTTAAGGGGTGGGTAGGAATCTGGGGTTCAGTGTGTCTTGGTCATCCGCCTCCAAGACCTAGACAAACCTCACCCCATGAACCCGGGCACCCCTGCTAAATCACCAAACGTAGCGAACCACTTGGGGTGACCTATGGCAGAGGTGTTGGTTATCCAATAAAGGTTCCCGGGGCGGCAGTACCCATTCCCGCCTCCCAAAGTGCAAATTTACAGCATTATTATATTAGAACCGAGTATTTGTGTAGAACTGAGTTGTGCGCATTTCCGTTTCACCCGAATTTCACGTCACTAACGACTCTAAAAAAGTTTCACTTCAAAAATTACGTGACTATCTCACCCAACTGCCCGGAGCCGGTGGGACTATGACATCTCCTATTTGGGGTATGTTGGGAAAGAAAATGGTAGGAAAGTACCCGGCTATTTTCCATTTCAACCAACGCATATTTTTTCTTCAGTCTTCACTGGAAACTTCACTGGTACGGTGAGTAGAGCGCGCGGTCAGCATTCGGATAAATCGGTCTTTACCATGAACCGAAGGGTGTACAGTTTTCTTTAAAAAAACGCTTTTTGTCACAATATAGCGCCGTTTAAAATTTCACGGATTGGCTAGCTGCCAGTTTTGGCAAATTTCCCTAGATACATTAAACTTTTTTTTCTTCATATTTTCAATTATGACGTTTTTTAGAAGGCGAAAGATACTACTTATATTCACATTCAACAGATGGCAGTGTACTCTCATTATTTACGAATTATCTCTTAAATATTCTAGTTTACATTCTGTTACTTTTATGTTTCTAAATACTTATCTGTGAACATCTTTTGTTATCCTCTTATGTATATTATGTTATTAAGACTGTTTATGTTCCTTAAATAAATAAATAAATAAAAATAAATAAATAAATCTCATTTTTCAAAATCGTATTATGTACATTTGTTTAAAACGCTCAACCGTCAAAATGCCTCAGTGTAAAATGCGGCTTTTTATCGTGTTTTAGTGGATTTTTTCTAACATATTTGGATACCAGTGTAATAATGATTGAATCAAAAATGCATTCAACGTGTTTTAACGTGTTTCAATCTTTAAAATTCAGTGTATATTTGAAAAAACAAAATATTTGTGGTTATGTCTGCGTATTTTTTTGCCCATCGGACTGTGATTTACATCGCAGTATTTTCAATAAATAAACCCATAATAGAGTTAATTGGTATTGCGGATTTAAGATAATGAATGTATCTCGCCATTTCTCGACCATAATATCTGTCAAAGTTTGTTCATAGAAAACATTAAACACTTCACAACTTATCAACATTCAGTTTTGTTGTATATATTTGTAGATTGTGATAATCAATTAGACCTTTTAAAAGAAACTTCATAGAAAATATTTAATGTGAACGCAAAATTGAACTTCCTAAGAGAATTTATAGGTAGAAAATCCTGAGAATATTTCTGTTTCAAATGTTTACGATTTAATATATTTTTTTAATAAATCCTACGAATATGTGATAATCGACAAAAGATAGGTGAATTATATAGAACTATAATCATTTTGTATGTCTCCATATTAAAATTCGAAGGTATGATTTTTTTAAGGTGGGCGGAAAATATTCAAAACGGTCACCAGAAAATTTCGAGCGATCCGAGAAAAAAGTTTCAATTTCGGCTGTCGCTCCAGCGGTTAAAGTCCACTACAAAAAGCAGCAATCAACACGGCTGATAAGGTCAGTACGAATATCGAAATGACGAGTGCTCCGTATTTAAGATTTATTAACTTCAAGTTACACATACCTATTCAACACATTAACTACACATCTTTACTAAACACACTTAAATTGCATTCCCTAGAAAACAGAAGAAAAATAAACGATCTAACTATTTTGTTTAAAATTATTCACTCCGAATTAGATTGTTGCGAACTCCTGCATCTCATTGATTTTAAAGTACCTACTCGAGAAACAAGGCAAAACATATTATTCTGCAACAATAACTCTGTAACCAACTACCACACACATGCACCAATTTCACGATTACACACACTAGGGAACAAATTTACCTCAAATATCGATGTATTTAATACAAGTTTACCTTTATTCAAGAAATATCTGAACAATATTTTTATGTAGAATATTTTGATATCTAAGGAGCATCACATAGGATCTATTGCATATATTAGTGTATTTCTATATTAATCTGCAATGTAAAAACCTATTACCGTTTTCTTTTTATGTATCTTGCATTTTGTCATGTATTTTTCATTACATTTAATTAGTCACCTGTTTTTGTAATTACTAACATACCTACAAGTTTATTTCTATGCCATTTATAACTTAGAAACTTTTTCTTTTATTGTAATGCACTATCTTTCCTTAAATTTATCTGTATACCTACCTTTCATATGATGTTTACTAGTTATATTTTTATAGCTTATATTTTTATTTAAAAACTGTCTCTGTATTATAAACTTGTCATGTGAAAGCCCATCAGGGCGTTGAAAATTAATAAATAAATAAAATAAATAAATTCGCCCCAATAACAACAAATATCATAAATTAGAAGCACCATTTGAAATACGAGATTTTTTTTCTTAATTGGGCCATTGTAACCCCTTGAGGAGCAAAGGAAGGCAGTTCTACGGTAACCGATAAATAAATATTAAATATGCCGACTGTTAATTTACATGCACGTGCATTGTTATGCCAAGCGCGCCGATTGTTTTATTGAATCAGGTGCCAGGAAATTATACCTCCATATTATTGTTAGGAGTAAGCTGAATGAATATATAATTGAACAATTTTAATAATTAATAGTCGGAGTCTGAGCGGAAGTCAATTTGACAGTTTAACGTTTAACAGATGCGTTAAATGCAAATTTGTGGCTCATCTCGTATCACCTGAAGTCTAGCACTTAGTGAAAATAACCTACTTAGCTACGCCACTGAGTAGCATTGGTGACAACAAGTTTGTTCGATTGGCCAAATATAACCGCTCATGCCTCGACCATATTCTGTCAGTAGGTCAGAAATTTCCGCTTTACATTTAAATCCAAATAAATGGAATGTTTGTGGATGTATCCGAAAATCAAAAACTGTTTATGAAAGATGATAAAATAGGCTTTCAAATTTTATTATTAGAAATAACTGTAATTTTTAAAATATTAAAATTTTTAATGCATACTTTAAAAAGTTTTAAGTGGCTCACCTTACATGTTTTCTAACTAAAGTTACTGGTAGTGAAAAAAAAATAAAAACAGATACATCTTTTCGTTATTTGTTTCGGGGTGTTACGCCGACGAAACCGGTTAACTAAAAAATATAACTTTTTTTGCGTGTCACTTGCGTAAAGTCTCGAATTATCCTTGCTATCGTTTTTTTAATGTTGGCGAAAATTTTAAAAGTTTTAAATTAGTTTTTCACAAATAGCTGCCCTCATTTATTCGAAATAAGACACCAATTAATTTTTAAGCATTATGACGATTTGAATTTACTTCAGCGACCTATTTTTTTGAACTAGGTGAGCAAAAAAAGTTTGAGAATCTATGATCTAAATAAACATTTAAAACATTTGTAAAAACATTACAGTTTACGATTATTATAGTTAACGTCATCATAAAAAATCATAAAGTTTCGTTTTTTTTTTCAAATTGCGCGTTAAAAAACCTCAAAATGCTGAAAAATTGCCATTTCTGACTTAACAAAACTAATAATATTCCGATAAAAAATTTTGTCAAAAAAATAGAATTATTGATGATGGACACTGTAACGCTGTCCCAAACGTTGGCTAAAGAAGGAGGTAGCGCAACACGGCATAACGCCCCAAAAACAAATAATGAAAATACTTTTGGCCGTGAAAATCTAAAAACGTATCTGATACGGTTATATTACCGTCTAATATTACCGGCCAACTCAGAATGAAACCAGCTCAGAACCACCTCAGAAAGGTCATTAAGAGTGGTGATAAAAAAATACTAAAAATTGGTTAAATAGGTTATTTTAGGTTAGGGTTTACGGCTATTTCAAAACTGTTTTTTTCATAGCTTTTAATGACTTTTCAAAGAGGTGTTGAGTTGACTTGATTCTGAGTTGGCATGGAACCATCAGATACATGTTTTATTAGACAAATGTGGGCTAAAGTTCGGTTTATGGGGGAAATTCCTAAAAAATAAAACTAGTTATTTTTATACTAATTTTGGGTCGGGGAATCCGAATCTGAAAGAATTAGGCGGCGGCAAGCAATATTAACTGAATTACACGACTTTAAAATTTTCTATACACACACACATGAAAATATTCATTTCGGAAGCATTTTGACACACGTAGTACGAAGATCATAGAAAAACAAGATAACATAGATGTTTTTACCACACAAAATTAAGTGTTGCCATTAAGCAGTAATATCAATAACGTAAAATAACATGTTTATATTTTAAGTACTTATTTTTTATAAATTTTACTCACTTTTGTATCACAAACCATGTTACATAAACCCAGCGTAGCTGCTAAACTACTTGAAAACAGGGATGTTTTTTTGCCGTGACGCGAGCAGGCGGTATAAAGGGGCACAAACCATGTTACACAAACCTAGCGTAGCCGTTAAGAGGGCATTACCAGAGAAAGCCGGAAATACGTCATTTTCAAAAAAGTTTTTAGACGTATTGACTCTTTTCCACAAAAAATTATAAATGGATTTCGAAAGATTGTTCTTTTATCTAGCATAGTTATGTAATAAATTTTTTGAATTTTTTTTAATTATTAGTATAATACGGTTATTCCATAGGTCGTTGGCAGATTTGTTAAATTTTCAAAAAAGTTTTTTATTATACCACACCCATTTCAAATAATGTAATCATGCAGTAAAATAAATCAATACATTATCTAGCAAAGTTATGTATTAGAATTTTAATTTTAGTTTCAATAAAATCATTAAAAAATATGTACGTACATGTGTTTCTTGACGAAAATTGGTCCATTTGTGTATTTATTTGCGCACTTACAAACTAATATATTTCAGATTTTTTTAACATTCTTATTAAATTTAGACATTATTGAAAAATGATAAATACTTAAAATCAAAAAATAACTACAAAAAGTACACTATTTTAATAGTTTTATCATCACGCCTTTCAGCATTTTTGGATGAAGGTATAAATTAAAGCTAATTTGGATTGAAATAAATTCGATATTGAGTTATAATTTAAAAAAGCTGGTCAGGAGAAAAATCAATCTTTCTCATTGTAACCGCCCTGCACGATCGGAAGAACAACTTTCGACGAAATGTGGATTTTCGTCCGCTGGCTGGTTAAACGCTCTTAAACTACTTGAAAACAGGGATGTTTTTTTGCCGTGAAGCGAGCAGGCGGTATAAAGGGGCACAAACCATGTTACACAAACCTAGCGTAGCCGCTAAACTACTTGAAAACAAGGATTTTTTTTGCCGTGACGCGAGCAGGCGGTATAAAGGGGCACAAACCATGTTACACAAACCTAGCGTAGCCGCTAAACTACTTGAAAACAGGGATGTTTTTTTGCCGTGACGCGAGCAGGCGGTATAAAGGGGCACAAACCATGTTACACAAACCTAGCGTTAGGTTAGGTTACTCATTTTTAAGACTACGAATTTTCATACTTTTGGTTTAAGAATACGGCCGTTGAGATAGTCGTAATTCATAATATAGGGATAAATATTTTTGAGAGCTGGTAACACTGCCGGCACATGTTTTTGTACATTTCTTGTTTTTCTATGATCTTCGTACTTCGTGTGTCAAAATGCTTCCGAAATTACTATTTTCATGTGTGTGTGTGTATAGAAAAATTTAAAGTCGTGTAATTCAGTTAATATTGCTTGCCGCCGCCTAATTCTTTCAGATTCGGATTCCCCGGCCCATAGTTAGTATAAAAAAAAAAAAAAATTTTTTGTTGGACCATCCCCCATAAACCGAATTTTTCCCAAATGTGTTTTAAACGTTATCATCACCTCACTATTTTTGTTTCCTGTAATTTTTTTTTTTTAAATTCAAAACATTTCATAATTTTTTTAAAATTGCGGTCGGAAACTTTGATTTCATAAAGGTTTACATTTTAATTGTTGCATAGTTAGTTAACTTTTATGGATTGAATACATAGCGTGGTATTTTCTCATTCACACAATACCGTGTACATCATATTTCCTTCTATGTTAGTAAGGGGAGATACGATTTCCATGAGACCTATATGAGTTGTTCAGAAAAGCAACAAACCTAGCACAAATTAGCCTGAGGGATTAACAGCCGCACAATATGAAAACTTGAAGCGAACTTGTACTAGACAAGGTCGTGGGGAAAATCGAAAACGAGGACGTAGCAGCTACGACACTCTTCGTTTTCCGTTTTCCCCACGCTCGTACGCTGCTTTACACAGTGTTACTGCCTCAAACCCGCATTATGAACCGACGACGTGGGGAGCGGGAGCTCTTAACAAAAGAGGGCTTCGGCACGGATAAGCACACAGTGGAGACCACATTATCAAATTAAAACATGTAAAGTTATTGCATCGAATAAAAAAAAACATAACCTCTAGACAAGAGTCACGAAAGTTTCGCGTAGCTTAAGGCTCAAATTAATTTCAAGAAAAGAAAAAAATGGGCTTACGCTGAATACGTAACTTCATATAGCTCGTTCTAGGTATGTCCTATTTACGGGATACGTGGAAATCATTTGACATTTAAATGCCTATAATGGGAAGACGTTACGATATAATATTACAAGGCATACTTTTTTTATTGAAATGCCTCGAAGGAATGTGAACGTCCTATCATATTTTTGGATCACAATAGGCCACTTGCATCAATTTTTTTTAAATTTTTTTCCGGTTTAGGCAAATATTCTAAGACATTCCGTATTTTTATTTTTTTTTTAATCGTATTTTTGAAACCCTGGGGATTTTTTGAAAATTTCAATCCGATAAATCAGACCATTTTTTATAAACCGGAAAGACGGGACATAATTTTACAGGTGTGAAAAAACGATAATTACATAGCCGAAAATCATTAAAAAAAAAATAACGTTTTCCACACGAATGGCACAGGAGAATTACGAGGCATACCAAAAATATTACATCTCATAAATATTTTTTTTCCTTGATCCATCTTATTGACCATAAATCATTATAACGAACAGCGTCTATATTACTAAATTCAATGTAATATACTTGTACTTGTAAATTATAATAATAATAAGAATATTATAAAATTTAATTTTGTTAAAATCAGCACCATAATCATTATACCTCTAAAACACGTACCGACATCATCTGCACGTTCTGAAGAGAACCCCGTAGATCATTAAAAGTACGGGGTTCTCTTCAGAGCATCTGTCAAAAAGTGAAACCAAATGATAAGTTCGCAGAGAACAAACAATAAATCTAGTGAACGAATTAAAAAATTCGCCTGAAATCAAAGTGATGCCATATAAAAAAATAAATCAATGTGGAATTTTAAAAAATAAAAGGAACATTTTCGGAGACGGGACATTTTCATGTAGTGACGTCACGAGCCTAAATAATGGATTTATTTATTTAAAAGTAACAAAAACTGTACATTTCTAAACAATTTTACTAACATTTTCTTAATCTTAGTAAAAAGATCTATCCACATGATTTTTTCCAAGACGTTATGAAATCCATGCAAGTGGCCTATTGAGAACTTATGAAATCTCAAAAATATTGAAAAAATGTATAATTTATTTCGTATATGAGGTGGCTTGAACGTGTAGCTATCCCATCGTCCAAGTGTTATCTGGACAGGGCGAGTGAATCTTGAAATTAACACCGAAACCAAAAATATTGGTTTGAGCAAACATTTATTGAAAAGAAAGTGCATTATCTCGCAGTCAATTTGGGAGGCGGGTATGGGTACCATTGCTCCGGGAACCATTTATTGGATAACCCAAAGATATTCAAATATTGGGATAACCAAAACCTCTGCCATAGGTCACCCCAAGTGGTTCGCTACGTTTGGTGACTTAGCAGGGGTGCCCGGGTTCATGAGGTGAGGTTTATCCAGGTCTTGTTGGACTATACGTCTGCCCACCTGCTGCGTGTTGGGTAGGATCGAGAGAGACTGGTTGAGGGACATCTTTTACCCTCCGACCAGTGTCTCTCAACCCATCGCCTTGCACCTCAGTTGAAGGAAATAATTCATATGTCCGTCACTCCTGGACACACTAAGCCCCAGATTCCTACCCACCTATTTCCTTATTATTACAGATTATACCTATTTCCTTCCCAAAACTTCCTCTCCTCCCTTTCCTTACAAAAACCCTCCACACAGCATCCCCTAAGATGACATAGGCCCTGAGGGAAATTATTTTCCTCAGGGCCTCCTGTGTGGAGCTAATGTAAAAAAAAAGTCGAAAGATCGGAAGAAACATGGTCTGCAGGGAGCGAATTAATCTTTCAGAAAGTTCATCCCAACGCTCGCTACTAGCTTTATGAAGATCATTAATTTGTCAAATGCGAAATTGAGGCAGTTAAAAATATTTTAGGGAGTAACAATTTATTTTTGTGGCATTGCAACGCATGCCGGGTACTCGCTAGCATTAATAATAATAATAATATTAATAATATGAAATTAGCAACATTATAACTAAAAAAAATTACATGCCCTATGTAGTTTACAAATACATCAATCAGTACAAAAAAATTAACAAATAGAAAGTAAAGTAAGAAAGGTTACACAGGAGTAGTATAGTTATACAATATTTTTAGTTGTGCATAGCCTGCCTCACTAGGTGAACCTGTATTGAGGCAGAATTTTTGTAAATTGTTTCTCGCAGTTTTATTTTCATTAAAATAAAATTTTATGATATCGATTTGACGTGTGTAATAACGTAAAAGGGGTTTTATGACGTTGGTTAGGGTTGGTTATGAAGGGTAAACGAGTGAATAGAGTTTAAAAATAAACATACCTACAACAATTATATAACCAATTAACAATTCGTGCGTCATATTAAAACCCACGCATACATAGACTTGGATAATAATACGAGGAACGAAAAAGATCAATAACGAAATTATTAACCTGACCATCCTAACAAGCCAAGCCAATGAAAATTATACTGATAGTCCCTTCAACATTCTTAAACCGTCCTTTGGAAAATTCTGTCAGGTGGTCCGAGTATTTCCGTTTTGCAATAAAATCCAAATAATTTTAATCTCTCTGAAAGTGTTAGAAAACGAAAAACTTTTTTTAAAGAATGTCAAATTTTATCTAAATAGTAAATTTATAATTTTCGATATACCTATAAAATTTTTTGTGCAAACCTAAAAAAGTCCCACTTGAGTTGGGATTCTTGTACTGCGTTCACATAAAAAAAAAAGAGAAAAGAAAAAGGATTAAAGGGATAAACCACGATCTATCGTTTGTCGGGTGAATGTGTGCCCAATTATTATTACATAACTATTTTAGTAAGCTCAAAACTTTAATGCCGACCTGACAGATACAGAAATCGTCGCAACAGGTGAGTTTAAGGTACGAAAGCGGCATGCATGCCTCCCCGCCCGCGTCTTTGCCTTTCTTCCTTTTTCTGTTGCATCGGGTCAAAAGGGATGTGCTCATTGTAACACATTTCGTCAGACTGATTCGTGGAAGGTTCGAAAACTCGTCTATCATGGAGAGCATTAGTTTCTACGTTCCCGATGGTTATCTTCGTCACCGACAGCATAGACTAACTAAATTGCCAATGGTTAGCCAGTCGGGGGAACTGTCTTGTTGTTAAATAGAATCACTTCGAATATCGATATGTTTAACATCAATAAAGCACAATTCAAACGACAAGCTTTGTGGCTGTTAGTCTAAATCTTTTTATCTTATTATCAGTAAATATATTTTCGCTTTTAAAAACGATTTGAAATTGTAATTTTGTAATGTTTTTAAAATGAATAAATTAAATTGAATTGAATCTTTCTCTTTCGCTTACGGTCATTGTAAATTCAGTAAAGTAACTGTACCTGTATATTTTTTTATTTTTTTTATTTATTGAATCATTTATTATAATTACAATTTTACAACAAATATATATATTTTTTTACAGGTATTTTTTTTTTTTACTACCCTTCCATTTAAAGCATTTGCTTGTGTATGGAAGGGGAGTGTACATAAATGCTATTAGTTATTGTTATTAGTTATAAGTTAGTACTTAAATAATTAATTGTACATAAATATATGTGAGTATTTGATAATGGTAATGTGTATGTATTTGATAATGGTGTGAATTTTTTTAAAAAAAGAAAGAATGTAATGGAAAACTAAGGATATTTGTAAGATTAATTGACAGTAGTTTTTTTCTTAAGAATATTTTTAAAATGTCTCTTGATAGAGAGCAGTATTCGGGTTTTATTCTGATTTCTTCTGGTAGACGATTGAAAAAAGTTCTTCCCTGGTAAGTATAATGATGCTGTGCAAAAGACGTATTTAGTTTTGGGCATAGAAAAACATGTTTAAGTCGAGTTCTGTTTTCATTTAAAAATGGATATTTATCTTTTTCCTTTATAATTTGAATCAATGAATTTTTAATATAGGTATAAATCTTTAAATGTGGGTACTTGAAATTCTTCAAACAGGCGTTCTGTTGGGTAGTCTAAGGATTTTTTTAATATAATTTTAATAATTGTCCTTTGTACAATTTCTATTGGAAGAAGGTTACATTTATACGCGGATCCCCAACTAATAATAGCGTATTGTAGAGTGGATTGAACTAAGGCATAGTAGATTAAATATAGATTTTTTATCGACAGAAAATTTCTTATTCTAAAAAATATATATATTAATTTTCTGATTTTGTTTACTACTTGACATATTTGTTCCTTCCATTTCAGATTTTTGTCGATAATTACTCCGAGATATTTAATTTTATTTGTTGTTTTTAATATTGTTCAGTTTGATTTGCAATAATTTTGGCTATGAATTTTAGTATTATCGTGTGTGACAATGTTAAAATTTTTGGGAGCATCGTTTGGATGGATTGCAAATGGAATTACAAATGTCTTTTCACTATTTAGTGATAGTAAATTAGTGTCGAAAAAATTCTTAAGCGTGTTGATGTCTTCTATATAAGCTTAGCTCGACTATACCTCCTTTTAAAGCGAGTTCATCAATACTGTTTACAGTTAAGATTTATTATTTACTTCCGACAAACTGTCAAAATCAATTTGGAGGTTAGGAACGTCGTAGATCAAGATGACAGCAGCGTTGTATTAATTTGGTAACTTGTCCACCTGGGCGATTTCATGTTGCATGTGCCAACTGACAACAAACAGTGTGTTCAGTTTGCTGCCAAGTTCACGGCAGTTATGGTCGGAATCTCAACTGAATTCTTCTTGCACGGATACAGCCGAAGAAGCATTTTATCTTTTAATAAATAGATTATAAAAGCTCACTTTTTATTTGAAACTAATAAATGATCGGGTAACCAAAAGCTCACTTTTTATTTGGATCTAATAAATGATCGGGTAACCACCAATGCAGGACCAAAATCTGCAGTACTGAAAATCGTACATTCAAGTTCAAGGGTGCCATTATTGTTGAATTGTTGATCCGACAGCTGATCCCCCGACACTAGGCCCCCCAACTCCTTTTTAGATTTGATATAAGTATGCCGGGGAGCCAACTTTTCGGGGGCTCAACTATCATGGAACCGCCATAATTAGATCTCGGTAAAATCTAACTAAGGATGCGTATAGACACGCGAGTCAAACCTGCGAGCTGAACCACGAACTGCGTGAAATTCGTGGCTCTTGATTCCGGGGTTCCCTTTTGATTTCGGAGTGAACCCCGAAAGTTTCAAGCCAAAAAAAAAAACGTTTCAACCCAAAAAAGCCTCGCTTTGGTTGGAAACACGGTTCAAAAAGACCGGAGCGCTTTCTACACCATTTTGCTCGTCTTGTTTAGTGTTGGACACCCAAAGAGCATACTTTTGCGTATATCCAATTTTTCCCTCAAAATCGTTTATATGTTAGACTTATCTATTGACGTCTGGGATCAGAATTACGAGCTAACGGACTTACAGGGCGGACTCCTTCTTAGTTGAGAAAGCAAATAACTAAACGCACCTCGCAGGCGGCGGGATTTGACAGCGGAGCGTCCATTTTAAACGGACGCAAAGATCGCACTGAAGCAGCTACCAAGCCGGATTTCCGCTCGCTTTGCAGGGAAAAAGTCCGAGAAATAACGACCGGTCGCAAAAAATGAGTAAAGGTATTTAATTCTTGGACAACCTGTATTATAATCGATAGTTAACATAATATTATTTTATGGTTGCTTAGTATTAATATAATGCATAACTCCATTGATAGCCCATTCCTCCTAGAATTGCTATCAATGGAGTTATGCATTATGGCTTTTACATGTGCCTTAAAACTTCAGTCGTGCTTGTTTCCACGACTTGTTCAAGATACCACACGGCAGAAAAGATATTCTAGAAGAGGAAAGAATGAAAAGAGGAATGGGCTAGGGAAGGAAATTTCTAAAATTGTAGATATATTTAAACTTTTTTGTGTACCAACCAATCTTCCCAAATGTTAAGAACGTTAGAAATAAGAAAGGTTATACTGTAAATATATGATTGATATGTCGTACAATAATTTAAAATACAAGGTGGGGCAAAAGTAATCACCCGATGTTCTTTTGCTGTAATTGTTTTTTTTTAATGAAAAACTTTGGTTCTGCTTGTGAAATTTGTTTATTTAATCTATTAGAATTTATTCCATCAAGTCGATAAAATGATATCGGCCACGTAGCCGCCGCCAGAGTTGACGACCATACGGGCCCATTTTATGGCATTTTCCATCACTCTTGCCAGAACTTCGGGCTACAGGTTCTCGCATTCCTGGCGAATATTCTCCTTAAGGGCTTCAAGAGTCTGAGGCTTGTTGACGTAAACCCACGACTTCAAAAAACCCCACAAAAAAAGAAGTCTGGAACGGTTAAATCGGATGATCTGGCCGGCCAGTGCAAATCACCAAAACGAGAGATTAAGCGACCCGGAAATTCTTCCTTCAGAAGATCGGTTGTGGCTCGAGCAGTGTGCGCCGTTGCACCGTTCTGTTGGAACCACATGTTCTCCAGTCCCAATTCTTTCAATTGAGGAAGAAAAAATTCGGTAATCATGGCTCTGTAGCGCGAGCCGTCCACATAGGGGTTCAAAAAAAAAATGGCCCGATGACTCCTCCGGCGTAAACAGCACACCACGCAGTAACTTTGATCGGGTTTAATGGTTCTTCGTGGGTGATATACGGATTTTCGGTGCACCAGAAATGATTATTTTGTTTATTCACGTAACCGCTAAGATGGAAATGAGCTTCATCGCTCATGATAATTTTCAATGAAAAATCGTCCACCTCTTCGTTGAGATTCAGGATGGCTTGAGCGAGGTTTTACGCGTTTGGCGGTTAACAGCTAACAGCTGATGCACTGTCTGCACTTTTTAAGGGAACATCTTCAAATCTTTTACCAAAATTCTGCGTAGGGACCGACGGCTAATACCCAATTGCGTGGCACATCGTCTGGTCAATGTTCCGGGCTCATCTTCGACAACTTGGGTAACAGCAGCAATATTCTCAGCAGAACGGCTGCTCCAGGGCCGGCCAACCTTGGGAACATCTGGTGTTGTCCCAGTCTCTTCAAGACGAGTGGCCAAACGCCGCAGTGTTTGTCCAGTTGGTGTCGAACGGCCAGGAAATCTGCGACGAAATAACCGACGAATTGTTGCGCAAAAAAATGGAAATAATTATTCCACCTTGTTCTTCTTATTCCTTGCGGAGTAAACCGATTCATGGCTTTTCGATTTGTATTCTGCGTTCGTTTACTTGACAAATGTAAAAACCGAATTGACATTTGGCGCCATTTGCTAAAGTTATAACGTTTTCCAATAGGATGATTACTTTTGTCCCACCTCGTATAAAAAAAATAAGTCTGTGGGTAATCACACATAACCTTGCCTCTACACTACCTGGTCAATGGTTACTAGCGAGAGCACGAATAAATATTTACACAACCTGGAATTCGGATGTTATTGAATACACTCGACAAGATCATCGATAAAATAAAACTGTTATGTAAATATTTGTGAAACAAGGCAATCAAAATTTTAACACAATTAGATCGTAACAATGGTCTTTCTCAAAACGAAAATAAGATTATTATAAAAATAATATTAAAATTTTAAAAACATCTTGTTTTAAGCCATATATTTTATTGTAACGCTCCGGTAGATTCGTGCGTAATTTCTTACCAGTAACCCAGAAAACATTTTTTGTTTTGGTTTATTTCACTACAAGTTTTTCTGCATTATTATAACAGATAGAGGATAAACTTTTACATATAACTGTACCTATACTCAAGTCAAATTTGAATTTGCCTAAGAAAATCGAAACGTATAAGTAAATCTTCTATCTTCTTCAAATTTCTGATAAAAATGTATCTTCTCGGTGTATTTGATAAGGAAAGCATACGCTAATTTAATCAGTTGGCCACAACAATCAGAGGAAGATGATAGTAAAATGATCATTTATAAGGCAGTCCATATAAAACAATGGTGGATCATGCACACAATACTAGTCTCATACAAAATAAAGGAATCAAAGTACCTGTGTTTCAAAACAAATATGGTCAAAGAACACTTGAATATATTATACCATTAATATTTAACAAATTGCCATATGAATTTAAAGAAAATTGCTCTATAACGAAATTCTCACTGATGTTAAAATCATGGCTATTAGGGAGTAACCTTATGTATTAAGTTTATATTCTGTTCACTCTCACCATGTACTAATTTGCAATTGTGTTATTAATGACTAGTGTGGTATATACTCAACTGTCTAATGATATTTAAAAAAAATAAATACTTAATCTACATTTTTTCACCATAAAATAGGTCTCTGAATAATAATTATCAACATTGCATATCACATTATCACAATGTTTTAGTGTTTATATATAAATATGTTTATGGTTAATATGTTGTTAGATGTGTATGTTGTTGCCACGCTGACGCGTTGAGGATTATTTAATGTATTGTATTGTTTTAAGTTAATCTGTGGAACTGATCTCCTGTTGACAAGCTACTTTCAGTAGCTTAGCGGGTGTAAATTCTCATTGTATGTAATTCTATACAATAAAAAAAAATAAAAAAGTATTTTGTGCAAAATTTACCCGAACTTGAAAACTACGCACAGCCTATATATGCACGCCCCATGTCTATCACACAGGTTCTTCCAATTCCATTTAATGTCCCGTGTGAAGAACACGCTATCCCGTATACGTAGATGAGAGTAACCAAATATAGAATACCGTTTTGTTTTATACGCATAAAAAAAAACAAACATTAAAAATCAAAAACTTTTAATCGTAATTAGGCAATTACAATCAGTCATACATTTGCGCTTTACGTATGAATTAACGTTTTTTTATTTATTTTTAAGGTACTTACCTCAACTGTCGCTCTTTTCTTTTTTTCTTTCGCTCTTTTCCAATCTCATGGTAGTAATGAAGACAGATATGAATACAGCAGATTCCGTAATGTTATTTAAAATTACACATAACTTTATCGACAGTCCTGATCTTCAAAGCCTATCATTCCATGTTCCAAATCGCAACAGCTGACAGTCGCTTACTTTTAATCTGCCTCTTTGCAAGACCAACTCCAAACAGAACTCAATTATCTACAGATCCACACACTCATTTAACTTAAATTATTACCACAATGACATTTTTAACTCTACGTGACATAAAACGAAAACACACTAAGCAACATGACTCAAACTAGAAAGTTTAATCCCTATATATTCCCATCCTTTGCCTCTTAACCCTAATCCTATGTTCCTCCCCCCCCCCCCCCCCTCCCATTTTATATATTGTAACTACAAACAAATTAATTAGGAAAACACCCTGACAATGTCACACTTTATCATTCACTATCATCGGTGGAAAGTTCATAATTGGCATAATTAACTATTTTATTATTGTACTCGTATTATTGTGTAATCTCTGATTTGCTGTCAACTTTTCCTAAAATAAATAAAATTAAAATTAACAATTTTGTACTTCTATTAATTAAAGTACTATAATTTCACAAAAACTAAACAAACATAAAGGTACGTTTTGAGATTTTCGCAGCCAAAAGGATTTTCGTTATTTGTTTTTGGGGTGTTATGCCGTGCCGGATCTGCCCTGATGATGGACACTGCAACGCTGTCCGTAACGTTGGCTAAAGAATGAGGTAGCGCAACACGGCATAACACCCCAAAAACAAATAACGAAAATAAATACATCTATCTAGTTATGGAATAGGTACCCCAAATATGGAACATTACAAAAACAAAATCAACCTTAACTTCAACAAGATACTTTAGAAACTTTGGTCAAATATAAAAAGAATGTGTAGTGTTCTGTTATTTTATGGACACACTAACAGATTCTCCCAATCCTTCGGATGGAGATTACTTCGGAATAAAAATGGATTCTTCTTTGTATCTGGATTTATTAATACTTCGCGTATACAATTGGGACTGCGGTAGTCTACCTAACTAGAAGCTAGCTAGAATGGTTCTGGCGAGTGATAACTGAAACACAGCCTCTGAGCCCTCCGATCCCCTGCCGGAGAACTTAAGCACTACGCGGCCTGCCATCTAGCGGAATCTACCGATAGCTGATATCACCGCCATCTGTCTCTACAAGGCGGAAGCTTTTACGATACACCACAGAACGTTAACTACTCGCAAAATCAGGGGTCGAACTCTGCACCAGCGCAATCATCATGTGCCCAGAGTCCGCACATTTGATCCAGGTTTCTCATCGAGTATCTTCAGAAAACTAAACCATCTCACCGCGGACACAACACTCGCTCGACTTGAAATCTGTAAACGCGTATAGTGATTGAAAGAGATAGACGATCACTGTTTATTGCGTCTAGGAGTATTTGTTTACGAGAAATGCCGTTATTCCATATTTGGTTACATTCCTCTACCGTTTCATACAAAACAGCTATCGCAAGTAACAAAATCATATCATATTTCAAAATACACGAGGAAACGGTAACATAAATGATAAACTTACCTATTTTGCCAATTGATTTGGCAAAGCAATTCGCCCATCGCTGACTTGAAGCAGACATCAAATTCATTTAAATCGTTTGAACATTTTCCACCGTCATCAGCTGGTCTGCATCGCTTCGAACTTTGTACTTAATAAACGGTAACATTATTTTGGCAGCAAAACCATTAAATTAACGCAGGATGTTTGTCATAACACTACGTAATTAACATTTAAAAAAACTTAACCTTCTTACATTGACGGGCAATATAAATCTATGGTCTTACGTCAAAATTTGATAAGTGCAAATTGGTAATTTTGTAACAAATAAGTCCCCTTATTTAATTTATATAATTAACTATAATTAACTATAACTAACTCTAATTAACTACAATTAACTCTTCATCATTATCATTACATAGTATAAAATGAAGTCGCTCAAAATGTATGTGCGCGTTAATCTTTTAAACTACGCAACGGATTTTCATACGGTTTTCACCAATAGATAGAGTGATTGAAGAGGAATGTTTATATGTATAATACATGTAAATTATATTAGAGAAAATCATTACATAGTATAAAATGAAGTCGCTCAAAATGTATGTGCGCGTTAATCTTTTAAACTACGCAACGGATTTTCATACGGTTTTCACCAATAGATAAGAGTGATTGAAGAGGAATGTTTATATGTATAATACATGTAATCATTACATAGTATAAAATGAAGTCGCTCAAAATGTATGTGCGCGTTAATCTTTTAAACTACGCAACGGATTTTCATACGGTTTTCACCAATAGATAGAGTGATTGAAGAGGAATGTTTATATGTATAATACATGTAAATTATATTAGAGAAAAGCCGAGAAATTCAAAGAAAACATATTTTTGTGCGATTTAAAACGGCTGGCGGGCCGTACAGTCACTTTTGAAATACGTTCTACGGAAGAAATTGGAAAATAGATGTCCTAGAGTAAGTAGGTATTTGATTTGAATTATTTTATTTGATGAAGTCGCTCAAAATGTATGTGCGCATAGATCTTTTGAACTACGCAACGGATATTCATGCATTTTCACCAATAGATAGAGTGATTCAAGAGGAAGGTTTATATGTATAAAAACATGCTTATTATAGTAAAGTCGAGTAATTCAAATATTCAATTCAGGCAGCGGGCAGCGGGCAGCTGGCAAGCGGGTGGTGTGGATTTTATAAAGGTCGGGTAATGGCGTTGTGTTTCGTTAACCACAGCAACGTGTGGCCGGGTCTGCTAGTAAATTATAAAACCTTTGTTTTTCTTATAAGAAATATTCAGAATTTTAACTCAAAAGAGCCTCTGTCCAATTTTTTAAGTAAAACTTCTTTACGCACGCTTGACTTGGGGAGTAAGCTGGTGAATCCGTGACGAGAGCGCTACGAAAAGTGTGATCGGGCGAGGCGAACGGTCGGGCCTTTACGCACGCTTGACTTGGGGAGTAAGCTGAGAGAGCGTTATGAAAAGTGTGATCGGGCGAGGCGAACGAAAGTTGAGATATAGATATAAGTTAGTGAAGTTTTACTTCAGTCGTGTGGTCTAAAGCACACTCGTTTTTTTTGTGAATACCTAACACTGTGAGTCTCAGCTGCTCCCGTCTAGAACTAGTGAGACTATGGCATTTGGGGTGCGTTGTAAGGCTGAAGGTAGTGGGGAGGGGAAGGAGATGGGGAAGAGGAAGGTGGGGTACTTCCCTGGCTATTAAAATCTGATCATTTCAAGCCACGTTTTAATTCTGAAAGGTGGTTTTACACCAGGGCGATACTGAGAGTATCTTCCACTCTGGAACGTGCCGCAAATATACCTTCTATATATATATATAATTTTTTTAAAGAATTAATCGTGAAATAACACAAATTAATCAAAAAAAAATTTGCCCATGCCGCCGGGATTCGATCGCAATTCGAGTCAAAAGCATTACCGCTGGACCACGCCGGCCGTCACAAATTTACGTCAAAATTTGATTGTGTTTATTTTCGCATTACATCGGATTTCAGATAAATTAACTGTTTTTGAACGTCTTTCAAAATAAGATTTTAAAGTCGTAAACCGATGGTTTTTATATTATGTGTAAACTCGTAATTAGCATTTTGTATTCAATTAAAAACATATTTGATTAGACAAATTACTATAAAAGCTATGGTCGACTCACTTTTTTTATATTTCATTTAAATTTAAAAATTTGCAAAACTTGACAAATATTTTTCAATTACTAAATGATATTTCATAGAATTATTTAAAAATTTTCTGGGGCATCTATGATAAACTTTTGTACGCAAACTGAAAGCATTGTGTTCTCTCTTTCTAACACTGTATAAATCATATCAATCACCGTAATAAAAAATGATATTGCACGAATTTTAAAAGTCCGTTATCAGGCTGAGAGACGATCTCCCAAAATTACTCTAGGAGTACCACTCTCCTGTGAAACGAACGACAATATAGTGATAACCATATTTTGATTGCCAACATCAAATAGAAGAAGAAAATTTTTTTGATCTAACACCACACAGAATATACTTTGATAAACACAAATCACAACAAAATAGATCGACATCGTTGATTACACAGAAATAACGATTGTTTTCGAACAGCACGTTACGAACTAGTATCTACGAATATTATTGACGAATATTAAAGCAAAGTTAGCAAAAAATTACATATGAATGTAAATAAATTGAGAGCTACTAGACGTAGGGTCCGCTCGCGTGAACTGTCAGTCCAACTGACTGCCGCCCACAAAACTTTGGCGTAATGCAGTTTCTCAAACTTATTTGGCTCGCCACCCTATTTTCAAAGACGTCTTTGAAATCACTTTGTTGAACTTCTGACTAGGTACATAATTATAACATTGACTTGAAAATCGATTTATCGTATCGTATGTTTCAGTTATTAGTGTACAAAACACTTATCAGACCAGTACTCACATACGCAGCAGAGACTTGGTACTAACTAGGAGGAATGAGAGAGCACTGGACGTTTTTGAAAGGAAAATTTTGAGGTGCATCTTCGGACCGGTTCTAGAAAATGGATTTTGGCGTTATAACAATGAGCTCTATACTTTGTTTAAGGAGCTAAACGTCGCAAAATTAAATAAAACTGGGAAGACTTCGGTGGCTGGGTAACGTGGAGAGAATGACCGAGCATCAAGCACCAAAGTCCCTGCTGAACTCAAGACCAATAGGGCGAAGGAGCCTGGGAAGACCAAAATTAAGATGGAGCAACAACGTCCTCAAAGACATATCTATCTTGGAGCTTCTAAACTGGAGAGAGCTGGCACAAAACCGAGATGAGTGGAGGAAGACTCTAGAGGAGGCCAAGACCCACCAGGGGTTGTAAAGCCAATAGTGATGATGATGTTTCAGAAGCAGAAAGAGACGTACAAATTTCCTGAGGCTAAAACTTACCTTTTCCAAGAGCTCTTGCTCAGCTTTATCAATAATTTGACGCTGTTTTTATGTGTGTGTGGGGTTTGTCGGGATCTAGACGGCGGATGCGTTTCGAGAGACTCTCCAGCCGGGCTCTCTTGATGAATCTCGTTGCACCGCAGTGGGAGGAATGGATTCATTCGTTGTCACTCCTGAACCTCCAGATTCCTACCCACCCCCAGATTCGTTCCCACCCCCAAACTCCTACCCACCCCAGCTTCCTACCCTCCCCTCATACCCTTTTCCATCCCAGAACTTCCTCATCTTTCTTTCCCTAAAAAGAGCCTCCACACGGCATCGCCAAAGATAATATAATCCCCTAGGGATTTTTTTCCCTGAAGTATGTTAGTCATTACGACTATAGCATACACTTACGTCTACGTCATCTTTGGGGATGCTGTGTGGAAGGTCTTTTGAGGAAAGGAAGGAGCTGAAGTTCTGGGAAGGAAAACGGTGTGAGATGTGAGTAGGAATCTGGGGGTCAGTCTCTCTGGGAGTGACGGACTTATAAATCCGTCCCTTCCAGTGTAACGCAAGCGATGGGCTGAGAGAGTCCGACTGGAGAGTTCAAGAGTGAAGCCTTGCAAAGCATCCGCCGCCAAGACCTAGATAAACCGCACCCCATGAATCCGGGCACCCCTGCTAAGTCACCAAACATCGCGAACCACTCGGGGTGACCTATGACAAAGGTATTGGTTATCAAATAAAAGGTTCGCTTGAATTCTGAACTACCAATGTGATTGCCTCCTCAACTGCCCTTCACTGCCCATTGTTATCTTCAAAAGTCAATACCGCCCCTCAGATCTCCCCAAAGTCCCCAGGGGGGCGATATCACCCATTTTGAGAATCACTAGCGTAACGTAACACACTTGTTTATAATAGTATGCAAGCTTCACATATTCACATCTGAGACAGATTTATCTTTCTTCCATCGATAGGCGAACAGCTACATATTACGTCCCTTCCTTGTGGCTACTGACTACACCCCCGCAAACAGAATACATACGACATGTTATGGTACTGTCACACATGCTCATAAATGAGCATGCTTTTTTTAGCATACTGATGAATAACCATGCTCGAAGCCAAACATGAAGCATACACGCTCTTTATAAGCATGCTCTCGGCCAAAATGGAAGCGGGGAAAATGCGGGGATTCTGCGCATTTGTAAAATCATATTTACAATAATTGTGAGAAAGTACTATTAGAAAGTAGCTGTTTGAAAAATGAATGTACAGGGACTGAATGTGTGGAATGCGGAAGGGGGGAGGGGAACTCGGGAAGGGGGTTCGCGGGACGGTGGAGGGGGGAGTGGAGTGGGGAGACGGAAAGTGGTGGAGGCGGAGTGGGAATGCGAGAGGGGAAGGGGACGCGGGAGAGGAAGGGGAAGCGGAAAGGGAACGGGACGAATGGGAAAGGACAAGGGAGTAACAATTTCTTTATAAAATGGCATGGCAACGCATGCCGGAAACCAGCTAGTTTTTGATATTTATGCAAAGAATGCGCACGCACAACTGCCGCGAACTGGAATCACATCAAAATGAACAGGTTTCCCGTTACGCCCCCTCCGTTGTGGTAAATATGACCGTGACGATATTCAATGTTGACGACGAAAAACTATAATTTTTGCATGTATAATTGCAAAATATGTGACGTCACGTTAGGTGGGAGGGGGTCTCACAAATGTGACGATGTGTGACATGGGGGGGTAAAAAAATCGTGAAATTCGTGTGACGTAATTTATGAATGGCCCCTAAGCAAGCCTGTTCACGCATGCTTAGAGCAATTCCCCTTCCACACGCAAATCCAGTAGCATGCTTAATACTAGCAACGTCACTGACACACACGCCACTAAGTAGTATTTGCTCATTAGTAGAATGCTCTCGTGCTACTAATGAGAATGTTTGTGCGTACCTTTATGTCCCAAGGTCTCCGTTTTGACCCCGCGGTAAAATACGCATTTCAACCGCTTTGTGGGCCAAGATCGGCGGATGTAACTGCATCTGACGCGCCTAAGATCGTTTATGTGGTGCGGCGGTTTGACAAGCTAATAGGTCGATGTATCCGAGGACTGTGTGCTCAATTTCTGACTAAGTGCGAGAGAAAAATTATTACTAACTAATGGTTACTGTAAGGGCGTGTAAATAGCCCCGGACACGAGGGAACTCTTCCCTATGTGACACAAAACAGATTATAAAGCAATTCCAAAATCCTCAGTGAAAAGAAACAAAAAACTCACTCTTAGAATGCATCTCATTATACTCCCCCCCCCCCCCCCATAGTGATATTTCGTGATTTTTCCGAACCCCCCCCCCCCCCTTTCGAGCCTCACGTGATTAATGGACGACCCCTAATTTGTTTGCCTTTGGGACAACTCTGTGTAGGGCTCGTGGAAATCGTTGCGTCTCCCTTACATCATGGTCAGAAACATAATCCAAACGGTGTTAGAAAGAGAAAACACTACTCTTTATATTCAAATCTGAAAGTTAACTACAAAATAATTAAAATGTACACCTTATTGAAACCAAAGTTTCCGACCGCAATTTGAGAAAAATTATGAAACTTTGCGAATTTTTTATTAATTATTTTTACATTGAAGAACAAACAACGTGACGATAGCGTTCATAATGTATTTTTCTGATCAAATGTTGATGTTTTATTTGTTAGAAAAAAATAGGGTGAGCCATTTTTAAAACTTTTTTAAAGCTTTCTAAATTTTTATATTTAAAAAATATATATGTATGTGTATTTCTAATATTAAAATTTTAGTCGGTATTTTGGATGTGTTCAGAAAGGTGACCGGACAACTCAGAATGAAACCAACTCAGAAGCACCTCAGAAAGGTCATTAAGAGTGATGATAAAAAAATATATTAAAAAATTGGTTAAATACGTTAAGTTAGGTTAGAGTTACCGGCTATTTTAAAAATATTTTTTCATAGCTTTTAATGACCTTTCTGAGGTGTTTCTGAGTTGGTTTTATTCTGAGTTGGCATGGAAACGTTCAGAAATATTCCATTTATTTGGATTTTATTGTAGAGCGGAAATATATTGACCTTCTGACAGAATATGCCCGAGCCTGAGGTAAAGAGCATCGAGTAGATTATTAATTAATAGCAAATGCAGATTATTTATAGGTTTAAGCAATTAGAGTGCCTACTAAAGTGCACTTGATGCAACATGCATATAAAATGCGCTGAATAAATTGAATGAAAAGTTATCTTTACGTTTTATGATAACATCAACGTTGTCAAATGTCATTTTTTTTAAAGAAGTAGCATGCAAAATAGCTCACGAAACTTGTATGCGGTACATACTTCTTGAGTCACTTCTGCCTATCAGAACGCACCAATAAACAGATTCTGCATTGACCTTTTTGCCAACATTTTCAATGTCATTTACAGAGTTCAGCAACTATCTTTTGACACATGTCACAACATTACATACATTGCATCAAAAACCATATTTACAGAATTACAGTTCATAATTACGTTAATTTAAGAATTTGTTAAGTTACAGCAGGTAAACATTTATTTCATTGGTTGTGATCTAAGTTTTTATTACATTTCTATATATGCTGTAAGATGACATGTTTTTACTTTTAATTTCTATAGTCTTGTAAAGTGTATTAAAAAATTTTGGTGTAATGAAAAAAGCAGTTTTGCACAGAGGAACATCAAGTACAATTTTAACTCTTTTGCTAAAGCGAATTTCGTTATATGTAAAAATAACATTTCCAGAAAATATATATTTTAGGCATTGCACACAATATTTTTTTGTTATATCTAAGAGATCAAGATCTTGGAATAATTGCGGGAGGGGTAGGTAATATCTTTACGCAATATATTTTTAGTATTAACTTTTTAGTTGTTTCTAGTGGCTTGGCTAAATGAGGGTATTATAATTTCCCCATCCCCCTTTCAAGTATACCATAAGATACTGGTGATTGCACCAACGCATGATAGACAAATGTGCTACTTTATATCGATTTTTACATTTCATTTTTTTTACCTTTTATTATTCCAGCCGTATCTATAATCCAGCTTTTATTTGTCGTTTTTTTTATATCAACTATGTTATTTAAAAGTTTAAAAATGTAAGTTAAATACCAAATTTATTTACAATTTTTTTACGTGATTTATCCATTTGATTTGGATGTCTGTTATAATTACTAAGTATTTAATTGTATTCCCCGAATTAATTTCGACAATTGCTAAAATTGCTGCTATAATTAGAGCACAGCCAAATTATTCATTATAATTCGTCCAGAGCCGGACCAAGAATCTTTTCAGCCCCGAGCAGAACTTTATCATTGAATATAGAATTTAGTCATTGTTTTGAGTGGTCAAGATGCGCCCAGTTTTTTTTTGTTATAGGACAAAAATTTATAACGAATACCTTATTATATAATATTTTTCGCTGATAGATGGCAAACAGAATAAAGAAGAACGCAAGAAATGCGAGGTGGGCGTGTTTCGTGATCTAAAAGTCTTAGGGGGCATACATTAATAGCGTGAGCAGTTTTTCTTCCAATCTAGACCCCCCCCCCCCCCTTGGTGAGATAAATTTGGGCCACTTCGTATATTCTTTTCAAGTAGACGTGAGATTTTGTTGGACCCCCCCCCCCCCCCCTTTTGAGCTAACGTAATTAATGTAGGGCATTAATTTTAAAACTAGCTCAGTAAACAAACATAAAAATGGTAAAAATCGGAGCTGAATTCGTAGACTAACGAAACTTAGAAGGATACCAAAGAAAGTTAACCACAAAACAATGGTTATTAAATAGTTAATTTTCAACAGTAATTTGGGGGCGGGTATGAGTACCGCCGCCCCGGGAACCATTTATTGGATAACCACCACCCCTGCCGTAGATCACCCCAAGTGGTTCGCTACGTTTGGTGACTTAGCAGGGGTGCCCGGGTTAATGGGGTGCGGTTTGACTAAGTCTTGGTGGTGGATGCATCTGCCCAGTGGCGGCCCAGATCGGGAGAGAGATCTTTTGACCTCTCTTTTGAGGGAGATCTTTTGACCTCTTCAGCCAGACTCCCTTGGAAGATCGCAGTCACTCCTAGACAAACTGACCCCCAGATTCCTACCCACTTCTCATACCTTTTTCCTTCCCAGAACGTCATCTCTTTTCTTTCCCTAAAAAGTCCTCCACACAGCCTAAAAGATGACGTAGGACACAAGAAAAATTGTTTTCCCCGGAGCCTCCTGTGTGAGGAACTAATGTGAAAAAAAATCATCAACTCTAGCAATAAACCACAAAGTAGCACAACTTGGAAAAACGCGAAAGGAAAAGCTAAAGAGGCAGAAAATACTAATATTCCAGATCGAGCAAGCACAAGAAGACAGCTTGTGTTGCCTGACATTTCATATTATTATTAAAGTTGATCCAAAGAATCCGCATCACCAACAGGTGGTGGTGGCGTCGTTCTGAGATGCTGTGGACTGGTTCAATATCCAATCTGCTTTATTACGTAGAATTTGGACCCTCTACGTAAAACTACCCCAAAATATATTCAGAATCTTAACGACTTAAGTAAAGAAGCCGTGTATACAAATTGCAACTCGCGCCCCGTGTTTTTTACGGACCTACTGTCGAATTTGCCCTATCAAATAAAAGAAGAAGAAAAATAATGTGGGAATCTTAACGACGTAAGTGAAGAAAGCAAGGGGGGGAGAGGAGGGGGAGGGGGAGGGGGGTGGGGGGGGGGGGGGAAGGGGGGAGGGGGGGGGGGGGAACGCGAGAGGGGAAAGGATACGCAGGGAGAAACAATTTAGATCAAGGTATGGTATACGCAGGGAGAAACAATTTAGATCAATTCAGCTAATAAGTTGACAACAGTTTTTGATTCTAAGGCGGTACGAAGTTCGCCGGATCAGCTAGTAAGCTTATAATTTTTGAAATATGAAAATTTTGAATGCAAACAAACATAAAAAAGTTTTAAAAATGGCTCACTTTACGTTTTCTCCAACTAAAATTACTGATAACAAAAAATAAATAAAACGAACACATATTTTACCAGGCAAATATCGTCAGCTCACTTTTTGTCGTTTCATGTAAAAAACGATACATATATAAAAATGAATCCCTGTTTCCCTTGGTCACGTCATAACTTCAGAACGATTTTACCTATTTCATTAATCTTTTTTTAAAGTTTTCTAATACTTTGTAGAAGGTTCTTACGGAAATTGGATAGTTTCAGAAAACTTTTCCTAAAAGATGATAAAAAGCGACCATTTTAACTTCGCACGATTGACAGTTCGCGCGTTTGATGAATATGAATTCAGCAGGCAGCTGTTTTTTTTTTTACCAAAAGAATTGTCTATGGATTTTTAAAATTATAGATATTTTAAATAGGTACCAATATTAGGTGCAAATTAGATTGATTGTTCTTATAATATACAAAAATTAATATTTGTGATATATGAAATATAAAAATTCGAATAAAAAAATTGTAATAGGTGGCACGCAAGCTGTTTGAAAACTGAATGTACTGGGACTGAATATAGAACGCGGGAGGGGGGTTGGCGGGACAGAGGAGCGGGAGAGGGTAGAGGGTAGGCGGGGAAGGTGGAAGGGGAAAGCGTTAGGGGAAGGGTTGTGGGAGGGGAACGGGGACGCATGGGAAAGGACATGCAGGGAGAAAAAATCTTTGAATATGGCATTGCAACGCATGCCGGGAACCAGCTAGTAATCAATAAGTTCCTTTTTTTCAAATTGCGGCGGGGAACTTTGGATTCATAAAGGTGTACATTTTAATCACTTTGTGGTTAATTTTTAGATTTGAATATAAAACGAGGTGTTTTCTCTTTCTAATACCATATTTCTAATTATCTAGATCTAGTTCATATTTCAAACCATTATATTAAGGGAGACGACTTATTTCTATGAGACCTATTTCCGAAAACTGAACAAATTACCGGAGGGGTTAAATAACAAGAAAATAATATCCAATTTGCTCCTGCAATGCTAATTATACAATGTACGTCAGTGAAATTCCGGATCATTACCTTCAAATGGGTATTTTATTACTTTCCGGTTATAAATAACGATAATTTATTGGACCAATTAATGAAAGTCAATTAAAAATGCGCCACCAAGGCCGATCTTTTTCATCAAATTAATTATACCTTTAATTAAAATGTTACATAGTTTTTTGTGGGTCAATTAAAAACACATAAAAATGCCACATTGAGAAGGTTCCATCAGCATTAAAATCAACAGAAAGACTTTTAGAGCTAATTTATCTGGGTTCCGCGACTTTTCATTCGCGACAAAACACACCCGACAAAATATCCTCCGACAAAAAAGCCTACTGACAAAACATCCCCCAACAAAATATCTACTAAAACCTAACCTAACAAAAAAATGGGACAAAAACAATACAGATATCCTGTAAAGATAATAAATTATTGTCATCTGTATTATATTTGCCTCATTTTACTATTTTTTAACAATAACGTATTGTCGTAATTATAATTTACAGGTTGTCTGTATTATTTTTGCCCCATTTTTGTTAGGTTAGGTTAGGTTAAGTTTTAGTAGATATTTTGTTAAGGGGTGTTTTGTCCGTATGATATTTTGTCGGGGAAATTTTGTCGCGGGTGAAAACGCGCAGTACCACTTATCTGGAGGAAAATAATTTCCCTCAGGGCCTATGTCATCTTTGAAGATGCTATGTGGAGGGTCTTTTTTTAGGAGAGGAAGAATAAACACGTTAAAAAATAAAAATATTACGTACCTAATAAGAAAATACTTTTGGCTGTGAAAATCTAAAATCATATCTCTCGACAAAGTTCATACACCCAAGTGGAAATTTTCTCAGATGATTCTCATCTTACGAGTACTTTAAAAAACCGGTCAGTAGCTGAGTAGGCATCGCGTTTGGGTCCCACCCGAGCGTCACGTGCTCGATTCCTCGGCTGGCTAAGTCCTCCATCAAGACACAAGCAACATTTTCCGCTTAGGGTGGTGGTAGTAGGAGATTTTCAAATATTGTTGGGTTATTAAAAAAAATAGAAGTCAAGTTATTGCCCTAAAAGGTAACATGTTACAGATAATAAGCATTCCCTCAATACCTCAAGGTCTTAGGGCCTTTTAGGGCCTCTGCTCTCTACTTTGTATTTTAATGACAAAAAACATGTTATCAGTTATTCTGATTTCATTCTTTACGCTGACGATATGAAAATATATAAACGCATAAGCTGAGCAGATTGCAAAAAATTGAAAGATATTTATAAAATTAATGAATGTTGCATACAAAATCAATTATTTATAAACAAAAATAAATGCAATCAGAGAACACATTCGCGTAAGCCACAAATCTAATTTATATTTCAAAGTTTTATGTCTCATGATGGAAATTGCGCCTGCTGATAATATTTTAATTGATGTAGAAATTCAAGACAGAAAAAGATGTGCAAATTTCATGACGCTGGAAACCATCGTTCTAAAGATTCGGCTACTTCAGAAATCAGATTTTTTGCTTTATAGCAAACTTTATAATTGACTGAAAATGGTGTTAACCAATCTGTCCTATTTTGTCGGCAGGTCAAAATATTTCAGCTGTGCAATAAAATCCAAATAAATGGAATATTTCTGAACGCATCCGAAAACTAAAAACTGTTTTCGAAAGGTGATAAAATACGCTTTCGAGTGTTATTATTAGAAATAAACACAGTTTTCAAAATATAAAAATTTCGAATGGAAACATGAAAAAGTTTAAAAAATGTCCCATTTTACGTTTTGTCTGATTAAAATTATAGATAAAAAAAAATAAAAATACATTACATATTTTATCAGGGAACTGTATTATAAACGTTATCGTCAACTCACTTTTTTGTCCTTTCATGAAAAAATAAATAATTAATGAGAAATTCCCTAAGTTTATATTTTTTTTATTGCCATGGGAAACTTTGGATTCATTAAGGTATATATATAATATATATACATTTTAATTATTTTGTCGTTAACTTTTAGATTTCAATATAAAGCGTGGTTTTTTCTCTTTCAAACATTGTTTAGATATTATTTCTAACCATTATATTAATGGAGACACAATGATTTTTATGAGACCTATTTGATTTGTTCCGAAAGCCGAACAAATTAACCTGAGGGGTTAAATATATATTTTTTGTAGTCGAGTTTTCAAAAAACAGTCAATTCTGCAAAGTTTGACGCCGATTCTCGCCGTTCTCGGCAAATCCGAAAATAAAGTTGCATGATATTTCTTGTACAGTTATGTAAAACCGAGAACATATTACAATCAAAACAACATTCAGAGCCAAATTGTACAACGTTACAAAGCTGCTATGTACAATAAGTGTTGCGAGTATATTGAGTTGTTTAAGACAACTTGGTGACAAGCTACCAAACTAGAGGGCGGAGAAGAATAACAGGAATGATAATATAATGACAACGAAGAGAGAATAATAAATTAAAATTATTATTTCACGTCGAACAAGCCAGGACCACATATTTTAGCAAACTTCTAATCAACTAGTGGTAGAAGGGGGAAACTGGTGAATTCACATCACATTTGGTGATTTGTAACGCCATTGTTTCCTGATGGGTTTGTTCTGCTTTCCGCCAATGGCAGAGCCAAGCTTTAACCAGTAAGGTTGAATCTGCATGATGCGTACAATCGATTGCCGTTTGCGGGCAATATGAAAGTATTTCTCATTTTGTTACGCCTGTTAATTTACCGCCGAGTTAAAAAATACTATCGTTACACTGTCATGACGACCTAAGGTTATGATATATTTCGACGTGTGTATCGCTGAGAAAAAGGTTATCAACTAACTCTTGTCCTGTCATAATATAAAGGCTATGACAGTTCAATGAATCCGAAGTGCAAAGTAAATATCGCATTGTTACATGTTGCACTCTGACGTGTGTTAATTTGACGAGGATTATAACCGTTATAAAATACTTTACATATACGAAATAGGGCCGTTCAAATAATACGTAAGCACATTTTTAAACCCCCCTCCTCCTCGTCAGCAAAAGAAAGCAAAGCTCTTACCCCCCCCCCCCCCCCATGCTTAAGTAAACATTGGTACATGCATTCAATGTTACGATTGTTATTAACCGGTACGATTGTTATTGACCGGTCAGTGGTTGAGAGGGCATCGCGTTCGGGTCCCACCTAGGCGTTCGGTGTTCGATTCCTCGGCTGGCTAAGTCCTCCATCACGACTCAAGCAACATTTTCGGCTTACTGTGGTGGTAGAAGGAGATTTTAAAATATTGTTAGGTTATTCGTAATCCGAGAATGTTTGTCTTTCTTTAAAAAAAAAGTGCTGTACCGAAACGAAACAATAGATTGGCGGCAGAAATTTAGACAAGAGAATAGCGCGCGGTAATTTTTATACTCGGTTCTAAGCGAGTAAACGTTTCCATTATTTTCGGAAATGCCTCTCGTTTTCGAGCATAGACAAGTAGTGTTCAAACAAAAATCGACTAAATTTTGTAGAAAATCTGAAAAAGTAAAAAAAATAATATTGGTACTTCTGACGTAATCTAGATTCCCCCACCCCCCATGTCATCAAAAATAAGGAAAGCAAAGACCCCTACGCCCTCCTGTAGTGCTTACGTAATACTTGAATGAGCAAAATGGTCCACGGTTATTTAACCCGGCGGTGAACAACCAGTAGACCATAAAGTTGTAGTCAAGTATCGCCTTTGAATGAGTCACCTTTTCAAGAATCCGTCTCATACAAATGATACCAAGTGCCTATGAAAACCCCTCACCATTTGAGTGCACACCAGAGTGAAATATCAATATAAACGCTGCATAAGAGTGTATTTTAACTTTTACTCGTAACCTTCTGGTCTATTCTATAATTAGTTTGGAATGGTCCAACCACTTAGCAGCAATGTGAACTTGGTGGAATGATCATTGATGTTTGAGCCAGAATCAGAAGCAGAAATGATCACTAAGTAACTACTATGACCCATTTTAAATGGACCATTTAGGATACTGCGCGAGTGTGATTGAAATTTAATTGGATCAACGTATAAAAACCATTAAATCGACGACCATTTTCAAAAGACTGAAATAACATCACCAAACAGACGTATGTAGATATATGTGAAAATATTAATTTCATGTATTGGATAAATAATTTAATGATTTAATTTCATGATTTGGATAAACGAATACTGGAAAAACAATAAAACAAATTAATGTAATGTTGTTACAACCTTTCGATGGAAAGGACATCCAATTTAATTATACTTATTATTATTATCAGTGGCGGCTCGTGACTTTTGGGTGTGCTAGGGTGCTAATATTAAAAAAATGTTATCATGGATGTTGTCGTATGCGAAAAAAAATTTATTTTTTTTCAAAAATCGGTGTTTTGTATGAAGATTTCAGGAAATTGGTGCGGCGCACCGCCAAACTGAAACTTCCTGAAATTTTTCATACAAAAAAATGATTTTCAAAAAAAAATTTTTTTTCGGCTACAACAACATCAATAATGCCATTTTTTTAATATCAGCACTCTAACACACCCAAAAGTCACGAGCTGCCACTGCTTATTATTCAAACCATTTATCTTTACAACGAGTAGAAAAAAATCAGATACTTAATTCAAGTAGATTCCAAAATGCTATATAAGGATCACGTATTTTCAAATCCAATCACTACCTTCAGAAGGAACTTACACTTGCATATACCTGACAATCTCCTCACTTACGGCCGCTGTTTCCTACTAATCAACTTCTAAGCTGAAACTAAGGTTCATCACTGCTTAAATGCACAACTACGCTGTTCCCAACACACAAACATCGCTTAAGCAAGCCGCTTAGTCTAAGCCAGCCGGACTACTGGATTAGCTACCTAAGCATAAATCTAAGGAAAGTACTAGTTATACAAAGTGTCCACAGAGTGAAAAAATACCGCGAATCAAATGACAGTCGGGTTATTTGTCAGTTTGCAGTTGCATTTATTTGTCAGTTTTATTGTCGTTTTAATAAAATGGATAGAGAAGTTTAAGACATTTTAGACATAATAGATATCGCTGAATGGGCGGAAGTAATCGATGAAAACATCGGGTTATACAGGCGGCGACAGGATGTGGATGTCAATTACATCGAACTTTAAACGACAAAGATTTTTTTGACCGTTTTCGTATGACGAAAACATGTTTTTTTTAAATATTTTAAACCAAATTGAGGAGAAGTTCTCCTCAATTTGGTTACTTATACAAGCGAAAGGTAAGTTTTTATTTACGCAAGTGTCATTTTTCAACGATAAAATAACAACGTGAATCGAACGTTCCCTACAAAATGCTTAAAAATCGCATGGCTGATCAAAAACTAAGATTAGAACTTAGATAACGATCAAAAAGTTGGTAACAGCGGCCGTTAGAGCCACTTTTAAACACTTAAACAGACCCCGCAGAGCGCAAATAAATTTTATTTAATTAGTTTGTGTTATTTCACAACTTATTAATTAAAATTAATATGTGGTGTATTTGCGGCACGTTGCAGAGTGAAAGATACTCTCAGTATCGCCCTGGTTTAAGACCACCTTTCAAAATTGAAACGTTGCTTGGAATGGCTTTAGCCGTGTTTGGTGACCAATCTAAATAGCCACGTACTTCCCCACCTTCTTCATCCCCATCTATTCCCCTCCTCACTGCCTTCAGCTTCAAAACATATCCCAATTGGGGGTGCCGTAGTCTCACTGGCTCAATACGGTTGAGACTCGCATTTCACCTTCACCTTCACCAATCGCTAAGTTCTTGATTAACTTCTTTGACATCACATTTGTGCCGATTTCGAATAAAGATAATTATTAAAACGACTGGCAATTTTGCAGCCCGCATTAACCCATTGAGCTAAGTAGGGCGTTCCTTGTTCCAGGTTCTAGGTTCGGTTCCAGGTTAACTGTCCGGATGACCGCTTTCGCCCCGGCAGTTATTCCGAGGCCAGATGGGATCGGGGAATGAAACTCTAATTAGGGCGATAAATTTCTTTCCAGCATCTTTATATCCAGAATGTGACCCTTGCAGAGTTAATGAGAAGAAAACTAACAGACCCCAGAACAAAAAAGCAAACTTGTCCCATTTTCCACCTCTTATAGGCTACAAGTAAGGGCCGTTCAAAAGTTAATGAACGCAAGTAAGTAGAAAAATTAACCTATAATAAAAACAAAGTTTTTTTTTTTTACTATAATACATCTAAACGAAATCCGAACACTAAATTTGGTGATCGTGCGTTCGAAGTACACGACCCTGAGGCTTGGAATAAACTTCCTATGGAATATGGAATTGGAAAGATCCAAAATGAAAACTCACTTTTTCAGATGCTCATTTCCATAAATTCGTCATTCTATTTAAACTTTGCAATTTTTTAAATATATTTTTTCTCTCTGTTTATAGTTTAATAGTTGCTGATGTCCATGAATATAAATATTGTTTTCTCTTGCAATTCCCTGCAACTACTCATGATAAGGTCAATGCTTTGTTTCCTTAATAAACTAAAATAAAATAAAAATGCTAATTATTTGCCTGCCAATGGACAAAGTCAGTGGTAACCTAACATCCCAATCTGTTTAATGTTGAGCGATGATTCATTTTAATGCATTAAAGACCGACTGTTAATTTCATTTGTTTGATATCTATACATTCTCGTAAACCCAGTTAACTCATAAGATAATTTTTGCATCGGTGTTCTTAAATTGTAATATTATGTAAAAACTAATTACTTCTTCTGGCGTTAATCTTATTGTAGGTATAATATGTATGTTATTAAGTAACTAGTTTTAGATCAGCATTTATATGTCTTAGTCATAAGTTTTTTTTTTTAAAGTCACTAGCTATAAGTCTTAGATGTAGGTCACTAGTTATAATTGTTATAATATAAGACTAGTTATAATTATAAGCCAGTAATATTAATTATTTTACATACTTATTTGTACAGCGCCCTTGAGGTGATTTTTCACAAAAAACGGCGCTATATAAATTAGCCAAATATTATTATTATTATTTATCTATTTTCAATTTTCTGGCCATCTTTTATGTTCAATTTCGTATATGGACGTAAATGAAACCAAAAATATAGATATGATAGAATGAATTGTCATCGACAACGAGTCTATCTGTCGAGTTTCAGCTCGATCGGAAGTCGGGAAGTGGGTTAATATCCACTTCCAAGATTTGCATTAAATAATTTATTGACGATAACAAAATCGAAATTCAAATAGATGTATTTTTAAATGTAGCTATCTATAACCTAGTGGTTATCCATCATAAATCAAGAAAGCAATATTTATTGTTTGAAAGATCATTTTTATTTATGTACGCTGACTGGTTTCGGAACTTGGAAAAAATATAATATTGTGTGAACATAATATATTACAAAGTATTGAGGTAGGGATGGGGGCGTGACTAGGGATTAGTGAAGAGTGGGGAGAGGAGATAGAACGGAAGGTGAAAGGGAACATGTCCAAGATGGGACTGTAAGATAATATTTTTGGTTATAATAAATTTGTTTGTAAATGGAAATGGGTGAATTATATGTATTTCGGTATGCTGAATTCGAGAATGCCATCCATTTCGACCCATCACGTAAGGATTTTCCGCAAAGTGGAAATTAAAATATAGGCAAAAACCCGCCTTACACTACCTACTTCTGTAGGGAATGTTCAAAAGAAAAAAAAATCATAAAATTATACAAATTTAATTAATTTTAAGTCATAAAATATTTTATTTACATTAGGTATATACAATTATAAATCTACATACGATCTCCTTTTTTAGTTTCGAAGCTTCGTTTTGTGCTTTATCTTTTGTGGGATGTTATATTAAAATTGTTGAGGTCCACTGGAGTGGCCTACTTGAAATTCGTCACTAGAACTTTCTACTGATTGACTTTCTGATGATGGCAAATCGTCTAGGCCTTGGGGTCCTTGTGGTGTAGGAATGCCAGGTCCGTAAGGGACTGGGCGGAGTGCCGAATACAGGTATGGGTAACAAATTTGTTTTCTTTTATATTTTTGGTACTACACCCTTGCACATTGCACGAACAAAAGTAGCAGTCATCGCTGTGGTTCGAGGCTCTCTCCAGATCATGGGAACACCAAAACGAAAAGATTTAACTTTACCTTTTGACCACATTCTAAGTCCTTCAACACAGCCTGAACAAACTCCATGCGGGGCCCAAGATTTGTCCTGGTCCCCTATCTTTACACCAAACATGCAAAATACACCTTTTTTAACAAAATCAGTAATATTTCTTTGTTGTTTTTTCACTACAAATTCACCACAAATATAGCAAAAACTCTCAGAAGATTTTACACAACCTCTTGAAGTCATTTTTGAAAAGCACGTTACGAAAGTTGGAACAGAAATAAATAAATGAAAGGGAATGGAAGGGAGTGGGCAACTTCGGAATCGCATTCTCTCATCATACTTACTGCGGAAAATCCCGATATATATGATTCAATGCTGACTAATTTTATCGTCATGAGTTACTAAATGTTTTGTTTCAGTCAGTCAGAAAAAAACCTTACGTGATGGAATTTTTTTGATAATTTTCCCGAATTCAGCAACCAAAAATACATGGGAATAACCTCTTATTTCAAAGAAAAAAAAACAGTCGCAGACCTGTGTAATTATATTATATAATTAAATAATTATATAATATTATTATATAATTATTAATTTCTAAGGATTATAAGTTATCCAAGCGTTTCCCTTTATTATTTATATGAATCAGCGTATTTTTTAATAGCGTTATAAATTTTTTACTTAAGAAGTATTAATATTTGGGAATTGGATCGAAGGAGGGGGGTTCGTGGGAGGGGGGATGAGGTAGGGAGAAATGTGGAAGGAGAACGCAGGAATGGGAGAAGGCGGGGAAGGTGAAAAGGGAACGCAAGAGGGGAGAGGGACGCGGGAAGGGCAGAGGGAGGGATTGCAAAAAATTGAGGGAAAGCAACAGTAGGGGATAGCAGGATAGATAGGGGATAACAGTAGGGGATAGCAGGGGGAAAATTTGGCAAAATCCATACTTCTCACACTGACTGCTGTATGTGACCTGTTCAGTTCACAGATCGGAAAACGTTTTGATTTATTCATGTAAGTACCAGACGGAAAAAAAAAAAAAATATTGTGTATCCAAAAAGACTTCAATAAACAGAATTTGAACACCAAACACTTTCTTTGAGTGGCTTTGCATTGCATGCCGGGTACTCGCTAGTTACTTATAAGCAAAGCAACAACCTAACAACAGAACTTCACCTTTAGTAAGTAAATTGAACTAGAACTTCACCAGGTATTGCTTGAATTGATAAACTTCCTTGATTAAAATCTTAACTTGATTCAACTACGTAATACTAGAAGTCAGGATTTATTTCAGCGCAGAAATTCTGGGACTAACTACCATGATATTATGTACTCCTCTTTGCTCAGCATACTAATGGAGGGAAACAATTATACCAAGTCAGTACACATATTCAATCATTACATAGTATAAAATGAAGTCGCTCAAAATGTATGTGCGCTTAGATCTTTTAAACTACGCAACGGATTTTCATGCGGTTTTCACCAATAGATAGAGTGATTCAAGAGGAAGGTTTAAATGTATAAAACATGCTTATTATAGTAGAGAAAAGCCGAGAAATTCAAATATTCAATTCAGGCAGCGGTCAGCGCGCAGCTGGCAAGCGGGTTGTGTGGCTTTTATAAAGGTCGGGTAATGTGTGCAACGTGTGGCCGGGTCTGCTAGTTTATCTTTAAACAAATATAAAATGTTGTTACTAAGGCAGTTCAGTTATGTACAAAATACTGTTATTTCTTACATATGTAAAAGTCCCGAAAAAGGGCGTTAATCTTAATATACAAAAAGTCGGGTTAGTTACACCATTTATAACTCGGAAACGGCTGGACCGACTTTTATGATCTTTGATTTGTTGGATTTGTCTCCGCCCCAAATAGCAGAATAGCTATTAAAACATCGGAAAAATTTACGAAAAAATAAATTATGAAGAAAATTATTTTCCTCATACATTTTGTATGGAACGAATGCTCATCTTTTGAAAGAGCTGCAGGAATATTGTGATAAGTATAATATTGAGTAGTGAGTAAATTCCAAAAGGTCTAATGTCAATGCGCTGATTGTTTTGGTTTTGTTCTTAAACATATAATGCTGCCCCTCTTTCTTACACACTAAATGTCAAGAACAGTCGAAAATGGGACAAACGGTGAACGTATGTCTGCACCCCTCCAAACGAAAAATTATAATTAATCTCCCTCACATGTATAAAGAATATGAAACGCAATTCCCGTAAATAAGTGGAAAAGTAAGAAAATCACAAAAATTATGAATCCGTACACCATCTCTGATACTGGCAAAAACAAAACATGGACAGTTGGGCATCGATAATTGCTTCATTGTGTAATTTTTAACTTAATTTAATTCAGCTAATAAGTTAACACAACAGTTATTGAGTCTGAGGTGGTACGAAGTTCGCGGGTCAGCTAGTTAATATATAAATCCACTAAGCCGAGATCCTGCAAGCCGCCTACACTATAACAATAATATCATTATGCATGCGCAAGTATTTTATGGGCGAAAGGCTCGATCGATTCGCTGACCCACATGGAATAGAAAACATATTATGTAGCATAGGTTAAACAGAACCCGACCAGCATAGACACATTGGAAACTGTCTGCCGGACAGTGGGCTGAAAATCGCCTTTCATAGACATAGAGACTTGAATTTTCAAGGGTCTTTTTTTTTGCTAGAAATGGATTCTGCTGATCATTACTATGCTACAAAATTTCGAATGAAGCAATTGCGTGCACAAATGAAGGGTTATCTTTTTTTTAAGAAAAATTTGTATGGCACTAACATTAAAAATGAGGATATCTCTGGCATCATAAGGTTGGCCATTCCATCCTTACACACAGATTTACAACTATTTATTTGTATTTTTTGACTTACTTCGTATTGTGGCGCAACGTACGATTTATTTTTTTAAAGTCTTCAAAGTTGAAAAAAAAACTTTTTTATGTTGATGATTCATTTTAATGCTTAAATGCATTAGCATCCTCTTCTACAATATTTATCATGATTACTGATTAATAATCAATGTTGAAGCACCCATTTCCGTACATTACTTCGACCAGAAGTGTCAAATATGCCAATGATGCCAATATGATTCAACATTGATACGCCACAATACGAAGTATGTCAAAATATACAAATAAATAGTAGTATATCTGTGTGTAAGGGAACGTACCCATACTACGTGACACGTTTAGGGGGGGGGGGGGGGCTTCAAAATGTCACGCTCCATACAAATGAGCGGCGGGATGCTTAGGATTTTGGTCACCGGGGGGGGGGGGGGGGTTTTACAGCATAGTAATGATCATTGGAGGACCCACCACTTACCCGCCCTGGTATAGGTAACAGATGGTTACCCCTTGAAGGCTCTTGCAAGGACTCTATTTTTTTTGGTAAAAACGACTCTACATTTGAAAACGAAACTAAACCTCCAATGTCCCTGCATACGTTGTTAGTAAGCAGCATGCAAGTGCTTAGCGGGAAATTCAGATACAATATGTGTTAGTATGACAAAATATAGACAAGACAGTAGGACAGGTTGGTGAAAGTTCACGAGGTGGCAAGCGCTGGGTGATTGTATCCAGCGTATCCTACAAGCACCTGTTTGGGAGGAAGACACAGTAGATAAGTAATAAAGGCATGGCAAACGGTTGGCAGTCCTCTCCAATCGATTGGCAGTCCCAGCAAGAATGCGCATAACGTTCGGTCTAGTAGTGAACGACACTCAGCTTCATAGTAATGATCAGCAGAATCCATTTCTAGCAAAAAAAAGACCCTTGAAAATTCAAGTCTCTATGTCTATGAAAGGCGATTTTCAGCCCACTGTGCGCCGGGTTGAACTAGTCGAGGCTGTGAGCTGTCAGGAAAAGTGACGTCGGGAAAATTGAAAACTGCAAGTGAAAGGACTGACCTAGTCAGAGTAAGATACTATGTTTACGCAAAATACTTAAACTGCTAACGTAATAAGTCCCCTTTGACATTTTTATTACATAACTAACGAGTTACCGGCATGCGTTGCAATACCACCAATAAAGAAATTGTTTCTCCCTGCGTGCCTTTTCCCATTCGCCCGTTTCCCTTCCGCCTCCCCTACCCCTCCCATATCCTGAGAGACTGCTTGAGGGACTCCCTTTGATTTCTCCAGCTGTACTCTCTCGGAATATTGCCTTGTACCGCAGTGGGAGGGATGGATTTGTGCGTCTGTCATTCCTGGACACACTGAACCCCAGAATCCTACCCACTCCTCATACCCTTTTCTTTCCCAGAAGTTCCTCTCCTTCCTCCCTAAAAATACCCTACACACAGCACCCCCAAAGATGACATAGGCCCTGAGCGGAATTATTTTCCTCAGGGCCTCCTGTGGGGAGCTAATGTAAAAAAAATCCCCTTCCCCTCACTCATCCCCCTTCCACCTTCCCCGCCTTCCCACTCCACTCTCCCGCGAATCCCCCTCCCGCGATTCCCTCTCCAATCCCGCGTTCTATATGTTCAGTTCTGATTTTCAGATTTTCAAACAGCTCGCGTGCCACCTATTGCAATTTTGTTTTACAAATTTAATTTTTCGTAAATTACAATATTACATTATTATAATTCATTTTTGTATATTATAATTTATTTATTTATTTATTTATTTGTTTACGCCTTGATGGCTTTTACATGTAAGGTAAATTGTACAGAGCATTATAAGAAGTATGTAGAAGCATAATAAGTATATAGTATATAAAATAATAAACAGCATGACAGACATATGTTGGCACAACACAAGGAGTAAAACCAGTATATTCGTATTGGTCTTAGGCTAGAGTAGTTTCAGAAATTATTGTCACAATATTACCCAAAACATTATTACAAACATACTCGAAGCAAACCGGTCGGCAGAGGTGTAAAACATTTTTTTTTTGCGGTTAATATAAAAATCAGTAAATTTCTTGTAATAATTTTTTTTTTTTTTTTTGCTATTATAAAAGTACGTAAGTTTGTTATTAAAAGTTATTATTGGGAAAAATAAAAGGTACACAGCAATTACATATACAAAGAAGGAATTAGGTACTATGAAAGTAGTTACAGAGCAGTGTGTATTAAATTTTTTGCTGTTAACAATTTGAAACATTAAAATTTTTTTTTTTATGTAAGTTTGTTATTATTATGAAAAAATAAGATAAAAAATAAAAGATACACAGCAATTACATATATAAATAAATAAGTAGGTATATACTATGAAAGTAGTTACAGAGTAGTGGGTATTAAATTTGTCACTGTTAACAATCAGGAACATTTGAGGATTCTTGCATCTGCATACATATAAGTTTTTTAAAAGAAGCGATGTTTTTATAAAAAAATATGTCCACAGAACAAGTTTCATTCCCCACACGATGCAATCTCTGAAGACAAGAGTTATACATAAAATTAGTGCGAGAAGCAACTATGTTAAAAGGAGCATGGAGTCTAGTATTATGATTGTTGGGGACTTGATAATTTATCATATTCACTAGTTCAGGGCTATCCAAATACCCGTTGATGATTTTAAATAATAATAAAACATCACAGATTTTTCTTCGCTGTGATAATTCAGGTAGTTTAAGCAATTGCATCAAATAATTATAATTTAAATTTTGTATTGGAATGTGCAGTTTATAATTTACGTGCCTTAGAAATCTATGTTGTACTCTTTCAATTTTGTGTGAATGTACATTATATAAAGGCGACCAGAGAGAGGAATTATACTCAAGAATGCTTCGGACTAGTGTTACGTATAGCATTTTGAGTGTATTTGTATACATTAGATCTTTGGACGATCTTAACACAAAACCGAGACATTTGAGTGCTTTATTCGTGATTGCATCAATGTGGGGGACGAATGTCATCTTGTTATCAAAAACGACACCCAAATCTTTTATTAATGTTACTGTAGAAAGATTTACATTGTTAATATGATATTGAAAGAGTATTGGATTTTTATTTCGAGAAAAACTTATAGATTGACATTTGTTAATGTTTAAAAATAAATCATTTATGTTACACCAATTATGTAATCGATCCAAGTTATTTTGCAATATAAGACAGTCCATTAAATTTCTTATAATAGTGTAAATTTTCAAGTCATCAGCAAATAAAAGGAAATGGATACCTTCAAATATTGAAGTTATGTCATTGATAAATAGCAAAAAAAGAATCGGACCTAGATGAGAACCTTGAGGCACCCCACTTAAAGCTTCAATTTCGTGAGATATGTGATTAGATAGTTTAACATATAGTTTTCTAGATGTTAAATAGGTCTCAAACCATTTTAGTAGATTTCCTTTTATCCCATATACTTTCAGTTTGTTTAGTAAGATTTTTTGAGAGACTTTATCGAATGCTTTGCTAAAATCTGTGTAAACTGCATCCGTTTGCAATTTTGAATTTAGATTATCTGTTATATATTTTTCATATATAATTAAATTTGTAAGTGTGGATCTACCGGATATGAATCCATGTTGGTGAGGGGAAATGATTTTGCGAGCCTGTAACATAAATTTTGATAAAAATACGGATTCAAACAATTTAGGTATTGCTGATTGTATACAAATAGGTCTATAGTTAGAAGCATCCGTTTTATCACCTTTTTTATAAATGGGACTAAGGAAACTGGTCTTCCATTTTTGTGGGAAAAGGCCTGATGCTAATGATAGGTTAAATATATTGGTTAGGTGGCCTTTTAAGTTAGATACACAGTTTTTTAAATAAATTGCAGGTATGGTGTCCGGGCCAGCGGATTTCTGAGTATCTAATAGTGTAATTTTATGCTGAACATCGATTTCATCAATAACAAGGTCGTTGAAATCAATAGAAATATTTGATTTAAATTGAGGTATTTGGTTATTGGATGAGTTTACATCATATACTTCGCCAAAGCATTCGGCAAATAAGTCAGTAATTCCTTGAGGTGTATCCGCAATTTTACCATTGTGGTATATGATAGACGGAATACCAGATTCGTTACTATTAAGATTTTTTGCAAATTTGAATAAATTTTGAGGTTTCTTTTGTAACGATTTCTCTATATTTTCCAAGTATTCTTTGTAACAGGAGATCGATATGTTTTTCACCCTTTTGCGTAATTTAGAAAAAAATAGATAGTCATTCGGAGCTCGAGATAATTTGAATGTTTTATGTGCAAGTTTTTTTGACTGGATAGTACAAATTAGCTCTTTGCTAAACCATTTGGGGTAATTAGATATTCTATGTTTTGTAATAGGGACGTAAAGTTCAATTGATTTGTGAATTATGCAGTAAAAAGATTCTATTATATCATTAACGTTATTACGATTACTAATGAAGTTCCAGTCTGATTTGGCGAGAAACTCGTTAATCTTAGGATAATCAGCTTTATAAAAATTGATTTTTTCTTTAAAAGACTCTAAATTTAAATTTTGTATAGATGTATGCTTAACAAAAAGTGGTGGGTGGTAGTTATCAATTGTTGAAACATTGTCATTTGCATGTTGTACACTTATATTGTTGGAATTGCTAAAAATTAAGTCCAATAGATTATTATTGCAGTTATATATAAAGTTCACTTGTCTAAGATTTAGGAAACATGACATTTCTATAAGTTCACAAGAACCATTACTGGACGTGGAATTTGTACGAGTATTATTGTTGGTAATATCCCAATGAACAGTTGGTTGATTAAAGTCACCTGTAAGGATAAATTTAGCGTCCGGATATTTTCTTCGCAATATTTCTACTTCTTGACAGTAACTAGTATATAGCTGGATATCAGATGAGGGTGGAATGTATGCACAACCAACTATAATTTTTTCACTTTTATTTGTCACTAAAACAAACAGTTGTTCCACGTTGATGTTTACACATTTAAGTTTTCTTGTGGGTAATTTGGTATTAATTGAAATTAGACAACCACCTCCCCTACTTTTGTTGCTAGTATTAGTATCACGGTCCATTCGATAGGTGTTATGGGAGTGAAATCCTAACTCACCATTTTTAATATCTGGGGTCAACCATGTCTCAGTGAAGCAGTAAATATCATATTCTAAGGTCGGTAGTTTAGTTCTTAAATTATTTAGTTTAGTTTTAAGTCCTCTTACATTTTGGTAATAAATGTTGAGAGTTAGTGGTGTGGATTTTCGGTTATGAGTCAGTTTTTTGGAGAAAATTTGACAATTGTTGGGATATTATTAATATATTTAATAGTGATATCTTGCTCACCTGATGTTTGCCTATTTTTCAGTTCCGTTCTTAAATCATTTAACTGATTCCTTTGCGCAAATGATAGATCCGGGTACATGCGAATGTTATTTTTTAAAGAGTGTTTTTTGCCGAGTAAGATTTTAGGCCATTTTGACTCGGGAAACTCAACTTTGATTCCCCTCGGTTTATTGTTATCTTTTTTCCCGATTCTGTATATTTTCAGGTCGAGAGAATTTGTGGAGTTGTCCAAGTCAGAAATAATTTTTTTAACGCTGGTGGTATCACTATTCATAATATCTGTTTGGGTTAACGCTTCACTTTCAGGAATATTACAAATTATAATATTTTTTTCTCTATAATTTTGTTCATTGATTTCAGCAATTATTTCACAAACGTTTTTTGTTTGTAAGTGTGAGGGAATAGTAGTGGTTGTAATTGGAGGAATATTTTTATAAACGGACAATTCACCTTCCAAGGTAGCCATTCTCGCAGCCATTTGGCCAATGGAACTAAGTATATTATTTGTTTTTGGCATTATTTTTGCAATATGTTCTTTGGTAAATTTATTGTTAGGATCCATCACAATGCTAGTTAATGCATTAATGGCGTCTTTAGCCAAGGAAATATATGCTTGCGCATCCATAATTAGTTCTAATACTTTGATAAAATAAATTAAATAGTTGGTTGAACTTCCCTGGATAGTGGCTTGTAGTCTGGTATAACGTTCACTAAGTAAGTAGTGGTGGACGGACACTAGGCGTGTAGAGTGCAAGGTACCTCAGCCAATGGTGAACAATAATTTTAAATATGGATGATGTGAAGTTTGTTTGTTGAATTTAAGCGCGTTAACTGTTTTTTTTTTCTTAGCCCTAAGACTGTGCAGTTGTCGTGTAGTCACTTAGTAGTTGACTAGAAAAAAGCACTAAAAAGAGATATTAATTGGTGTTTATTGTTATTTTACTTGGGACGAAAAAAAGTGCGTGCTCACTGTGTTTATTGAGAGTTATGTCTAATAATAACTATCAATCAAACCTAATAGGAACGTACCCATACTACGTGACCAACTTTTTGCAATTTTTAACCCCCCCCCCCTCCCCCCCCCCCGGTGACCAAAATCCTAAGCAACCCGCCGCTCATTTGTATGGAGCGTGACATTTTAAAGACCCCCCCTCCCTAAACGTGTCACGTAGTATGGGTACGTTCCCTAACATGGGTACCTATTTAAAATAAATATAATTTTTGATTAGATTCAAAGTATGTAAACGATTTTGGTTAGTACTGCAGTTAAGTACTTCGATTAAATTGGTTTTTGTAATGATTAAAAAAATTATTCAGATGTATTTTCATGTGGTTGTAATAATCCAGAAACCTTCGCGAGGGTGGAAAAAAAGTATTTTGAAAGTTTCAAACATTTCCTATGCTTAACAATGACATACATAGACAATGACATACACAAAAGCAAACATATATTGATTTATATATATAGATATATCAATCGACCAGTTGATTAGTCAGACATCTCCCAAAAATCGAAATTTGAGTTCAGTTATACGTAAAAGCGTAACCTCTATCTGGTACAATCCTCAAATTACTCATAAACACAAAATCAATTATAATGCAGGAAAAACTTGTAAAGAAATAAACAAAGGATGATGTTTTCTAGGTTACTAGTAGGAAATTTTAAAATATCATACTAATGCACCGAACGGTTATTAAATAGCATATTTAATATGTAAAACACAATCACAGTAAATAATACTTTATTTGAGGTGAGCATTAAAATTTAGTTTTTTTCATTTAAAATACGCTCTAGCGTGTTTAAATCGCACTTTATGGAACGCGCGTTTTTTAAAGTTACCATGGCAACATCAACAAATCAACAAAATGTGAAGTCTAAATGTCAACTTTTAACTATAAATCTGACAGGAATATTTTAAACGTCATATAAACGTCTTTGGATTTTTCAGGTATTAACCGCGATTCTGCTTTGGTATTTAAATTATATAATAACTTCTTTTTTTTTATATATATATATAATAACTAGTAAAAACTGTGATGTCAACTATTAATCTTATGTGACAGATTGCAAATTAATGTTTGTGTTTTTCATTTCCATGACAACAAGATATTGTGATGTCACATCACGAATTCATTAATAGTTCTTATTTCCAAATTTTTAATAATAATATCAATATTTATGTTTTCAAAGTGTACCAATAAAAAAAAATAGCGTAAAGTATTCGTGGATAACTGGTCTTTAAAACACTTGCTTTATTTCGAGCACTCGGCAACGCCGTCGTGCTCGAAAAATCGCGCGTGTTTTAAAGACCTGTTTATCCACTTATATTTTAATATACTATTTCATCGTTATCTCAAAACTTATTATTTTGAGATGTCTGATTAATAAATTCGACGATCGATATTCAAATAAATCTATTTTAATGTCTGCGGGTAGGTAGTAAAAAAATCGTCAAAAGCAAACAGCTATGAAAAACTCTATATAATAACAATAAAACTAATAAAATTTGTAAAAAAAGGAACACGAGTAGATAGATGAATAGTATGAACAAACAACATTTTGGAAAACAGAAGATTTTAATGTATAAGTTCAAATAATATTCCTACAGCGGAAAATAAAGAAAGGAAAACATACGTTAATTTTCCAAAAGAAAATTTAAAGAAATTTGCTTTTTTTACAATAACTCCACATAACAACTTAATTTCACTCAGGGCCTATGTCCTCTTCGGGTATTCTGTTTAGGGATTATTTTTTAAGAAAGGAAGGAGAGGAAGTTCTGTTAAGAAAAAGGGTATGAGAGGTGGGTAGCAATCTGGCGGTCAGTGTATCCAGGAATACGGTCGTATGAATCGATCCCTCCCATTGCGGTACAAGGCGAGAGAATACAACTGGACAGGTCAAACGGTCTCCCTGAACCGGTCTCTCCCGATCCGGCCGCCACACAGTTGGTGGGCAGACACAACTACCGCCAAGTCCTGGACAGACCTCACCCCTTGAATCCGTGGAACCCCTGTGGAGTCGCCAAACGTAGCGAACCACTAGCGGTGACCGATGGCAGTGGTGTTGGATATCCAATGAATCTTTTTTGTGCGGTTAAAATTGAGATGCATATTCGTTTAATGAAATTTTTTTTTTTAAATAATTGAGAATATAAATCTTTAGATCTTAGGGAACGTACCCATACTACGTGACCGACTTTTTGCAATTTTAACCCCCCCCCCCCCCGGTGACCAAAAACCTAAGCAATCCGCCGCTCATTTGTACCAAGCGTGGTATTTTGAAGACCCCCCCCCCCCCCGAACAGGTCACGTAGTATGGGTACGTTCCCTTACTAAGAAAATTTCTCATCAATGTTCAAGCATGTTTTGGTTGGGTTTTGGAAATGAAAGTAGAAGTAAAAAAAGTAATAAATCCTAAAGAGTACAAAAAAGGTTTATGCGTTACATACTACCCATTCCTGTATCCATCGTTGTTCTTAACAGGAATGCTCGATCTTAATACCTTAGAAGCCCGCCGAAAAATATTTTTGGGGAAACATTTTTTTAAGCTGATCTCTGGTACTGTACTGGAGATTAACCTATATGTCCCTAACGCGTATACTCGTGGGAGATCCCACGCACTTTTTTATGCTCCGAAAGCGAGAACTTCTTCCTTTCAGAATGCCCCATTAAACAGAGCAATTCAACTGCTTAACGATTCTGCATTGAGCATCGACATCTTTAATGTTACCTGTAGAGAGTTCAGTAACTATCTTTTGACATACGTCTCAACATAGTGAAACTGCCCCCTTGGACTTTTTTTTCTCTTAAATTTTGTAATCTTCTCCGTAATAATTTGGTGTATAACTGTTTTATTAAAACTGAAAAAAATAAAAATAAAATAAAATTGTTGCCGAAAACACCTTCCAATGACATCTAAATTATTAAGTTCGGAAGACAGGTAAATCCTGATTTCGACTTCGTAATACGTAAAAAAAAACTTAAAGATACGCGTTGATTTATTACATTTGTGGCACATGTAAAAAATAAAACAATTTAAAAAAGACAATCATAAATCATTACAGTCTCGTACCGCCAAGGTCGAACATCAGCGGGTCTCAAAGAGAGAGATATCCGCGATTCAAGGGCGTTCATATCACATTTTTAGTAGCAATCCGTCTTCAACACGTTCATCCATATAGTCGAGGTTATATTACGCAACTAGTTACGCACAAGTTGTATCATGAAATTAATTTATTTATTTATTGTTTCTTTACACTGTAGGTAAAAATGTTTACAATACAATTTGTTACCTCACTAGGACAAGCCTGTGTTGAGGTTAACAATAATTATACAAGTAAACAAAATAACACAAAATTATACAGATTTTGAAAGAACAATGTTGTTGTATTTCACAGATTGAGATTATGGGTACCCACTAAACTTATGGCGCTAGGTAGTACATTAATGTAGACTTTTAGGGTGACCATAGTTTTGAGATCTGATTCAAAATAAAATAAAATAAAGTATTTTTTTGTTTTGTTTTTAAGGATTAAGTCGTAAATAATAAATATATGTATATAATTTAACATTTAAATTGCACTACTAGTTTCACGTGTAAATATAAGTTTAATCATGCGTGCGTTAGTTGTATGCCACAAAATTCACCTGTACGCAACTAATTACGTAGTGTAAAAATGAGATGCAACTAGTGTCGAAAAACCATTTCAGCTGAGCGGATGTGAAAATCAGTAAAAAAATCTTACCTAAAAGAGGTCCGGGTAAGATTTTCTTATACTTACTAACAATTGTACATAGTAGCACTTGCATACTGCTACCTAACAACGTATGCGGGGACAATGGAGGTCTGGTATCGTTTATTAAATGCAGAGTCGTTTTTATACAAAAAATTAGATTAAATTGCAAGAGCCTTGAAGGGGTAACCATCTGTTACCTATACCAGATCGGGAAAGTGGTTAGTCCTCCAATGAGCGGACGTGTGCACATTTGCGTGACAGTTGAAAATATCCACATTTAACCTAGTAAGTCCTCCCAGGGGTTTAAGAGCGTTTAACCAGCCAGCGGACGAAAATCCACATTTCGTTGAAAGTTGTTTTTCCAATCGTGCAGGGCGGTTACAATGAGAAAGATTGGTTATTCTCCGTACCAGCTTTTTTAAATTATAACTCAATATCGAATGTATTTCAATCCAAATTAGCTTTAATTTATACCTTCATCCAAAAATGCTGAAAGGCGTGATGATAAACCTATTAAAATAGTGTCCTTTTTGTAGTTATTTTTTGATTATAAGTATTTATCATTTTTCAATAATGTCTAAATTTAATAAGAATGTTAAAAAAATCTGAAATATATTAGTTTGCAAGTGCGCAAATAAATACACAAATGGACCAATTTTCGTCAAGAAACACATGTACGTACATATTTTTTAATGATTTTATTGAAACTAAAATTAAAATTCTAATACATAACTTTGCTAGATAATGTATTGATTTATTTTACTGCATGATTACATTATTTGAAATGGGTGTGGTATAATACAAAAACTTTTTTGAAAATTTAACAAATCTGCCAACGACCTATGGAATAACCTTATTATACTAAAAATTAAAAAAAAAATCTAAAAATTTATTACATAACTATGCTAGATAAAAGAAGAATCTTTCGAAATCCATTTATAATTTTTTGTGGAAAAGAGTCAATACGTCTAAAAACTTTTTTGAAAATGACTTATTTCCGGCTTTCTCTGGTAATGCCCTCTTAAGCATAAGTTAGTTCTGCACCTGAGAAGAATCAGAAGCCTGTGTTGGCGTTTTTTAATAATATCACTTCACGATTAATATAATACGTATTAGACTTTTTCTTTAAGTGAATCACCTTCTGACAAAAGTATAGAGCAATTTTATACAAAGCAAAAACTGCAGACACACAGAATCACCAAGAAAATGGAATGACAAACAACACTCGCAACGCAAACACTTAACCCCTAGAGCTTCTGACATTTTTTTAAGTTTTTTTTTTTTACATGAATACCGCACAAGAGTCCCAACTGCTCCCGTCTGGAGCCAGTGATACTATGGCATCCCCAATTGGAGTATGTTGTGAGGCTGAAGGTAGTGGGGAGGGAAGGAGTTAGGGAAGAGGAAGGTGGGGAAGTACCTCTCCGTTCAGATCTGGTCACCGAACACGGCGAAAGCCACTTCAGGCAACGTTTCAATTCTGAATGGTGGTGTTACACCAGGGCGATACTAAGAGTATCTTCCACTCTGGAACGTGCCGCAAATATACTATATATTATTTTAAAAGAATAAAATGTGAAATACACAAATTAATCAAATAAAATTTATTTGCCACGCCGGGATTCGATCCCACGACCTTATGTGAGTCAAGCGCCTTACCGCTGCACTACGCCGGCCGTCAATGCACATCTATTGTACGAACTATCAGAATGCAGATTACGCGGAAAATATTTTCGGGTTACATTCGATTTCAGATATCTTCGCTGCCTTTGAAAGTATTTAAAAAATAAAATACTGTTCTTGAAGGCAGATGTAATATTCTCTCAGATTTTAGTATTCATCGATATAAACAATCAAAAATATTAAAATTTTGAACGGAAACCAAAGATAAAGTTTTTAAACTCGCTTACCGATGATTTTTATCGTGTAAACAGTAATTACTTATTTACACAAAACTAAAAAATATAATTGATTAGACAAAGGCATTATAAAAGTTACCAATACTTTACTTTTTCTAGTTTAATATAATAAAAAAATTGTAAACCTTGACAAATATTTTTCAAAAATGCTGAATTTTGTTTCTTTTCGGGAGCGTTTATGGTAAAATCTGTAATGCAAACTGAAAGGGCTGTATTCCCTATTTCCAACCCTGATGAAATCATTATATTTTTCACCGTAAAATAAAATGAGCTGGCAAAACTTTTATGAGACCATGTCAGGCTGGGAGATATATATGTATATATCCCAAAATCAGAGTGTGCATATCACATGCGGTAGAAGTGAAACCTTCAGAAAATTAAAAATAGATAATAGTGGGAAGGCTACAAAGAACCGCACAGAGAGGACACCGATAGGCTACGAAGCACTGCGTAAAGAGGAGACCGATTAGTCTATCTCATTCTCTCGCAGACTAAATCCTATAGTGTACATGTATGTATTTGTCTCTTTTTAGTGTCGCCATTTTTCGTATCATCGAGTTTCAAATCACAACGGTGCTAAAGAAGTTTTCACTTCAAAAATATTCTACGGTTGTTTGTTGTCTGTGAAGAATATCTTCCAAAATTGCCTAAGAGGTTAAGACAAAATATACTCAATTCATTAGTCTTACGAGTATCTTGGCGGAGATAGCGACCGGTAGTACACAAATGGGGGCGAAACAGTAGGGAAAGGAACAAACCGAAGGACCGGGTCATGAAATATTCATGTCAGTTGGTGAACTGTAGTAGGTACATAACACTCAAGACAAGACCCTCTGTTTCGAAAGCAATACCAAAAGGAACCAATGAAGGCACGTGGCAATTCATACGTTTAGATCAGGGATTTTCAAACAGCCAAGTCAACTGAAAGTGCTGTGGAGATCCACAAAAATATTTCTACATAAAGGGGCGGTGGTAGCAATAGGGACAATGGGGGCGGTAAGGGGGCGGCGTGTGCATTAAGAAAGCACGGAATAAATTAAATTTTTCGAAGAAAATTTCTTCTAACCGGTTTTTACTTTGTGATGGCATCATTCATTTAATAATTCCTTGTACGCGTACATCAATTTATTTTGACACACAATCAAAATGTTTCGTGGAAAATGTTCACTTGTTCAGGAATAATCGTATAAATTAAAATATAAAATAACTTTGAGAGCTCTAAATATGAATAGTGACTCTTCCGCCGATCATTTATGTAGACAGAGGATTAAAATTAAGAAGGGTCCAAAATTATTTCAAACCAAATAAGGGCTTAAAAATGTTGGGACTTATAACTAGGCTAACTAGAAATTTTTACAACATAGAGTGTATTAAACTGTTATATTTTGCCTATGTTAGAAATCAACTTGAGTACAACTCTCCCGTATGGAATCCATATTATAGTACATATACATGTACAAGCTGTTGAAAGAATACAAAACAAATTCTTACGTTTTCTAAATTTTAAAATGGTATTCCAGTTCATATCATTTAAAATAGTATTGTTGAACTACAACACTATTTTAAATGATATGAATTTGCTCAAATTGTCAGACAGAAGAATTTTCACTGACTTGGTATTTCTATATAAAATTCTAAATGATTTAGTTAATAGTCCGGTATTTCTAGAATTGATAAGCTTCCACTTGTAATACTAGAAGTCAGGATTTATTTCAGTGCAGAAATTCCGGGACTAACTACCTTATGTATTCCTCTTTGCCCAGAATACTAATGGAGGGAAACAATTATACCAAGTCAGTGGACATTTCCAATTTATGTTTAAACAAATATAAAATATTGTTACTGAGACAGTTCAGTTATGTACAATGAATGCTGTGTATTTTTTATTATTCATATGTTATGTAAAAACCCTGAAAAAGGGCGTTAATAGATAATAAATTTTTAAAAAAGATTTACACGGCCAAAAGTATTATAATGATTTAAGTTCGGGTTATAAAGCCGAGTTGTGCTTCCTCCTCCTTTGCCAAAATTTAGGAAAGCGTTACAGTGTCTATCATCAGAGGCATATGTGTAGATTGTGGTGAAGTGTGTGTCAGCGTTTTAGGGTCAGTATAAAAATTTGTGAACTTAATTTGGTTTGCTGCGTTTTTTGTGGAACCATCATCAAATTAATTTCTTCAATTATTATACTAATATACCGAATAAGAGAAGAAGACTGAATATTTGTACTTCCATTTGAAGAGACAAATGCTGTAACTCCTTACAGCATTTGTGCCAACTGTGACTCATTTAAGTATCTGGGCTCACTCATTCACAGAGACGGAAGATGTGCAGCGAATGTCAACCATAGAATAGGTGTGGGATGGATTAAATTTAGATCCTTAACAGGAATCTTGTATGACTCGAAAATGCCTATAAAACTTAAAGGAAAGATATACCAGACTACCAGACCTGCGATAATGTACGGCTCCGAATGCTGGACTGTGTACAACTCCTACTCTAGGCAACTCGAAACAGCAGAAATGCGAATGCTTAGATGGTCGGCAGATAGGATTCACGCATTCGTGGTAGCCTGTTCCGTACCGCATTCCTGTCACGGACATAAACAGTAAGCTGGTGGAACGATAGTTGAGATGGTATGGGCACATAAAACGGAGACCACCAGACCATACAGTGAATCAGGCAATGTCTATGGAGTTTCATCGACAGTCATCCAGAGGAAGACCAAAGAACTTCTGGATGACCCGATGCTCCAAAATTTTACAGAGAAACGACCTGGATGAAAGCGATACCCAGAACCGAAAAATTTATAGCCTGAGAACGAGAAGAGCCGACCCCAACAACCTACCTAGGCAATGAGTTGGGGCAGTGCAAGGAAGAAGAACAAGATACTGAAATACCGGTCCTAAACATTTTTGAAAATGGGGCGGTGGGTCAAATAAGTTTTGTGAACTCAGGTTCAGATGGAATCATCACTCTCAGCCACTCTCGTGGTGTTGTGCTCCCGAGGTCTGTTCTTACTTCTTAGGCACACACTTCAGAAGTTATTTCCTACTCAATCAGTTAATTATGAATAAATACGTCTGCAGGTAAATGTTACAAGAAGATATTCGACATTACATTACGTATTGTACAAGTATGTACGCCAAAAACTAAACAAAGAGAGTGCGTGGTGAATAATGAAAATGAATAATCGTGTTCATGTTAAAACATGTTTAGTATTCAACCAATTACGCGATTGCCCGCAGTCCTTGGCGAGGTTGATCAATGACCCTGACTTTATAAAGTATATTTATTTTTATGCGAATTGGAATTTTTATCTACGTGAAATCCTTTTTTCTGTATTTCTTTAAAACTAAACAATTCAGATAGTTCTGTCTGTGTGATGATGTCATTGAACCCAGCTGACAGCTATAAGGAACTCCTCGAGTGAAAAATATTATGACTTAAAAGCATGGTAATGTACATGTAGATCAACAAACGCTAATTCTGAATATATTGGTTTTGTTATGTACTATCGGGTACCCGGCAAGCATTGCAAAGCCCGTCCAAGAAACAAAGTGTTCTCCTACCCTCCCTGTCGCTAAACTATATGAAATACACACATTTTTCACAAAAACTCGCACGCCCACCTATTCATCTGAGCTCATCATCATATAGAAACCTTCGCGGGCGATGAACAAAACTCCGCCAAACGCATTCGCCGTGAAGTCCTAGACAAACCTTACCCCATGAATCCGAGCACCTCTGCCAAATCACCAAACGTAGCGAACCACTTGGGGCGACTTATGGCAGGGGTATTGATTATCCAATAAATGGCTCCCGGGGCAGCGGTACCCATACCCGCCTCCTAAACTAAATCTGTGTGGAGCAAATGTACAAAAAAGGAACCCCAACACGGGCAGCACGACATCTATCCTGTCTTGGTTTGTACCTTAGTCCCGTGTCCTTGGTATGCAGACGCCCAATGAACGAGTGAACAGTGAACGGTAAACGGCCCCTTCTCCAGAGCGCTGAACCCCGAGAGTGCGCTGATCCTGACTATCAACTCGAAATACACTTACACCAGCACCGAACCAATACACTTGTCCGTTATTTATGCGCGCACTCTTGGCATAAAGCAGCGATGCACCGCACGCCTGAATAGCGTAGCCACAGCTCAGTATAGTATAGCGTAGCAATGCATAGATACATAGCTCAAGAATAGCTTAAGACGAAGCTAATGCTAAATCACTATTTACGATTAATCTTTGCTTTCAATCGGTTTACATTATAAATACAAAAAAATATGCTGTGGAGCTGATTGATTGCCATTTGGTGCTTTTCCAAACGTTACGCTTCAGTAGAGTTAAAATAAAATTGTTAATTACTTATGAAAAATATAAGCGTAAACAACTAAAAATGTTTTTTTTTTTCATTACAAATGTATGAACGCGTGTAAGAAACAACATAATAGTTATTAATAATAATTTAAATTTCAAGTTTAATATTGGTTATCATGACACAAACAGCTCGCTGGACCTTTATGAACTTAAATCAAAATTAGAAGAGACTCCATAGATATAATATATATATCTTCATAAAATTATCACTGGTTTTATTGATTGTTCGCCCCTTTTGGCTGAGATTAATTTTAGAGTCCTAGGCGTTAGAACCAGAGAAAAATCACTTTTTCATCTTCAAAAGTGTTCTACTAATCTCAGACAAAATGCTTTTATATTCAGAGCACGCAATGTATTTAATTTAATTTTCAAGGTTATATTTTTGTTAACTTCTTACGGGTACAGGACCCTTACTTTTTAATTATACTTTTAATTATGTGAAAATCTATTTGTTCATATGAAGCGGATACTTTGTGATGCGACATTATTAATTTAAAATAAAATAAAACAATAACAGTTTTATTTTATTTTAAATGAAAATCTATTATTGGATATTATGTGTATTATTAATGTTATTATTATAAGTGTAAAATATCTGTTGATTTTCCCTAATAAATAAAATAAAAAAATTAATAATTTTATGGCTAAAATAATCTATGGCAGTTTCCCTTGATTTTTTTTTGTAAAATTATTCACAAAATAAATGAAAACTACCGATTTTTATGCCTTTTACCAATATTCGTAGCGATATAAGGCACACTAAGAGTATATACATATGTACCTACTTGCTCGGCTTGTGGCTTCCATTCCAAATTTTTACCGATTTATAATATAATCCCCTATAACACTTGCCGAGACGAAAACAGTAATTACATGAAGTTCCCTCAATAGAAAAAAATCGCAAAGCATGATCTGAAAATTATTAAAAACACATGTTCTGTTATTCAACCTGGCGTGAAAAATTTCACAGATTTAGTAGACATTTTGTCAGTTTTTGCTGTATTTTAAACGAGCCGTGTTTTATTAAATATTTTCACAATTTTCACTCAATTTTAATCGGTTTAACATTATCGCGCTCCCACTAACATTCGTATTTAAAAATCTCCCCTTCTGCTTCTTCTGGAACGCTAACTACGGGCCCGTGCATATTTATCCTTGTCTGGTCCATTTGTTTGATTTTCGGCACAACTAATATAGGTCTCATAGAAATCGTTGTGTCTCCCTTACTATCATGGTTAGAAAAATGATCTAAACAGTGTTAGAAAGAGAAAATACCACGCTTTATATTCAAAACTAAAACTTAGCCGTAAAATAATTAAAATGTTCACCTTTATGAAGTTTCCCACCGCAATTAAAAAAAAAATGATAAAACATTGAAAATTTCTGATTAAGTATTTTTACATTAAACGTCAAAGTGAGTGGACCATAACGTTCATAATACATTTGCCTAATAAATGTAACTATGTGTTTTATATTTTTTCACTACCTGTAATTTTAATTATAAAAAACGTAAGGTGAGCTATTTTTAATGTTTGCATGCAAATTTTTTATATTTAAAAAAATATAATTTATTTCTAATTATAAAATTTGAAAGCATATTTCTTCAGCTTTCCAAAACAGTTTTTAGTTTTCGGATACATTCAGAAATATTCCATTTATTTGGGTTTTATTGCAAAACGGAAATATTTTGATCGTCTAGCAAAATAAGGTCGAGACCTGAGGGGTTAACGTAGTACAGCGTGGCAAAGTATTACCGGGAGTTCAGTGCGACATATAGCAGCGCATTGATCCGGAAAGTGCATGTTTCGTATTGTTCAGCATCTGCTGCCAGACAATCTAGTTGAATGCATATTAAATAATTGTGTATTCGAACTGTTGCTGTTTCTCCGTCTATTGACCGATTAAGGAAACGCAGTGATCGCCTTAGTATTAACTCCAAAATTGGAGGCCATGAGGGAAATCATTTAACTCAGGATATATGCCCAGGTCTTGGCGGCGGATGCGTCTGCCCACCTGCTGCGTGGCGGGCCGGATCGAGAGAGACTAGTTGAGGGAGGCCTTTTGACCTTTCCAGCTGGACTCTCAACTTATCGCCTTGCACTGCTGTTGGTGGGATGGATTCATACGTCTGTAACTCGTGGGCACACCGATCCCCAGATTCCTACCCACCCCTCATACCTTTTCCCTTCCCACGACTTTCTCTTCTTCCTTTCTCATAAAAGACCCTCCACACAGCATCCCCAAAGATGACATAGGCCCTGAGGAAAATAATTTCCAACAGGGCCTATGTCATCTTTGGGGATGCTGTGTGGAGGGTTTTTTAAGGAAAGGAAGGAGAGGAGAGTTCTGGGAAGGAAAAGGGTTTAAGGGGTGGGAAGGAATATGGGGTTCAGTGTGTCCTGGTCATCCGCCTCCAAGACCTAGACAAATCTCACTCCATGAAACCGGGCACTCCTGCTAAATCACCAAACGTAGCGAACCACTTGGGGTTAGGGTTCCTTTTACTTTGATTTGTATTAAAAATAATTTGGTTTATTTCATTTTTTCACTTAATTGTAGAAATTCCGGACTGTTTAGAATTCCCCCCGCATTCCGGACAAAGACTTATATTTCCGGACTCGTCCGGAAAATTCCGGACGAATGGCAACCCTACTTGGGGTGACCTATGGCAGAGGTGTTGGTTATCCAATAAAGGTTCCCGGGGCGGCGGTACCCATTCCCGCCTCCCAAATTGTGTGGAGCTAATGTAAAAAAAAAATATATGTCCCGTCTAAGGATACTGTGCGGAAAGTCTTGCTAAAATATAATAAAAAGCTTCTAAGAGAAGTTATACCACACACCTAAAAGCTGGTAAGTGCAGGGTAAAGATTAGGGAAGTACTGTATACATCTCCAAACAGTATTTTTCAGATAAAACATGAAAGAATATAGGCATCTTTTAGAACATCTATCCTTCACACCGCATTTCCATAGATGTGTATCCCCTGTGTGGAGTAAACATTTTTTAATCCTAAAAAACGAAAAAATATGAAAAATCCTGCACGATACGACCCTTTGTAGTTTTTTTCACAAATTGTTCCGCCACCATAGTATGTAAAATATGTAACATCCATACCACCACGATAGAGAAGGTTGGTAACCAAAGGGTCGAAAGGGAAAATAGATACAAAGGAAATTCAATACACATTTAACCAAACAGAATAATTTATTAGAAGTAGGCAAACAGAGCATTCATGGAGTGCCTTTCATGTTACCCTTGTACAAAAATAAGATGGAGAGATATGTAATTACGAATGTTGGAGAGTTCTCTCCAACATTCGTAATTACATATCTCTCCATCTTATTTTTGTACAAGGGTAACATGAAAGGCACTCCATGAATGCTCTGTTATCTGCGCGCTAATATTTAAAACCATAAAATTGAAGCGAACATTGTGAAAATGTTGAATAAAACATGACTCATTTAAAATAGAACAAAAATCTCTTGGGGAACATCTAAAAGAGCATTTAAAGAAACACTGCGAATTTTTTCATACATTATAACTTCTAAAATTAGTGAAATGAACGTGTTTATAATAATTTTTGGAGCATGCTTTACGATTTTTTTCTATCGAGGGAATTTCATATAATTTGCTTTTCGGCGTGGAATGGAACGGCGCCGCGGCGTCTAGATATTATCTTCAAAAATAATATACATTTTTTAAAGAGCTTAAAAACTTCAAATTTTTAAGGGAGATATGTAAAAAAAAAACGGTAGAAATTCGGGTAGCGTCGGCTTAAAAGTATTTTCTTTTTCACACAGTCGCAACTACGAGTATACTGCGAAGATATCATTCCTTTACTAGAATAATAATAACTAACAGTTAAAAACCCGCTCAACAGTTCAACATGGCGCAGTTTGAGTGTTGGTGACCATTTTACAAATCCGATAGGAACTGGTTCCAAAAATAGCCGGTTCCTCGGATCCACTGGGAAACAGTGACAGCTAGTTACCGGGACAAAGTAACCGCGAAGGCAATCTCTCCATATCCGGAGAGATTTACGAAATTACAAATCCAATAGTACTTTCGCCTGGGGGTCGAAGGGTTGGTAGGTCGTGGTGGGACACATCAAGCTGGATGGTGTGCGCCTCAAAAAATGCCACAAAGGACGTTGCTGCATCAGCAGCACTACCAACAAGTCCAACTCTCTGGCGTCCACGAGCGGTCGTCATGGCCCCGCGACCCCTGGGCAATGTGATCACCGGTGTGGGACGTCCATCCCATTTCGGGTTCATAGCCGACGGAGAGGGGGCGAATGGCGAAACTCTGGCGCCATAAAACCAGAACCTCCCAGCTAAGGGAAGGAAAACCCCTACAGAAAAACCCTCGCCTCCAGTAAGGGGTTGGGCGAGTGGCTAATAACCACTCCCTGTAAAAATAGCATTATTACGAAACCGGAAACTAAGCCTCGGACAGCGAAAATACCCGGCAGACAACATGGCAATCGAAATATGGACTTGAGAATGGCAACATGGAATGTAAGAACGATGTACAGAGGTGGGGCCCTCAGAGAAGTAATTGGTGAAATGGAAAAGTACAAAGTAGATATATTAGCAGTGCAGGAAACAAGATGGACAAGCACTGATACCTTTGATACTAGAACGCATACAATAATGCACAGTGGCAACGAAAAATACCATGAGTTCGGAGTAGCCTTCATCGTTAACCAAAGATTAAAAAACCAAGTAATTGGTTTTAAGGCTGTAAACGAAAGAATATGTATACTTCGTATAAAAACTAAATTCTTTAACATTTCCATCGTAAATGTTCACGCTGAGACAGAAGACAAAGATGAAGTAACTAAGGATACTTTCTATCATAAACTGGAACAGATATATGACACCATACCATCCAATGATATAAAAATGGTAATTGGAGACCTTAATGCAAAAATTGGTCAGGATCCAGCACACCAACAGGTTACAGGAAAAAACAGTCTTCATACGGAAAGCAATAACAATGGATCAAGAGTGATTGACTTTGCAGAATCAAGGAATATGATAATAGCATCAACACAGTTCCCACGGAAGAATATATATAAATGGACATGGACATCACCTGGCGGCAGATACCACAACCAAATAGACCATATCCTAATTGAAAGAAGAGGGGCGACCAGTATCACAAATGTAAGAAGCTACAGAGGAGCTAACTGTGATTCGGATCACTATTTGGTAGTAGCATCCTATAGATGCAGAATAGCAAGAGATAAAAGGTCTAATCAGCCAAGTATCCCAAAGCTAAACATCGATGCTCTAAAAACACCAGAAGGATTGGAAAGATATCATGACTCATTGTCAACAAACCTACCAAACCAACTGAGTGATCCGCTCTCCCCAAATGATTTAGAAGAGGATTGGACCAATCTGAGAAATGCACTGCTGACTGCGGCGGAATCAGGCATTGGAAATAGACCAAGACAGGCTAGAAATCCCTGGTTCGATGAGGAGTGCATACAGAGCGTCTGCAAGAAAAATGTTCTAAAAAAATTATGTATAGAAAGAGGAACTAGAGCAAAAAGACAAGCCTACGAACAAGCACGAAGAGATGCTAACAATTTAATTAAAAGAAAGAAGAGATTGTATTTTAACAACATATTGTTGAAAATGGAACATGACTTTGCAAATAACAATCCACGTGAGGCATATAAAGGCGTCAATGCATTTAAAAAGGGCTTCAAACCCAACACATCTCTGTGCAGAGATAGTAATGGAGACATAATAGGAGATAAGGAAAAGATCAAGACTAGGTGGAAAGAATATTTTCAACAGCTCTTAAATCCCAATAACAACCTGACAGTCGAACCAACTCACATTCCGGACGAGCTAAATAGTGATGAAACAACGAGAGCGCCATCAATGGCAGAAATAAGGGCTGCCCTAAAGAAATTGAAAAACAATAAAACTCCGGGAGGAGATAATATCCCTGCAGAGCTCTATAAATATGGAAACGAACAACTGAAGAACCTGCTACACAATCTCATTGTGAAAATATGGACCGCCGAAAGAGTACCAGAAGAATGGAAAACTAGCATAATATGCCCCATACATAAAAAGGGAGACAAATTGAAGTGTGAAAATCACAGAGGAATATCTTTACTTTGTACAGCTTATAAAATTTTCACAATGATTTTGAAAGAAAGACTAGAATATTACTCAGAAAACTTACTAGGAGAATATCAGGCAGGGTTCAGGAGGGGGAGATCCACCACTGATCAACTCTTCACTACTCGACAAATCCTGACAAAATGCTGGGAATTCGATATAGATATATACCAACTATTTGTTGACTTCAAACAGGCGTATGACAGTATAGATAGGGAGAAAATATATGAAATACTCCTCAATTTTGGAATACCGCCCAAAATAGTCAAGCTTGTAAAAGCAACAATGGTCGGATCACGGTGTCGAGTAAGGATAGGAGGTGAAACAACGGAGGATTTTAACGTCTCCCAGGGGCTGAAACAAGGTGATGGCTTAGCACCCACCCTTTTCAATATTGTACTGGAGCACGTCGTGAGGAAGACAATGATCAGTACCGACTCAAACATCTGCTACAGAAGCAATCAAATAGTTGGCTACGCAGATGACCTTAACATTGTCGGAAGATCCCTACAGGCTGTAAGAGAAGTGTTTGACCCTTTGGAGACTGCGGCAAGAGAGGTGGGTTTGCAAATCAATGAAAATAAAACAAAAATCATGATGCAAACCAGAACCCCTCACCGCAGAATAAAAGACAAAGTGAAATTTAAAGACAATTATAATTTCGAAGTGGTCGAAGAGTTTACCTACCTGGGCTCCATCATAACGCAGGACAATGAAGACCCAGTAGAAGTAAGAAAGCGCATTACAGCCGCTAACAAAACTTACTTCGCGTTGCTGCCAGTGTTCAAATCCCGAAACGTCCATAGGAAAACCAAAATAACCTTATATAAAACAATTATCAGAACGGTCTTGGCCTATGGATGTGAGGCGGGAACACTGACAGCAAAGTCAGCGGAACGGCTGGACATCTTCGAAAGAAAGGTACTTCGAAGAATCTTAGGAGCGGTGCGAGAGGGAGAGGCATGGAGAATCCGCCACAATAATGAGCTCTATGATATTTACCAAGCTCCCAGACTCTCCACCCATTTAAGACTCCAAAGATTAAGATGGGCCGGACATGTGCACCGAATGCCAAGCACACGAGTACCGAAGAAGGTTCTGACAGGACACCCGGGAGGTAAACGAAAGGCGGGCAGACCTAGACTGAGATGGGAGGATGATGTCAGGAAGGATGCAAGAGGATTACTCCATGTTGCAGATTGGAAGACGACGGCCGAGGACAGAGGGCGGTGGAGGCTTATTTTGAAGGAGGCCAAGGCTCGAAATGGGCTGTAGCGCCATTGAAGAAGAAGAAGAAGAAGTACTTTCGCCTGCCAGGCCATGCGAAGTAGCGACATCTTTTGGCATTGCTTTAATTCGGTTCTATTACAAAAGTAGATTTGTGTACAAACTCCACGTACGAAAACGGTTTTGCCTAAGGCGCGGCGTCAGAGTTGTATTCGCAGTCGGACAACCGTACAGTCGCAAGGCTATTAACACTGTTTGATGTTTAATAGGTAATACCTACTGCGATAATATTGCTTAATTTTCAGATGCATAACAATTGTAAAAGCGACGATACCATCCTATTACCAGACTCGTGGCAGTGATATATTGATATGGTGAAATGGGCCAAGCTATGAATTCCAGACACACAGTGTATTGACAAGAATGTTTTAAATTTTACATCGCTTCATTTACAAGTTCGCAGCAATCATAAATATTTCTCCATTTCTAAAACCATAACAATTATAAGTACCGCCACGATATCGCTTATTCTCCTTAGTCCCGTTGACCTGGTTGACTTGATTTAACCCGGTTGACTGATTTTATCTTCCCTTTCGGTTTCCGCGTCAAGGATTCCAAACCCATGTCAGATGCATCCAACTAGTTTATCTCATAAAGTTAGGTCGTTTGTCCACCGCGCCGCCGTTACCGAGAACATTGCCGTTACCGTTACTAGAGATTACATTGCGAAAGTAACGATACATGTGAGTTCATTGCTAATAGACTAATAGCCGTTTGACACCATCTCTATTTTCAGTCCGATTCCCGTACAGAAACCAAGACAAAAATTTTCGCTTTGCTTTCATCTCTATTTTCATATCTACGATTTGAGTTGGCATCACTGCAAACAATATGGTCCATGTGCTGTTTGCAGTGATGCCAACTGAAATCGTAGATATGAAATAGCGATTCCTATACGGGAATCGGGCTGAAACAAGAGATGGTATAAAACGGCTATAAGGCCGGGTGGCGTATTTACAAAACCAATCCGGTTCAGTCGCGGCGGTGACTGAAATGGGTTAGGTTTTGTTATGCAAAATCATTTACAAACCTATACCGTTTCATTAGCCAATGCGCTTTGTTGTGCTAAATTATCTGCAAAGGCCATATATTATTTCAGTAATGGTGACTAGATAAAACTTTTTTCGTGCATTTACTGTTATATATTTACTTTTATATTAATAAAAAACGATGTGCAATACATGACTTGCATTATAATAATAAAATTTTAAAAAACGAGTGTGTTTTAGACCACACGACTGAAGTAAAACTACACTAACTTATATCTCCCTCTCAACTTCCGTTCGCCTCGCCCGATGACACTTTTCATAACGCTCTCGTCACGCATTCACCAGCTTACTCCCCAATTCCAGCGTGCGTAAAGGCCACACCGTTAGACACGCCCGATCACACTTTTCGTAGCGCTCTCGTCAAGCATTCACAAGTTTACTTCCCAAGTCAAGCGTGCGTAAAGAAGTTTTACTTTGTGGCGGTACCTACATTCAGCAAAAAACTTGACAGCCATATACATATTTTCTGGGCGTGCAACACCGAAGATTGAAAGCGAAGTGATTTGCATTTTTATCAGCGAGCCCGTTTTCATTCTCGATGGTGATTTGTTTCTGAGTGGTGATTCTTGTATAGTTCTTTATATTTGCCAAGTCATAATAAAATATTGTCGCAAGTTTGAAATAAATAAATGACTAAAGTTATACCGCGCAATTACTATTACTTTTATTATATTACCTCCTGTGATAGTGAGTCTAAAACATAAACTGGACTGGATGCTGAGGTGAGTATCTACAAACGGGCGTCTAGTTCAGAACATGATAACTTCAATAAAATAATAATAATAATAAAATATAACATAACCAACGACGGTACCCATACCTGCCTCCAAAACTGAAAAAGGAACTTGTCCACTACACCCGAGATTGCCAGAGTACGGATTTTGCATTGTGTTGGTTATTATTGGTAATATTAGAAAGTTTATGCGTCGAAATTACCACCGAGATCGGTCGCGTTGGACACAAGATCGCTGTCACGTCGCTCCGAACTCGGTCCGAAATAATGTCGTTCGTCGGTGACGGCGGCGGTGAATGGTCGGTCACCGGGGAAATTTAGAGCGCCAAACATAGAAGTAAACCCCGCCGTAATATCAATACATAAATGCATATAGAATTAATATTAATGATTACTAACTTGTATTAACAAAATGTATATGAACAGAAAGCTCTTATTCAGTAAGAAATAAGGTATTTATAATACAGCATTTTACCCCCACTTTACCCCCGGACACACTGCGTAGTATACTTAAAACATATATTTTTAAAATTTAATAATTGTATTTTTTACAATAAATGTACATGCTAAACATATGTCTTATAATTTTATACATATTTAGCTAATCAGCAAAAAGCAAAAGTTTAACCTCGTGAAAAAATAGCAACAATGTCAAATGTCACCAATAAATAAATAAAATTAAATTGGGCCAAGGTGTGATCCTTGTGGGACACTACTTGTGGCAATAAAGTGATATGATAGGGCAGATTTAATTTCGACCCTAAATTTTCTGTTTTTAAGAGAGCTAATTATTCATTTGAGAAGATTCCCATTCATTTATTTTTTAGTTTCATTATCAGAATGGAGTGTGTGGGTACTTTTTCAAACGCTTTACCAAAATCTGTATACATTGAGGCAACTTGATTTCTAGTTGCCAGTGACTCGGATATACAGTTGTGTTAAATGCTCAGATTAGTAAGAGTTGATCTCGCAGGGATGAAACCATGTTGGTTATGTACAATTAAGGGATTAATACGTAATAAGTTACGTATGTTACATTTTGTCGCCCTTCTGGGTTTTTCACACATCGGGAAAATAGCCAGAAGACAATGAGTTATTAAAAATTATAAATAATGGATAAGTTAATACAATTTTTTAACAAATCGGGAAATATTGGCGGAATTCCATCCGGTCCTGCAGATTTCGCAATATCTATTTTTTTCAATAGCTTCAATTTTAATATGACATTGATTTATGTTGATAGATTCTCTGATTGATGCTAACAATAAATCGCTGGGAGAAGCATTGTCACAATCCTCTGTAACGTAAACACTTTAAAAAGAATCTATAAATAAATTCATAAAATCCTCAGTATATTATACCGTATTATAATGCAAGTGGTATCGGAATTCGCTCGTATTCTTTCTCAGTGAATTTGAATACTTCCACAGTTCCTTTATGTTACGTGTTATAAAATTTTCATTTACATATACTTTTTAATAGTAATTTGCATTTGCATGGTCAATTTTAGGCCCTCTATTATACATTATATATGTCATTGCCTTGTCTAAACTTTTTAAAATAGCCCGTAGATTCATTTTTGCAGATGATACTGCACTAGTTGTATCAAATGAAAACCCGGAAATAGCTATTAAAGAATTGCAAAGTGACTTTAACGAGCTACCCACCTGGTCTCATGATGTAGGACTAATTATTAATGTCAAAAAAACTAAATGTATGTACATAAGATCACCGAGCTTGAAAATGTGGAATTTACCTAAAATAACTGCACATAATTTTGAATGTATACATAAAAAAATTGATAACACTTGCTACTGTGAAAAAATTGATTTTACAAATGAATATACTTACCTTGGCATAATCGTAGATAATAACTTTAAATGGGATAAACAAGTGATCAAAATTTGTAACCAGCTCCGATGTTTGACGAGTAATTTTAATAAATTAAAATTTGTGTTGCCTCGATGCACTCTCAAACTTATATACCATTCTATGGTCAAATCCATACTTAGATATGGAATTCGAACTTGGGGACACTCGAGTAAAATTAATATTAAATACATTCAAAATTTACAAACTGCTATAATTAAAAAAATTGTGAAACCTAGCATTTACAAACAAAGAAACAACTTAAAATTACTGTATGGGTCTGAGGGCCTACTTCCAATTAAAGGGCTTCTCTGGTACATTATAATTATGGATAATTCGGGAGAAAGCACGTATAAAAATTTATTGGTGCATTGTCACACAACAAGATTTACTGAAAACAAAGGCCTAAAAATACCACGAATATCAAATAAGTATGGTAGCAGAACGCTCGAACATATGATACAACATATTTACAACATATTACATCAAAATATTAATTTTAAAAATAATGAGGAACCCTGCCATAAACTGACAAAAAGTGGTTAATAAATGAACAACATATTTATCTATAGTAAATCTTATAATTAGGTATTAATATTGTAACCTAGACAAATGTGTGTTATGTAATAATATTTAATGGTAGAACCTACAGACATACTGATCTGTCACAGCTTTGTGGGACTACCCATACCTTATATTGTATTACATGTTATCATATTCAATTAAATAAATAAAAAAATAAAAATAAATAAAAAAAATCCGCAATTTGGAAAATACAAGATAATCATATAACGTTTTTGTTTCTTTATATTTCCGGTGAGGTGAGATTTGGCTTGGTCTTGGCGGCGGATGTGTCACTAGTTGCATGGCAGGCCGGATCATGAGAGAAGTGTTGAGGAAGTCCCTTTGACTTCTCCAGCCACTCTCTCTCACTCTCACTCTCTCGCCTTGCACCGCAGTGGGAGATACGGATACATACGTCCGTCTTTCCTGAACACACTGACACCCAGATTCCTACCCATCCTCAAACACCATAGGGTCAAAAAAAACAAACAGTCAAACATAGGGTCAAAAATGACCCTCCAGACAGCATGACATAGGCCCTGAGGGAAATTATTTTTTTCAGGGCCTCCTGTGTGGAGATAATGTAAAAAATAAAAAAATAAATATATTTCCTTATTTATTAAGTTCTTCAACTCCTTCGAAAATCAATATGTGTTCATTACTGATCCTGATCACGAATGTGTATTACTGTTCTGTTCTAGTGATGTGTAGGTTAAGCTGGAGTGGGCTCTTGAATTCGGGCTCTCCGCGGAAAGCGAAATCCTACTACTACTACTCCTTTTTCAAATCGACTACTCCCAGAAAAACCGGTCCAGTACTCGGACCCAAACCCGGAGCTCGGCAGTCCGAGCGACTCGCGAGTCGGGAGCAGGTCCCGCCTTCGAGTTTTTTTGCGGGCTCCGGCTCCGGTTGAACCCGTGCGTCTCGGTCCGAGCCATGGCTCCCGGGACCTGCTCCAAGAACTCAAGTACTTTTAAAAGGAAGCACGTCTCGGAGGCCTCTGGCAAAATGCAGAACTTACCCATCTCTATTCAGTATTGCAAATTTCTCGTGTATTTTTTTTGTCTTTGTTGACGTCGACGTCAAATGCAATTGACAGATGCTTTCATGTGATCTACTGTAATTTCAAGGTGTTGGCAGTTTTTGACGATTTAGTACCTACCGTCTCAAAATATCATTTCTTCTCTAACTGGCAACTATCTGTATTGAAAGTATGAAAATAATATAAAGCAAAAAAAAAAATCATATTGGTCCCCATATAGTTTCCATGTAGGGGGTTCGGCATGAAAAAAACAGGGTGTAAAATGCCCAAATCCTATTCGTCATGCAGGTTTATTACAAAGGAACCTCTTCAAAGTTAAGTAGGTACGTAATATTCTGTAAAATTATACTAGGCAGTGTATACCTAATCATCATTACATAGTATAAAATGAAGTCGCTCAAAATGTATGTGCGCATAGATCTTTTAAACTACGCAACGGATTTTCATGCAGTTTTCACCAATAGATAGAGTGATTCAAGAGGAAGGTTTATATGTATAATACATGCTTATTTAAGTAGAGAAAAGCCAAGAAAATCAAATATTTAATTCAGGCAGCGGACAGCGGGCAGCTGGCAAGCGGGTGGTGTGGATTTTATAAAGGTTGCGTAATGGCGTTGTGTTTCGTTAGCCACAGCAACGTGTGGCCGGGTATGCTAGTATAATATAAGTTTGTGCATTAGAACACACAATTGTGTGATCCAATTAGATATAAATATACAGCAATTCAAGAATCAAGACCAAGTAACAGCAAATATGTGGGTCACATAGATTAAGGATTTGATAACGATGAAGGTTATAATTTGAATAATCTCTATTCGCTTTACAATCTGTTGTAAATATTATATCAAATGGCAACTAACTTTAATTTTGGAGGCGGGTGTGGGTACCGCTACCCCGGGGAACCATTTATTGGATAACCAACACCTCTGCCAGAGGTCACCCCAAGTGGTTCGCTACGTTCGGTAACTTGGCAGGGGAGCCCGTATTCATAAGGGTGAGGTTTGTCGGTTTCTAGGCGGATGCTTCTTCCCACCAACTGCGTGGCCGGCCAGATCACGAGAGACCGGTAGAGGGAGACCTTTTGACCTCTTCAGCAGAATTCTCGCCACCCAGCGCCTTACACCGCAGTGAGAGGGATGGATTCCCACATCACTCCTGCACACACTGACCCCCAGATTCTTAATCACCCCTTATACCTTTTTCCTTCCCAGAACTTCATTTCCTTCCTCTCCTAAAATAGCCTCCAAACAGCATCCCCAAAGATGACACAGGCCCTGAGGGGAATTATTTTTCTATGGGCCTCCTGTATGGAGCCAATGTAAAAAAAAAGTGCAGTTAAAAGGCGGTAGGAGCGAAACTTAACAAAAAAATCTCAACCAATACTTGAAAAGTGAGGTCATAATCAAAGCGATCAATGTGCGCAGACCTAGCGTAATTTCCGTTTCATATCTCAACTAATAGGAGCCGTTAAAAGTGACATCATAATCAAAGCGGCCAATGGGCGCAGTTTATGCGTCGCAGGTGCAGTAATCGTCATTTCCATTTCATCCGAAATCCAAATCACAGCGGGGCTATAGAAGTTTCACTTCAAAAATAATAAAATAACTTTCAGAAAGCCAACTTTAGTAAGTTAACGATACAGCGCATACCACAAAGCATTGCATATTCAAAACGGCCCGGGAGGGTTTTATTGGTGCAGCCGACCTGAATGGCAATCGATTCGATTTAATAATCGTTTGATCATTCGAGCGCAACCTTTATTGTTGAATACAAACACAAACATAACATTTACGAGTTTCCCAGCAAGTAGAAATATATGGGTACACCGTTTAAATCCAGTCGGTTGAATCAATAATTTGACCACAGAAATGATTTGAGGAAAGTCAGATAAAAAAGAAACCTTTTCCAAAAGGATAAAGAATAACCGATGAAACTGGTTGTTGATGGGAGGAAACGAGAAAGAAGAGAATGACGCCGATTAAAAAAAGTGGAAGAAAATTTCTTCCACTTTTTTTAATCGGCGTCAGTGCAAAAGTACATATTTTATTATATGTACGCACGTACACTCATGCTCGACGGTTTGGCTCGATCGAAGATACTGACGTGAAACCATGCTGGTCGTTGCGTCCACACGCTCGAGCAGCTCGACACAAGACGCCATAGATATACAGCCAAGACGGTTCACGACGAGTTCATCGAAAACGAATTCATCGAAAATCAATTCATCGAAAACGAGTTCATCGAAAACCAATTCATCGAAAATCAATTCATCGAAAACCAATTCATCGAATGATCAATTCATCGAATCGCCAATTCATCGAAAAATATATTTTGTTGATATTTGAGAGAAATGCCGAGCGGACCGAGAAGTTAAAAAAGCATTGGAAATTTTCAAACAAGCTTCCATTATAAAAATGTGTAAAGAAAAAAATAACACAGAATATCAAGAATTTTACAAACTAATGAGAAACGGAAACCAATTTATAACACCTAATTTTAAAACAACTCAAATGCAAAATCATTATATTTTCCAAGCCATAAAAAACTATAATAACCTCCCTTCTGAATTGCGCTGCATCATCAACCAATCAGAACAAATAAATAAAATAAAACAATTTTTCAAAAAAAACTTACAATAAAAAGTAAATATTTTATACAAAACAGATTATAACTTACAACTCAAGTGAGAATCGTGGCTCCCTTATCAGGCACAAGAGCCCCTCTTTTCTGATAAGGTATACATGACCAGAAACGACCTCTAATTTAATATTTTGTAAAATATATGTGTTTATTATGTAACTCATATTTTTTTTATATTACAATAAAAAAAAAAAAAAAAAAAAAAAAAAAAAAAATTGGTCAACCTAACCTAACCTAACCTAACTTAACATATTTAACCAATTTTTAAATATTTTTTATCATCACTCTTAATGACCTTTCTGAGTTGTTTATGAGTTGTCTGGTCACCGTTCCTTAGATATACCTTTTTTGCAGTATCAGACAATCGGAAATCGAAGAGATAACCTATAAATTTTACATTGTCACTACGAAACTTGACAGTTGCTAAACACATTTAACTCAGTTAAACAGACCTTTTGGGTATTTAATTTTGACAACTCTAATATCTACAAAAAAATGTTTTTCAATGAATTAGCGATTCAATGAATTGATCATTCGATGAATTGATTTTCGATGAATTGATTTTCTATGAACTCGCTTTCGATGAATTTGCTTTCGATGAATTGATTTTCGGTGGACTCGTCGGTTACCAGCCAAGACATTCAGTCAAATGTTAGAGGCATAGAGATGAAAAAAAATTTAATTTAAAAAAAGGTGGCGTAAACACGAACTTATGTTATATATTTATATTTAATCTCACAACCACACCTACCATCGTTATGTGGTACACAACTAGGGCTGCCACCTCTCCGGGTTTGACCCGGAGTTTCCGGGTTTGCATGGTGCATGTCCGGGCTCCGGGTTTAACATCGATATCTCCGGGTCAAACCGGGCGGTGGCAGCGAAGCGACAAACGACATCTGTATTCAACATCTTTTCCAAATTCGATCTAACAAGTGCAGTAAGTTACGGAGATATTGTGGAAGCTGTCGAATCACTTGGTTTTAAAAATGTCAACGAAGATAAACTTTATGACGAGACCCGAAAATTAAACCAAGTATTTCCTCAGTTCGTACAATCTACATAGTGATTCAAAATTACCTGTTGATTTACGATAGGTTCAGTTATTCAAAGTCACCTCAACCTTCACCGAACTACCAAAAATAATTGGAATTTTTTTTTCAATCTCTATAAGCAATGCTTTTGTTGAACGCGTCTTTTCTTTAATGGGAAATTTGTGGACAGACGACCGAAACTGCTTGTCAGTGGACATAATGAAGGCAGAGTTAATTGTGAAGATTAATTACAAAATGAATGTGCAAGAATTTTTGAAGTTTTTGAAGAAACCTGAGCAAGAAAAAATGCTTAAACAATCCCTTCAAAATGAAAAATATAGTTTTAAGTGTCAAGCTGGTCCGTCAGACTAGCACTAGCTAGGTCATTTATATTTAAAAAAAAAAAACATTCCAAATGTTAATTTACCATGACATTTTGCATTAATTAAATAATTCATACTAAAAAAAGTTTTTTCTTCTAACACAGCAAACTTATTTTGTGGCACCATTTTAATCAAATTAAAATACTTAGTTTTTACCACTTTTATTGTTTATAATAACATTGTCTATATCTATTATTTTTCCATTGATACCATTGTCTATGTCTATTTTCAAAATTAGTATGTATTAATAAAACCCTGAAGAAGTGAGCGTTGCTCACGAAACTTGTCGGTTTTTATAAACAATAAAAGTGGTAGGTAACTAAGTATTTTATTTAATTAATTTTAAAATAAGTTTTATTTTAATAAAAAAACTATATTTCTAAAATCTCCGGGTCTACTGTTTTTGAAAGGTGGCAGCCCTATACACAACAGAGCTCCCGTATTTCGTCAACTTATACTTAAGCATTGTAAATTTCTGTCAAACATCGAGCAAGCGGGGCAGGCAAGCATTAGCAGTGGTGCCCGGGTTCATGGGGTGAGATTTTTCTCGGTCTTGGCGGCCAATGCGTTTGCCCACTGACCGCATGGCGGGTCTGATCGAGAGAGATTGGTTGAGGGAGACCTAACCCCGACCTCTCCAGCCGGTATCTCTGGACCCACGTCTTGCACCGAAGTTGGAGAGATGGATTCATACATGCGTCACTCCTAGACACATTGACCCTCCGATTCCTACCCATCCCTCATACCTTTTTCCTTCCCAGAACTTCTTCTCTTTCTTTTCCCTAAAAATACCCTGAACACAGCATCCCCAAAGATGACATAGGCCCTGAGGGAAATTATTTTCCTCAGGGCCTTCTGAGTGGAGCTAATGTAAAAAAAGCATTACGGTTTTTGATTATTTTCCGTTGGCTCGATATCGAACAAAAAAGCATCGAGCGATATGGCACACACGTTGAGACATGTTCGAATCTGGGGTCTGGATAAATCTTTATCCATTTTATTTAATATGCGACATCTATTGACTGTTCTGCAAGTCTAGGATGAATATTTTATTTTTATTTTAACTTTATGAGAAAAACCTCAAATTGTAATATTTAATTAAATGAAGACAATATAAGCAAAACTCAATCGAAAATCTGGAAACAGGAAAATCAGAAAAAGATACACCTCTGGGACTCAAACTCTCTTCTTGTGTCCCAATATATCTTTGAGAGGTGTCAATATCTTTGTCTGATTTTTCTGTTTCCAGATTTTCGAATAAGTTTCGCTTATATTGTCTTCATTTAATTAAATATTACATTTTGAGGTTTTCCTCATAAAGTTCAAATATTTTTTTTTTAAAGTGGTTTACACACGGTGGTAAGTTTCGATTCAAATTGTATACTTTGAATAAATTTCCACATAAGTGGCCGAATATTGAATAGCCGTCAATGGAATGAAAACTTTGTAGTACTTTTTTAGATTTGAACTCCAGTTCCAGAGTACCAACTGCCTTTACGAATAAGCTGAGTATCTACCAATCATCTCTTATTCAATCAGATCCTAAATGTTTTTACGAACCTCAAACCTCAAAGCATAAATCATAAATCGACGCAGATTCCCGACTTCCGGATCTTTTACCCAAATGGCAACGATCGCACCGGTTCGGGTTCGGGTTCGGTCACCGACCGCGACCCTCCATTGTGCAAGTGCGCTGATTCGTGAAGCCGAATTATTTCGGGTACACCAATAAATTATAAGTGTAGGTATCTGCAATAATAAAAATACGACACGGAACTGGCGGATTTATGCTTCTAAAGAATTCTAAATATTCGCATTTGCAGATACGATTGAAAGAAATTGCACGGAAAGTGTGGTGAAAAATAAATTGCACGGAAAGTGTGATGAAAATGATACGGGGGAACATACACGGTTCATAATGGAGTTCTGACAACAACCCTGGCGTACAGACAGTGAGGCTTATAACAGAGGAGGAACGAAAGTATGCAGTAAAAACGAGATTTCCAAATATGTTTTTTTTTTCAAATTTTAGTAACGTCGCTTCGTAGGGAAAAAGGGCTTGCACCTTTTTTGTAGAAAATTTAACGATCTACAAACTCTTCTCATATTTTTTTTCTGTAGCCCTCGCCGTTTGAGAGATATACACAAAAAACAAAAAATTTGTGACCTTTGACCTCGGATAAAAAACAATGCTAATACTAGATCGATGGGGACTTTTAACATAGCATTTGTAATGACGTATTCAAGACCTGTAAAATAATTCAGCTTGTCCGGAATTAATGCTAACTCAGCACATTTTTTCGTTTATTTTGACTGGACTATCCCTCCTTTCCATAAAAAGACCCTTCACATAATATGTAGCATCCCCAAAGATGACATTTTGATTTTTTTTCCTCGGGACTCCTGTGTGGAGATAATGAAAAAGGCTAATAACCGTTTTTCACAATCCTACTCACAATCAACTACTGAGCCGAAATTTTGGCTTAACACTTCTCAAATTGACGAATACGCTCTTCCCAACGCAACTCTCCGACCAACAGGCTAATCGAGCGTTACTAAACAAGCACTTAGCTGATCGGAGACTCAGATTGATCAACCGAAAAGTTGGGAACAACGGCCGTTAGAGCAATCTCCGTCCACACAGAGAAAAGGTTTTCAGGAAAATATTAGGCTGCGTACACATGCATGAACAAAATGCGAACCGAACTACGAATTATGTGAAAGGAATGAAGCAACAGTAAACGGTGCGAAATGCCACTTGCAGTTACTTCGTTTCTTTCCCACTATTCGTGGTTCGGTTCGCGTTTTGTTACATGGACTTGGACACGCAAGTGGATGAAAGAAGAAGTCAGGGACGCCCCAGGAAGACATGATTCGAACAAGTGGATTTGCTGGCTAAAACTGAAAGTATTCAATAATCAATAGTCTTATGTAATCAATCATACGATTGATGATTGAATCAAAATCATCCAAGAAACATTGTATCCCATCACATCATACCCTCGTAATAGCACGGATCCAACGTGTTATGATATTCCGTGACGGGGCTATCTGTAAATCCAATGCTCGTGAATAATTTAGTGGGCATAAGCGGCCCCAAACCCACGGCAGCGAATAGGGCCACTAAGTACCCCAACCAAACTAACTACACGGAGATAGCTCGGGTCAATATGCCCAACTTGTTATTACATCGTATCCCGAATAAACCTGACTCCTGACTGTTGAGTAGCATCTACACCGAAGGATATTTTATTGGTAGGGAACGAGTTTGCCCAACACATTGCTAAAATAATGAGTGTTTTAAACGTTGATTTTTTCATGATCCGGGATGGAAAAGGACGTGTTCTTTTTTGGTACCGATTTTCGTACAGATTTAAGGCGCCGTATCCCTGCTCAAAAAGAAGAAGATGGAGAGATATGTAATTACGAATGTTGGAGAGAGCGCGCTAATATTAAAACGATAAAATTAAAGCGAAATTGTGAAAATGTTTAATAAACCACGACTTGTTTAAAATAGAGCAAAAATCTCGTGAGGGTTTTCTAAAACAGCATTTAAAGAAACACTGCGAATTTTTTTCATACATATAACTATTTGTAAAATAACTGAAACAAACGCTTTTATAATAATTTTCGGAGCATACTTTGCGATTTTTTTTCTATCGAGGGAATTTCATATAATTTGCGTTTCGGCGTGGGGAATGTATAGATATTATCTTCAAAAATAACACAATTTTTTTAAGATTTTTCCCGGATTCACGCTTATGTTTAAGGGAGATATGTAAGAAATCGGTAGAAATTCGGGTAGCGGCGGCTTAAGGCCCGGCTTCCCGCCTTTCTACCGATTTATTACATATTTTCCTTAAACACCAAGGTTTAAAGCTCTTAAAAATAAAATAAAAAATTTATGGTATTCTTGAAGATAATATTTTTCCCCACACCGAAACGGCAATTATATCATATCATAGTTTTTCCACACAAACGAAGTAATTAAGTATATGAAAATCCCTTGATAGAAAAAAAACGCAAAGTATGCTTCGAAAATTATTATAAACGTTTTTTACAGTTATTTTACAAGTTACATGTAAGAAAAAATTCAGTGTTTCTTTAAATGCTAATTTAGGCATTACCCAAGAGATTTTTGCTATATTTTAAACGAGTCGTGTTTTATCAAACATTTTCACAATTTTCGCTTAAATATTATCGTTTTTAATATTAGCGCGCTCCGTCTAACGTGTGTATTTACGTATCTCTCCTTCTTCTTCTTTTTGAGCGGGTAGGACGTAATTTGACATCTGTCGTATTTTTTTACATTATCCCCACATATGAGGAAAATAATTCCCCCGACGGCCTATGTCATATTTGGGGATGATGTTCGGAAGGCCTTTTTAGGAAAGGAATTTCTGGGAAAGAAAGGGGTACAAAGGGTGGGTAGGAATCTGGGAGTCAGTGTGTCCAAGAGAGTTGGACGTATGAATCTATTTCTCCCACTGCGGTTTCGAGAAAGTCTTGCTGGAGAGGTCAGAAGGTGTCCGTCAACCAGTCTCTCCAGATCCGACCTTCCACGTAGTTGGTGGGCAGACTGCCCGTTTCCTGTTTATGACATCGAAAATAAGCATGCATGGATATTGGATTTTAAAACACGATAGACCGAAAGCAAAAATATTAATTAATGCGTCGTCTGTATAATACCATTGAACGTGACCATGTAGATATCTACGCAAACAGTCTCACATACTTCAAAAAACAAATTAAAAATCTTCTCCCATGATATGTCATGAAGAACAATTATATAATTATGTAATTGCTTTATTATGATGTCTTTTTTTTTTTTAATTATTTATTGAATCATTTATTATAATTACAATTTTACAACAAATATATATTTTTTTTACAGGTATTTTTTTTTTACTACCCTTCCATTTAAAGCATTTGCTTGTGTATGGAAGGGGAGTGTACATAAATGCTATTAGTTATTAGTTAGTACTTAAATAATTAATTGTACATAAATATATGTGAGCTGCAGTATGTATTTGATAATGGTGTGAATTTTTAAAAAAAAAGAAAGAATGTAATGGAAAACTAAGGATATTTGTAAGATTAATTGACAGTAGTTTTTTTCTTAAGAATATTTTTAAAATGTCTCTTGACAGAGAGCAGTATTCGGGTTTTATCATTAATGCTTCTGATTTCTTCTGGTAGACGATTGAAAAAAGTTCTTCCCTGGTAAGTATAATGATGCTGTGCAAAAGACGTATTTAGTTTTGGGCATAGAAAAACATGTTTAAGTCGAGTTCTGTTTTCATTTAAAAATGGATATTTATCTTTTTCCTTTATAATTTGAATCAATGAATTTTTAATATTGCTAACAACCTGGCAGCGGCTACATGGTGTCAGAGTTGCGCTCGGGGACTACGCCCCGTATAGGAACCAGAACCTCGCTGGGCCCGGGTGCCACCAGGAGGGCGGCACCACAGGGCGGGCTCCGACCTACCTTGCAGGCGGCTAGCTCGAACCAACGGCAAGCAGGGGAGACCCTCGTCATCAGGGTGGTGTGGTCGCCGGTAGGCTGTTTGGAATGTGTTACATGGGGGGAAATACTGGCCGTGATCACCCTCGAACAATCTCCTCAATAAAAGAACGGTATTTAGGTAAAACAAACAAAATGTATTTTGAGAAAACACAGAAATACAAGGTTAAAAGGCAGTTCCTGGCTAGAATGTCCCTACACGGTAAGTCTCTCAACCTGTCCTCTCTGGGGTCGTCATTGCTCAGGTAAAATCGCGAGGGCAAATAGAACACATTAATTTAAGGGGGCTTACTGCGATGGAGGCGGCAGGTCCAATCCTCGTCCGCAGCAGAGGGGATCTCGTTCCAACAGGAGTCTCCAGGTGAAACGTCCCACACACGTAAACATTGTCACTGTACTTTAAATTACGCCTCGGCCTTGTCTGCCGTAGCATCTAGAACACGCATTTGCGTATTAAATTCCCGACGCCATATTGCGTCGCGGATGACTCGGGCCACAAAGGTGCCCTGCGGAGAGAATTTCTCCTTAACAAAACAATCGACTGTTCGCGGAGCGCTCTCCTAGGAAGTGTGGAGAGTCGGCGGCTTCGCCGACCGTTGCTCGCATTTGGCTCCACTAGCGCGCGCGGCGCGCTTGCGGCGAAAGAGCGAAACTGTAGTCTGTGCAGTGGCGTGGGTGAATAATTAGTAGGGGCTTATTTGTGCATCGTAACAATATATAAATCTTTAAATGTGGGTACTTGAAATTCTTCAAACAGGCGTTCTGTTGGGTAGTCTAAGGATTTTTTTAATATAATTTTAATAATTGTCCTTTGTACAATTTCTATTGGAAGAAGGTTACATTTATACGCGGATCCCCAACTAATAATAGCGTATTGTAGAGTGGATTGAACTAAGGCATAGTAGATTAAATATAGATTTTTTATCGACAGAAAATTTCTAATTCTTAAAAATATATATATTAATTTTCTGATTTTGTTTACTACTTGACATATTTGTTCCTTCCATTTCAGATTTTTGTCGATAATTACTCCGAGATATTTAATTTTATTTGATGTTTTTAATATTGTACAGTTTGATTTGCAATAATTTTGGCTATGAATTTTAGTATTATCGTGTAAGACAATGTTAAAATTTTTGGGAGCATCGTTTGGATGGATTGCAAATGGAATTACAAATGTCTTTTCACTATTTAGTGAAAGTAAATTAGTGTCGAAAAAATTCTTAAGCGTGTTGAAGTCTTTTCACTTATTATTAATACTGTATCGTCGGCGTATGATGTAATTTGACCATTTAAATGTTGAAAAAAAATATCATTTACATATATGGTAAAAAAAATTGGTCCAAGCACTGTACCTTTCTTTTTTTTGTTTCTCTGCAGGTTATGATTTTTGTTTGACACTACCACGTTTTATATTTTATTTTGATTATTTATCATTATTTCTGTTATTACACTACAAGCATCTCTGCTTAGTAACAACTAAACATTGATGACGTATGCTGTGAACATTTCTAATTGGAGTGTTAATATCTATGTACATTGTACATCCCAACGGCAATTTAATTACTATAATAATTGTTAACACTTTGTAAATGTTTCAAACAATAAATAAATAAATATATTGGGAAGTGGAGCAAATTGCGGCGAGCGCTGTAGCTGCTGTGTTGCAACTTTAAACGAACGAAGCGGTTATATCTGAAAGTTTACATAAAGTTAGATTGTGTATTGGCAATTGTTCTAGTACTCAACTGGCAACTAATAATGGTTGATCGGTACGGGAAGTCGACCAAACTGATCAGAAACGATCTCATGAAAATAGGCAACCCGTCAAAGTTGTCGATTGATATAATATTAATAATACTAGCAGTTAAAAACCCGCACCGCAAGTTTTGTGCTGCTAGGCACTGCGGGCGGCTTTTGCTTCGGCTTTAGTGTTGGTGACCATTTTATAAATCCGATAGGAACTTGTTCCAAAAATAGCCGGTCCCTCGGATCCCCTGATGGACAGCTAGTCACCGGGACAAAGTAACCGCGTCAGGCAATGACGTCATATATAATACTAGCTGAAGTCCCCGGCGATGCCCGGGCTTTACACAGAGTTTTCGAAATCAAATTTAGACAGTGACCTTCCTCTTGTTTTGAAGATTACATGTGCTAAATTTCATCAACCTCAGCATAAAACTATAGATTTGCATACAAATCAAATCCGGTTCCATGCCAACTCAGAATCAAGTCAACTCATCAACTCTCTGAAAAGTCATTGTAATGAAAAAAATAATTTTAAAATATGCGTTAACCCTAACCTAACATAACCTATTTAACCAATTATTTGTATTTTTTTATCATCACTCTTAATGACCTTTCTGAGGTGCTTCTAAGTTGGCGTCACCACACTTAAATACTTGTACTTATCTTTAATATTTCAAATTGTAAAAGGTGGTTGGCTAAAGAGTGTTCAGCCGATAAAGGCGACTATTTAATACTTTTTTACATAGAGAATGTTGGGGTCTTATTTCAAACATCATCATCATCATCATCTACGTTTTAATCGGCTCCGGGTGTTAGCCATTCGCTTCCAGTAGGTTCTCGGGCCTCTCCTTCCTGCTCCAATTCTCTTCCATTGCACTCAGTGACCTCTTCCCCGGTCTGCCGCAGTCACCTTGCATTTTTCTACATGGCCAGCCCATCACAGAGACTTTGGAATCTACAGAAACTTAACGATGATGGTTACGTGCATTCGTTGATTATTACATTCTTGGGTTCATTTTTATATTATTTATTTGAACGCCATAAAATGGCTTTTACAATCAAATGATATCTACATGAAATTACAATCTCAGTGGTACACAGGAGGGTAATTATAATAATTTAATTTTGTAGATTAGATTTAGGGTGGGTAAGAAAATTTTAAATTTAATTAAATCTATATAATATATTAGCGAGTAATCGGCATGCGTTGCAAAGCCACTCAAAGTTCTATGTTTTAATCCTGTTTATTAAACTGCTTTTGGATAATTACACTTTTTAATGTATTTGTTTTTCCATCTGTCTGGTCTGGTCTAGTGCGTACATGAATAAATCAGAAGGTTTACTGATTCATGAGCAGGCCATATACAGCTATCCGTGTGAGAAGCATGGAATGCATTTTCCAAAATCACCCCCGGCTATCCCCTACCGCTACTCTGTCTCCTTTGTAATTCCTCCCTCTGCCCCTCCTTCGCCCCACACCTTATCGTCCCCCTTCCCCTGCGTATCCTTTCCCATGCGTCCCCATTCCCGCCCCTGCTTCCCTCTCGCGTCTCCTTCCCCTCCCGTGTCACCCTTCCTGCGTTCCACCTCCCCCCGCGTTCCCCCTCCACCTTCTTACCTTTCCCCCTCCGTCGTCCGCTTTCCCGCGGATTTCCCTCTTCCTCGACCCCCTCCCGGATTCCCGCAACCTCTCTCCTTCCATCGCTGCCACTAAACTATATAAAAACACATTTTACTATTATTCTGGGCCTCGACCTTCAGGTTGCAGTAGTATTTATTATAGTCTCCAATCCCTGCATTATCGACAGCTATGTGCGGTCTATGGGTAACCTCCCAATATCCAGTATATCTAAAGTGACCAAACGTCCCGTTGTCGCCGGGACAGTCCCGTTTTCAGGCAGCGTGCCCCGGTGTCCCCGAACACAGCTTAGGGACGCCAAAATGTCCCGTTTTCGAAAAGAAAAAAACTCGTAGTAGAATTTTTAAAAATATAAAAAAGAGCTCATGCTTTTTATGCGCCTACACAAACATACCGGTAATCTTGAAATACATAAATTTCTCAAATAGCGAACTCTAACATGACATGAAAAAAACATTGCTATCATGTCAATTGTATTGTATGAAAGTGTGAGGCACCTACAACGAATAAGTTTATTATTTATAGAATAATGAAATAATTTTACTTTGTATAAACCACTGATTTGATGTACAAATCCGACCGGTTTCGGAACAAACGTTCCTTCGTCAGGGAAAGCTTATACTAATTTGACAGTTTCGAACAATGTTTTATTATGGTAGGGGTGGAGATAATAATGTAGATTATATTATTATATTATATTACATATTTTGAAAAAAATACAGGGATAAATATTCTTCATATTAATCATAAAGGAAAACGTTTAGATAACTTAGAAGCCTTGGAAATTAAAAAATCCCTTAAAAATAATGAATCTATTATCAACAAACAAAAAATATTGTCATATAGCCCAATCATGGATTTGTTCCCCTACCCACCCACTCTACACTAATACCTACCTACCCAATCTACATTATTATCTCCACCCCTACCATAATAAAACATTGTTCGAAACTGTCAAATTAGTATAAGCTTTCCCTGACGAAGGAACGTTTGTTCCGAAACCGGTCGGATTTGTACATCAAATAAGTGGTTTATACAAAGTAAAATTATTTCATTATTCTATAATGGATAACCACAAAGTAATAGCTACATTCAAAAATATTATTATTTATATTTTATTTAATTAATGAAGGGGCTCGAATTCCAATAATCCATACGTTTGGTAGCTGCAAGACGAGTTGTGATCTGGCCTCCTACATAGTAAAGAACATTCACCCGTTAAGAGCGTTTAACCAGCCAGCGGACAAAAAACCACATTTCGTCGAAAGTTGTTCTTACGATCGTGCAGGGCGATTACAATGAGAAAGATTAATTATTCTCCGTACCAGCTTTTTTAAATTATAACTCAATATCGAATTTATTTCAATCCAAATTAGCTTTAATTTATACCTTCATCCAAAAATGCTGAAAGGCGTGATGATAAAACTATTAAAATAATGTACTTTTTGTAATTATTTTTTGATTATAAGTATTTATCATTTAATCAGAATGTTAAAAAGATCTGAAATATATTAGTTTGTAAGTGCGCAAATAAATACACAAATATAACAATTTTCGTCAAGAAACACATGTACGTACATATCTTTTAATGATTTTATTGAAACTAAAATTAAAATTCTAAAACATGCGTTTGCTAGATAATGTATTGATTTATTTTACTGCATGATTATATTATTTGAAATGGGTGTGGTATAATACAAAATCTTTTTTGAAAATTTTACAAATCTGCCAACGACCTATGGAATAACCTTATTATACTAAAAATTAAAAAAAAATCTCAAAATTTATTACATGCGAATGCTAGATAAAATAACAATCTTTCGAAATTCATTTTTAAATTTTTTGTGGAAAAGAGTCAATACGTCTAAAATCTGATTTGAAAATGACATATTTCTGGTTTTCTCTGGTAATGCCATCTTAAATCCATGCTAATTTTAGTCAAAAACATTTTTACCGCAACATATTGCTTTATTTCGTTTAATAGTAAAACAAAACTCTTTAAATTTTGAACAAGGGTCTAGAATTCCCATCGTCCATGCGATTGGTAGCTGCAAGACGAATTGTAATATAGCCTCTTGTACGACGCTCTTGTGGCGATTTTTCGCAAAAACAGCGCAATATAAGTTGTCCACCTACCTTTTTTCCGGTGTCCCGGTTTGGGGAAAAAATAAATGGCCACATTAAGTATATCACAATTTCTTTTTGTTCAAATCCGTATCTTGAGTCCCAAATATACTTTATTTCGTAAAAGCACTCGACATTCTCGGAAGTGGTAAAGTTATTAATTGTCCTGACCTTCAACTTCTTATCTAAATTTTTCCTAATTCATTCTGTCCCTTCTATGTCTATGGCCATCCAACACCCTCCGCACGTGCCTTGAATTTATAATAGGTCGGAACAACGAATTCCTGCATATTCGCCACAAAACAATCAATTAATTTGGGGATTTTCTGATGTTTTTTTTTCGAAGAAAACTTCTTCGGAAAGGTTTTCACTTTGTGATGGCATTATTTATTTTAATGAAAAGACGAATAACTTTGTTTACATCACTTTTATTTGTACACAATCTACATGTTTCGTGAACACCAGGATTAAAAGTATACTAAACTTAAAAAAATAAACATAGATCATATATGAGAGGAAGGGGTAGGAGGAAGGGGAGGGGTAAGATTGAGGGAACTTTATTCAAATTGGGGATTTCAAAGTCATTAGCAGGGAAAGACCAGTTAAGTGGGAAAAGGTTCAAAAGAGGGTTTATAAAAATTTGTTGCTTATTAATTATGTCTGCTTTATTATTTACATTTTTCTTAATTTCTAAAATCTCTAAATTATTTATCTGTGATGCCTTATAACCCGTATGTAATATTTTAAGTCCATGGTTTTTGTCAAAATTATGATAATTTTTTATTAAATGATCTGCGAACTCAGATTCGCTATTGCCATTTAATGCCCTGAGATGTTCTTTAACCCTTACTTCAAAGTTTCTATTTGTTCTACCTATATAAAAGTAATTACAGTCTTTACAATTTAGTTTATAAACGCCCGATTTTTTTGTTGTAATGTCGCTATCTTTGTTATTAACGATGAACTTTTTTTAATTTATTATTTTATTTGTATAAAACGCTGGTTGTATAGTACCGGTAATATTTTTACTAATTATTTTTGACATATTGTTATTAACAAATAGAATTCTACGCCATTGATTATTTATTTGTTTAGAAAAAGGGTAAATATATAGTTTTAAGAATTTCTGTTTATTCTTTTTATTTATTAGTTGATTTATTAATTTAGCAGAATAACCATTATTAACTGCTATTTGTTTAATAATATTTAATTCCGAAGTGTAATTCGGAACAGACAAAGGAATCGTAAATAATCTATTAATCATAGAGTGAAAGGCCGCGAGTTTTTGAGAATAAGGATGATTTCATTGTAGATTGTGTACAAATAAAAGTGATGTAAACAAAGTTATTTGTCTTTTCATTAAAAAAAAAATCTGATATGTTTATGTTGCATGAAATATCCCATTTTTTTAGTTTCATGTGTGCGATCCGGGATTCGCAGTTGGACTGCCGCGCTTATCGCAGTGAGATTCGCACATAAGGAATATTCTAATCAAAATGAGTCTTGTTTGCCGTAGTTTTTCCTTGGGAGTTTAAGGCTTAGAAAAGTCTGCCGCAAAACACATCAAAAAGAGCCTTTTTAGATTCCATAGATCACTGACTAAAATTTTATGAAGGGTTCGAAAAAGAGAATAATTTTCAGATAAAGATCAGGACGTGCTACATTCTATTTCATCTCATTCACTTCCCCACCCCCTTCAGCCTCAGAACATACCCCAAAAGGGTTTGCCAAAGTCACAATGACGCGGGACAGTCGTGAGCAGATTGGACTAGTGCGATATTCACATAAAAAAAATCTTTTAATTTCTGCATATAATTATTCAAAACAGGAATCTATCAAATAAATTACTTATACCTATAATATACTAAAGCGAACACAAATTGGGACAATTATTTTAATAATAAGTTACAATAGAAAATGTAATAGGAAAATCAATAAATAAAAGCTGACAATACACCCAAATCAACGAATACGAACTGTGAGCACACTCCCACATAGGAAATATTCAATGTACGAGTATGTAGTTATGTATTCTATGTCAAACAGTCCACATCCTCGCTATGTGCGATATTTCTCGCTCAAATTTAAGCGGGCTAAATCTGACGCTCAAGTCTTGATGAGCCGGAGTCTTGATGTTCCTTTGTTTGACGCCGGGCGGCGTATTTACAAAACCTATACCGATTCAGTCGCGGTAACGACAATTTACATTTTGAATATACCTCTACATTGGTTATTTTTTATCACATTGCAAAAACAAAAATTGTTCTAAAATCTAGATAAAATAATCTTTCTAATGTGTGTATTAGAAATTAATAATTTTATTTCTAAATATTTAAATTTTGATAATGAAAATTTAAAGCGACTGAAACGCGGTAGGGATTGTAAATACGCCGCCGGGCGCTAGCAATCAAGTAAATAATATTGAATACTTCCATATCACTGAAATTTACGTAAATTACCTAATTTTATAAGAGTTGACTATTATATGAATATCGATGTTATTAATTGATAATCAATCTAAAATAGTCTGATAAGGGATTTGTTTTCAGCAATAAGGTTATAGATTAAATTTAGACTCGCCATTGTCTCACAAGCTCAAGATGTGTGGCAAGTAATAAACGCTCTTATGTTTTCAGTAAATTCTTAATACAAAAGTTATTCATGTGTGTGTACGAACGACATATTGCTTGAAATGGCTTTAGCCGTGTTTGGTGACCAGATCTGAATAGCCAAGTACTTTCCCACCTTCCTCTTCCCTATCTCCTTCCCCTCCCCACTACCTTCAGCCTCACAACAACCCAATTGGGGATGCCATAGTCTCACTGGCTCCAGACGGGAGCAATTGGGACTCTTGTGCGGTATTCATGTAAAAAAACAAAATCAGTAGTTTGTTTTTACAAAGAAAAAAGAAATACGTTCCTAGAGGAATAGATTAAAATAATAATAAAATATAATAAATAAAATAATAATATAAGACAATCCGTGTAATACCTGGTGATATCCAGGCTTGCGACCTATATATGGATTAAGCCCCGTTTATAATAGGAATAAGCGTTAAGAATAGGTCGATGCCGTAATCCGTAATATTTTAGATTGTCGTTTATAATTGGAATAGAAATAGAGTAGAATACGCTCATAAAAGTGACTATACCACTGTTACTTGTCTATATCAACTGTCAACCGAGAGTATACTTTAAGTCATATTGTTTTATACTGTAAGTAAACAAATATTGAAACGATGGATTCGTCAGACAGGTGACCGGCCAACTCAGAAAGAAATCAACTCAGAACGACCTCAGAAAGGTCATTAAGAGTGATGATAAAAAATATTTAAAAATTGGTTAAATAGGTTAAGTTAGGTTAGGGTTCCCGGCTATTTTTAAATTAATTTTTTATAGCTTTTAATGACCTTTCTGAGGTGGTTCTGTTGGTTTCACCTGAGTTTTCATGGAACCGTCAGACAATGTTGCATGCGGAATGTTTATGTCAACTCTGGGGCTAAGTAAATACTTTTTCACAAAATTATTGTTCAACTAAACTGAATAGTAGATACCACAGAGTATAGAGTATCGATGGAAAATACATAAGTGTCAGCATATAGACTGAATGCTGTAGAAATGAGATCCCTGAGGCGTATGTGTGGTAAAACCATGCACGATCGTGTGAGAAATGTGGAGATCCGCGAAGAATGCAAGGCTGATGTAAGCGTGATGAGTAAGATTAAGAAAGGGACGCTCAGATGGTTTGGGCATGTAGAGCGAATGAACGAGGAAAGGTGTGTAAGGAGAATATATGACGCAAATGTGAATGGGAGAAGAAATCGGGGACGCCCAAGGAAGACATGGCACGACCAAGTGAATCAGATACTTGAGTCGGGCCGGAGGCGTCTACTAATAATAGATATCTACAGGAATTCCAAAAACTGAAAAAATCGAACTAATATCTATGAGAACCAAAGTGTTGACGAATATCTACAGCTCAAACTGTTGACTAATATCTACAGCACTGGCAGAGGTTGGATTGCGATTATGTGTAGCATATTGGAATAACGTAATATTGCGTATGCAGCTTAATAACTTAATTTATGTAAGTATTGTTAGCGGACCTAAATGGGGGTCCCTATATTCTGCCGACAGACTAGCTCAGGTTTTAGTCAGCAGAGCGGGAGAGGCCCTCACCACCAGGGTGGTAGGATCTGTGAGGCGTGTGTGGGTCTTTCCTGAAATAAAGCTCAAATTTTTACGGGCTGGGAGAAGGCAGTGAAACCAGTAATCAGGGTAAACATCAGTTATATTGGGTAAAACATCTGCGTAAACACAATATCACAATAATGCATACATAGTAATTCAGGGTAGCAACAACAGTTATATCTAAAAAGGAGGAATCTGTCTCTATAATCTCTCTGGAAGGGCTATTTATCTCCGCGGTGAATTTACTGCGAACACACGCAAATAAGGGGGGAAAACAGCTTGGGTACTTACAGCTGGGGGCTGAACTCTTGTAGATTCAGTGACGGGAAAGAATATAGCCATTCTTGGAGTTCCCGCAAGTCACTATGCAAAACACGCTGCATCGTGGCTTGCAGAATGTTCCGGAACTGTGCGGAACGGTTTACGACAACACGGGCGCTCAAGCCAGGCGCTGGAGAAGAGTGGCGGTTGGCGGCTCGCTGTCGACGGTGGCTTTGCTGGGTTCCGCCGCCCGTAGCGCGCCGGTAAGCTAGCGGCGCGGGAGTGAAACTGTAGTTTGCGCAGTGGCGTATTTGTGTATCGTAACACCATGTATGTAAAAATCCCTAATATCGGACTATTGGACACATTTAGCTGATTAGTCCAATCTACGCTCTGTAGATATTAATCAACACTGGGACCGTCATAGATATTCGTCCGACCTTAGCTCTGTAGATATTAGTCAACACTCTGAAGTTCGTAGATATTAGTTCAACACATGAGCTGTAGATGTTCGTCCGACATACAGGCTGTAGATATTAGTATCTGGAGTCGTCGGGCCATGTGAAGAGTCGGAATAATAGAAGAGCATGTATGAGACGATGTATGAATGTGAACGAGGCAAGGAGTGTGTGCCAAGATCGAGTTGTTTGGCGGTCCGTCCTCTTTACCTACCCCTGCGGGGAAACGGCGTGATGGTTAGTTAGTTAGTCAGCTTGATCTAAGCTTTCTGCAATCCGTAACCGTAAAAGATAAAGTTGAACCATCTCTTCGGTTGTGGAAAAAAAATAACTGATTATTGCCATCTATTATAAACGGGATACACAGGTTTTCTATCTTCCAAATTCTACGGCCTAGGCCTAGGGCTTACCAAATACTAGGGATTACAGACTATTCCTATTATAAACGCCACTTTATGTTCCAAGCCACACTAAGCTCGACATTCCAAGCAAGCTGAGCTTAAAATCAACCGATATACTGGGCCTATGTAACCGCGATAATTTGATGTGAAGCGCGAAGGTTCCGACATTGTTATGTGTGAACGACCTTGAACTTGATTCTGTAATCATTCCGGCCTAGAAAGAGGTCAAAACAGCTGCTCTAATATTATTGAAGTAGCTAACGAAATTATTGAATGATGAACTAATTTTAATTCCTACGGAAGACATTAGAAAAAGAAAGGATAATCGCATATAAAAAAAAACATACATTCCATCTGCAAATCAGGTGAACTATTTAAACATGTAGGTAAGTAAAAAAAAAAAAAAAAACGAGTGTGCTTTAGACCACACGACTAAAGTAAAACTTCTTTGGCTCCATCTATATGATAGGAAGAGAGAAAGAAAATGTGCGCGCGCACTGCTCTCTCTTGCTCCTACAGTGTGTTACAGACAATAGGCCTGCACTGTGTCTTAGATATACGAAACGTAACTGGCTATGAGAGAAAGAGAAAATGTGTGCTCGCACCTCACTCTCTCTCTTGCCCGTACAATAATATCATCATCATCATCATCTTCTTCCCCTTGTCCTATTCGGGTCGGGTACCCATTGCATCGACAAGGCTCCTCCGTACGTCCCTGTCTTCATGTCTTGTGCTGATTGTTCGAACTCCAGTAACATACGAAACGTAACTCTCTCTCTCTCTTTCTATCTTCACTAACTTATATCTCCCTCTCAACTACCGTTCGCCTCGCTTTTCGTAACGCTCTCGTCACGCACTCACCAGCTTACTCCCCAAGTCAAGCGTGCGTAAAGAAGTTTTACTTCAAAATATTTTTTTTTTTTCCTAGAATTAGATAAATATTTTTTTTAAACATTGAATATTAGGTTAAGATGTTTCAAACTCTATCTACCTACGTACTAAAAAAAGATAAATGTAGAAAAATATATTTTTTTAAATAATATTATTTTGTCGACTTGCACCTGGTTGAACATACCTACAAGTTATCTGACAGAATATTTTTTAAAAAATTGTGTGCACCTTTTTTGGGCGAATTTTTCCCTTAGCTCTTTTAGGCACAGGTTATGGAAATTACACTTCGTTTCAACGATAACTACAAGAAACAGCTATTCACACGCACAAAATAGTTGTTGTTAGGTTCTTAGTTTGGGTTAAATAAGTAATTCGTGCGTAGGTACCTAGGTATTCAGATTGAAACAAAACTTACGCAAATGTCAATCCATACAAGAAAAATCCAAAATGGCGGAAAAGGGATCTTTTTAAACTGTAAATGTTAAACTATGATTGAATAAAAATGGTTGGTATCCATCCAAATGTAATTATTGTAATTACAATAGAGAACTCCAGTCCAAATTTTTTATTTTTTTTAATGAATAAAGACCTTCAAACTTAAATAACTGCATTTTTATTTTTATTTTCATAGTTAGTTTTAATAGTTAAAATAATTGTCAAAGTTTTAATTTTTCTAGACCATCAGAAAAGCACCATATCTATGGTGGATTGTTAATATGGTGATATGGTCTTCACCCACCGATAGTTTATTTACCTCCAAGTTGTCATATTGAATCAGTGATGTTATGTCGAGGGAAATTTCCCTATATCTAGGGGAGAAAAATATTTTTTAGGGATAAGGGAAATCAGGACAAAATCTAGGGAAATTTCGAACTCTGGCAAAATGTTTATTACATATGACAGTATTACGTATACATATATATTTTTTGGAATTCTTATGAATCTTAATTATTGTTCATGTACTTACTTGCAATGTTATTTTTAACACTGACAACTCAAAATGATATTATATGTATCTAAAAAGATAAATGGGACCCCTGAAAAAAAATTTAATTTATGTTTTAAGTTCTGTTTTTTTGGTGATTGTGGTTAATTTTTATTTTGCAAAGTGTTTTTTTTTTATTTGGAATTCAGTTTCTAATTCAGTGGTGAGTGTATTCGTACTTTTAAATTATTACTTCACGTAGCAAAAAGTGCTTTATTTGGAAAAACACAGTATTATTAGTATATTTACCAAGTTCCGATATCTTTCCAATTAATTAATCATATTAATTAACATATAACAGGATTAGTGTTACACAATCAGGTGGCTACGTAGGTAATTGCGTTAATGTGAAATTCTAGGGAAATTTCACTTCGAAATCTAGGGAAATAATTTTTTTGGGCAGAGCATCCCTGATTTTGTATTTAAGAAAATGGCGGAATAAAATTAAGATAAGATGTGATAGGATGACTCAATGACTTTTGTGTGAGAAATTGAGGCGTTTTTTATTTAAGATTAACTGCTTTTAATATAGAAAAACATTGGTAAAATGTCCACATTTCACCGCTACTGTTATTGTATTTTAACAAAGTGCAATATAAAAATAATGAATCATCTTTGCAAATACAAATGATATCGTTCTTCAATTTTGTCGGTTCAGGCGTGATTTTGTACATTGTTTTATGTATAACACACACAGAAACTGGCATTTATATACACTGCATGACGATTGCGTAATAGCTTGTATCCCTTTACTAAAAACAACTTGAAAATACAATGTCATAATATGACATGACTTTTAACCTCAAATAGGCAAAATTTATTCCAGATTGTCCGCGCCCCTTTCGTAAATTGTTGAGGGCCTAAATTATGTTTCAATAAACACAATAACTATTATTTATCTAAATCTCTATAAACAGTATGAAAATAAACCAAAAACACGAAATATTGAATTGCATATGTGCACAATACACGCAAATGTATATCATTTCAAATATCAATACAATACACGCGATCACCAGGTGACAGTGGGTGAGTGTGACGCGTGACGTCACCATTCACCATTTCAGTAATGCCAACTTGACACTGTGTTTCGAGGAGAGGTTTAAAAATGGACTTTTTAATAATTTTTTAAAAACTCTGCGTTTAATATTATGAAATAAAAGTTATATATTCAGAATCAGCGTTTATTGGTCTATATGAACATATTTTTTTAAAGCCATAATATTTTTCACTGGAGTTCCTTATTACTTAGTTGATTCTTGCTCGTAGTAGGTACCTAATTAAGTTGGATTACCTAATTAATTTACCTAGTGTATTTTACCTTGTGTACCTAATTAATTTACCTAGTGTATTTTCCAAAATCTGTGCCTAATAAAAATGCCGAGGATAGGGGATTTATACTTCACTAATGTAAAATGTGAAAATTTAGTAGGTATGATTTTTACCATTATTTTGTACGTTTTTTGCAATAAAGAATAGTTAAAATACAGATACTATTTAGGATTGAGGTTGAAATTGGGCGTATTTATATAAAGAAATGAAAGAAACCATGTGCTGAATTTGAAAACGATTGAAACTGTAGGAGCCAGAGGTTAGGTAGGTTAGGTACCTACACAAATTCGAAAAAAGTAGTTTAGTAAATAAGAGTGGTAGTAAAGTACCAACCTACATAGTAGTAGTTCGACCGAGGGACACTCACTCAAACGCTTATAACTTTAAACGGCATGGAATTTTAGTTTGAAATTTTCAGAATATATATATTTTTTTTTTTTTTTTTTTTTTTTTTTTTATTGTACAACAGACAGGTTAGTCCAATTATAGTACAATTTTAATTTTAACAACTAACAATACATGTATATATTCTTTTTAAAAGATGGTATGGTGATATCAAACACATCTATATCCGCTGGTAGGGCATTAAGCAATGTCATACCTCTTGTCATGCTGTGTTGAGCCATGACATCTGTCCGACCCTGTGGTATGTAGAATAGGTCGTTTTGATAATTTTTGAATACTTCTACTAAGTATCGATTTTTTAAGAAAGAACAAAAAAAATTTTTGAAGCCTCTACACCTATAGTCACATAATTTGAAGTACAAGTTCGAAACATGATGTTTGCAAACGAAGCATCTGTGTGAGTAGGTACTCTGGTTGCGATTTGCAATACCTGTTTGTAGTGGTGACCTTTCTGTCAAATGATGCACCTTTTCACCTACATGAAATCTGAAAGATTCGAAACATTTGAAGAACATGTTATCTCTTTTTAACCAATGGAAATGGAGAAACGAGACAACGTGAACGTACGTCGGTTAAGATTGCGTAAGAATCTCCAACACCAAACAGCTGACTCGCATAACAAAGAATGATTTTCATAACAACTACTGACACAAGAGGCGCAAATCCGTTTACTCTTCGATTTGTTTAGTCCGAACGTCACAATCCAACATTTACATAAATATTGCATTGCAATATTGAATAACAAACTGCCCCTCCACCACGCAAGCTTGTTTAGATAATATCTCAGCCAAGTAAGGTCATGACATATTGACCGAATATTGATTATTCTCTCGAAAACATTACACATACATTATAACAAACCACAAATATCATGACACAAACGCATATCAAAACTAAACACGATTTTGTGCAAATTTTTGAGTATTTTGGTTTCCAGTTGGCACAAAGTGAGCGTATCTTTGAGACGCAGTAGAATCTGAATACCTTACCTTACTATGCATCCAACACCGACATTATCGTGTATAATCACTGTCAGCGAGCAGTCGCGTTCAATCTGATGAGAATCACGCGCAATTAGGAGCACAAAAAGGACTTTTCACAAGCGACAAACCACTACGCACATACCGCGAACCGAGAGCACTTCGATTTATTTCGTTCTGTTGTGTCCCTCCCGCCAGTTGCTATGGTACACTTGCTCAATAATAACCGGCCATAATTTAGCATTAACCACATGACAATTTGCATTAACGATACATCCAATGTCTAAAAAGCATTCAACTGTAATCAACGGATTCAATTTTCACTGTTTTAGTTCGTTTGTTATTTTAGATTAGGAATGTAAACATTGTTATATGCTACGCCCAAATGCTTGCGACAAGCAGCTTGCCGCAAGCTCAGGCAAGCTCTGACAAACGAATGGCTGGCTTCCACACACTTGCGAGCGCGCCAGTGTGTTCGGAGCATCCAAGCGCGGCGGACGTCTACCTTAGAGTATATATTGTTACTCTAAGGCTATACTATGTTTGCGTTAATCTATTTTTATTTTGGTTCCATGCCAACTCAGAATGAAACCAACTGAGAAACACCTCAGAAAGATCTTTAAAAGCTATGAAAAAATAATTTTAAAATTGCCGGTAACCCTAACTTAACTTAATCATTTTTTTTATCGTGACCTTTCTGAGTTGGCCGGTCACCTTTATTTTAACGCGAAATAAAAGACAAGGGGATAATATATTTTTAATACCATTGAACCATTGAAGAAGATAATACTAATAAAAATATGAAAAAGAACAAGACACAGAAAAATACAATGTCTAGTTCACACGCGGTAAAAGTGAAACCTTCAGAAAACTAAGGTAGAAAAGAGTGGGGAAGCTACGAAGCACCGCACAAAGAGGAGACATTATCTTGCAGGCTAAATCCTATAGATTTTTGTCTTTATATAATATTGCCTTGTATTATAAAAAAAAGTTATTCTAACAAAAATCATGTTTTTTTGTAATAATACTGTATAAATCATCAATAAAATATTATTTATTTATTTTGACTCTTTAGGTAAATCCAGTCGCAATAAATTACGTTAGTGCATTAAATTTATGTACTTAAAAGAATAATAAGTCAGGCTCGCCTCATACGCCATTCATATTCATATGTCTCGTAATATTATCATAGACCGCACGGAGCAAAAAAGGCGTGCATTCGCCACCAGCTCCGAAGTTCCACTGAGCGCGACCGAGCGCTTGCCGCTTGTGGCCAAAATATCCGACCTCGATCGGATCGGCGGCAAGCTCTCGCAAGCTCTTGCAAGCCTACGCAAGCCAAGCCACACGCGCGGCACCAGACGCTGGGGCTTGTGGACGCTTGCAGAGGCTTGCCACGTATTTGGACGCGGCTTTAAAACCTGTGTCAATTTTCTCAACATAGGAATCAAATTCCCACTGCGCGTTTCGATTGCGCATACTGTCTTTAAACTGTATGAAAAAGAATACACCCACGTTCTCACGTACACAACTCGTCTATACTAGGTAAATAAAATAAGAGAGTAAAAAACATTCACAAAAAATGTTTGATTTGACATACATTAGTTTTGAATATTTTTTTAGAATACTTGGTACTTTTTGCTTCAATCTCATATTTTAGTTGCATGGTTTTCAGCGTTTTACAACGAAGTACGGTGATTGTTTATCTTTCTCATTTATATGCCGCAGAAAGCACGCGGCAGATTTGAATTCAATGTTTACAGATAGCAATTTTTTTATTGAAATTAAATTAATAAACCTTTACTGAATTTAGTTATTTATCGGCGGTTTAAAACGTGCTCAACCAGTTAAATTACTTGTATTTTCTAAATGATGGAACCTCTTGAGAACTAAATAATTCACTAACAAAAACTGTAGATATACACCAAAACCATTGGTACTGATTTATAGGTTTAGGTGAACTTACATACTTCTACCAGATGGCAAGTCCTTACCGATTACAAAATGTGAATATCTTACATAAAACTGGTAACCATAAATAGTCTGAGAGTTCTTGTCGGATTCTGGCTTCACAGGGGCTTCATTATGGAGGTTGCACCATTGATACTGACCAAATATTATTTGATATGAAATACCATTCAATTAAAATAGGTAGGTACCTACAAACATGTATTATTTTACTCACCTATTCGGAGAAATGCGAGAATTGCTACTGTTTATAGAAAAACTTTGTATGTACATTGATATGTTAGAGCAAATCCAGAAGAAATTCCTCAGGAATGTATATGCGGAAGCATGGAACCTATCCAAGGTTCATGCGCCATGTTGACTTACTTGAGGAAACTGATTCTGAGTCTAGAAACTAGACAGAAAGCAAGTCTTGCTATTCTGTCTTTCAAAATTCGGGACAATTTCATCGATAGCCCATTTCTCTTGGGTTGCTATGATTTATATGTACCAGACCACTACAGCTGAAGTCGACATCATGACTTATTTAAAGTACCGAACGGCAGAACAGACGTCTTGGCAAAGCATAGCACGACGAGGGGAGTGGTGCTGTTAAATGAAATTGCAAACCATTTGGATGTAAGTGACTGTTCTTTATATGCCTTAAAAATATTATTGAAGAGTCACTTGCCTAAATGCTGATAGGGTAACTAAATTGTACTGTAATTGGAATTATTCTGTTGTACAATAATAATAAAAAATAAAATAAAATAAACTTCTATCAGTAATTACAGAGAAAACCATCCAGCTCATCACCCCAGACAAATCTGGAGAAGACCATGCAGAGGCTTTGAGAGGAGAGAGGGGGCCTTCAAAAGATCGTGGCTACTGAAGGAGCACAAGATGGATACACTAGGAGGCATCTTGTTGGAGCAATCATCAATCCAGGCAACTACACGGTTAAGTCACACAGGTTCTCCCAAATGTAATACATATTATATTATGATCATAATTCTCTCATCACACTTACAGTGTCCTAATATTTGCGCTGTTCTCTGTCATCATAAATGCAAATCTATGCCTTATTGTGATTAATTTTTGGGTTATTAAACCGTGTTGCACTTCCTCCTTCTTTAGCCAACATTTTCGACAGTTTTACAATGTCTATCACAAAGGAAGCAGAACACAGCATAATGACCCAAAAATTAATCACAATAATCTTTATCTTTACTAAGTATAAAATGAAGTCGCTCACGCTGTATGTGCGCTTAGATCTTTTAAACTACGCAATAGATTTTCATGCGGTTTTCACCAATAGAGAGTGATTTATGAGGAAGGTTTTAAGGTATGTAATTTGTCAAGGTTTTGTGTAAATTGGTAAAAATACATAATATATCTGATCTGGCCAAGCGGCAGCGGGCAGCGTGCTGAAAAAACGGGCGGTTTGGATTTGATTTAACAGATGGCGTTGGTTGTAAAAGTTTCGTTAGCCACAGCAACGTGTGACCGGGTCTACTAGTATATACTAATTTTGGTCGTGGAAATCTCAAATCAATTCTAAATCTACACCTACATAATATTAATTTGCCATAATCAGTAATATACCATTTTTAAAATCGCCGTGTTATATAAAACGTTGTTAATATGTACCTGCTGCAAACTGCAAAGAAATTTAGAAGGTTTTACACGTTAATAAAGAAGAAAAAAAGGCAGCAAGGGCTGATGAAATCTAAACTTATGATCGAGCCAGTTCTTTGCTAAGCAGTAAGTAAGGATGGAACTCCACATCTCTGTCGCGGTACACTCCTGGCTTTTTTACAACGGCTTATCATAAATTACCTGGAACGTCCCTGGCTCCATTTTACAAAAACTTGTGCTTCATATAAACCATATTCTAGAAATAGAAAAAGTACAAAAAAGGTTTATGCGTTACCTGTATATGAGGGAATATACATACTACCCATTCCTGTATCCATCGTTGTTCTTAACAGTAATGCTCGATCTTAATACCTTAGAAGCCCGCCGAAAAATATTTTTGGGGAAACATTTTTTTACTGATCTCCGGTACTGTACTGAATCCACCTATGTTGAAAGAGATTAACCGATATGTCCCTAACGCGTATACTCGTGGTAGATCCCACACACTTTTTTATGCTCCGAAAGCGAGAACTTCTTCCTTTCAGAATGCCCCATTAAATAGAGCAATTCAACTGCTTAACGATTCTGCATTGAACATTGACATTTTCAATGTTACCTATAGAGAGTACGGTAACTATCTTTTGACATACGTCTCAACATAGTGAAACTGCCCCCTTGACCATTTTTTTCTGTTATATTTTGTAATCTTCTCCGTAATAACTTGGTGTACAACGTGTCCGGAAACTCGTAGTACAAGCGGGAAACTGGTGAATCTACATCACGTAGAGAACCCAAAAAACTTATTTTTTTCGATCTGAGCATTTCGATTTTAATATTATTTTTTTCTATTTTTCCATTTTTTCGGCAACTAAAGGGTTAAAAAAAATTTTGAGCCCGGTTTACCCTTCGTTGCATTTTATAAGACACTACACAACTGAAATCAACCCTCTAGTGAAAATTTTTTTCAAATTTAACCTAAAAAATTCCAACTTCGGACCCGATTTACTCGAAAACGAAAGCTCAAATCAAAAAAAGTTAAACTACAAAATCGACTCCAAATGTGATGTGGATTCTCCAGTTTCCCGCTTGTACTACGAGTTTCCGGACACCTTGTATAACTGTTTTATGGAGAACCTGAAAAAATAAATAAATATATTTTATTAAAAAATTAAACAATGAAGGTACAGACTACCTATAAACAATGCAATGCAATGGCAAAATAGGCAATAGCACCATTGATATTGTCAATTTGTTTGCGGATCAATTCCAGAGCGTAAACGTATATAGACAGATGCTTTGGAGAGCTTTAAGACCAAGGCACACAATTACTTACATACGAGAGTTACATTAGCACAGTGTATTATTGCAATACCTACATTTCTTAAATATTGAATTGTCAAGATAATGGTTTTCTTAATAAATGAATTACATTCAGAAAAACCTAAAAATTTGTATGCCATGGTGAAAGGTTGCCATTAGACTATTCAATTTGGGATGCGGGTATGGGCACCGCCACCCCGGGAACTATTTATTGGATAACTGACACCTGTTGCATAACTTAGGTCATTCCAAGTGGTTCACTGCGATTGGTGACTTAGCAAGGGTGTCCGGGTTCATGGGGTGAGGTTTTTCCGGGTGGGTGCATCTGCTCATCAACTGCGTGGTTGGCCGGATCGGGAGAGACCGGTTGAAGGAGACCTTTTTACCTCTCCAGCACGCTATACAAAGGTGAAATATTAGATAACAATGTACCATCATACATATATCTAAATACAATACAGTAAAAGTCCATTAGTCCGGCATCCAACAGTCTGGAATGCCCGATAGTCCGGCATCGGAGCTATTCGGAAGTTTTCGGGAGAGTTGACAGATTAACCGTTTTGCTATGTGCTAATGCGTCTGGAAACCACCGAGTGACCCCTTTTGTGATAGGAAAATCTAAAAAACCCAGGGCTTTTAAGAATGTTACACACTTGCCTGTCCAATACGATGCTCAATCAAATGCGTGGATGACTGCCGCCCTCTTTAAAGACTGGTTTTTTCACCACTTTGTGCCTGAGGTCAAGGAATCCTTCAAAAGCCTTGGTCTACCAGTAGAAATATGTTTTACAGTACGTGAGTTACCTGTCTAACAGAATCTTATTTGTTAAAATCAAATATTACATATCCAAGTAATTTTATGCTACTAGTGGTCTACCGCAAGGGAGTCATCTCGGTCCCATTCTATTCCTTATATTCATAAATAACATTTATAAATTGTTTAAACGATACAGAAGTTCTGCGTTTTGCCGATGATATCAAATTATACAGAGAAGTATCCAGTATAAGCGACTGCCTAATCTTAGAGTCAAACCTCAATAAATTACACAATTGCTAACAACTTATTTCTCAATATCGACACTAAAATTTTGTCGAACAAAGACCCCGCCATCTTTCAAATACACAATAGAAAACGAAATCTTAGAAAAAGTCAACGAAATTAGGGATCTTGTTTGATACCAAACAAAATTTTGTAAATCACGTTTAAGAAATAACTAACAAAGGCATGAAGATACTGGAATTTATAATCAGATCTATCAAAGACTTCGATTCGTTGGAAGTTATAAAAATCTTATATTTGTCGGTAGTAAGCAGCTTGTTAAAATACAATTCAATAGTGTGGTCCCCAATTGAGTATGTGCATCACAATTTTTTCCAATTCATTAACTTCAAATTACACATACCTATTCAACAAATAAACTATACATTCTTACTAAATACATTTAAAATGCGTTCCCTAGAAAATAGAAGAAAAATAAATGACATAACTATTTTTTTTTAATTATTCACTCAGAATTAGACTGTTGTGAACTCCTGCTCAATCGAAGTACCAAATCAAAGAACTAGGCAAAATATATTGTTCGGCAACAATAATTCCGGGAGCAACTATCACATACATGCACTTATTCCTCGTTTTCACACACTTGGAAATAAATATACATCAAATAAAGGCATATTTAATATAAGTTCACCTGTATATAAGAGATACCCGAATATAGCATAATATTATTATTTAGGAGCATCGCGTAGGAACGATTGCACTTGTTTTATATTCTTCTGATTGTTCACTTGTAAAATATATATTATGATTAAATGAAAACGAATCATCTAGGAAATCCTATATGTGACCGTTTTCTGATTTTTCTGTTTCAAATTTTCGGTTGAGTGTCTTCATTAAAATTATTTCTGTTGGTTTCTTTTTTTTTCTTGCTCTTTTCTCTATTTTGTATGGTTCCATGACAGTCGATCCGCTGACAATAAGGAACTACAGTCCAATTTTTTAATGAATAATAACCTTCTAACTTAAATACAATATCATTACAACAAAGCAACATGGTTTTACAAAAGGCAGAAATGTGGAAAGTAACCTCGTTCTTCTTACTGAATTCATTGTCGATCACATGGACAACCGCACTCAAGTAGATATCATACATACAGACTTTGCCAAAGCATTTGATAAAATTAATCAAAAACTATTACTCAGAAAACTTTGGTCATTAGGTATATGTAGTAATTTATTTCGTTGGGTTACATCTTATATACTCAAGAGATCACAGGCAGTAGCAATAAAGGGTTTTGAAACAGATTTCAGTGAAATTTCCTCTGGGATCCAACAGGGTTCTCATCTCGGACCATTGTTTTTCATTTTATATATCAATGATTTGGTCGATGTTGTTAAATACTCTGAAATAGAATTATTTGCTGATGATGCCAAGCTATACAAACCAATAAAAAGTCTAAACGATTGTGTCAATTTACAACATGATTTAAACAATATATTTACCTATTGCCAACATAATCAACTATTTCTAAATGTCTCAAAATGTCATCATATTACCTTTTCAAGAAATAAAAATAAAACATTATTTAATTATTCTATAAATAACAACAACATTGCAACAGTCTCAGATATTCGTGATCTTGGAATAACCCTTGATAGTAAACTACAATATAACCTTCATATACAACAAATCACAAATAAAGCTTCCAAAATGTTAGGTTTCATCATAAGAAACACAAAACTTTTTAATAGCATCAATATCATTAAGCAACTCTACTTTGCCTATGTACGTAGTCATCTGGAGTTTGCATCAGTTGTTTGGTCTCCATTTTGCAAAATCCACATAAACAAAATCGAGGCTATTCAAAACAAATTCTTAAAATATCTTTGTTACAAGTCGTTTGTAAGATTTAATAATTATGCAGAGGCAGCTTCACACTTTAAAATTGATTCATTGAGTGTACGAAGGCATCATATGGATGCACTATTCTTGTATAAAGTAGTCAACAATAATATTCAATGCCCAGAGTTGCTAAATAAAATTCAATTCAATGTACCTGCACGTTCAACACGCTCTTCTGCCCTGTTCAGGGTGGATCAATGCAAGACAAACTGTAAGCAGAATTCTTGCCTGAACAGACTATGCAATAGTTATAATAGCGTATTATCCAATGTTGACATTTTCAATTGCAAAACTTACTGAATATAAAAGGTCGATAAAAGAGTATTTCTCTGATGGTTCTTGAATAATGTTATGTTTTTATTGTTTATATTTCTGTTATGATTTGATTTATATGTACAACTTCTCTCCATGGCTACCAATTTATTGATAGATTTTCTTGTTTTGTAATTTTTCATTTTTATATAAAAAAAAATTGTTTTGAGTATATACATATATATATTTTTTTGTTTTATATAATTTTGGATTAATATTCCTTTTTTATAAAATTAACTTACTTATTCTTATTATGCTGTCTCAGTAGAAGTAAACTCACAAGGAGGAAATCCGTAATTGGTTTTATTTTGGCTATTTAATACTATGTACAAACTGAAATAAATATAAACTGTCGATTTCCCGAAAATTAATAAATAAATAACTACATATTTATTTTTATTTTTAGAGTTAGTTTCAATAGTTAAAATAATTGTCAAAGTTTTAATTTTTCAAGATCCCCCGAAAACCACCGTATGTGTAGTGAATCTTGTGATGTCATCACTCCTGAAAAGTTACTATAAGATCGATTATAAGATTTTTAAATTCAAAGTTCGAAGTATTCTCCCTAGAGAAGCATTACTATTTTTTTTGTGCAGTAGTTTTTGAATAATAATAATAATAATTTTTGAATAATAATTTTTTTACTAATAAGAGATACCTTTATTTTTGAAACTGAATTATTTAGGCCTAAATAATGTTTCAATAAACACAACAACTAAATCTCTATAAACAGTATGTAAATAAACGAATAAGATGAAACGTTGTTAATACGATGGCTTGTGTCATACCTACATTCCCATACAATGACTTTACGGTGTTCAGTGACGTCACCACTAAACATTTCAATAATACGAACTTGACAGTGTGTTTCTATGACCCGATTAAAAATGGACTTTTTAATAATTTTTTAAAAACTCTGCGTTTAATATTATTAAATAAAACTTATATATTCAGAATCAGCGTTCATTGGTCTGTATGAACATACTTTTTTAAAGCCATAATATTTTTCACTGGAGTTCCTTATTGGTCCTCCGGCGTACTTATATACAATGTGCAGTTGCTTTAGGAAAAATATGTTTTACCCAATTACACAAAAATATGACTAAGTGACCCTACGGAGATGTGCAGAGAAGATGTAACGCCGAATAACAAAAGAATGAAACATATTTTCATTCAAATGCATCAAGGAAAAATTTGCTTCTCTATACATATACTGTATGTACCAGCGCACAAGTACAAAAAATTGACATTGTGTATAAATTCCTTTGGGTATTTTCGAAGTCAAACTAAATATCTTTTACATTTGAAATTGGTAAATAATATACAAAAAAATTACAATTTTATAGTAAATACCATTTTGGGGGATCAATTGTCAGGGGATTAACTGTCAAGTCACCATTTTGTATAATATAATATACATGTAATGCAACCATATCTAATTATTTGAAGTTTTTTGTTATTTATAATACATTATAAATTCTTGCTCTCTTTTTATCATGAAGTAAAGCACATAAAATATATAATATTGTAAAACCCATCAGCCAAGCGATTCTCTATCTTTTGTGAGATCGAGATAGATCTCGAGCGAGAGGGGTGGGTAGGAATCTGGGGTTCAGTATGTCCTGGTCATCCGCCCCCAAGACATAGACAAACCTCACCCCATGAACCCGGGCACCCCTGCCAAATCACCAAACGTAGCGAACCACTTGGGGTGACCTATGGCAGCGGTGTTGGTTATCCAATAAAGGTTCCCGGGGCGGCGGTACCCATTCTCGCCTCCCAAATTGTCTTAGCACCCTTATGTCTCAGATACTGCTGTGAGTTGGTTATTCATCAATAGATTCAGCTTCTTTCAATAGATGTCGATAGCATAGTTAGTAATACAAAGTTTTGCTGTATCCCAACAGATGGTAGTTAAGCATGATATCAGAAGAGTACCATCTATTGTCATTTTTGTAGTTTCAGCTTCCTTCAACAGATGTGGATAGCATAGTTAATAGCACAAAGTTTAGCTATATCCCAATATACGGCAGTTAAGCATGATATCAGAAGAATACATCTGTCTTCCTTCAGTCTTAGATACGAATGGTTACGATTATTGCCGAAGACATTGCCAAGTTGGGCTGGCACCTCCAGTCCGTCAGCGGGAGCGGCAGAACTACTTAGAGCCTAGGTAAGGACGTCTGTCCAGTTTAATATTTATGATAACTTAACAAACCAACTATTAATCACACAAACCTCAAACTTACTTGGAAGATACCCGACACATCTTAAGTTGTATTAATATTGGAAATTAAGAGATGACAACTCTATTGGTATGAACTTATACATTGCATCGCTTTAGTTCTTATTTGTCCAATAGACCATTAGAAAATTTTACAAGAGAAGGTTTTCTTTCATTATTTCAATGAAACATTCTAATTCCATTAAGGTAAAGGTTTCATTAGTTTAAATAATTTTTAGTGAACCCCTCCGCAACTTAAGCAGATATATGCGTTAAAAATATGACAGCAGTCAACGTGTTTATACGTCAGCGCGTGTGTCTCCATAGAAATCGTTCTGACTCCGTTATTGTTTTAGTGACATCCCTAAAATAAAAAGTGAAAGGTCGATAGTGAATCATGCTGCACATCTCTATTCAAGTTGTCCATAGAAATACATAAAAAGAACATTCTGTCAGACGCGCAGTCTGACACATAATTTATCCCGCCAAATTTCCTACGGGCGGGTCGACTGCGCCCGACATTGTTAATTTTTATTAAATATTTTTATATGAATTGATAAAAAAGTGAGGTGACAAAAGTGTTTGTTACACATTTATACAATAGAATAAGTATTGTTGTTTACATAATCTGTGATTTTAGTACCGTTTTCACATAAAAACATCACATGAGTCATTTTTACATTTTTTTAATGTTTGCATCTAAATTTTAGTATTTACAAATATTAATATTTATTTGTAATATAATAATTCAAAAGCTTATTTTGTAACCTGTCTAAAACAGTTTTTAGTATTCGGCTACGTTCAGAAATGTTTCATTTATAAAGCTTTAATTGTGAAGCGGTATTAACACAAAGTTTTCGTAAAATGTCATTTTGTTTATGACATTATAAGTGCATATTGGCGATTTTCTGAGGGGTTAAGTGATTAATTATCACTTTTTATACTTTATTTTAAGGTGGAGATTGAACAAAAACTAAAATGGTCCATTGAACAAATAAGAACTGAGGCGACGATTGGTCAATAGTGTGCTTGGATGAGTCAGGTTGATAAATAACTTTATAAAAAAATCATCCTGAATGCTATTTTATTACATATTAAAATTAATTATATACAGCAATACAAAAAATGTACAATAATTTGCATATTAAAGAAAATTAAATAAGATTGACTTCGGATGTTTTCTATATTATAATTATATATAAAAAAAAAACTAAACATATTTTTTCCATTACAGCATAGTGAGAGTATTAAATAACATGTATTCATGTAGTTTTCTGCCAGAATTTTCCAGTGTTGCGGGCAGATTTTCCTTTGTTGTTTGGTTTTTTATTTCTGTAGTGTAGGTCTGAACTGCCAGCTCCTCCGACGTTGTCCTCCACCTCCGCCTGCGCTTTGAGCGTCTTCTTTATGTTGATAATCTGGAGAAGAGTAAATAATTTGTTAACAATATATGTAAACAGTATAAAATGTGACCAACAATATTGATGACAATATAACAAACTTTTATAAAATCAAACAAAAGCAAGCTAGTCTTCTATTTATATAAAGAAGAGTGTCTGTGGCGGAACCTGGGCGGGCAGCGTGGATTTGATTTATCTATAGTTTTATTCCAAGACTGATGAAATTTTGCATACTTGACCTTCAAAACAAGAGGATAAACTCTGCGTAAAGCAATGCTCGGGACTTAATTAAGCTAATAATAATAACAGCTTGATCAAAAAGTTTTAGGACCGGCCACCGTGTGGCGCTGTCGGTCACCCGATTGGAATTCTTTTTTCTTGTTAGGTTACCACATCTGTCATTGATACTTCCCTCCAAAATTCTTCATCATAGATTGAAATTTGTAAAAATTGCGCTGTTCTGAGTACATCTACCTTTGTGCATGTTTCCGATTTTTTACTACTCGTGGATCTTGCACAACGATAATGCACCATCGCACAATGCAATCATTATCTGCGAGTTTTTGACCAAAAACAACATAAATACTATCCAGCAGCCTCCGAATTCACCTAATCCGGCTCCCTGCAACTTTTTCCTGTTTAACCGACTTATAAAATCGCATCACGGAACACGTAACAGCACCCGAGAGGATGCCATGAAAAAATCGAGAACGTCTCTGACGGACGTACCGAATATTGAGTACCAGCGGTGTTTCAGGGATTGGATCAAGTGCTGGCGTAAGTGAGTTGCAGTCGCTGGAGAGTACTTTGAAGGGAACCATATCGATTTTGATGAATAAACTTGTATTTTCGATTTTATGAACAGAGTCCTAAAACTTTTTGATCAGGGCAATATATATATATTTTTTTTTTTTTACGTGAGCTCCACACAGGAGGCCCTGAGAAAAATAATTTCCCTCAGGGCCTATGTCATCTTTGGGGATGCTGTGTGGAGGGTTTTTTTTAAGGAAAGGAAGGAGGGGAGAGTTCTGGGAAGGAAGAGGGTTTTAGGGGTGGGTAGGAATCTGGGGTTCAGTGTGTCCTGGTCATCCGCCTCCAAAACCTAGACAAACCTCACCCCATGAACCCGGGCACCCCTGCTAAATCACCAAACATAGCGAACCACTTGGGGTGACCTATGGCAGAGGTGTTGGTTATCCAATAAAGGTTCCCGGGGCGGCGGTACCCATTCCCGCCTCCCAAATTGTTGTATGTTATATATTATACATATAACATACAACAGTGTATGAATTAGACATCATCCTTAAGTCGGGTCCATAGCTTTGAAATTTGCCTTGACAGTTCCATAACAACATCCAACGTTTGTCATCAACATCATAAATATTGACAATTTTTGTTGTGTTTCGAGCTTCCCATGTTCGACGGAAAACATTTCCTAAACATTCCATCCCGGGTGAAGTGGGAAAGCAGGCGGGGGCCGGCGGGGGTGGGAATAATTCATTTTTTGACAGATGCCGCACAATGCGGTCGTGTATGGAGAATTAACGGAACGGCCTTTTGTGATTATCTGCAATCACGGGTTCAAAATATTATTGTACCTAAATATAATATAATAATAAAAATATTTGATAATAAAATTATAATATAATATCAAATATTTATAATTATTCTGTTTTTGACGTAAATATTTACGCACTCTAAACTCTTAATAGTAACTTTAGGTCGTGCAATAATCGATATTAGTCGGAAATCTTTTCTGATAAATAAATATCTATTAATATATCTGTGTTTTCTCCCTGATGCATCTCTTTTTCATCAGAACGCATTTTAACATTGATATAAACGCCAAAAATGTCAAACGTCAAATGCTCGTTGCTTAAAAGCGTCGACACGTCCTTATCGCAGACCACAAGCCAAATTGTGTGTGATCGCGCGAACTTCGCACCCATCTTTCAACCGTGTTTAGTGTTTCAAAAAACGGAGGAGACGGAAAACAAAAAATATTGATGTGATGTTTGATGGACTTTTACGGCAAATTGCGGCAAATGTTTGAGCTCTGGACCCGCCTTTAGGGTTGCTCTGTGGGTGGGGAAGGAGAAGAAGTTCTGGGAAGGAAAAAGGTATGAGGGGTGGGTATGATTCTGTCTTATGAACCAACCCTATGTAATGCAAGGCGTTGGGTCGAGGGTGTCTCCCTTAACCGGCCTCTCCCGATCCAGCATGCCATGCAGCTGGTGGGCCGACGCATCCACCACCAAACCTAGCACACCATAAACCCCTGTTAATTCACCAAACACAGCGAACCACTTGGGGTGACCTATGACAGCGGTGTTGGTTATCCAATGAATGGTTCCCAGGGCAGCAGTAACCATACCCACCTCCCAAGTTGAAAAAAATCCATTGATGAGACTATAAATTTGCCTTGATCATACAATAAGTTATTAAGGAGATTATAATGTATAACTCTCACCAGAAAAATTCTGCAATTAATTATAAAGAAGTGAGATGAGTTAAGGCTCCAGAACAGATGATTGAATCTTTACAAGCAATCAATAAACTATTTTAGAAACCTTTCCAATCGCCTATAGATTAGAGACCGTAATTCAAAATCGAAATATTGTTTGAAACTACCTTAACTATGTATAGCAACTAGAGATGCCACGAATAGTGATTTTGTCGAATACCGAATATTCGGCTACGCTCTCGGCCGAAGCGACGAATATTCGGCGGCCGAACATTCGGTGACACTTAGTACATTTTGCGGGTGACAGGTTACCTGCATCATTGAAGTGCTTGCGGTAACCACGCCGCCGTGGCACGACCTACTCATTTGCAGGTAGGTCGTGCCACAACACGCATTATTTGTTGATTGTTACATCAAATAGTGTTACTTAAATTGTATATCTTAAAAAATACATTGAAACTTGTAGTGGGTACATCTTAAAAAATACATTGAAACTTGTAGTGGGTACATCTTAAAAAATACATTGAAACTTGTAGTGGGTACATCTTAAAAAATACATTGAAACTTGTAGTGGGTACATCTTAAAAAATACATTGAAACTTGTAGTGGGTACATCTTAAAAAATACATGAAAACTGTTCGTCTAGATCGGATAGCAGACCCTTTCAAGTGATGGTCAGTAAACACGAAACAGTATACCTACAAGCCTAGCAGAATTAACTAAGATTTATTTATCATGTGGCAGTGTAGTGAGCGGCTTTTTTCGGAAGTAGGTATAATTTATTATGAAAAATGCAATCGTTTGCTATCAACAAAAGCTGAAAAAAATGTTTTCATTCATCATAACTTAACATTGATAGATTATAAGTATTAAATATGCTGATTTTTTGATCAAATAAAAAAATTTGTGAGGAAAATTGGGCTTTTTTTTCATGATTTGGTATTCGGCCGAATAGTTCGCAATATTCGGCCGAATATTGAATAATTGAAAAAGTAGCCGAATATTCGTGGCATCTCTAATAGCAACCCTCTCTACTTTTCAGCCTCTTACCACTACCCAAATTAGGAATGTCATAGTCCCACCAGATCTTGTAATATATAAAAATACAATCAGGCCACGGACATATGAATATATCTGGACCTGCCCTAAGTGATAAAAACGTATTATTTTCCCCTCCCCATGGAACCGGCTGGAGCTCCTCCTTGGCGCCAGTTCGCCCCATGGGGAAGGGATAGAGCCTCGCTTGAATCTAAAATGTGTGACGTCATCATTCATGCCGTGGGCAGCGCGAAGCTAACATCTATACATTTAACGAAATAACACGCTAAAACGCCAAGCTTGTGCTATACAACATACCTACATATCAATGTGCACATAGCGAATGTGGGCGGTTCCTTAGTGTGCTCGTCGCTGGTTACAGGGGTAAGTAAATTATGAAACATTTGTAAAAGTGTCTTAACTAAACACGGCAACAAAATATTGCTATGTGAAAACGGGCGAATCTTTTTGGGGTGTACATTTGGCCTACGCAAATATTTTATTAACGTGGCAAGCAATTCGCGCTCCCATGTAAAAAGGTCTATTCATTCAAAGCAGATTTTGCTTTTAAGAACTAAATGGTGATATTATAATGCGAGATGCCTATATACTGTCAGATTGATTTTTCAACTAATCACAGTCATCTTCCCCTCTTCGCCCCCCCATAGTTTGGTTTTACCCCTCACCTGTATCTTCTCGTCTATCCATTTGGATGTCTATGAATCAGGCTCATTTACAAATTAATATGTTAATCAGTGGAATAAAATTCACAAAAAAACTGTTAAATATATTAATTAATCTTTCCTTAGATCGGCAAGTCTATATATAAGTAGAAAATCATTGATGTCAGTTGTTATTGAACAACAAACTGGACTGAATTTATTTTGTTTATACTATGTCAAGAACTGGTCAAAGAATTAATTTATAAAAAGAAAGAATAGCTTTTCATGACAAAATTACAAAGGCGTGAATTTCGTGTACCAATATTATATTGCCAGAATTACCCACTGACGGAATTACACATGGAGAAAATTACACAGTAAAAAAAATAAACAACTTAAACTGTTAGGCCTCAGGCGTATTCTGTCAGAAGGTCAAAATATTTCTGCTATACAATAAAGTTAAAATAAATGGAATATTTCTCAACAACTAAACACCGTATTTTAAAGGTGATGAAATATGCTTTCAAATTTTATAATTAGAAATAATTTTTTTATTTTTAAATATACAGTAGAGCCTCGCTAATCTGGACCCCCGTTACTTCAGTGCACGCTGTAATCCGGACGGGTGCGTGCAGGTCAAAACGTGTCAATATTCAATCATTTGCCGTCACTCGTTTATTAACTTTTAGTTTTTTTTTTTTTCATGTTAAGTGCCCAATTTCAAAAGTACATTTGTACGTACATACATATTCTTGTCTAAATTGACTTTAAATTATTACTTTAATAAATGAAACCCAAGTTAAAAATGTGTTTTTTTTCCTATTAAAAAATTGCGTACTATAATCCGAACGCCTCGATAATTCGCAAGGGGTCTTCTTTTTTCCTATCCGGATTAGCGATGCCCTACTGTAAATATTTTGAATGCAAAAGTAAAAGAGTTTTAAAAATGGCTCAATTCTCGAAGTTTCTCAATTTTTTTTCAAATAGCAGTAGGAAACTGGTTTCATAAAGGTGTACATTTTAATTATTTTGTGGTTAACTTTTAGACTTGAATATAAAAGGTAGTATTTTTCTTTCCAACCACTTAGATCAGTGGTGGGCAAACTTTCTTCATGGGGGGCCAGAAAGTTTTAAAAAATTTCAGAGGGCCAGGAGTATAGCCAAAATGCATTTTGTTTTAAAATCTATATTCTAATTATAAAACTTTACACACAAACACTAATACAAGTTACAGATTACAATTATTTAACTTTTATTTGAATGCCCTGTTATGGTTGGTGTGTGAGACATATGAAATTGTTTTTGATTGGCCATAATGTCTTCAAATGCAGGTTTGAGCTGCGACGAAGTAACCTTTAGCAGCGAGAAAAGGTGCTCATCAGTTAATCGATTTCTGACCGAGTTTTTCAGCAATTTCATGGTCGAAAAAGTCTGTTCGCAGACATCCGACGATCCAAACATCGCTATTATTTTCTGGGCGTGATCAAATATCTTTGGATATTCAGTTTTCGGCAGTGTTCTATAAAAATCTAATTTTTCGGAATTTTAGAACAATTGTTTTAAATGGGGGCTGCACTGCATTTCAACAATTTCTAACTGCAATTCTGCAGGGACATTCTCCGGGTCCACATTAAACGGCATTGAAAAAACATCAAGCGATGAACGAATATTCTTAAAATCTTGAAACCTAGTTTCAAATTTGCATCGCAATGCAACACATGAACTACGTGGCTAGTCTAGAAATGGCTTCTTTTCCAAATTAAAATAATTTACTTTATACAGCTGGCTATAATAGCCCGCGATAATTATATTTTGACACCGACAATCCTTCGAAATTAATGGTATATAATAGGTATACTTATAATTTTGAAAGATCGTCGGCAGGCCGGATTAAATACTTTTGCGGGCTGGAGCTGGCCCGCGGGCCGTACTTAGCCCATCACTGGTTTAGATCATATTTCTCGCCGTGATAGTAAGGGAGACACAAAGATTTCTATGAGACCTATCTGAGTTGTTCCCAAAAGCGAAAAAATTAACTTTTTTTTAAATATGAAATTTATATAACACACACCTAAACACTCTAAAATTCAAATCTATTAAAAAATGGAATTTTTTTTAAGTGTGTAATTCCAGTAGATGTAATGCAGGTGTAATTCTCTACATGTGTAATTATGCGCTTGTGTAATTCTGGTACGTGAAATTCACACTTGTGTGGTGCCATTCTTTCACCCTCTGTGCCGACCATCCAAAAGAAGAAATATCCTCACCTCCTGCTCGATTGAGTCCTTGTGCTTGGTCCTGCGCTGCTTCTCCGAGTTTGCACGTTGGATCTGCGTGTCCACGCAGGCAAGCACCGCGTCGCAGGACTCGCACCACTCGCGCAGCGTGGCCAGGATGGAGTCCACCTCCTCGGGCCGGGCATCCCTGCCCAGCGCATAGTCCACCTCCAGCCGGCTATTCTTCTGATCCAGCTTGCCATGGATTATATCTGCAAATCCAACACCACAAATAAATCTTATTAACGCACTGACGTCGGAAGGATAGTTTCATTTTTTACATCGGTCTTAATTAGATCCTTTGACCTTTAGGAGAACTATTGTGGAAGACTAATGTTTAAGTATTACTTACTTGCAGCATTAAATTGACCTGCTAGTTTACTGTGCAACTTGGCAACATTCTCGGAAATTTCATATCTATCATGAAAGAAAAGATGATATTTGCACATAAAATAATAAATAAATTGTTAACCCTTCGAATAATAAGAAAATAATTTTCTGTCAACTTTTGCCTGTCAAGGTTTGCGCGCAAAAGTCCTGGTTCTTCCCATACATTTTAAATGTTCCTATTTATTGTTTTTTTTAACGCTTTTGCAAAAAAAAAAAATTGTTCTAAAATTAAGATACAATAATTTTTCCGATGTGTTTATTAGAAATCAACATTTTTGTTTCTAAATATTAAAATTTTAATATTGGAAATGTAAATTGGCTAAAAAAGGCACACCTGAGAATATTCGAACTAAAGTAATTAAAATAGAATAAACTTAAAATTTTAAATACAGATTCCTTTTCTAAGTAAAATTTGTAATAAAACAGTCACCTCACTTTTTATCACTTTCATACAATTTTATTTTAAAATTAAACGTGTGATGCTTCACAAATTGGCGCAAAATTAAACCTTCACTTTTGATCGGGTTTGTCAAATATCTGAACAACCTAGCTCATATAATTCTAAGACAATGAGAAGCATTATTTCACTCCGTTTCTAACATAAAAGAAATCACAAATATTCGCATGACAGGAAGAGAGATATCTAACTTTTAATAATGCACTGTTGCTCTGGGACAATCTGGGTCTCCTGTTATTATAACGGCATATGATGTTTTGGGATAACTTGGGTCTCCTGTGATTAGACGGGTTAAACAAAATATTTTTCAATTAAAATCATATAAGGACAATCACAGGCATCACAAGGAGATGCGATGAAATCAGATTATCAAAAAAGGGCAAAGCTAATAAGCAAAACATTTTACTCTACAAAGGGATCAAATATTGTTATGTGCTGCCACAAACCGAAGTCTACACCAATTGGTAGATTCAAGATGAATTGTAGGAGCCATTTTTTAAAAAAAGGAAAACAATTTCCCTAGGGGCCTATGTCATCTTTGAGGATGCTGTGTGGAGGGTTTTTAAGGGAAAGGAAGGAGAAGAAGATATGGGAAGGAAAAAGGTATGAGGGCGGTAGGAATCTGGGGGTCAGTGTGGCCAGGAGTGACGGACGTATTAATCTATTCCTCACACTGCGGTGCAAGGCGAAGGGTTGGGAGAATCTGGCTGGAGAGGTCAAAATCCTCCCTCAATCAGTCTCCTCCGATCCAACCCGCCACGCAGTGGTTGGTCAAACGTATCCGCCACCTCTCGACAAACCTCATCCCAAGAACCCGGGCACCCCTGCTAAGTCACCAAACGTAGCGAACCACTTGGGGTGACCTGTGGCAGGGGTGTTGGTTGTCCAATAAATGGTTCCCGGGGCGGCAGTACCCATACCCGCCTCCCAAATTAAAAAAGCCATGAATGGTATATAAGTTATAACAGATTAGTCACTAACTAACCAATATGCCGTTTCTCCGCAGGGGTAGGCAGAGAGGATGGACCGCCAAACAACTCGGTCTTGGCACATACTCCTTGCCTCGTTCACATTCATACATCGTCTCATATATGCTCTTCTATTATTCTGACTCTTGACGTGGCCCGACTCAAGTATCTGATTCACTTGGTCGTGCCATGTCTTTCTCTGGCGTCCCCGACTTCTTCTACCATTCACATCTACGTCATATATTCTCCTTACACACCTTTCCTTGTTCATTCGCTCTACATGCCCAATAATAGATTAGTCATTTGTAAAATTAGATGTAAAAATTACTAAAATAAATAAAATTAAAGGGAAATGTGAATTCCAACCAAAATTCTGGTTTCAACGTTGTATCGAACGTATTGAGCATATATATTTGAATTGTTAACTATGTGAAATGCTTGTAATTGTTTTATGTTCAATCAATAAATAGTCAGAGTAGGGGTAGGCAAGCGGGCAGAGAGAGTTTTGTCCCCATCGGACGCTTTCACTGGTGGCAAACGGGGTAGCAACGGTTGGATGCTACCGTCACAACAGTTTCGATAAATAGGGTGAAAAAACCCATATTTAACTAACACTTGCGTCGACAACACCTTTCTCTTCTCGCCCTTTTGACCTCGCTCTGACCTGCTTCCATTCGCCTCGTTTTATTCCAACCATCGCTTCACCCTGGAACACAGATACTCTACACTCTCTGGACCAGACCCGGCTACGTCATAAGGAAAGGGCCATTGGATCTGCTCAGAACAGCTCTATAGCGGGCAACTGAGACGATGTTCTCCCGACATCTTGGTGCCCTCGTGGATTGGGACCTCCAGCCTATCCTACAGTACTTGTGTGCCTTACATCATCACTTGTGAACATCATTAATAATACAAAACCATCATATATCAACTCTAGATATGGCGTCTTACAAATTCAGTGGAATAATTCGTCACACTAATGACTAATTTTATAACAAAACTCCCCATCTAATTCCGTTGCCCCGCTTCGAAAGTATAATATATTGGAAGACAAATTTGCTCCTTGCAACAAAAGATATAAATTTCTTCGTAACCCAATTTTTGAAACCAATAATTTTGGTTTTGGTGTTATTTTTTTTTTTCTACATGAGCTCCACACAGGAAGTCATCTTTGGGGATGCTGTGTGGAGGGTTTTTATAGGGAAAGGAAGGAGAGGAGAGTTCTGAGAAGGAAAAGGTTTTAAGGGGTGGGTAGGAATCTGGGGTTCAGTGTATCCTGGTCATCCGCTCCAAGACCTAAACAAACCTCACCCCATGAACCCGGGCACCCCTGCTAAATCACCAAATGTAGCGAGCTACTTGGGGTGACCTATGTCATGGTTTTAATATCCACTAACATCAACACGCCCTGTCTACGCTTTGTTAGTCGATGTATAAAATGGTGATCGGACAACTCAGAATCATGCAACTTCAACACCTCCTTTGAAAAGTTATTAAAAGTGATGAAAAAATATTTAAAAAATTAGGTTACTTTGGGTTAGGTTATGGGCTATTTCTCAATTTTTTTTTTACATAACTTTTAATGATTTTTCCATAGACATGTGAATATTAGTAGGCCTGCCCCAAGTGATAAAAGCGTATTATTTCCCCCTCCCCATACCTGGACTGGGATTGAGTATGGCTTCGCGTGAATCTAAAAAATGTGACATCATCATTCTTCTGCGAGCCAGTGTCGAGCGCTCATCGGTGCATTTTACGAAATAACACGGCAAAAAACATGGTTTGTATTTTGAAAAAGTGTAAATATATGCCATCACTCGAGATACATGGCGTGTGCTCGTCGATGTTTACAGGGTAAGTAAATTATGAAAAATTTGTATAAGATTTGTAAAACATTTGTAAAAACTTTACTTTGCCAGATTTAGACTTCGCCAATATGTTAATAACGTGGCGAGCAATTCGCGCTCCCACGTAAAAAGGTCTATTCATTCAAAAGTAGATTTTACTTTTAAGAACTAAATAGTGATATTATAATGCGAGATGCCTATATACTGTCAGATTGATTTTTTAACGAATCACAGTCATCTTCCCCTACTTCATACCGCCATAGTTGATTTTTCCCCTCATCTGTATATTCTCGTCTATTAAATTTGGATGTCTATGGATTTTTCAAAGGGATGTTGAAATTGCACGAATCTGAGTCTGTCATGAAACCGTTACCCTTGGCTTTACCCATCGATTTATATATTAGGCATGACCAATTACCACTCCCTAGAGACACGTAGAGGTATTGCTTGGCTTAAATATTTTTTTCAACTAATAAACGGTCACTTATCTAATAATGAGATACTGGCCCAATTAATTTTTTTTGTACCAGAGTCTCACTCTCGAGGATGTCATCACAACCTCCTACATAGTAGAGCAAGTCGCACTAATTTATTTATGAACTCACCTGTGGGGAGAGCTACATGCTTTTTGAATGCGGTGGATAAAAAAATAGATTTATTTTTTGTGTCCTATAGCGCATTTGTAAGATTTTTGGCATTGCATTTACACTGCATAAATGGTACAATTATAACGTCTTAGGCTATATTGCCTGTAATTGTTATAAATAAATGTACAAATTATATATAAATAAATACAGCATATGCTTTTTGCTTCAAGTGTTCAATATGAAAAAATGGAGGCGTCTACTAATATCTACAGGAATTCCAAAAACTGAAAAAATCGAACTAATATCTATGAGAATCAAAGTGTTGACGAATATCTACAGCTCAAACTGTTGACTAATATCTATGATAACCAAAGTGTTGACGAATATCTACAGCACTGGCAGAGGTTGGATTTGCAATTATGTATAGCATATTGGAATAACGTAATATTGCGTATGCAGTTTAAAAAACTTAATTTATGTAAGTATGTATGTAAAAATCCCTGATATCGGACTATTGGACACATTTAGCTGATTAGTCCAACCTACGCTCTGTAGATATTAGTTCAACCTACGCTCTGTAGATATTAGTCAACACTCTGAAGTTCGTAGATATTAGTTCAACATATGAGCTGTAGATATTCGTCCGACATACAGGCTGTAGATATTAGTAACTGGAGTCGAAAAAATAGTGTTGCAAGTTACAACTCTGAATATAACTGCCAGTTTGTTTATAGAAATACAAATGCCTACCTGAATAGATGGCTTCGATAATTAAATCTTCAAGATCTCGTACATTTTTGATATCCAGTTCCTCGAGGAGTCGACTGTAGGGAATACATTTCTCGCACGTGGCTAGGGTAACTATGGTCAAGTGCTGCAGCTTCTTGGATTGGACGGGAGTCAGCTCCAGGAAATTGGCTTTGTCTCGCAGGTATTCTTTGTATGTGCCATATGCAAACAAATTCAGGGTCTTAAAGTGTATGTCGTAGGGGCCACCTTCGAGCTGGACAACAAAGAAAAAAGCCATATGAAAATTTAGTAATTTTTAAATTGACATAGATGTTTTAGGAGAAGCGTTTTGGTGGAATCTATAAAATATGTGTACATGTATATATATAAATTTTTGATAGGCGGATTGTTCGTAGTCCCTATTCCGTATTCTATCTTCAACCCGGTGTATAGTCAACTGCGAAAAACCTAGTACGAAAGCGACTAGCATTAATAGAAAAAAATAGCATTCAACATATTAACCAAAGTAATTATTGTAATTGAAAAAGTAGAGAGTATTTTTCATGGTTTGTTTCTCCAATGGATGTATTCTAACCTCAAAATATTGAAATCATTAACATAACTTTTGCGAAACTACTGCCAATAAATGCGTTAGTATTAATAGTAAATCATTTTAGAGGTGTTATTACAATTCCCAAACGATAAAAAAATTATTTTGAAGGTATATTTTTGCTGGAACAATGAAATTTGCAAAGGATGACATAGCAGTGTAGGTACACAAACCTCTTTCAAATTGGGCATATCCAGAAGTTCGCCGAAGACGTGAACTCCTGGGGCTTCTAGAACTTGTTTTATTAATTCTGCACAAGCGTTGCCTTTGGTACCTTTCGCTAATAAAATAAATTGTTCTAGAGGATTATTGCCGGAAACCGCCAGTGGCGTGGCTCCGTCCCCTTTATCTATAGTCATCATGATGGCTGATATTTAGCGTCAATTATTTATTAACTCAATTTGTGTTAACAATTGCTTGACGCTTTTCAAGATGATGCAGTTAAATTTATTTCCTAAACAAAAAATAACAGTAGCAAGACTCAAAACTGACAACCGATTTTGTATGCCTTTTTAATCTGACAAAAGTGTAAAACATTAACTAACCAGTCAAAATTAATTTTGAAAGTACCTACCTACTATCTGAGCATCTTCATTTTTTAAATTTATAATTTAATTGTTTTGAGAATGTTTTTCTTTTCACGTTATGCAAAAAATATATTATTAGTTTAATAAATTTGTTACAAGTTAACGTTATTTCGCTTTTTACCTATAATAATATATTTTCTCACTATCAATACATATTTTTAAAATTATTATCAAATATTGCAAATTTTAAAAGTAGTTTTGATCTGAAAAGTAGTTTCATAGCATAACATTTTTTGACTCCAGATACTAATATCTACAGCCTGTATGTTTGACGAATATCTACAGTTCATATGTTGAACTAATATCTACGAACTTCAGAGTGTTGACTAATATCTACAGAGCGTAGGTTGAACTAATATCTACAGAGCGTAGGTTGGACTAATCAGCTAAATGTGTCCAATAGTCCGATATTAGGGATTTTTACATACATACTTACATAAATTAAGTTTTTTAAACTGCATACGCAATATTACGTTATTCCAATATGCTATACATAATTGCAAATCCAACGACTCCAGATACTAATATCTACAGCCTGTATGTCTGACGAATATCTACAGCTCATATGTTGAACTAATATCTACGAACTTCAGAGTGTTGACTAATATCTACAGAGCGTAGGTTGAACTAATATCTACAGAGCGTAGGTTGGACTTATCAGCTAAATGTGTCCAATAGTCCGATATTAGGGATATTTACGTACATACTTACATAAATTAAGTTTTTTAAACTGCATACGCAATATTACGTTATTCCAATATGCTATACATAATTGCAAATCCAACCTCTGCCAGTGCTGTAGATATTCGTCAACACTTTGGTTCTTATAGATATTAGTCAACAGTTTGAGCTGTAGATATTCGTCAACACTTTGGTTTCCATAGATATTAGTTCGATTTTTTCAGTTTTTGGAATTCCTGTAGATATTAGTAGACGCCTCCAATCCAACCTCTGCCAGTACTGTAGATATTCGTCAACACTTTGGTTCTCGTAGATATTAATCAACAGTTTGAGCTGTAGATATTCGTCAACACTTTGATTCCCATAGATATTAGTTCGATTTTTTCAATTTTTGGAATTCCTGTAGATATTAGTAGACGCCTCCCATTTTTTAACGTACGATATTCATAAACTTTAAATGTTTTTTTGTCTATCCGAGTTTGCTGAAGTCAGTGTCAGTTGAAGTTATATTGATTCTAAATTTATGTAAATGGAGAGAAGCGAAGAATTGAGAGTAATCTGTTTATTAAAGGTTTAAATGTAATTTCTATTTGCAAAACATGTAATTTGAAGAAACAAAAACGTTTAGGAACCTAGGTAAATAAAAATAAGAAATCGACATTTTCGTGATAATATTTGTGAACGTGGCTTTATAAAAAAATCTGGTTCCTACTTTAGTGGGAGTTGCCATAACCTCTCCAAAACGCAAAAACTTCCTCATTTTTATAATTTTCGCTAAGTTGGCTAAACATAATTATTTCTGGGGAAATTATTTATTAATTGATTGGTATTTACGCAAACATCCATAAATAATAAAATGGCGACCAATCCTTCTAGGTTGGCGTATCACCGCGCGTAATGTGTGTGTTGATGGTGTTAAAAACGTTTACATGTATTCGGTTGCCTGTATTTGAAGGCCTCGCTTAGCGTCGTTTGTTGTTACCTCTTCAGAGCTCGCGTTCAAATGCTTGTATCGATGGGAATGTAATTTCAATTTTAGGACCAGCGTCTCTTTGGAACATAACGTTTGGACAATGTATCGAAAACAAGTGTTCGTATCAACCCTTTCAAACTAGTCCTCCCTAATTTAAATCAATCAAACACAATCTTAAGTTGCCTTAATTGATATTTATAATAAGGTTGTTACTACCAGCTGTCTGAAAAGGCGGTAAACGGAGTTAGTTTACACGAAATTCTGTGGAATAATTTGTGAAATACTCGTGATCTGCACTTGGTTTATTTTTTGAAATGTATGGATTTAGAAAATCATGCAAAGTGATTGCGGTCAGTCAGAAGTTTTGAGGACTAAGAATAAATAAGAAGTGTAAGTGCGACGATGTTCTGACGTATCCAGTAAGACTCCACAATGTGTATGCCGACCCCAACCAATGTGTCCGGTCTCGGATATTCTTGGGGCTTCACAGCTACGTCAGATATATCCAAGGGGGACATTGATGGAACCAGCAACCTCAGTTATACTTTGGGAAATACGGTGAGCACCGAACCCTCCAACCTGATATTTCTCTATTTTCTTCTAGTCACAGTTCACTTTGACAGCCAATGCCTCCCAACCACAAACTTCTAATCCCCATGTTTTGACATCCAATGACATTTTTCTCAGAAGTAACTAACAATAAACATAATATTACAGGTGCATTGCTAGTAATGGTATTTACTTCTATATTTATTAACGAAATAAAACTATATACATTACATAGTCATGTTGTGTCACATGACTTCACGTTTTTTATTGAAATAAATAGGATACACTTTTTACATGTTGTCAACTGAAGTCTAAAGAACGCTTTCTACTACTAACAAACATTTCTTTTGTTGCTCATTCATATTTTATGAAAATTGTTAATGAAAAAACAGCTATCTTATATTATATTTATTTCCCACTCCGATAATATGTAATAGTTTTGACCAACATTATTTTCTCTACAAGTCTTGAACTTTTTCATTACATACTTTCAAAACTTACTCTCATTCCGACATTTTATAAGTTTCCCGTGCATCCAATAATAAATGTTCTAAATAATAATAATAGTTTTCAATACATATTATGTTTGATATATTTCTACCATGATTGGTTGTATCTGTGATAATATTATAGTCCCTTAAAATTACACATAGGTTATGTTTTCCTCCAGTGTAAACAAAAACAAATAGTAAGTAACCTAAATTAGTAAAGTGAAATGTTTTTAAAAGAAACCGGCTTTATTGATACATTTTTTTTTTAAATATACCTAGAGCTTATTAATTTATTATTATTTTTTACATTCATACAGGAGGCCTTCAGGAAAATAATTTCCCTAAGGGCCTATGTCATCTTTTGTGTGAAAAGTATTTTAAGGAAATTAAGGAGATGAGAATCTGGGTTAGTGGCGAATACAGAAAAAACTCAAAGGGGGGGGGGGGGGGGGGCGCTAAAGATATAAGAAAACTAAAAAGTAGACAACAGTGGGGAGTTCTCCCTTCGTGTTCACGAAGCACCGCACAAAGAGGAGATACTATCTCATTCTCGCAGGCTAAAGGTGCTAAAGAAGTTTTCACTTCAATAAATAAATATAAGATTGGCGGCTCGCACATTTAAAAGTTGACTGGCCACAGGGAGATGTAGGGCTGCATTACACGATCAAGGGAATCAAATACTTGAGTCGGGCCATGTTAAGAGTACCTATACATGAAACTACGTATGAATGTGAATTAAGCAAATGTGCAAACGCAGGTAACTTCGCATTTATGGAGGATCAACCTCCGTTGGCGCTAACAAAAAACTGTCATAAGAAGCGAAGCTAGCAGTTCACAACGGAGTGCTGGTACCAACCCTGATGTATGGCAGTGAAGCATGAAACTGGCAGAGGAAGGACTAAATGCTATAGAATAGATCCCTGCGGCGTATGCGTGGTAAAACCATGTATGATAGTGTGAGAAAAATATGAAAAGAATGCAAGGCTGATGCAAGCGTAATAAGTAATATTAAGAAAGGGAATCTCAGATGGTTTAGACATGTAGAAGAAAGATTTTCTTATATTTAGGGGGCGGCCAAGGGGGGGGGGCGCGCGCCCCCCATATGTATCCGCCACTGATCTGGGAAGGAAAAAGGTATGAGTAGTGTGTAGAAATCATGGGGTCAGTATGACCAGGAGTGACAGACGAATGAATCTATCCCGCTTTGGTAGTATAAGTGTAAGGCAATGGGTTGAGAGAGTCCAGCTTGGAGAGGTCTGAGGATCTGAACAGACCTCTCCCGATCCCGGCCCGCCACACAGTTGATGGGCAGATACGTCCACCGCCAGGGTCTGGACAAGCCTCACCCAATGAACCCGGGCACCTCTGTTAAGTCGAGTCAAGCAAATGTTGCTTGCCACTTGGAGTGATCTATGACAGAGGTGTTGGTTATTCAGTTAATGGTTCCCGGAGCGGCGGTACCTTAACCCGCCCCCAAAAATATGATCTTATCACTAAGTGCACTTTATTCTTATCACTAAACCTGTACTATTCAATTTGCTTGGATAATCTGCTTTTATTTTTATTTTTAATTACACCCATTGTCTTTACATAATGTAGCAATCTAAGATAATATAGGTAATATAATTTAATTCAAATCATTCAACTTGTAGATTAAACTTGAAGATCACCTATTATTGCAAATATTGGGAGTACAGATTACAGTAATAAATGAATAAGTTCTAAGGTTTTATAGATTATGAAACTTAAAGGGTTCCGAGCACAGAGTTCCGTAATTAGTAAGATTAAGATAGGGACGCTCAGATAATAGAAGAGGACTTGTGATGCAGCGTCGCTGGCGCGTAAGTGAATTTCGAGGTCTGTGACACTATCGCCGGTGGACTCGATTCATTACTTGATCACCGACTTGGTTATCTTGTCACAATATTATTACTAGGACTCGGATAAATATGTATTAAAAAATTCAAAATATGTAGGTACATATAATATGGACTAAAATATGCAAAATATGGAACAAATATGGAGTATGAAATAGGAATATCTTTCATATTAAACAAAATGTTTATTGTGAAAAATTACTAGGCAGATACATTAAAAAAAATTATAAAAAAGATAGCGAAATGTTCAGGTAATTCAAATAAAAAAATGAAGTTTTATTCATCTTCCTCTAAATCTGTCTTATTAAATTGATTGCAGTACACAATCACATGCTTTTTTAAATTATCGAAATTAAAACTTTGTCGATTTGATCTAAATATAGCCTTATATTGGCTGAAAGATCTTTCCAAGTCACATGAGGTAATGGGAGCGTACTTAAAGACGCCTAGTTCCGAAATTGTGTAAGGCACGTCTGCAGTACCCTCAAAGCTTCCGCTCAGAACTTTATTAATTGTTTTTAGGGTGTCAAATCCTTTATTTTTGTCTAAAATATACTTTACTTAAAACGCAAAGGTTGTTTAGGGAACGTACGTTTGGGGGGGGGGGGGGGTCTTCAAAATGTCACGCTTGGTAGAAATGAGCGGCGGCGGGCTTAGGTTTTTGGTCACCGGGGGGGGGGGGGGGGAATAATACGTGAGAGAAATGAAACACGCGCGGCCGTGTGGTGGCGATAATGCAAACACGTAAAATTATATCAATTTTTGTGAACTAACTCATGTTTTATGATGTAAAAATCGAAAATATTTCTTGTAAAATATGGACTTAACCATGAAATATGGAAAATAAAAATTAGTTTTTCACAATCTACGTACGATAACCTAGGTAGAGAACACATACGGGACCGAAAATCGTGTAAATTAAAAATATGTATTTACATATTAATCCGGGCCCTAATTATTACGAATAAATCTCATAAAGATTTTGCTTTTTCACTCCAAAATTTTTTTTTTTCAATATTTAAAAAATATATGTATATATTTTTTATTTATTATTTTTATTCTTTTGCACTTACATTAACCCCACCGGACAATTTGTTCGTTTTCGGAACAACTCATATAGGTCACATAGAACCATTTTATCTTCTTTACTATCATTGCGAGAAATATTAAATCATTTTAAAGTTTGTATTAAAAAAATATATTTTTCAAAAATTATATGGTTATTTCTAATAATAACATTCGGAAGCGTATTTCATTTAAAAAACAGTTTTTTGTTTTCAGATACGTTTTCAAATATTGCATTTATTTAGATTTTATTCAGACCTACTGACAGAATATGGTCGAGGCCTGAGGGGTTAAATGAAAAAATTATGCATGTTTTTCCTCCTTCATATCGACGGTACCGAAGAATTATTATATTTTTTTTATATGAATACCTCACGAGAGTATCAGCTGCTCCCGTCTGGAGCCAGTGAGACTACGGCATCCCCAATTCGGGTATGTTGGGAGGCTGAAGGTAGTGGGAAAGGGAAGGAGATGGGGAAGAGGAAGGTGGGGAAGTAACTGACAATTCAGATCTGGTGACCAAACACGGCTAAAGCCATTTCAAGCAACGTTTCAATTCTGAATGGTGGTCTTACACCAGGGCGATACTGAGAGTATCTTCCACTATGAAACTCTTATTATTTTTAATTAATTAATTGTGAAATAACACTAATTAATCAAATAAAATTTATTTGCCCACGCCGGGACTCGATCCCGTGACCTTCAGATTGCGAGTCAAGAGCCTTACCCCTTGACCAATCCTGTCGTGTTGGCCTATTTTAACTTACTTTTGATGATTTGAAAGTCTGTGTTTTTCGGAATTTTCAATGAATTTAGATGAAATGTATACGTTTTTCTTATATGCTACATTTCTCGATCTCCAAAACAGTAAAAATGCAGAAACGTAACTTTAAGCAGCTCTACTGCAAAACTACAAAATCACACATCCGACCTCGTTCCTTGGGACTGTCGATATAATTCAGACCTCTGCAGCGAACCCAAACATGGCTCTGTTGCTGTCGCTGCACATCTGTGACGCTGCATTTGTGTAGTGTATTATAATGTTGCTGTGCTCGGAACTCCAGCTTAAGAGAAGTTTAACTTAATATGTTTTTCATCAACACATATTATATTATAAGAAATTAGTCTTAAATTTTTTAAATGTAAACACTACACAAGAGTTAACAGACAGAACTTTTTTTTTTACTATGGCTCCACACTGGAGGCCCTGAGGAAAGTAATTCCCCTCAGTCTTTTTCAGGAAAGGAAGGACAGGAAGTTTTAGGAAAGAAAAAGGTATGAAGGGTGGGTAGGAATCTGGGAGTCAGTGTGTCCAAGGGTGACAGACGTATGTATCTATCCCTCCCACTGCAGTGCATGGCAATGTTTCGAGAGAGTCCTGCTGAAGAGTTCAAAAGATCTCCCTCAACCAATCTCTCCCGATCCGGCCTTCCACGCAGTTGGTAGGCAGACGCATCCGCCGCCAAGATCCGGACAAACCTATCCTCACGAACCCGGGCATGTCACCAAACGTAGCAAATCACTTGGGGAGACCTATGGCAGAGGTGTTGGTTATTAAATAAATGGTTCCCGGGGCGGCGGTACCCATACCCGTTTCCCAAAAAGAACTGCCCAAAGCCAAAAACAAAGTAGAACTGTGGCATCCCCAATTGGGATGGTATTGGATATATTGTGAGGATGTATGGAGTAAGGACGGAAGAGGAAGGCTGGGCTTCATATTTGGTTGTTCAGATCTGGTCATTAAACACGTAATGCTATTTTACTTAAGATTTCGATTAGGAATGGTGGTCTTTCACCATATCGATACTTAAAGCATTAACCATTTTATTTCCACTCAATTTTTTCATATTACGTCGTTACATTTTGATGACCTCTGTGGCCGAGGGGTAAGGCTCTCAACTAGCAATCCGGAGGTCGCGGGTTCAAATCTCGAAGTCTGCAAGTAAATTATATTTGATTCATTAAAAATAATATATTTGCGGCATGTTCTAGAGTGGAAGATACTCTCGTTATTCATTCAGAATTGGAACGTTGCTTAAAATGGCTTTGTTTGGTGACTTGAATAGCCAGGACTTCCCACCTTCCTCTTTCCTATTACCTTCAGCCTCACAAAGTACCACAATGGGGGTGCCCTAATCCCAATGGCTCCAGAAGGTTTTGAGCAGTTGAGACTCTTGAGCGGTATTAACAAAAAAATTGATAAAATTGCAACTCTAACAAATGTATCAAGGAACACTAATCATTTAATTGGTTAAAACTACCTATTTAATTTTTAATCTTAATGAAAGTATTAGAGAGAGATAATCTTCCGTCACAGTGTGTGCCAAAAGTGAACACACGGGTATGAAATGGCCTTCGACTAATAGGAATTCATAAAAGTATAATGGTCAAAGACAATAAAATCTTACCTACTATGCACCTACTTATTACCCTATTCTCCTTTAAGAATGACTGTGCATTGCCCAAAATAAGGAAAAAATCGTTTAGAAATTTGATAAAATCTCCTATTTCACGGTCCAGTTTTGTCTATCTTTTGACAAAATACGAACGTTGGCAATGCAAAAATTGAAACGCACCCCCGTAGACATGTTTATGATGTCCAGATTGTAACCGTGTACAGTTTTGGGTATGTTTTTGAGTCTGAGCTTACCAGATGTAGTTATGAACAAGCAAAAATTGAACAGCACCTCCCAAGACATATTTATGACGTCCAGATTGTAACCATGTACAGTTTTGGGTATGTTTTTGAGTCTGAGCTTACCTGATGTCCAATGTAGTTGTGAACAAGCAAAAATTGAAACGCACTCCCCAGGACATATTTATGACGTCCAGATTGTAACCATGTACAGTTTTGGGTATGTTTTTGAGTCTGAGCTTACCAGATGTCCAATGTAGTTATGAACAAGCGAAAATTGAACAGCACCTCCCAAGACATATTTATGACGTCCAGATTGTAACCATGTACAGTTTTGGGTATGTTTTTGAGTTTGAGCTTACCAGATGTCCAATGTAGTTATGAACAAGCGAAAATTGAACAGGACCTCCCAAGACATATTTATGACGTCCAGATTGTAACCATGTACAGTTTTGGGTATGTTTTTGAGTCTGAGCTTACCTGATGTCCAATGTAGTTGTGAACAAGCAAAAATTGAAACGCACTCCCCAGGACATATTTATGACGTCCAGATTGTAACCATGTACAGTTTTGGGTATGTTTTTGAGTCTGAGCTTACCCAATGTCCAATGTAGTTGTGAACAAGCAAAAATTGAAACGCACTCCCCAGGACATGTTTATGGCATCCAGATTGTACCCATGTACAGTTTTTGGTATGTTTTTGCCACTGTGCAAGTGGCAAATAATTTATTTTTTAGGTTTTTATTAATTGGACAATGGTCTTTAAATATTCGAAGGTGCTTTGCACAATTGCACATGGCCAGCCCCTGCACCTAGCCAATATAAATAAATAAACACCTGATGAAACTTATATTCCATTCATAATATTTCTATTTTAACTACAAAATCAACAACTTTATGCGGGAGACTAAAGAATTCCGACAACTTATTCCAAAGTATTGAATTATCATGAATTTATTTTTAACATAAAATTTGTAAGTATGCACACAGCTTTATTTGCATATTGTCTATTTGTCAAATATGTACCAAGAGAAGAATCTACAAAAAATATGCCATCCAAGTGGTCAAAACACTCAATTAAAATCATTTGTTTACTTAGTAATTAATTATTAATTTTGGTACCGGATTTGCCCTCGTTTTAACCATAAAATGTTTTCATCTGCCAACAAATAAGTATGTTTTTAAATTATTTATGCATTGAACCATTTACTCGTTAATACGGAATATTTTTTATTCAACCAGTTAGATTTAGCTTTATTATTACGAAAAGTGCGTATTTATGTCGGGGGAGACAAAAAAAACATGCAAAAAATATGCATTTAACATTTTAATTTTGTTTAAATTATTTAACTTACAACTTAACAAAGTGAATGCATTATTGACAAGTTTGTACCTTTATTTATTACAGCAGAACATGGAAAGAAATGTATGAGAATAATTACACATAGGGGGCATACATTAATTACATGAGAAGTTTTTCTTCCAATCTAGCCCCCCCCCCCCCCTTGGTGAGATAAATTTGGGCCACTTCGAATATTCTTTTCAAGTAACACGAGATTTTGCTGCCCCCCCTCCCCCCCCTTTTGAGATCACGTAATTAATGTATACCGTAGATTCTCAATCTTTTTTTGCCCACCGCCCACTTTGAGAATTTTTTATTTCTAGCGCCCCCTAACTCGTGAATTCGAAACCAAGACGAAGGGGGTACAAAAAATAACAAAATGAGATACAACGACAGGGTTACATTTACCTCAACGAAGGGGGCGTAACGGGATACCACGATGAAGGGGGCGTAATGGGATACCACGATGGGGTTCATTTGCCACAACGGAGAGGGATATGGAAAATATTTTTGTGGATAGATGGCCCCTAATGGGATGGGATGGGGCAAGATAGGATGGGGTGGAATGGGATTCTCTGGGTCTCCTACCGCCCCCCTGAAAGTCTGAAACGCCCCCCAATTTTCTCTTGGTCTTCTACCGCCTCCCTGAATGTCTGAAACAAGGGGGCGTTATCGCCCACATTGAGAACCTGCGCTAGACAAACCCTGCTTTGCCAAACAAACCATTCAAAACCTGGGATGTTTTTTAAATTATGATGACTCCATTATGGTATGCAAGAGGCCTTCTTGTCGTATTACATGGCCGATCCATCTTGCACGCCTTTCGGACAAGGTTCTGAGCAGGTGCCTTCCTCTTTCGATTCTTTGGAGAACCTCCTCATTTGTCTTCTATAGGACCACATCTCAAAAGCCTCTAGTCTCGGTTTATCTCTTTCGGAAAGGCAAAAATCATTAGTTAAAAAAGGAATATTCCGTATTTTCCGTGCATCAAACTTCGACAACACGAACATTCCGTATTATCCGTGAGGTGGACTCTATGCGTATTTACTGTTTTTTAAATGCTCCACTCATGAGAAAATAAAATGAACCAAATGCAAGCAATTCATTATTCCTTTTTCATTGTGCAATAATTCTTGCGACTTGTGAACGGCTGGTAAATGAGCAAGATAATTTACTTATTATTATTTTATTTCTTTTACATGAGCTCCACAAAGGAGGCCCTGAGGAAAAAATCCCTCAGGGCCTATGTCATCTTTGGGGATGCTGTGTGGAGGGTCTTTACAAGGATAGGAAAGAGAGGAAGTTTAAATATATGAGGGGTGGGTTGGAATCTTGGGGGTCAGTTTGTCCAGGAGTGACAGATGCATGATTCCATCCCTCCCCCTGCGGTGCAAGGCGATGGGTCGAGTGAGTACGCTGGAGAGATCTAGGTCTAGTCTCTCGATCCGGCCCGCCACGCACATGGGCAAATGTATTTATAGCCAAGACCTAGACAAACTTAGCCTATGTTAACCGGCACCCCTGCTAAATCACCAAACGTAGCGAAGCACTTGGGGTGACCTATGGCAGGCTCCCGGGGCACCCACTCCCACCTCCCAAATTGAATTTGCCTAATGCAGAACAATTGTCTTAGTGACATGTCCCGCCGAGATTTTTGTAATGTATAAGACAAGTTCTTAACACAAAAAAACAATCTCCTGCAATATTACTCCCACTCAGTCATGATTTTCAGTTTCCTCTCATCTGGCATTCTTTCTATATAACAGGGTTGATAAAAATCATGATTTAAAAAAAAATCATGAAAATCGGATTTATTTGATTTAAATCAGATTTTTTTGATTTTTTTAACATTTCATCTATTTTAACTCGGAAGTCAGTCTACGTTAAAACAAAGCCAATGTTGTCATTCATTTTAATTATTAATTTATAAATTTCAAAATCAATATAGGTACCAGTCTTTCCAAAATGTCATTATTTTTATTTATTTATTTAACATTTTACTATACACAAACATTTTTGAACGTTGAAAAATTAACATGACATAATAAAATAATAAATAAAAGGTAGAAATTTCTTCCAACGCACCTGCAATAGGAAATGTGTCAGGAGAGATTTTTTTTTAACCCTAGCTATAGTATTTGCTTATTCAATAAAAATCAACAACTAAGAGAATTTAAAATATTTAAAAGTAAGAATGACAACATGAAATTAAACATTTGAGTATCTTGTTTATGTTGGTTTTGGGTTTTGTCCAAATTTAATCTTTTCAAAAGGAAGACTAATTTGCCTGCTTTCTCATTGCTTTTTTTTATTTTACTGTGCACCAAATTGAATGCCGAAAATATTCTTTCGATCCCAGCAGAAGAAGCAACTGCTCTAAGCAGTTGCAATTTCACACGTGCAATGCTGTAACAACTGTGTAGACATAGCATTGCATGTGTGTGCGCGCGCCATAGTTTGTGCTGGGGGAAGTCCCTTGGCACTTTAGGCGGGTGATTTGGTTGCAGTAAAAAAGTAGTGATCTAAATCATTGATTTTGTTTTTAACCCTTTTTTTTTAAGAGCGGAGATGGTTTACATATATATAGTTCCCGCGAGCACTTAGGCCATAGACCCATTGTGCTATCTCCTATTTTACCTTATTCCTTTGACAGTAAACCCAGTCCCACTCCTTAGCTCCCCAAAGGCTCCACGATGGAGAGTTCACCTCCCCTTGGTTCCCTAAATGCCCCACAAGGGAAGAATCCACTCCACCTTGGTTCCCCGAGGGACCCAGGAGGGAAGACGACATCATCTCTCCTCTTCACTCCTCCTTGGTTCCCTGAAGGCCCCACAAAGGAAGAGTTCATGGAGGCCTCGGCTCACCTCTCCACGGTTTCTTCTCTTAGTTCCTCCTACTGGCCCCAGGAAGGAAGTCCACAGAGGTGGCCTCAGCACTCATAGGTTCCCATAAGGCCCCTAGTTTTCGAATGGTCCAATTTTTTGTCCCACGAGTTGCCAGGGAAATAGAAGGTCCACTCCAACAGAGCCCCGAGTGCTGGAGTAAGGTCTAAATACTGGGAGATGCGACCTTGTTTCTCGGAGGCACCGTTCTTGACACTGTTCCCCAGGACATTCAGCCTAGCACGTGAGCATGATAGCCCGCACCTTGGCTTGGGATGACTATTGCAGGTTCGTGTTTCCACTCCCTGAGCGATGGGTTCGCCACACTCCCTATGTTGGTTTTTTTAACCCTAAAAAGATAATCTGATTTTGAACTACGTTAAAGATAATGATACGTCTTAAAGACTGAAGTTACTGAAAGTACTGAAGTTTAAAAGTGTATATTTGACTTATTATCATACTATCATATTCTCAGTTTAAAAGTAGTCGATAATTAGTTCGGGATTTTGTAATAATAGGGTATTTTCACAAACCAGGCATACCGCTAAAAACATGTGGAAGATTTAAAGATTATTTTTCTGACTATGATTATCGCATTTAAAATGTTTAATTTTAATATTTTCACTCATAATTATTGATTTCAAAATACGCATAAATGGAACGAAATGTAAATGGCCCATGATTGGTGTACGAATTATGACGTCACAAGTGTCGACGTTCTGAGGTGTATCGCCGCGTTAAAAGTCTAAACATTCTCGACTTGTTCACGGTTATTGACGGTTTTATTTCATATTTATGATGCTTGTGTTGTTTCTACAGTTTTATATAATATTGTCCACCTGTAATGACTAACAGTGTTTTTTTTTTAACGGCGTAGTCCGACAACTTACCTAAAATAGACGCTAAAATAGCAAGTGTCATACGTCACATAACTTTCCTGTCATAAAATGACCTTTAAAACTTTGGCCATTCTACAAGTAAATTTCCTTATTTTAAGTGAATACCGCACAAAAGTCCCAACTGCTCCCAACCATCTGGAGCCAGTGAGTCTATGGCATCTCATTTGGGATATTTTTTGAGGTTGAAGGCATTGGGGAGGAAAGAATATGCGGTAAAGGAAGGTGTTGAAGTACCTGGCTATTTAGATCTGGTCACAAACCATGAAACGAGCCTTTGAAGCAACGTTTCAATTCTGAATGGTGATCTTACACCAGGGCGATACTGAAAGTATCGTCCACTCTGGAACGTGCCGCAAATATGCTACGTTTTATATTTAACAAATAAATTGTGAAATGCAAAACAACTTATTCAAAGACCGGTCAGTGGCTGAGTGGGCATCGCTTTTGGGTTCTCCATCACGACACAAGCAACATTTTCCTATTACTGTGGTGGTAGTAGCAGATTTTCACATAATATCAGATCATTCGTAACCAGGGAATGTTTGTTTTTCTTTAAAAATAAAAAAAATATCTATATATTCTTTAAACATACATTATAAAATTAAAAATGTGTTTTATATACATACATAAATGATTGTTAACGTCGGGATTGCTAATCGAGAGCCTTACCCCTCGACCACGGAGGCCGTCATTATTGTGTAGATATACAATGGTGTTTCCACGTTTAAATTATGAATATAAACAACGGAATGTTTTTTTATTGTAGTGTTAAAATTCAAATCTGCAAAAAAGCAGGCACCCCCCTCCATCGAAGCCAGAGTCATGTTAGCTTCTCAGAAGCTGGGGGTATTGTATTACAGGGCCAACATATACTGCAGATAGTACAAAACTGCTGACCCTGCGCAAATTGCAAGTCCGCCTGTTGAATTTGGCAGCCACCTTTGGTCTAGAGCCCCAAAATACTTGAAAATTCAGAAAGCAGAAACAGGTGGTTCATTCGATAGATTTTCCTCTCTAACAAATGGATTGCAATGTTTAGTGCACAGGTTTCAGGTGGGAATGGTGTCCTTGTTTTACCGATATTTCAATAGGAGATGCTCTGAGGAACTAGCGCTATTGAACCCTTCGGCACTGGTATCAAACACATTTTTTGTCATTTTAAAAAGGGTCGTTTAAACATCTAGTCTTATTTTGGGTTTTTCTTGTAGTATTTGTACCCTTGTGTACCAAACTATACATGTTTGGCAAGTGGGAAGCTATAGGATAAATATGACAATATAAATGGAGCAAACTGGAAGTCAATAAATAACACCAACTACAACTTACGAACTCACTAGAGTCACTTACGGCGGCAATCGCATGATTATTATTATTATATAATGAGCAGACAGCATTCTGCTGATGCGCTCATATCTAATTTCACAATAGTTTGACAGTAAATTTTAATTTTTAACTAAGTTAGTCCTTTCTACTCTTCAAATATGAATCCAATAGAGCTTTGAATTGGTTTATGTTAGTTGCATCGATGACATGTTGTGGGTGTTTGTTCCAAGCATCCACCACTCATTTGCAAGGAAGTGTTTTCTAGGATTAGATGCAAAAGGTGTTTTGGTAATTTTGTCCACGGAGAATTATATTTTTATTAGTAGTGAAGATTCCTTGGATGCCAGGCAGAGGGGCAGCTGTAGTGTCCAGATAAAATTTTGAAAGTCTCGATCAAGTCACCCCTTTCTCTTCTATCTTTTAAGGTTGGTAATCTTAATTCCTTGAGTAGCTATCTTCATATCGACGATCTTTCAAAGCTCTTGGTATTTTAGTGAAACGTCTCTGTGCTCTGATGATAGTCACTTGTGACGTCACAGAGTTATTGGGCGCGAAAACACCTTTTTGGCGACATTTTAAAAAGGCGTATTTTAAAACGTTATAGAAAATTTATTCATCGTCATAAAAATAAAATAAATTTTCCGTTATCATCATAATTTTTTTCAATGATAAAAAAACTGTGAAAATACCCTATTATAAAAAATATTTTCCAATTAAAAAAAAAAAAAAAATGCCGTGAACCTCTTACAAAGCAACTACAAACAGTTGTTTAAATCATTTTTTTTTTTTAAAGCTATGAAATTTTAAATGCTAATCAGTCGTTATATTGAAAAATAACAACAAAAAAATTATTACATTAAGAACAAGTCCGAAAGTTACACAAAAGGTTATCATACGCCTTTCGAACGTATGGTGTGTGTATTTCTGCATAATTATTCTACTTACCGTGGTGTCAGAGCCGCTCCGCGCAAACTCTGCTCGGCAACTGAGCTAACTGAGATAGTCAGCGAGCTACATTACGAAATAACAAAAAAAGACAGCAATATGTTTGTCTCGCTTACGTCTCAAAGACGTAGATTATCTTTCTAGGGTTAAAATCACTCGATTTTAATTACGATTTAAATCACTGATTTAAATCAAGTTGCTATTGCTCAACCCTGCTATATAACCATATAACCCATTGCATTCTTTTGGAACCACAGAATCTTACAAAGGTCTCATCATAGATCAACGATACAACAGATATGCTACTAGGGCGAGGGATATGTGGCGATCGCTTTCAGTGATTTGTCAATAAATCCGACAGTCTGCAGGCATAATGCAGACATCACTACCATTGTAGTTTCACTATCAAAAATAAAATGTGCTCACGAATATGTAGTCCTTTTATAATGCGATTTACTCGCTGCATAACAACCGTAACTGAAAATTTCAAATTGGGTAAAAAAAAAATTCCAAATCGACTATTTTTATTCAGTATTTAGTTTACGCTTTTACAAATGTTTTATAATTTAATCACTGCAAAACGAACATTTGAAAGATGAGTGAACGCCTGAAACGAGGCCTTGCTTAGAAAAGTTTCATGAAGGGCTGCACTACCATTACCTTAATAAGAAACCCGACGGCTTTTTGTCCATACAAACGTAGTCCCCAATTTCCTCTCTGGATTTTGACAATAGTGCAAATATTTTTTAATATTATTTAGATATCGGCCACTAGCGTGTGTCTGTATATTTTGTTTTTTTTTTTGATGAGTTATTTCTTATAGAAGTTAGGACCCTCCAACAATTATTAAAATTGCCTGTTTTGAACGCCATCGACAAACGTTCAGTACACAAACTAAACAATGTATTTTTAAAATGAGCAAAATGTACAGAATTATATAACATTGTCTTCTAATACAGTTCCTAAAAAAAGTCTTAAAATCGATCCAGTTTGTCAGCAGCAAAGTGATACCTTGATTCTGCATTAGGGTATGTCTATCTCTTCTGTTGTTAGTGAGTCTAATGCCCAAGACGGCCTCTGTGGTCGAGAGGCAAGACTCTCGACTAGCGATCCGGAGGTCGCGGGTTCAAATCCCGACGTGCATAGACAAATTTTATTTGATTGATTTGTGTTTCACAATTAAAACGTTGAAACATTGAAACGTTGCCTGAAATGGCTTTAGCCGTGTTTGGTGACTAGATCTGAATAGCCAGTTACTTCCCTACCTTCCTCTTCCCACTTCCTTCCCCTCCCCACTTACCTCAGCCTCACAACGTACCCCAATTGGGGATGCCATAGTCTTCTACGGCTCAAAACGGGAGCAGTTGGGGATCTTGTGAGGTATTCACATAAAATAGAATAGATTGGTTTGAATGTATCCAAGAACTTAAGAATTTTCTCTTTGTATACTAATGTGTCTTTTGTTTGTGGTTCCAGTTATCGGGTTCGGAGACGACCCTCACGGTGGCTTCGCACAAGTCTCCGCAGTCTCAGGACAAGATTATCAAGGGTGGCGCCGGCCGCAGGACCATGTTCCTCGTCAATGACACCTTCCCGCACACCACCACCAACAGGACGGCCCAGCAGAATCACACCATACAGAGCTTCACCAGTAAGCCCATTCTGCTAACTAATTCATTAACCTGGGTTAGGCAAATGGGATGGACTACCAAACAGCTGTGTCTTGGCACTCATTTCTTACATGTTCACATTCGTACATCATCTGATACATAGTTTTATCTTATGCGTGGATCACACAGACCAAGTAGATGGTCGAGATAGTGTTCTCGGCCGAGTACTCGGTGATGTGTTTACACGTACCGATGATACTGTTGTGTACAAGCATACTGATGTGTACGAGCGCTCAGCCGAGTAAAAGGATGAGACAGTCACTCAGACCCTGTTCTACTTACTAGGTAGAGAGCCCATCCCCGCACTGACTCGCTTTTCCACTCGGCAGGTATAAAAATTCACTCACCACTGTCACTCACACCACGCTACCGTTTCCCGCGTGTCGCAACTGAATTAACTGACCGACTCAGTGCCAAATTAAAAATTATGTGTAAACACCTACTCGTCCATCCAACTGTCTCGGCCTAGTATCATTTTACTGTCTCGCCAATCTACTCGGTGCATGTGATCCAGGTATTATTTTGACATGACCCGTACTATCACTACCGTACACTACCCGTAATACTTGATTCTCCTAATCGTACCATGCTTTCCAACTTCAATTTAAATGATTTCTAGGTTAGTTTCATTATTGCTTTTTTCGCTTAACCCCTCGGGCTTTTTTTTTGTTAGAAGGCCAGAATATTTCTGAAAGCATCTGAAACTAAAAACTTTTTTGAAGGATGATAAAATTAATATGCTTTCAAATTTTATAATTTGAAATAAACGTATCATTTTTGAAATATGAAAATATTGAATGCAAACACAAAAAACTTTTAAAAATGCTTCACTTTACGTTTTTTCTACCTAAAATTATTAATAATGAAAAAAAAAACATGTACATATTTTATTAGACAATTATTGTAAAAGTTATAGTCACCTCATTTTTTGTCATTCCATGTAAAAATGATTAATAAAAAATTCCTGAAGTTTCAAAAAACTTTTTTGAAATGAAACTTCTTTAGCCCCGTTAGTGATTTGGGCTAAAGTTCGGTTTAGGGGCGAGAGTCCTAGATAATTTTTTTTTTTTTTTTATACTAATTATGGGTCGGAAAATCCGAATCTGAAAGAATTAGGCGTCGGCAAGCAATATTAACTGAATTACACGACTTTAAAATTTTCTATAAACACAAAGGAAAACTACCCATTTTGAATGCATTGACATTAATTACAAGTCATAGAAAAACAAGAAAGATGTTACACCACATAAAATTAAGTGTTGCCATTAAGCAATAATATCAATAACTAATTTAAGTAATTATTTTTTATAAATTTTACCCACTTTTGTATCACAAACCATGTTACATAAACCTAGCGTAGCCGCTAAACTACTTGAAAACTGGGATGTTTTCTTGCCTTGACGCGAGCAGGCGTTATAAAGGGGCACAAACCATGTTAGGGGTCGTCCATTAATCACATGATGTTTTTTTAGCAATTTTTAACCCCTCCCCCCCCTGGTGATATGTGGTGAGGTTTTAGACTAACCCCCCCCCCCCCGAAATCACGTGTATTTTTTTAGTGCAAAGGATTTTGAAATTTTCAGAATATTATCACGAAAAATAAATACACGTGATATCTCATTATACCCCCCCCCCCCCCCGTCGTGATATTTCGTGATTTTTTCCGAACCCCCCCCCCCCTCCCCCCCTTTCGAGCCTCACGTGATTAATGGACGACCCCTTACACAAACCTAGCGTTAGGTTAGGTTACGCATTTTTAAGACTACGAATTTTCATACTTTTGGTCTAAGAATACGGCTGTTGAGATAGTCATAATTCATCAGGTTAATGTGTTATGTGATGAATTATCATGTGAGGAAGTATCGTGTCGGAAAGTTTTACGTTATTGATATTATTGCTTAATGGCAACACTTAATTTTATGTGGTGTAACATCTTTCTTGTTTTTCTATGACTTGGAGTGTCAATGCATTCAAAATGGCTTGTATTCCTTTGTGTTTATAGAAAATTTTAAAGTTGTGTAATTCAGTTAATATTGCTTGCCGGCGCCTAATTCTTTCAGATTCGGATTTTCCGGCCCATAATTAGTATAAAAAAAAAAAAAAAATTATCTAGGACTCTCGCCCCTAAACCGAATTTTTTCCGTGATTTGAAATTTGGATGAAACTGAAATGCGTCACCAAAATTTTATTATAAGACGATACGTAGAGGAACAATCGATGTAATCTGTTTTTCTGAGTTTTGTTTGAAATTTATTTGGGATTGGAAGAAGTGAACGATAAATGCGGGAAAATGGTTATTCGTGGAATGATCGATTGAGAATTCACTGTAGGATCTTTCTTAGCGTAATATATACTATATTATTGTAGGAATACATTTTACATTATGTTAATTTAACATATTTTCTTAAAGTAAACACTCCTACTCACACAAGATTTTCTTCTGTAATTTATTTGGTTTCTGCCATTGAATAATGACATCATACATATTTATGTTTAGTTGTCAATGAGTCTTTTATTACTTTGCCGTAAAACCATCTTCAGAAGAAAGTCACTCTTCAAAGTGAAGAAAATTTGATGTATTCGATTTTATTTATTTATTTAACCCCTCCGAATTTTCGCAAATATTCCCTTGAAATGTCTCAAAAAAAAATGACATTTTACGAAAACTTTGTTATTACTGCTTCACAATTGAAGCTCTATAAATGAAACATTTCTGAACGTAGCCGTATAGTAAAAACTGTTTTAGAAAGGTTACAAAATAAGCTTTCGAATTATTGTATTACAAATAAATATTAACTTTTGTAAATATTAAAATTTAGAATGCAAACATTAAAACAATTTAAAAATGACTCACGTGATATTTTTATATGAAAACGGTACTAAAATCACAGATTATGTAAACAACAATACTTATTCTATTGTATAAATGTATAATAAACACTTTTGTCACCTCACTTTTTATCATTTCATATAAAAATATTTAATAAAAATTAACAATGTCGAGCCGCCGGTCCGAAATTTGGCAGGAAAAATTATGTGTCAGATTGCGCGAATGACAGAATATTCTTGTTATGTATTTCTATGGACAACTTGAATAGGGATGTACAGCTTGTTCCACTATCGACCTTTTACTTTTTTTTAGGGATGTCACTAAAAGAATAACGGAGTTATAACGGTTTCTATGGAGACACACGCGTTCACATATAAACACGCTTATTGTACTTGACTGCTGTCATATTTCTAACGCATATATCTGCTTAAGTTGGTGACCGGTTAAGGAACATAAACAGTCTTAGTAACATAATAAACATAAGAGGATGACAAAAAACAGACCAACTATTTACGTTCACGTATAGGTATTTAGAAACATAAAAGTAACTGAATGTAAACTAGAACATTTAAGAAGAAAAAACACAGGACTAAGCAGCAATTTAAAAAAAAATGACAATACAGAGTAGATTCAACAAGTGATAAGCCAAAATATAAAAACACAACAATAAAATAAATGCGATTATAAACGTACTATAGGCTGCGAAATAGGTATTTGGGTTTGGGACGGGTAAGGTTTATAGTCCGTAAAAATTAAATGACAGGAAAATGGTTTTGCCCCTTGCCTCCCACTCAGGAATTGGTGTTATTATTGAGGCTGCAATTATGTAATATGCATAATAATTATGTGTCACATGTTTGCTAACAATGTATTTTATTCTGCATTTTTCTACTACTTTATCGGCTATTGACAGAATTGTAAATCATTACTAATTCGGACCTCTCTCAATGTATCCCCTTTATCTTTGACTTGTTTAACTATTTTGATCATATACTCGGAGGTTTGTTATGATGCGTTTCCATGCTTGCCAAGTCTCGGCAAGCGTCCACAAGCGCAAACGTGTAAACAGGTTGTTTGGCTTGGCTTGCGTAGGCTTGCAAGAGCTTGCGAGAGTTTGCCGCCGATCCAGTCGGGGTTGGATCCAGCAGCAAGCTTCGACAAACGCTCAGTGGAACTTTCGAACTGGCGGCGAATGCACGCCGTTTTTGCACCATGCGGTCTATGATAATATTTATAACATTACGAGACATATGTATGACGTATGAGGCGTGCCAGACTTATTAAAATGCATAAAGTACATAATTTTAATACACTTATGTTATGCAATTTATTGTGACTGGATTTACCTAAAAAGTCAAAATAAATAAATAATATTTTATTGATGATTTACTATTTATTATAGTAAAAAAAGTATACGATTTTTGTTAGAATAACTTTTTTTATAATACAAAACAATTTTATATAAGACAAGTGATCCTCGAGTTTGGGTCCCAATTGCGATCATTATTTTTGAAGCGAAAACTTCTTTAGCACCGTTGTGATTTGAAACTCGATGAAACGAAAAAGTGGTACTAAAAAGAGACAAAAATCTATAGAATTTAGCCTGTGAGATAATGTCTCCTCTTTGTGCAAAGCGACCTGGGACGATTTTTATGAATCTGTATCATCCATCATCTTCGTGGTCGTCGAGCTTTCCTTGTTTTTGTTACACTTTGCTTGTATTTCAAATAAAAGTTTGATAAACCAAACGCAATAGTCGACACAAGTTCGGCGTCCGCCATGCTCGGGTGTAGGTAGCGCACTGACCCATTCACAAGCATGTAAACGACTTCCAAATGCCAAGCGAGATTTGTGGATGCTTGGAGCTTGTGGAGGCTTGCCAAGCCTTGGCAAGCGTGGAAACGTATCATTACAGATTTACTTGATGTATATTTGCTCATGTATAATGCTGAAAGGAACATGATATTGAAATCTCGTAATACTAGAAATGAAAGTTGATATGAAATGTAACAAAGGTTGGGTTTATTGTAGATAATTATTGTACAAAAATATGCGATTCTACTTTAAATTAAGACTCTACTTTGAATTCAGGGCATGGTTTTCGAGCTCGAAGATTTCCTTAATTTCCCTTGTCATGTTTTAGTGTAGGCTAAAATTACTATCAGCAAAGTTAACGCATGTCAAGATTTCTCAGAGGTAATATTGTTAATGACTTACTGGTTAAAGATGGGCGCCATACTCCTGCATAACAGGGTATTAAACTGTTTTATCTAAAACCATGTTGATGATCGTCGGCTTCGCATCTCGAGAAGTCACCCTCCTGCTCCTCAACGAGGAATTCGATGCGCTCCCCGTCAAATCAAATCTCGGAACTGCCAATTTTAATCTTGTCTCTGGTTGCGGTCAAAGACCATTGACCCTTATGAAACTCCAACCTCTTTCCCATCTTCAGAACATGTGTTCAAGTCAATCCGTTATGTTGTTCCGGTCGCAACGGGATAGGAGTGCTCCTGGATAGGGTAGTACATGTATTGTATCATAATAATATCTTGACTAGAAACTCAAGTATTAAATAAAGGGCACTGTTTATTAGGTCAATCACTTATATATTATCAAATTCTATGCTTTTATATAATAATACAAACAGTAGGACGCTTCGGTCACAAGCTGTGTTTCGATGAGTTTGCAAATTTGAAAAAAGAAAGTTCAGTTTTGCAAAAACAAAGGAAAAATGGTGGAGATGATAAAACAGGAATCTACACATAATGTTGTTCTATTCATAAATAAAGAAAATGGTTACCATAGTAAAACAGGAATCTACTAATATTGAAAATTAAACTGAACCCCAGAGACATCTGTTGACAATATTAGTTGCTGGTATTATTGAGCAAAATCGGGATATTATAATAATTATTATGTTCCGACATTAAATTCAACACTCAGCACGCTAATTTTTCTTTAAACTTGCAGCTAGCATACCGGGCAAGCACTTCATGACCCCCATCGGTCCCATCCAGCTGACGGCCGAAGAATGCAACGAGATCCTGATGAAGCGGGCACTCCAGGCAGCGCAGGGCCTGCCCGGGGGCGCCGTGTTGGACGCGGGGCTCAGCCATAGCCTGCTCAACGGGGGCCTCAAGGGGCTGCAGGGGGACTCTGGCAGCGTGTCCCCGGAGCAACCCACGCAGCACATGCAGCAGATGCAGCTGGTGCAGACCAAGCAGGAACCTGGCACCAATCTGCACTCGCCCAAGGTGAGTCATCAGACTACATGGGGTGAGGCTTCGCATCGGGGATTCAAGGTGCTGAAGGGGAGTGTTCCAGAACATGAGGTAAGGTCATTTTTTTCCATTAACTCCATACAGCAGGCCCTGAGAAAATCAACCTCCCTCAGTGCCTATGTCATCCTTGGGAATGCTGTGTGAAGGGTCTTTTTAAGGAAAGGTAGGAGATGAAGTTCTTGGATGGATTTTATTTTTTTATTATTTTAAAATTCATTTGTATTATCTCGGCCATCATATTAGGCTCATACCCGTATCATGGTAGTTGTAAGTTTGAGGGAGGTAGATTGGGGGGGGGGGGGAGTAGGAATCGAGAGGTCGATGTGTCCAGGAGTGATGGACATATAAATCCATCCCTCCCGCTGCGGGGCTAGGCAAATGCCTGTGAATTGTTCAGATAAAATCCTGTAGTTGCCGCACCCTTTTAGTTATTCTACTCAAGCAAGTCACATTATTTTCATGTGGATTGTTCAGATAAAATCCTGTAGTTGCCGCACCCTTTTAGTTATTCTACTCCAGCAAGTCACATTGTCGTCATGGATTGTTCAGATAAAATCCTGTAATTGTCGCACCCTTTCAGTTATTCTGCTCAAGCATGTCATAATGTTGTCATGTGAATTGTTCAGATAAAATCCTGTAATTGCCGCACCCCTTTAGTTATTCTACTCAAGCAAATCACAATGTTGTCATGTGGATTGTTTTCAGATAAAATCCTGTACTTGCCGCACCCTTTTAGTTATTCTACTCGAGCAATAGTCGCAATGTTGTCATGTGGATTGTTAAGATAAAATCCTGTAGTTGCCGTACCCTTTTAGTTATTCTACTCAAGCAAGTCACATTGTTGTCATATGGATTGTTTAAATAAAATCCTGTAATTGTCGCACCCTTTTAGTTATTCTGCTGAAGCAAGTCATAATGTTACCATGTGGATTGTTCAGATAAAATCCTGTAGTTGCCGCACCCATTTAGTTATTCTACTCAAGCAATAGTCGCAATGTTGTCATGTGGATTGTTCAGATAAAATTCTGTAGTTGCCGCACCCATTTAGTTATTCTACTCAAGCAATAGTCACAATGTTGTCATATGGATTGTTCAGATAAAATCCTGTAGTTGCCGCACCCGTTTAGTTATTCTACTCAAGCAATAGTCACAGTGTTGTCATGTAGATTGTTCAGATAAAATCCTGTAGTTGCCGCACGCTTTTAGCTATTCTACTTATGCAATAGTCACAATGTTGTGATGTGGATTGTTAGATAAAATCCTATAGTTGCACCCTTTTAGTTATTATACTCAAGGAATAGTCATATTGTTGTCATGAGGATTGTTCAGATTAAATTATAGTTGCCGCACCCTTTTAGTTATTCTACTCAAGCAATGGTCACAATGTTGTCGTGTGGATTGTTGAGATAAAATCCTGTAGTTGCCGCACCCTTTTAGTTTTGATACTCAAGCAATAATCACAATTGTTCAGATAAAATTGTTTGTTTAAAAAAAGTATACCAATTTTGTAATTAGCTTTAAGAACTATCTATATTTTTTAATATGTTATATGTATGTATTTTAAACAATAATAAAAAAAATATTGTAGGTGTAGAATATCACGGCATTGAACAGTTTTTTAAAACTGCTACTGATATTTCCGACAGTTATCAATTTTATAAGGTCTATGTACATCTTTCCATGGTTTGTAAAAATATTGATTCCATCAGCTGTCAAAATCTTTTGAAGTCTTTCCATAATTTGTAAAATATGAAGTCATCATTTTTATTTACCACTATTATTTTTTATACATTTTCACTCCTAATTGTATGCTTACACTAACCTCCCACATTCTGTAACAAATAATAAATTAAATTAATTAGAATTTTTACCTTGAAGACTTTAAATTTTTGTATTTGGTTACATAATATATGTAATATTTTATTAATTTGGGAGGTGTGGGTACTGCCGCCCTGGGAACCATTTATTGGATAACCAACACCCCAAGCGATTCGCTATGTTTGGTGTCTTAACAGGGGCGCCCAGAGAGGCCGGTCGTAGGAAACCCTGTAACCTCTCCAGCCGGGTTCTCAACCCATCGCCTTGCACAGCAGGAGTATTCATATGCCGGTCACCCCACACCGCCCCTCACAACTTTTTCCTTCCCAGAACCTCCTCCCTTCATTTCCTTAAAAGACCCTCCACCCACCATTTCCAAAGATGTCATAGTTAGGGAAATTATTTTACTCAGGGCCTTCTGCGTGGAGCTACTGTAAATAAAAATAATGTTTTGCATCTTCCACTACGTCTATAATTTTCAATACGTGGAAAGAAAACTCTGACTGTATTATTCAATTGTAATGTTAATTTCAACTTTCAGTCTAATCTATCTATGATTGCCCTTGTTAATTAGTATCTACAGGAGAAATGTTTTTTTTATTGCAGACACCTTCCATGCCAAAGGAGCGCCCTTACTCCTGTGACGAGTGCGGAAAATCATTCCTTTTGAAGCATCACCTCACCACCCACAGCAGAGTTCATACAGGTAAATACAAAATATAACCCAAAGAATCCAAATTGTGTTTGATCTTAACCCATTGGCCCCAGAATAAATGAGCTAAAAAATTGGCCTTCACCACTGAATAAATTTTGTACCAAAAATTGAAAACCTACATTGTTGTACTAAATCTATTGAACCATATTTCAAATGATTTTTTTTTTTTAATTTGTTTACATATTGAATTAAGGTAAAGAAAAAAAAAATTAAAAATATTGAAGTATGTGTACATAAGGATTCAAATGCAACCTTCTCTTTTTTTCATAAGTTTTTTTCCACATTTTTATTCAAAAAGTTACAAAATAACATAATATTCATAAATCGAACAATAATAATTTTTATTTTTTATTTGTATGATATGTATGAATTTGTATGATAGTCCTCAAAGCAATCAGGTATGTTCAGGGTCACTACCAAAAGCCTAGAACCACTCGCAATTTTGAAGGAATTAAATGGCGGCTGGCTGCATACAAAACTTGGAATACAAATATCAAGGAAAAAACATAAGAAACATTATTTCCAATTCCACAAAATGAATGATTACCTACAGAGCTTTCGGCATTTAAAATTTAATTAATAAATGTCACAGTCGTGCTCCTTTTCCGTTTTTTGGCGGACTTACATCATCAGTTTTCAATTCCTTTATTATCTATTCTACTCCTTCCTAATTTTGTTGAATTATTTTCTCTTCACTTACTTCAGTCCAAACTGTTTGTAGTACTATAATCAAAGGGCGTAATGACTTACTTATCGCTAAAACAACTTTTTGCTACATAAATTTTGATAACATAAACTTTGCGACAAAGCACAATTCACTTCTACTGGCCATTAGGCAGAACACAAATTATTCTAAATATAAATTAGACATCAAGTATTGGATCATCAGCCAAGACAGATCAAACATCAACGATTTTATTAAAACCTGCTAATAAAGTATGTATTTCCAAAGGTACAATATAAATTGTCTTTTATTTTTAATGTAATATTGTGTTGTTATTTTTTTTTTAAAGTAACTAACTAACTAAGGGAATGTACCCATACCACGTGACCAACTTTTTGCAATTTTTAACCCCCCTCCCCCCCGGTGACAAAAAACCCATGGTCCCCGCCGCTCATTTGTACCAAACGTGGTATTTTGAAGACCACCCCCCCGAACAGGTCACGTAGTATGGGTACGTTACCTAACTCGATCTTGGCACACACTCCTTGCCTCGTTCACATTCATACATCATCTCATACATGCTCTTCTATTATTCCGACTCTTCACATGGTCCGACTCAAGTATCTGATTCACTTGATCGTGTCATGTTTTCCTTGGGCATCCCCGACTTCTTCTTCCATTCACATTTGCGTCATATATTCTCCTTACACTCCTTTCCTCGTTCATTCACTCTACATGCCCAAACCATCTGGGCATCCCTTTCTTAATCTTACTAGTTACGCATACATCAGCCTTGCATTCTTCGCGGATCTCCATATTTCTCACATTATCATACATGGTTTTACCACACATACGCCTCAGGGATACTTATGTTATAAACTTTACTGCGCCTCTTAACCCAGGAATTCCTAGTGAGACAGGCACAGTAGTACATCAACAATGTAATGTAACTAATAAAGTTGAGTAAATAAATAAAATTTTAATAAATAATCTTCTCCAATAAAAAATTTTAAAAATATGTTTTTTTCTATTGTTTGTACAATATGGTCCACTAATTATTATTGTTGTTAGGTGAAAGACCGCATGTGTGCACGCACTGCGGTAAGGCGTTTGCGCACAAGCACTGCCTCAACACGCACCTGCTGCTGCACTCTGCCGAGAGACCCTTCCAGTGCCACGAGTGCAAGAAGTCCTTCACACTCAAGCACCATCTCCTCACACATTCTAGGGTGAGTCACCGGACACTTTTACCTAACTATAAATGTTTCATTCCCAACAGTATTTATTATAAAAATAGTTTATTCCAGAATTAGTCTAATGTACTTTAACCACACGGACCCATAAGCTTGTTTACAAGACAATGTAACATTACCAGACATACGTCTGAGCCGTACCTGAGTTATTAATCCCAGTGATTGAGATTATTGATTAGTGTTAGAATTAGAAACTCCACAATAAGATTGAGGTTTAACTGGACCAGACGTCCTTTCTATACTATAGGAGGCTCAAAATTATTCTGCAGCTGGGCGTGCGACACTGTCGAAGGTGTCTTCGGCTATTACCGTAACCGTTACTTTACTTTATTGATTAACTAGTATAATATAATTTGTTTTTATCTATTTCTGTGTTGCGAGAATAAGACTTGAGACACTCGGTCTACACAATTTCACATCTATGGCATGGTCTAACATTCACCTACTACCTGTCTTCATTAAACGAAAGTAGTCGGACGGGGGTAATTGGGTTTCGTGCCGTTTATGACCTGTTACGGTGTGGCACCTCTCTATTGCATTTTTTCCATGTATAAAAAACCCACTCACAACGTCCGTGGGTCATGTAAAATGATTGATTGATCCAGCTCTATTTCATGGTACTGTATTGTAGTAATCTGTGTAATGTGCCATATTGAATGTAACGTGCACAATTTAAAGACAACTACTCATACGAAGTGGTCGATCAATTCACCTACCTGGGCTCCAGTCTGACAGAGAACAATGAGGATCCAGCAGAAATCAGAAGGAGAATTACAGCAGCCAACAAAACATACTTCTCTTTGCTGCCAGTGTTTAAGTCACGTAGTGTCCACAGAAAAACCAAAATAACCATATACAAGACCATTGTTAGAACTGTATTGGCATATGGATGTGAGACGCTGACACTGACGGTAAAGATGGCTGAAATGCAAATACTTTTGAAAGAAAAGTGCTGAGAAGAATATGTGGACCCGTGAAAGAGTGTGAACAGGGGTGTCCGGCACAATACAGAATTGTATGATATATATAAGGCCCCTAGCATCTCAGCACATATGAGACTCCTCGGGCTGAGATGGGCTGGGCATGTACAGAGAATGCCGGATACACGCGTCCCAAAAAGAATTTTGACTGGACACCCAGGTGGAAAGAGAAAAGTGGGAAGACCCAGACTGAGGTGGGAAGACGAAGTAAGAGGGGATGCAGCACAGCTTCTCCAGGTACCAAATTGGAAGTCAGCCGCTGAGGACAGGAGGAGTTGGAGGCGACTGTTGCAGGAGGCCAAAGCTCGATATGGGCTGTAGCACCATCGAAGAAGAAGAAGAAGTGTAATGTGCCATATTGAATGTAATATTGTTTATTGCAGGTCCATAGCAGGGAGCGGCCATTTGTGTGCGCGGAGTGCGGGCGTGGCTTCCCCCTGAAAAGGCACCTAGTGACCCACAGCAAGTACCACGCCGGGGAGAGGCCCTTCGTGTGCCAGGACTGCGGGGAGAGCTTTGCGCAAAAAGATCACCTGGTCAGTTATCCTTTTTAAGTTTTGTTTGAACCCTGAACTGAACTCGATAAATTTATAATTCTTTACTAATAATTGCATTGTGTGCGGTTAGGTGATGCATTCACGCTTCCACGGCTCGCTGAACCCGTTTGTGTGCCCGGACTGCGGTGCGGCATTCACGCGCAAGTTCCAGCTGGTGAACCACGGCCGTATGCATGGCCGCGTGCCGCACTCGTGCCCCATCTGCGCCAAGGAGTTCCTGCAGAAGCGCACCTTAGTGGCTCACATGAAGTATGGGTACTCGGATTATTGCCATTGTCTTCTGTAGCTAGACAGCTTCATCATTATTACGAATTTGACATGACAGGCCCCCATTAACAAGACAAACAAAAAAAGTTACGACAGATATTATTTTCTAAAAACAATTTTCAATTTTGGCAGAGAATATTAGCTCAAATTCAGCATTCAGTCATTTTGACTTTGTTTAGATATTTAGAGCATGGTGGCCAGTATTTCAAGTTTTTGCATGTTTGAAATCACTCCTGTGGGGAACCAAATTGGTGAGTAGCGCGCTGTCAGCGGCACCCAATAGCACGGGGTAACTATGCATTTTCTGTGTAAAGCAATTTTACAAACATAATGATTCTTATGTGATTCTTCAGAGCCTGTTTCGTGCTTATTTACAATTGACTCAATTACCCAATTTAAAACAGTGTCCCAGTGTAAAATTAATTTAATTGTTGATCAAAAAGTTAGATGAGATCAATTCAATCCTAAATGAAAAAAAAACAGGACGGCGACGGAGCAGTAGGCGTTTGGCCTTTTGTTCATTCAGCAGAGACACAAGATACACCCACATAACTTATTATCTTATACATAGCCTATTATCTTTTCTTAAGTTGCAATCTCCAAGCAACCTTTAACTTAATATTCTATTTATACTATTCCAGAATCTATATTTAAAAAACCCTTTTCTTTAACCTAGACTGCACACCGGTGACTCCCCCTTCTCCTGCATCGATTGCGGCGAAGCCTTCAAGTGCAAGAATGACCTTCTGCAGCATTGCAAGATCATGCACCCTGCCGGCACGGTGACCACGGTGTCCGTGGGTCAGCAGACCAGCTCCGTGCCGCCCCAGCAGCAGCTGCAACAGGAGATGAAGCCGCAGATCGTGCAAGTGGTGGGTGGCGACCGTGCTAGAATCAAGACAAACCTCGTGCAGGTAGCTGCCAATGTTCGCGGGCATCTTCCAACTTTAGCTTCCTTAGAGTTTTCGTCAGTTTTGTGGCAAATTTTAGCTTACTACTTACGTAATTTTTAAAACTTTTGTTTCACATTTTTTTACAAGAATAATTTAATATTATTATCGGGAAAAGTCGTGGCATTCTATGATAGCTTTCTTTAGATTACATTCAGCAATAAAAATTTTAACTTAACGCCCAGATTGAATGTTAATGTTTACATAACTTCTTTTGGTTTCGCCGATCATAATGCTTTCTGAAACTGTTTAGATAGATCTGTGGTTCCCGACCTTTTTTTGACCAAGGACCACCATGATATTTATTTGTTCTCGTAGGGACCACAAGGTACAAAAATGAGTTCTTCTTGGACTTCTTCAGCTTCTCCAACACCAATACCAAAAAGGTTATGAATCGGCCTTTGAATACATTTCGATATGGTTTTGTAGTAAAATGAACTAATGTTTCGCTGACCACATTTTCGATCTCGCGGACCACTGGTTTAGATGATTGTTTCTGCTTGAGCTTTACTAAACGCATTCATATATTAATTATTCTTAAATTTCACGGTGTTGTTGTTTTTGGATGTTGCTGTCAATAAAAAGACATAATCCAAACAGACACAAATAATATAGAATTTCAATATATTGCATTTGTTCTGATATATTGCATTTTCTATCTTTTTTATGATTCCCTCACTTTGGAACTTTCACGTCTTTGGAAGATGACTCTGTCGTTCACGTATTTGTCATTGAACATAATGACAGCACGAATAGGCAGGCCTTTGTTAATATTGTCTTAAACTTGAGTAGTCTGGTTAAAAATATACAATTGCTTTACTTACATACACTCTCCTTATTTTAAGTGACAATCAACTGATTTGGATAAAGCCCTACCTTCTTCATCAGGGCAAATATAATACCTTACTGAAAAAGACACGGTTGTGTTGTAAATTAGTTAATTTTAACCTTAATTGGTTTGTACTAAGGCAATTATTACCTCTTTGCACTTTTTTCGATTTGTTGAAATAAAAATGAAAAGACTAACATGGTTTTGATTTGACAGTTGATTGGTCCAGACGGAGGGATCCAAGAGAAGACCACAGCAGGATATGCGTGTCAGGAATGTGGCAACTGCTTCAATACTAAAGTAAGCCTTAACTATTTTTTAACTCTTCCTTTTCAAGTGCTTTTTCAACGATATTAATAAGGGGGCATACATTAATTACGTGAGCAGTTTTTATTCCAATCTAGCCCCCTCCCCCCCCTCCCGCATGTAGAGATAAATTTGGGCCATTTCGTATATTCTTTTCAATTAACGTGAGATTTTGATGGACCCCTCCCCATCCCCCTTTTGAGCTCACGTAATAATTAATGTATGCCCCCTAATATATAATTGTAGACACTGCTGTCTTTTAATTGATTTTGATTTTCTAAATTTGTAACAACAGCAAGTCAGCGAACTATGTATTAACCTGTTGAGGTCCCGGCTTTTTCCAGAAAAACACGGAAATTTCACGATCTTCAATTGAATGTTTTGTGGATTAAATTTAACCTATCGTATATTTTATTGACTGAAACACATTCCTAGAACAATAAACTATTTACCAAAATAACATTACTTGCGTAATTACGTAAATTGATAGGTTTTATGATGTTTTATTCGAGGTACACGCATGTCACGCATCGGCAATGTGACGCGGCCGCCAAAATGACAGTTGGAGATGCCCACAGACAAACATTATTTTTAAATATTGTGTGGCTACTAAATGAATGAAATCTTTACCCATACCATAGGGAATGTTGGCGGCAGTGATTCTGACACTTCCTTTACCGATTTTGTACATAGAAGGGTCAAAATAGTAGAAAGGAGATATTTTTTTTTCGCGCATGCGCAGAATCTTTTTACATCCCGGACTATGGAAAATTTAATATAAATTATTCGAAGTGACTTGTCTCATTGCGGGTTTCTCTATGGTAAAGTACGATAATAGAGCAAGCGTTTCTGACATTGTTCTTCATACACTTTCTGTATACATAAGGGTCAAAATTGCATTTCAAAGTGCCGCGCCACCTCGCGGACACCGGTGTCCGAACGGCCCACAACGAGTTAAAAAATGGAGAACTGATTTTTTTCAGGTTCTATGCGCATATAAATTGAATTGTCGACCAACCTGGCTTTGCCCAAGTTTCGTGGCTCTTTTTTTTTCTTATTTCTTCTTAACACCTCAGAAAATCGCCAATATGCACTTTAAATGTCTTAAACGAAATGACGTTTTACGAAAACTTTGTGTTATTACCGCTCCACAATTAATGCTCTATAAATGAAACATTTCTGAACGTAGCCGAATAGTAATAACTGTTTTAGACAGGTTACAAAATAAGCTTTCGAATTATTATATTAAAAATAAATATTAATATTTGTAAATATTAAAAATTAGAATGCAAACATTAAAAAAATGTCAAAATGACTCACGTGATGTTTTTATGTAAAAACGGTACTTAAATCACAGATTATGTAAACAACAATACTTATTCTATTGTATAAATGTGTAATAAACACTTTTGTAATCTCACTTTTTTATCATTTCATATAAAAATATTTAATAAAAATTAACAATGTCGGGAGCGGGCGACCCGCCCGTAGGAAATTTGGCGGGATAAATTATGTGTCAGACTGCGCGTCTGACAGAATGTTCTTTTTATCTATTTCTATGGACAACTTGAATAGAGATGTGCAGCGTGATTCACTATCGACATTTCACTTTTTATTTTACGGATGTAACTAAAACAATAACAGAGTTATAACGGTTTCTATGGAGACACACGCGCTGACGTGTAAACACGCTTATTGTACTTGACTGCTGTCGTATTTTTAACGCATATATCTGCTTACGTTGCGGAGGGGTTAAGTCGGTTCCTTAATGTTGAGGATCTTGACTACTACTCCAATTTCCATGGTGTTCAAGGCTCCTAAACTCCTCGCTGTTCTGCACTACGCAGATACCCAGGTGCCGGATGCCAGTGATACTTGGTCACTTGGGGACCTTCCTCTGCTTCTTCTGCCAAATACTTTGCCAGTGACTATGAGTTTCTCCAAGTTACAGTCCTCAGTTTGGCGAGCAGCATGTCCAAAGTATCTTAAAATACGACGTAGGCAGATAGTTGAAAGCCTACTGTGGATGCCTAGCTCTTTCAGAATTACAGTGAAACCCTCGTAAGAAATTTACTTTTTTCGGTCCCTCGGCCCAAAATTGACCCAATTTTTCCCACATATAAGGTTTTCCTGCTTAAGAAGTTTTTTTTTCCGGTCTCTTGGAAAACTTGTTAAGAGGGTTTCACTGTAACACATTTGTGCATCCGGCTGTCCATGGAATCCTGAGCATTTTTCTCCAGCAACACATAGATCAACTTATATGTCCCTAACGCGTATACTCGTGGGAGATTCCATGCACTTTTTTATGCTCCGAAAGCAAGAACTTCTGCCTATCAGAATGCACAATTAAGCAGGGCGACTCGACTGCTTAGCATCGACATCTTCAATATCACCTTCAGAGAATTCAGTAACTATCTCTTGACATACGTCACAACATAGTTAAACTGCCCCCATGCACTTTTTAAAAAAAAATTGTAATCTTCTCCATATTTTTTTAGTGTATAACTGTTTTATGGAGAACCTGAATAAAATAAATAAATATGAAAGGTTGCACTGCTTTTTTTCACTGGCTCTAAGTGTCCATGTTTCCACACCTTATGGAAATATGGGGAAAATCAATGCCCGGACAAGTCTCATGTTGGTGGTCTCCGTTACGCCTCTGTCACTCCATATCTTTTGTGTCTAAAACTCTGCAAACTGTCAACACCAGCTAGCTCCTCGGGCAGAGTCGACCCTTCCAGGGGTTCCTTGAATCTGTAAAAGAAAAAGACTCTTTAATTGACTGGCATAACCTGCATGGTCTCTATTATTATCAGAGTGGACCTCATCCATTTTCCAGCTGACTTCTTATTTAACAATGCCATTCTTTGTCAGTTAATCTGGTCTAGACGGTATTCGCATATAAAGATATGTACATAATTCTATGTGGAAACCAATCTGTACAGATTAGCAATCCCGTTGCAATTGGTATAACATTTGTATTTTCTGTATTGCAGGAGGCGTTGGCGTTACACGTGCGACTCCACACGGGAGATCGCACTTTTGTGACGGACCTGTGTGCTCTGACGGCCGCGCTGCAGCCCGGGAACTTCCTCAACCCTACACAGGCGCATCAAGGTACATTTTGTTTATCCATATTTTAAGTGGGTCTGGTTTATTGATCAGATTAACCTCTAGAAGTTTGTTCTGAAGTAAAACCAGGTAGAGGTCGTATCCACTTCACTATGGAGCATTTAAAAGAAATATACGTGGTTACTTGCTTCTTATAATATTGATTGGTGGCAATATCCATTCTTTTATAATTGACGGGACTTTTACAATATAATATATTTATAATGTAGTATCAATATATCTATTCTAATAACACCTTGATCAAAAAGTTTTAGGACTTTATTCATAAAATCGAAAATTCAAGTTTATTCATCAAAATTGATATGTTTCCCTCCAAAGTACTCCCCTCGACTGCAACGCACTTATGCCAGCGCTTAATCTAATTCTCGAAAACACCGATTGTACTCAATTTTCAGTATGTCCATCAGAGCCATTTTCGATTTTTTCATGACATACTGTAACGCGTTCCGCAAAGCGGTTTTCTAAGTCGGTTGAACAGGAAAAAGTCACAGGGAGCCAGATTAGGTGAATTCGAAGGCTGCTGGATAGTATTTGTGTTGTTTTTGGTCAAAAACTCACGGACGAGGATCTTATTGTGAGACGGTGCGATGTTGTGGTGCAAAATTGATGCCATTTTGTTAAAAGTCGAAAACACGCACAAAGGTAGAGGTACTCAGTACAGCGTAACTTTTACAAACGTTAAGCTATGACATTGAAATTTGGAGGGAAGTGTCAATGACAGATGAGATAGGGTAACCTAACAAAAAAAGAATTCCAATCGGGTGACTGACAGCTTCACACGGTGGCCGGTCCTAAAACTTTTTGATAAAGCTGGTATATGTACTTATGGCAAGGTGTTCTACACTAAAGGATCTTATAATATAAATTGGCAATATCAGATTTCTTTGAAAATATAGATTCACTTGTTAGCATATCTGCTCGGTTTTAATTTTGAACTTTCGGGTTTGGTGCAGGCAACTCCCAGGGCCTGCAACTGGTTTCCTCGGGCGGGGTGCTCCAGCACACCAATAACGCCACGAGCGGCAACAACGCCAGCGGTGGCAACAACAATGTCACCACCGTGGCCGCCACGCACCTGGTGGCCACGCAGCCGCGCCCCAAGGTGCACTTCTGCCAGGACTGCGGGAAAGGATTCGCGTCCAGGCACGGATTGCACCAGCATCATAGGAGGTATGCACCCAAAGGCAATAAATGTACTTATCATTAAGAAACCCTAAGTATTCTTCTTCTTCAGTTACTATGTTTTGTGAACAGGGGTGGCTAAAGAAAATCTCTTATCTCCCCTCCCTACCCTACCCTATTTGATGGAGATGGATCAACATTTTTATTGACTCCCGAAAATGGCTGAAACTAACCTTTTCTCCTCCCATCTCCATGGCCAAAAAATATTTCTCTTGTTTTCCTCCTGCTCAAGACTATCGGAGTCAATTACTGCATATATGATTCGAATAGTGAAACACGTGGTAATTTTATACCCGTTCATTTCCATAGAATAATGAATGAAGAATATCATAGAGCACACAATAGAGATTAAGCGTATGTAATACCCTCGGAACATTTCGTAAACTGTCAAAATGTGTTCATTTTTACATCGCTAGATGGCAGTAGGGGTGTCTTCCCAGATTTCAAAAGGTCAACATTATACTTGCGTTATGTACATCCAAGCACAGTATTTTTTAAATAACGAAGTAAAAAACAAACCAATAACAAAGTGTGGTTTGTTTATGGAACTTATTCTGTTGGTAGAATATTTAGTATGATCCTTTTTATAAATGTTTCATAATTTGCTTGTTCTTGGTTCTTCCACATAGGCTTACATTATAAACAGCGTTTGGAATCTCGTGGTTGACATTTGGAGTCGATTTAAAGGTGTTTTTTTTATAAATTTAACTTCTAAATATTCAGTCGTTTATTGTTTTTTAAACTATATTTTCTAGAATTCATCATTATTATTACTATCCCCAAATTGGAAACGTATATTTGATAGAATAACTATACATATTAATAACATCATTAATAATATTGACTTCGAGAAATAAAAGAAAGTTTCTTTTTTATTTATATACTAGCTGGTACCCGGCATGCGTTGCTATGCCATTTAAGATGAATATACACGTGAAATCCTATTTAGATACTATTTTGATTAATCTTTACGACGAATCGGCTTACAGCATGAACATCAAAAAATATGCTACGGATAAATCGAAGCTTTTACTAGCGTTTCTATGTATTGGAATCACAATAAAATTATTATTTACGTAACAAAAAATATAAACGTAAACCACAAAAAAAAAAGTTTTTTCATGACTTAACTACGAAGTAATACAAGAAACCATTTTTAAAAAATACCCCTTTATGGCTAAGACTATTTTTGAGGTTTTCTATGTTCTAACTTTTTTTCGTTCTTATAAAATTATGCACAAAATAAATAAAAACCACCTTTTCGCTTACTAGCCTCGTGCAAAAAGACGCTCAATTTTAAAATTTTGCAGGCATGAAATTCGAAATATTTCTAGCGTTTATATTCCTCTTAATAAAGAAATTGTTTCTCCCTGCGCGTCCTTTCCCATTCGTCCCGTTTACCTTTCTCTCCCCTTCCTCTCTCGCGGCCCCTTCCCCTCTCACGTTCCCACTCCTCCACCTTCCCTCTCCTCACTCTACTCAACCCCTTCCCCCGTCCCGCGAACCCCACTCCCGAGTTCCCCTCCCCCCCTCCCGTATTCCTTCCTTTCCCATTCGTCCCGTTCCCTTACTGATTACCATGCTATTCAATCTGATTTTGAGATTATTAGTGTAAATTTAAGTAAAGTACGAACCTATGATCACAATGTTGGGAACACGTGTCATTAAAATCATAAAAAGTCAAAAAAATTCTCGCGAGTCCACGCTCCAAACACACTTTAAAAAATTAAAACAAATATTGCATTTTATCTAACTGACAGAGAGTGATTTTTTCTTTTAAAAATGCATATTTCATCGTCGTAATTAACATGGCGGTCCTTGAAAAATGACATTTCGCGTTTTTTAAATTAAAAAAAAAAAAAATTAGCGCAATATTTTTCAATCCCGGTTACTGAATTACTTATTACTAACCATTATTTACCTAGTACAATTTGTTTTATTTTTTAAAAGTGTTTTTTAAGGATGTATTATGAATATACGTAAATAGGTTATGAGAATTCGCCTTTTCAAACTTTGACACCTCATAGTGTGGAAGATACTCCCAGTATCGCCCTGGTGCAAGACCACCATTCAGAATTGAAACGCTGATTAAAATGGCTTTAGCCGTGTTTAGTAACCAGATCTAAATAGCCAGGTACTTACAGGTATTTTTAAATATCGAAGTAAAAAAACAAACCAATAACAAAGTGTGGTTTGTTGATGGAACTTATTATGTTGGTAGAATAATTAGTATGATCCTTTTTATAAATGTTTCATCTTTTACTTGTTCATGGTCCTTTCACATAGGCTTCCATTATAAACAGCGTTTGGAATCTCGTGGTTCACATTTGGAGTCGATTTAATGAAGTTTTTTTTTTAAATTTTACTTCTAAATATTCAGTCGTTTATTGTTTTTTAAACTAGATATTTTCTAGAATTCATCATTATTATTACTATCCCCAAATTCTAAACGTATATTTGATAGAATATCTATAAATATTAATAACATCATTAATAATATTGACTTCGAGAAATAAAAGAAAGTTTCTTTTTTATTTATACAACGTGTCCGGAAACTCGTAGTACAAGCGGGAAACTGGTGAACCTACATCACGTAGAGAACCCAAAAAACTTATTTTTTTCGATCTAAGCATTTCGATTTTAATATTATTTTTTTCCTATTTTTCCATTTTTTCGGCAACTAAAGGGTTAAAAAAATTTTTGAGCCCGGTTTACCCTTCGTAGCATTTTATAAGACATTACACAGCTGAAATCAACCCCCTAATGAAAATTTTTTTCAAATTTAACCCAAAAAATTCCAACTTCGGACCCGATTTACTCGAAAACGAAAGCTCAAATCAAAAAAAGTTAAACCACAAAATCGACTCCAAATGTGATGTGGATTCTCCAGTTTCCCGCTTGTACTACGAGTTTCCGGACACCTTGTATATTTATTCTGTGTTATTTAGTACAACTACACAATATATTTTTTAATCATGGCAGTAGCTGTCGTGCAAGGCTGCAGAAAACCATGACAAAACTGCAGCGACACTCTTTATTTTAATAAAACATACATATAATAAAAATCGTTTATTCCAGAACTAGCGAATTCCAGGCAGAGCTCGCTATTATATGTATACATATAGAAACCATCGCGGACATGCACACATAAAATTCCCAAAAGTGTCATCGCAATTGGATGAACGGTTAGCAACGCATAATTTCATGATGCCAGAACTCACTATATACAGGATTTTAAGGGACGTACTTGATTTACTTTAACCAATGATTACTGACATTATTTGGAGTCTCTCTCTGGTTTCAATCCTGGGATTGGTTTGCAGCAATTTCATCTATTCGTTTCTTCCACTCTTCCCTGTCTTGTGCGGCTCTTTTGAAGTCTGCATATGATAAGCAGCGCACGTCCACCAGCAGGTCCTCCAGGTACTCTCGGCGTGGGCGTCCCCTAGCGTTTGTCCCCTCGGTCATACCCTCCATTATGGCATGCAAGAGGCCTTCTTGCCTTATTGCATGGCCGATCCACCTTGCGCGCCTTTCGGACAAGGTCCTGAGCAGGTGCCTTCCTCCTTCGATTCTTTGAAGAACCTCCTCATTTGTGATGTGGTCTCTCCAGGAAATTCCTAGTAGTCTTCTATAGGACCACATCTCAAAAGCCTCTAGTCTCCGTTTATCTCTTTCGGATAGGCACCATGTTTCGCAGCCGTATTTGGAGTAAAAAATGTAAATGAAATTTTGGTCCCCGGTGACTTTTTTGGTGACTTTTTTTTTCAAATTTTTTTTCTTCAAAATCAAACAAAAAAAATTTCTTCCGCATGTCGTCACTGGTCACTCAGCTGAGTAACAGACCAACCACTAACCACCCCTCCAACTATCCAACAACTACATTTTTTTTACATTTTTGTAGAAAAAAAAACATGAAAAATGTCACCGGAGACCAAATTTTTTTTACATTTTTTACTCTAAATAATGTCAGGAATCACTGGTTAAAGTAAGTCAAGTACGTCCCGTAACACCCTATATATAGAAACCATCGCAGGCATGCACACAACAACTCACCAAAGTTTCCTCGCAATCGGATGAACGGTTTAGTAACGCATTTTCATGACGCCAGAGCTCACTATTATATATAGAAACCATCGCGGGCATGCACACATCAAATCCTCAAAGTGTTATCGCAATCGGATGAACGGTTAGCAACGCATAATTTCATGATGCCAGAACTCACTATATATATATATATATATACAGGGCGTCCCAAAAGAAAGTTGATATTTGTTTTGCTTTCTGTGTGAACGCAACTTTTCCGAGGGACGCGGGGGGTTTGTCAATCAGAGTAGTCTGGCTCTTGGGAATTTAATCGCTATGAATCATTTCTCGGGAGCAACCGCGCGTTGTGCGTGAGTGAGTTTTACAATAATGGTGATTCGGCGACTGTAGCGCGTAGAAGATTCTGCAATATTTGAATCAATTCAATGATGCGCCAAGCATTCCTCTCATTCGAAAATGGGTCAAAAAGTTTGAAGAGATCGGTACAACGCTGGCAACGCTGGTATCGATCCACTAAATATCAACTTTCTTTTGGGACACCCTCTATATAGAAATCATCGCGGGCATGCACACAACAACTCACCAACGTTTCCTCGCAATCGTATGAACGGTTTAGTAATGCATTTTCATGACGCCAGATCTCGCTATTATATATAGAAACCATCGCGGGTATGTACACATCAAATCGCAGTACACATCAAAGTTTCATCGCAATCAGACGAACGGTTAGCAACGCATAATTTCATGATGCCAGAACTCACTACATATACAGAAACTATCGCGGGCATGCACACAACAACTCACCAAAGTTTCCTCGCAATCGGATGTACGCAGAGTAGTACAATGTAATACATTCCGTGTTTCATTAGTTTACATTAGTTTCAATATCCCGTAATAGATTTTTCTTGCATTTCTTAATTTTTTCTGTTCGAATTAGTGTCGCTGCTTTTCTTTTTTTCTCCAAGGCGGACATAATATATTGTGGGTCACGAATGGGCTTAGATCTTTTAAATCTTGAATCTATAAGTTCTGGTAATAAACAATCCATAAAGAAAGTACTTAATCTGCTTTCCATTTTTTCTCCCCAAAATTTATTGTCTCGTTTAATTAATTCTATTTTTAATGGAATTGCTTCACCCAACCAGACGGCAAAAATACATAGTCTTATTGGAAATGTGAAGTTGACCCTGTACTTGATAATACCAGTTGTGATTTGTGTTTGTAAAAAAAATTTTGTTTTTTTTATCTTGCTTCCAGAATGTTATTTTTTTTTTTGCTATTGCTTCTTCAAATAGCATCCCACTAGCAGAAATCGGACATTTAATTTCTAATATTGTACTGTCATTTACCAAACCATCTGGGGTGGCTCCTAAGAAAGGGAAAATATCATCAATAAATAACCCACAGTCATCGACGACAATATTTTCTTGAATGCAAAGTTGCCTTTTTGCAACTTGCTCATGGTCCCTACCATATTGAATAGATTTTATATTATCTAGAGAGCGGCCGTATAATATTGTTTTGACTAAATTAGCACAACTAATGGATTGACTTCGTTTACAGATATTACTAAATAAAGAAGCTGTTAACATGTTTCTTCTGTGTTCAAGCCACTCCCCGCTATCAGACTGTAAGACAGTTCGTCTTTCGACTGCCTTCTTTTCACTTTGTGAAATGTCGAGTAGCTTTAAGAATTCTGCCTTAGCACATTCATATGCATCTCTTTCCATATCCGTTTTTTCGCACAATTCGCCATAATGGTTATCAGGTGCTCCCGATTTTGTAAGCAAATGTCTCCCTTGTTTTTTCGTAAAGATCTTTTGTCGTTTGTTTTAGAAGCCATTCTTCTTTTTGCTCTTTTCAATTCTAACCGTTTTAAAAAATTACTAGGACTTCTGTTGAAAATCTGCTTATGTAAAGAATAATAAGGTCGCTTGGAATTGAAAGAAACTACTGCAGCTGCACAACGACCCATATAGGACTGTTTTAAAGAATAATTAATTCTTTTTCCGCCAATAAATTTTGCAATAACTCCATTAAAACTTTCAACAATATTACTGTCTAAACAATATACTAGACTTCGTGCATTACTGACAAGCCAAGAATTAGCATCCATAATTTTTGAAAATATAATATTGTTTTGTAACTGTGGAACGTGATTGTAATCTAATATTTTATTCGGATCAAGTTTAAATTTGCAGAAGTATGGTAAACAATCTTTATGTTCACCGAAAACATGTTTGGGTCCATTTAATAAATCTTTCCTTAACCGGTAACGTGCCAGGAACTCGAAAACACGGGCCTCATTTGCGCATGCGCGAGAAAATAATTCAAATATTTGAAATAAATTGTCTCTGAAAAACTTTTGGTCTGCGATTTTGACCCTTATATGTACGAATTTGTATGAAAAACAGTGTCTAAATCTTTTTTCGTTATATGTTTTTGGGGTGTTGTGCCGTGTTGCGCTACCTCCTTCTTTAGCCTAAAGCCTAGCCTTTAGGCTAAAGAAGGAGGTAGCGCAACACGGCACAACACCCCAAAAACATATAACGAAAATGCTTCTGGCCGTGAAAATCTTAAAACTTATCAGTGTCTAAATCGCTTGCGCCATCATTATTCTTGGTAGTCTTAAAGATTTCAGTCGAATTGCCACACTGGATTATTTTTAAGACGATTTCTTCTATGATGATGCGCTGTCAGATTTTGGCGCGGAATTAACGGTCGCAATTACTGTGTGTATCGCGAATAAAACGTCGTAAAACCTATTAATTTACGTAATAAATGCAAGTAATGTGGTTTTAGTGGATAGTTTATTGTGTTGTGAACGTGTTGCAGTCAATAAAATATACCATAGCTTAAAATTTATCAACAAAACATTCAATTCAAAATTCAAAGTGGTGCTTTGTTAGGGCAAGGGGAAGGTTGGATGCCTCTTCACCCCCGGCTCGTCACAGGTTAAATCGATAATTTTTTGGTCCAAAGCACTATTTGATTGCATCCTGTAATTTGCAGCTCCGACTACCGCCTTCCTAAGACGAAGTTTGTTGGTTGAAATAATTTTTCTGAACTCCAAAGGAAAGCCAGTATCTTTTGTAATTTTTTCAATTTGATTGCTGTAGTTTCGAATTAAGTGGTTAGAGCATTCTATTTTCTGTACTGTAATATTGGGATATGGGTGACTGTTTCTAATTAAAGTACTGGAGTCTCCATCGGCAATGAGGGTTGAATATAAGACCGTACATACTCATCGATTGTTGGAAGCCGTCTAAAATTGCTTCAGCTTCCATTCTGCTTGACGAACCAACATAATTTTTAAAGCAAGTGTGCTCGGGCATAGGAATTTTCAAATTTATAGCTCTTGCGCAGGTTGTACAGTACTTGTTTTTAACTGCCATGTAAATATTTTTTTTTGTGCGGTAACCGATAATCGTAGCAGCTCCTGAGAGGGCGGAGTAGTTGGTTTTATAAGATCGCTTGGACCAACACGTATCAGCTACTACAGTGATCATCGGCGTCCCGTTTTCGTCAACATCGCCGCTTTGAATAGCCAGTTTTTTTTCTTCGTCGGCTGCCGCAGCCATACTGGTAAATTTGGTTTTCTCCCACCATTCACAAACCTTCTTATGGCATTTTCCATATCCAGCAATAGATAAGGACGGAATTTCAAGGGTAGCACATAGCTCTTCCATGCCCGAATAACCCGATCCTATGCTCATTATTCCCGACACAAAAGATTCGTTGATGCCAATGCCTTCTTGTAGGCTTTCGGACGTTTTAAGTTTAAAAGTTTTACCACATAACACGCATTTTAAATTAAAAGTAGAATTCAAACCATTTCTATTTTCTGAGGTAATTTGTAAATGCTTTAAATTGCAGTTAAAAAGGGAATCATGTTGACTAATACGTTGGAGTTGTTTAAAAAAATAATCAAATTGTACTACTCTGCGCCCTTCTATGCAAATATCATCGCTTTCTTCTACCACCTCTTCAATAGTAAGCTCCTGCTCCGATTCTTCACAGCTCCATCCTTGGTCTTCGGTCACAGGTAATTTTGCCAAAGAATTACTGTTTTTTTGCTCCTAAACAATGTAGAAATAAAAACTGATTACCATGCTATTCAATCTGATTTTGAGATTGTTAATATAAATTTTGGTAAAATACGAACCTATTATCACGATGTTGGGAACACGTGTCATAAAAATCATAAAAATTCAAAAAAATTCCCACCCATCGACAATATATTTTAAGAGGGCCAACTCAGGTGCATGTAACAAATGTTCCGATATATTAGGAATATACGTAAATAGGTTACCTAAATAAAATACGTAAATAAAAGTACCTTTTCGACAGTAGTGGCTGATGATCCAATAAGAATATCCTCGTGCTCTAAATCTTCCAAGTTTGGTCCTTTGTGTGCAATATTTACGGTAGGCTCATTTGGTTCTATCGTATGTTGGTGTTCTTGCTGTATTTTTTCCTAAATAAAAAAGCAAAAAAATACATTAAGGAATTAAGATGAAAAATTCCCCCCCCCCCTCCCCCCTCCCCCCTCCCGGGACTCCGACGCACTCAAATTCATTTGTTATTTGAAGCATACCTTGTTTGGAGTATTTTTTCCGGCTGCCATGGATAAATCATGTTTTGATCTACAAAGAGAAAAATAATATTATTATTTGGAACTTTACGACACAAAACATATACAGAATTTCTTTGATTTGACAATGTGTGTGTGAATGGTTACGTATTTATACGCAGAAAGGCGATATTTTTGTTAATTTCCTTTAAAAGTTTTTTTTGTCTATTTCTCAAACACCATGTACATTAAACATTATTCACTTAATTTGAAATTTTAGATAAAAATAAATAAACGGTAATAAACTGGTTAACTCCTTAAACCCGTTATGCAGAAAGTATAAGGTAATTTTTGTATTTATTACCAAACACCGTGCACAAAATGTGCAGCCAAATATTTATGTAACTTGCCGAACACCGCCCGTGCTACGTATATTATAGCTATGTATGTGTACACATTTAATAGCATCTCCCACACGCACACTTCGGAGCGACCGAGTTCCGCGCCCGCTCAAGGCCGCCGCGCAGAAAAGTCTCATAGTAAACTGCGCTGTAAACCTATCGGTCTTTACTTTTCTGCACGGCGCGACTCGTGTCGGAGTGTGCGTGTGGTACAAAACAAGCCAGCTGCCAATAGACATGAAATTCGTACTGACCTACAGGAAAGAACGCACAGGCAATGTTATATTTTTACACGTTTGGATATCCAGCCGTTAAAAAGTACATCACGGACAATTTTTACACGAAAAAAGACAATTTGTGATTACTTACTGTTTTTGTAGCTTCCTGATATTGTTGCAATCTTTCAAGTGAGTCGGTATCCTACCTTTAGAGCCATTAATGAAACATTTTGACGGCATTTTCAAAATATATAGGCTATAAAACGAGGAGCGTATAGTTTCAACACCTATCAACGGGAGATTCTAGCCCGGAATGAGTAAAAGCTCTGGAGTGTGTTAGAATTTGGTGTAAAATGATGTATTTATTTAATTGTTAATATCCACAGATATCATAACGATAATAAGAGGCCGCACTTCTACAGATGTATGTATTATGTACATATTTTGAATTAAAAATATTGTGTAAAATCATTATTAATGCGACAATCATAGATTTAAGTTTAGAAAATGGGTTGTATGGTGTATCAATGTTTTTATTTTTCATGGTCGAATGCCTACATCAATTACAAAAAAAAATAAGCAGATTGAAAAATAAAGGTCCATTATTTGGTAACAAAAAATATCAAGTCCGAGAATGACACATGAAAGGTAGTATTAAGCCGTTTTAGAGAGCCGTTTTTCATAAAATAACCATTCTGCCCCTATAACACTCTTAACACTAGAAGTGCCTTTCATACAAATTTGAACGGAAACAATTGTGTCACTCACTGACTAGAATGTTTAACACACGGTCTGTCTCTCTTAACTTCCTGAAATTGTATATCACCATCCAATTTGATTTCGTATTCATGGTGAAATATAATAAAACGAAACAAAGATGGTGTTTGCTGGAATTGGGTGGTAATATGTGTATGGGAAAAATAATGGATTACAAGGAAGAAGGATAGCAATCACTTTCCTCTGCGAGAGCGAACAACACAATTACAAATATAGTTTATTTAGTTCCATCTCGGTCCCTTGAGGTATTATCACCACAACACAAAAATGATCTCGATACGGTTGAAACACCTTCTTTTAGTTCATAAACGAATATATATGAACACGAACAACCAACAAAAATGCTTACCATGTAGTCCAAAATATTCTTCCCAAGTTGCTTCCAATGCCCCAAAATTTCTTCTGTTTTTTCAGAAACAAATGCACTTCAATTCACTCTGTCATTGTTCTATTTTCAAATGCCTTTCCAGCAAGGTGATACGGTTAGGGAGGGTAGGTACTGAATAAATGACATCCCGGTAGGAACTATGCATATCATCATTTCAAAACCAAACACTTTTCTTGTGTTATTCTTTATTCTATGATTAATTCAAACATAGCACAAGATTGATTTGAGGAATGGGTAATGTTAGGACGAATTCTTGGATTGTTTTACACCTGTTATTATGTTTTGTTTGCAGACACCCCGACGGCAGTTGTACCCTGCGCACACACGTCTGTGACACTTGCGGGAAGGCGTTCTTCCAGAAGAACCACCTTCTCCTTCATCAGAGGCAGCACATGGAGATTCCCCCCAGGAATCACCAAGTCATTATTGTAAGTTTCAACAAACTTTCATTATTATTATTCTACCTCTATGTACAATACCGATTGTAAAGAGATGATAAACAAGTTCGACCTTTTATAAGGTGGCCTTTTTCTTAACTCTCGACTATCCAGTTAGTTGGTTTCTAAAAAAATATCCATAGGAAAGAAAATTCCAATTTAAATAGTCTTCTTTACTACTCGTGAGGTGATTTGTCATGGAAACGAGGCTATAAAAAATATCCATTCAATAACATCGAGGCCATAATTCTTTTGTCAGAATGTTTATCTTGCCACAGAATCTAATAAAGCATATTTATGATACACAAGTGGGGTTTAAAGAATTTAGAATTGTGTGAAAGTGGACGTCCTAGAAGCCCTCTCCGTCATTTTCCTTATGGCATTTGAGTGCTGAATCATGTGACTCCCGATGCTGTTATCCTCAACTGAATATCCTTAGCATCCCATTTTGACCCCCACAAACTCTCCTCCACCATACAAAGGAGAAGACAAGAACAAACTAACCTCTTCCGAAATTTGCTGATTTACAGTCATGTTTTTTCTACATCACATTTTCAATGTTGCAATATCATCAACCAAAAATTACTGAAGGGGTTTTAAACCTTGTGTTAAATAAAGGGCACTGATTTGGTGTGTCAATCACATATTTTATTTATTTTTTTATTTATCTATAATAAAATATATTTACAATGGTTTTATTTGTATGCCTGTCTCACTAGGGTATACCTGTGTCGAGACAGGCGTACAGGTATATAAATGAATGTAGTAGTTACAAGGATATTTCAGGTAAAATACATATTATGAATAGAATTTAAACAGAAGGGTGATTGGAAGGGTGGTAAATCTTTTAAAGAGAGTTATTTTATAAATGTTGGAGATGGAGTAATGAAATAAATTCTGCCTAATCTATTTATTGGTTAAATTTGACAGGATTCCATTATTTTCATTTATTTTATATGGGTTAGGTTGTATGTGAATATGTAGTTATTTCTGTCTATGTGTGATTTATTTTACAGATATTTGTGATAGTGTGGCGTCCAATACTTATAATCCATTTTTTAATATCTTGTTTGAATTTTGTAAAGGAGTCACTTTGTCTGATCGTAGTTGGTATTCAATCGCTTCCTTTTATAATAATACTAGCTGACCCGGCCACGCTAACATGTTGTTGCTAACGAAACACAATGCCATCTACTGGATGGTTACCCAACCTAGATAACCAAGTGTTGTATCAATAAATTAACTCACACCGCCATCTGTTAGAAACTTATGAAACCCTCAAAGCATTCGCCTGTAACAAACATTTAATTCGCAATAATAAATATTGAGGTCAATAATCTAGATAAAAAAAACTATCCTATCTTTTAAATTGGACCAGATTACGCACAGTAAGCCAAATTTCATCAAAATCGGTTTAGTAGTTTCGGAGAGAAAATTTAATATTGAAAAAAAAAAACAAAGGAAATGTAGTGGAGGTGATAAAACATGAATCTTCAGAAAATGGCGCTATTGTATGAAGGAAAAAGGTTGTAATGGTTATAGTAAAACAGTAATCTACTAATACTGAAAATTAAATGGAACCATAGAGACATCCGCTGACATCTTAAATTAAATACCTTGCTTTCAATTACAAATGATATTCTTTTCCTTATGTATGACTGACTTTTCCAGCAACCCACGGAGATATACATGGACAAGCAGCAAGAGCTGGCCCAGCAGCAGCAACAACAACAGCAGCAGCAACAGCAGCAACAGCAGCAACAACAGCAGCAACAGCTGGTGAGCGAAGCTTCCCGCCAGAGCGAGGCCTCTAACCACAGCTCCTCCAGCAGCACCAGCCTGCAGCAGCACACGGGACCAACCCACATCCAGGTAAGAATGTCTTCAATTCGGTTCATCCAAATCCCACAAGCTTGTCCAGTCCATTCATTTCTATTGCGAGAGGTGAAGACAGGGTGATATTGATATACAACTTGAAGTTAGCTTTTCCTTGGCCAGTAGGTTTTCTATCCACAGGAGTGTTTAACCCTTTTTTAGTTTTGAAGCAGAAAACATCTTTGGTTGTTTGTTGAAGCAATTTGAATGCTCTTGAAGGGTGACCTCTGGTAACATTAAATTCGCACAACATTTTCTGTTTGGATTTTGTAGATTTACTCAGCTATTTTCAGCTCGCGGTATCGTGTCCAACGTGAGTTATGGAGCTTTCAAATTTCCATTTAATGGTCAAAACTCGTGGACTGACAATGGAAGACTGGAGAGGATGAAAATGATAAAATTTTCATTCAATAATTTGTTGTTGAAGGTTTAGATTTTTTGTTGATATTTAACAGATTTTTTGTTAATATCTAGCAGATTTTTTGTCTCTTATTAAAAAATAGATCGGGAATCAAAAGACGATAATATTGCTCATTTAATTGCATTAAATTTTTTAATTTAAAAATTGGGTTAACTTGAAAAAGTCTTTCATACAATATACTAGCTGGTACCCGGCATGCGTTGCAATGCCATTCAAAGAAATAAATTGTTTCTCCCTGCATGTCCTTTCCCATGCATTCCATTCCCCTCCCGCACTCCCCTTCCACCTTCCCCGCCTTCCCCTTCCCTCGTCTGCTTTCCCGCAAACCTCACCTCCTTCATTTCCCTCCCCCTCCTTCCTACCCTCCCTGCCGCTAAAATATTTGAAATACACACATTTTCATTTATGCAAAATTCATAACGCCAGAGCTTACCATTATATATAGAAAACTTCGCAGGCCTGCGCACTGGAGATGGATAAGTTCTGCATTTTTCCGGAGGCCTCTGAGATGTGCTTCCTTTTAAAAGTACTTGAGTTCTTGGAGCAGGTCTCGGGAGCCACTCCCGACTCGCGAATGGCCCGAGCATGCAAAAGAATTTGAACGCGCAACCTGCTTCCTACTCGCAATTGGGTTGAACCGAGACTCTCGGGTTCCACCCTAGCCGGACCTCGGAGCCGGGGCTCGCAAAAGAACTCGAACGCACGACCTACTCCTGAATGGCTCGAATCGAGACGCTCGGGTTCCTCGAAGCCGGAGCCCGCACGCAAAAGAACTCGAATGCGCGACCTACTCCGACTCGCACATGTGGTTCGGACCGTGACGCACGGGTTTGACGAGTGCAAACTGCCACCGTTCCGCGTCGCGCCGCCACCCAACTGCGGCTCGGCCCGCCGAGTTCCGGCTACAAATACTGTACCGGGTTCTTTGGGAGTAGTCAATTTGAAAAGGGAGTAGGAGTAGGAGCTGCTTCGCGCAAAGAACTCGAGTAGAGCCCACTCCAGCTGAACCTACACATCGCTAATGCGCACATAAAATTAAGTTTCATCAAAATTTGACCGATCAGTGGCTGAGTGGGCATCGCATTTGGGTTTCACCCGGGTGTCGTGTGTTCGATTCCTCGGCTGACTTAAGTCCTCCACCACGACACAAGCAACATTTTCCCGTAACCGGGAAAGTTTGTCTTTCTTTTAAAAAATCTGATAAACGGTATGGCAGCGCATAAAATACGAACAAACAAATATTGATTTTTATATATAAGATATAATATGATGCACAAACGGGGTCTTCAGGTCTCAGCAATGTGTTATTGTTGCAGAATCCTGACTGCTGGGGCACTAGTCTGTCTCAAGGATCTTTTCTCTTCCGTTATCTTTTCATTATTAATTTTCTGTATTCATCAGGTGACGAATCGGGAGGGTCAGGTCATTGGAAATCAGATCCTGATTGGCGGCTCCAGGAACCGCCAGCTCATAGGCAATCAGATTCACATCATCAACAGGGAGGGGAAGACCATTGGCACGCAGATAACCTCACCCGGTGGCAACTTGGTGCATACTATCAAGCAAGAGCACATGCAAAATAGGTAAGGCGAATATACATCCAAATTAATAGACTTGACCTATCATAAAAAATCATTTCGAATAGCTGGAGGCAAAGCACTTGACCATATTTTTGGCACCAGGAGGGTTCGATATTGTTTTGAATAAACTACGACATCATCATAAGTTGACCGCCAATGAAATAACCAGACTCCTGCGTAGAACAGTAGAGTTGGCTGAAGTAAGGCAGCAGTTTACATCGCAGCCCATTGTGGGACTTTTCTGCGCTTGATCTGAATATTATTTTTTAACATAACCGCGCTTGGCGTAGCGACGTATAAAATGAGCGAGGTGGGAAAATTATAACACCTTGCTAAAATTTCCAACTGAATAGTGTAACAAAATATTCAATTTTGGAAACATGTCCAAATTTTTTTTAGGCAATTTGGGGTTTATGGTTGAGTGTTTAACACAGCCAGCAATTTGAGCACCATTGTAAAAAGGACTAGTAATTCATAAGCAGATTTTATTTTCGAGGACTAAATAGTGATCGTTACAAAGCGAGTTGCCTGTGTACTGTTAGATTTATCTAAACAAATCACAGAAAGTGAAAGGCTAGTTTATCAATTTGAATGTCTATGGCAGCGATCAGCTATTGGTGGCCCGTGGGCCATATCTGGCCCTTCTAAGTGCTCCCTTCCGGCCCGCAGCAGAGTCTTTGAATTGACGATTATTCCTTCCCATCATATTTGGCGCACCATCGATCACAATAATATTTTTTTTTATATCTAATTCTTGTGAAGAATACATAAATAAGTAAGTTTACCATAAATAAATGTAATAAGTTTTTAAGAATGAGCAACGCCCGATTCAATAACTATATACAACGCTACTAACTGGTTGGTTGTGATATTTTAAAACATGTGGGTAATGACCACTTGTCTGTGGCGCTTTTCCCGCTTGCACTATCGTACTTGCATATACACGAATAATCTCAGAAATCCACCCACTTCCATTATTATAAATCGAACATTTACATCTGATAATTTCTGCAATGACGGAGGACTAACTAGTAGACGATCGAACCAGCAATGCTCAAGTGGGAAGCATTAGCTACCGTGCTACCAACCGGTTGGTCGTGATATTTCGTAAAACACGTAATAATCACATCATTTTTTTTCGCCCGCTGCACTTTTTTTGAAGAAAAATATACTTCAGATAAGATTGAGAACCTGCTGCTAGCTGCTGGGCACGACACGAAGCACAATGACGATGGGCGATCAGACAGGCAGTCACAAGCGCACTGATTGTAGCCCCCCAAAAAATATATATGTTCATACGACCTGCCACGAAAACTAATTGCCGACCGCTGGTCAGTTTCACTTTCAAGGTTTCTAAACATAATTTTAGTTTTAACCTAACCTAACCAATCTCACAGGGTTAGATATTGACATATCGGATAGTAACAAAATAGTGTGTTGGAAGTCTTGAAGCTTAGTACAGTACCAACTCAACATTATATTACAATTCAACTACAAGCGTTGTGTGTTTCAAACTCTCATCACATTTGATGATCATCAAAAATTTGTCTTTTAAACATTTTTTTTTTAATTTCTGGCATTTGGTTGATGAGTCTCTGTTAAACATTGATTCTCGATACCTTTCATCAGCTTGCCTATTACATGAGTGTCTATCGAATTACTTATTAACCTCTTGAGTGTTAGAAGTGATTTATGACTATTTACTTGTATGTTATTCATTGTTTAGGGATACCCAGGCAACACTGAACTCGCAAGTGAGCCAACAACAGCAGGTGCAACAACAGCAACAACAGCAACAGCAGCAGCAGCAACAGCAGCAACAACAGCAGCAGCAACAACAGCAGCAACAGCAACAACAGCAGCAGCAGCAGCAACAACAACAGCAGCAACAACAACAGCAGCAGTTAAATAATGCACACCAACAACAGCAGCGTGAGGCGCACCAGATGACGCCAACGCATCATCAGGTAGCTTTATGATCATTTAATTGCTTTTGAATTCAGATAAGCAATATTGCCAAAACCCCAGCTTTACAGCCCAACCTGCCCTGATGTCTTCATCAGACATCAGGGCAGGTTGAAACAAAAAATATCATTTACATAATATTAATCCTTGGAATGCTTACATACATTTTCAAAATAAATTTTATTCATTTGGCAAGGAAATAATGTATCTATAGCATTATTACATTAGCGTCTTCTATACGGTTGAAATTTAAGAATCCGGCTACGAGTACAACTCATACGCCGCACCTTACGCAAAACTGTTCTTGTACGTAGAGTTTGTTACAAATCTACCGAATTAAAGAAATGCCAAAAGATGGTGCCACTTACGTTAACAGCTAACGTGAGGAACTTTGGCTGGAAGGTGTAAGTACTATTGGATTTGTACTTTCGTGAATCTCTTCGGATATGGAGAGATGGATGTTATGATTATTATTGTAACTGGCAGTTGTGAATAATAATACCACATTGTAATTTCTACCACGTGTCTACATATAGATATAATATGACGTCATTGCCTGTCTCGGTTACTTTGCCCCGGTGACTAGCTGTCACTGGATCCCTGGTTTTTAACTACTAGTTTTAATATCAGTCTAGTTTATCATTTTGTTATTTGCAAACATATTTATTTTATCTGTAAAAAAGCACGTTGCAAACTCCACATAAAAAATTACATAATTCAGATTTTAAAAAGTTCTTAGTATTCTATTTATTTATAGGAAAGTCAAATGTGACTTATTTTTATTGTGAAGATTGCTTATTTTTCTAGAAACTGTAAATTTCATGAACGTTCGTAGTTCTTCATTTTATTATACTAGCCGGTGTTGCCTGGGCTTTTTCAAATTGTGATCCGAAACTTTGGTTCATAAAGGTGTACATTTTACTTCTTTTGTGGTTAATTTTTAAATTCGAAAATAAGGTGTGGTGTTTTCTCTTTCTAACACCGTTTAGATCATATTTCTCCTTATGTTAATAATGGAGATACAACGATTTCTATGAGTTCTATGTGAGTTGTTCCGAAAAGCGAGCAAATTAGCTTAACGGGTTAACCGGTCACAGGCCGGAGACGCGCCGGCGCGCGCGTCATATGCGCATGCGCGAGAAAATAATTCAAATATTTGAATAATATTGTCGACGAAAAACTTTTGGTCTGCGATTTTGACCCTTCTATGAACAGAATTTGTATGAAGAACAGTGTCAGAATCGCTTGCGCCATCATTACTCTAGGTGGTGCTAAAAGTTTCATTCACTTAGTCACCCTGGAATATTTTTAAAACGATTTCATCCATGACAATGCGCTGTCATAAATTGCCGTGAATTTAACGGTCACAATAAATGAGTGTATCGCGAATAAAACATCGTAAAACCTATTAATTTACGTAATAAATGCAAGTAATGTTGTTTTAGTAGATAGTTTATTGTGTTGTGAACGTTTTTCAGTCAATAAAATATACAATAGCTCAAAATTAATCAACAAAACATACAATTACATAATTACATCCAAGCTCAAAAAAATCATGTATCTCTTAAATAATATAAAAAACATCTTCCCACGCACAATACTAAGATCTATTTACTTTGCGCTTTCCCAATCTTTAATCATGTATGGTCTTCTGTCTTGGGGAAGTGCAAGTAATATTTCTCTAGATCCACTAGAAAAAGCACGAAAGGCAACAATCAAACTAATTCTCCAAGTAGCATATGATACAGACTCTGAAAAAATTTACAAGATGCTCGATGTTCTGTCAATCAGACAACTCTACGCTAAAGCGTCTATTCTTCACCTCTTCAAATTCAAACTACATATCCCTTTACTTTCTCAGTCCTCAATAACAAGCCGGTCTTCAACAAACCTAACACTCAACATCCCGCTAAGGCACACGACCCACGGACAAAGATCCTTTAACTACTATTCCATCAAACTATATAACTGCATGCCACCTTCTTTGAAAAAACATGCTGATTATTCACCAACAAATAAACTAAAAACACAAATCACAGACTGGATAAAAACTAAAGGAACACTATTTTTCCAAAACCTATTTACTCCAAACCAAACATAAAAATTAAATTGGTATTTAAATTATACCACTAGACCGACAAAATAGATTAATATTGCATAGCTATTTTTAAAATATTGGCACTAATATCATCTACTTTTGTTTTTTTCTTTTCTCTTTTCGTCTCAACTGCTCTCTAAGTTCACTTCATGTATATTCTTTATAAAAACACTTATATCACACTTTGTAAAATATATTCTTTATTTTTTTTTTCTTTTTACTATAATGTATTATCCTTTGCGACTTTAGTATATTATGATGCTCAACATACCTCAACTTACTACATTGTGTCTGTATAATATTATGATGACTATCTCAACACAGCTACCCACACCTACTATATGTACATTACTGCCACAATGGGTGGTACCACGGAGTCCTCCTTGAGAGTCTCAAGGGGGATACTGTGCTATCACTTATGATGGCATAATAATACATGCGTTCACCTCAGCACGGGTTCTCCCAGTGAGGTGTTCTCAATCCATAACCACATTCATTTTAACCAATTACATACAGTTGCCGATCATATTTCACTCTACTACCTACTATGTTTCATATTAAGAATATTTTTTGTTTTACTAAACTTCCACCTTATGTAATTGTCATTGCATTTATTAACTCTATGTCATTGTATTTATACTGTATGTAAGAGCATAGAAATAAATAAATAAATAAAATAAATAAATTCAAAGTTCAAAATGGTGCTTTTTTAGTGTTTTTTTGTAAAGTTTCGCGAATTTCCGCGAAATGGCATGGCCTGTGACCGGTTAACCGGTTAAAAAACCACCATGTTTCGTAAGCAATGCTTACTTCATCACATTTAGTTACCATTACATTTATTTTGATAACCTTCAGTATTTTAATAACAATATTTGGCATGCTAAAATAAGTTTAATATAACTGACTTCAGCATGCTTGGCTTCGAACTCTCAAATTGCGAAATAATCATTAATTATTTTGTTTAAGAAAAACCTAAAATAAAACATGCTGTATGTAAGTTCTGCATCTGTGTGAGTACTGTGATGAAGTTAACTAAGGTTGATAGACCTATAAGACGGTACAATTTACAAAACCAAAATTTTACGAAAGTAAGTTATTACGAAAATAGTGTCAGCCGGCGCATGGCTCGGCATTTTAGCTTAAAATTCCAAGGGTTGAGTTCAAGATTCTAAACAAAATATATTATATTTTCTTTATTTATTTTTGGGGCGTTATGCTGTGTTGCACTACCTCCTTCTTTAGCCAACGTTTCAGACAGGAAGTAGCGCAACACGGCATTACACCCCATAAAGAAATAACAAAAATACTTTTGGCCGTCAAAATCTAAAAACGTATCCAAATATATTATAGGTGATTAGGGCAGGTGTAAGAGAGACGGAAGCAACATCTGAGAAGGTGAGCGGCAATGCCAAAAGATAGAATGGATTTTAGCTTAGCTATTTGGTATACATATTCATGCACCATATGGAATTACTTGAGGCAACAAATAGATTTAGCTTGGAAACAAGAAGTTATGCAAATCTTGCAATTCTTAGTTTTAACTAACGTACTAACCATCACGCCGTTTCACCGCAGGGGTAGGCAGAGAGGACGGACCGCCAAACAACTCGGTCTTGGCACACACTCTTTGCCTCACTCACATTCATACATCGTCTCATACATTCTCTTCTATTATTCTGACTTTTGACATGGCCCGATTCAAGTATTTGATTCACTTGATCGTGCCACGTCTTCCTCGGGCGTCCCCGACTTCTTCTACCATTCACTAACAGCCCATTCCTCTTGGAATGTTATGGCTTATACGTGCCTGAAAATTTCAGCCGTAGTCGTCGACACGACTTGTTCAAAATACCATACGGCAGAACAGATGTTCTAGCACAGCATAGCATGACAAGAGGAATGGTGCTGTTGAACGAAATATCGGAAACACTAGATATATATAACTCTTCTTTATGAGAAAATTGTACAGTAATTGGATAAAAATCTGTTGTGTACAAATTCGCAAAGTTAGTTTCATTTAAATATTTTGTAGTAAAGTGACAAGCAATCTGACTAAAGAAGTTATTCTTGCTATGATTATTACTGAGGTATATTACCTGTCAATGAAAAAGATGTTGTATTTTGTCTGTGCCCACTCTGATCCAGGTGGTGCATGCGGAGCAGCTGGTCCAGCACCAGCGCGAGCAGCAACAGCTCCTGCAGCAGCACAAGCAGCAAGACGCGGCACACCTCACCACGGGCAGCGGGCACCTGGTGCTGCGCAACCCGGCCGGCGGGCACCGTGAGCCCGGGCAGCTGGCGCAGCTCAGCCAGGTGCACATCGGGCCTGCGCACGTCATCAAGTACGAGATCATACCGCAGAGCAGTGTAGTGCAGGTGCAGTCCATCGACTGATGGGCCTGTCCGCTACCCCGCCCATTCCTGGCTGCCAATGTGCCGGTCTTGTAGTCACCTTTGCATAATACACACTCTGAGGTCATACCGCAAGCAAGTCGTAACTGACTTTCAGTTATTGCAACACGGTGGTTTTGTAGCCACCAACCCAACCTGAAATTTGAACTGAGGTCATTCCACCAGCCATCAATTGATGGAGCTGACCTTTAGTTATTGTTTCTGAAGCTTGTAGATTTACAACATTTCTGCAAATGTGTTATGTAGCCACCGACTCAACCTGATATCAGAACTGTGGTCATTCCGCCAGCCATCAATTGTTGGAGCTGACCTTCAATTATTGCTTTTTGTGGCAGGTAGACTTGCAACACAGTGGTTTTGTAGCCACCGACCCGACCTGATATCAAAATTAAGGTCATTCCGCCAGCCATCAAGTGACGGAGCTGACCTTTGGTTATTGGTTTTTGTAACATATAGACATGCAACACTATAAATGCGGTGGTTTTGTCGCAACAATCCCAACCTGACATCAAAACTGAGAACATACCACACAGAGCAATGTGGTGCAGTCTATCTTCTGACTTACTATTTAGTCTACACCTTAAATAGACCTTTGAACTATTATGCTACTCTTTTGATTTACTTGCTTTTATCATGTGCAAACTGTCAGGTTTATTCCTTTTACTTGATACTTGTATATTTTATTTAAAAATGAATTAAAATAGAGTTAATAAAGGGACATTGCTGTGTGCAAAATGTGTGGCATAGTTCACAGACAGAACAGTACAATTAATTGTGTTTTATGTTTGAAATTTAACCAAATCGGTGGAGCACTAAACTGTTGAATAAAATGCGGATTCTCACACATGTCTTTTATATCTTAATATGTTTGCACTCAAACTTGTTTTACAAACATTGTTTGGATCCCTACCACCTATTATAATAAAAATAATCAATTCTTACTATTTTCAGATTTTTCATCACTTTTATTTAACTATCATACAATCACTATATACAATAATCAATTAAATTAATTTTAAAGCATCCAGTAGCATTAATGCTGGAGATTTAAAAAATCTTCAATTGAAATGAAAATAAACAAATAATTTTCCATCAATCAATATATACATAAAGCCAATCAATTAAATGATTACATTCTTTTTTAATATTTACATTGGTGACATGGAAGGACTCCTGAAGCAGGGTGACTACTGGTGACAAAAACATGTGCACTTTGTGGATGGTTATGTTGGGGCTACAATGTTTTTGTTTTCTGTGGCCGATAGGAAACAAAAAATGTTGCGGCCCTGCCCCCATGATTTTGTTTTTATCGGATGTCACAGGAGGCCGTCCTTTGTATCCGTAATGGTGACATTGAGAAATAGTATGACATAACATTTTATCAAATCCTGTTATTTGAATTGTAATGTACATTAACTATATTTACAAGCCGGCATAAAAAAAAACAGTATTCATGAATTCCATTAACTATTGGTTTTCTGTAATAGAATCTTGAAACTTTGAAATGATATTGTGGATAGCCTGTTCTGTCCCAGAAGTTTTAATGATTGTTTCCTTCATTTTGTTCTATGAGAGGAATCACGCCATTTGAAGTTGTTACCCATAGTTGCTTTAGGAGTATGTTTAGAGTTGTGCGTAGACAGTTTTTATAGATTTTACAAACATTGTCTAATGAACTGTGATTACTGATTACAAACTACATCAACATTGTAATTAATCCAAAAGAACATGAAATCAATTTACACTAATGAATTCTAATCACATAAGATATTCAGACTTGTGATTAAAAATTATAATAATAATATTATTGTAAGTTATCTAATTATTGTAAAAAATAGATAAGTTTTAATTGCCGTTAGGGCATGTATTCTATGCTTATGCAAAATGTATTCATAATATACCTAGTTCTGGTGAAGTTTATGAAATTAAAGACTGGTGGTTCATATTAATGTCTAAAATATTTTGGTGTCTAATATATTAAAAATTTATTGTACAAATGGATCATTGGCGATATTCATAATTTATTTTTGTCTTTTAAAGTCTTCAATATGACAAACATTGTTTTGCAAATGTCTTTCAAATGTATTGTCGATTCATTTTCCTTGATAAAGGGGCAAAAGCATTGGTGATGAAAGCAGCATTCGTTGTCTTGTTTATTGCTATGAAACGGCTAAAATAAAGGTAGGTACATTACCTGTGTACATACACAATATATTATTTTTTCAAGATTTTCTTGGATTTTTATCTTAAGCAAGCAAGAGTAGTAAAGCAAGGTCCTTCTATCTACATTTGTCGATTCAAGTATCTTGGCAAATACCGTCATACATCTGGACGCAGGTTTGTACACGGTCACACATTGTCGGCATTTTGTAAACTTTCAGCAACGTCAGTCTACGACCAGCTGAGCAAGGATATTACCAATCACATCATCCACTTTCATAGCGTCACTTGTGATTTCAGTAGTGACTTGTATGGAGTGTGCGTGACGATTTGTTCGAGATGTTTTTTTTTTCAAAGAAAGACAAACATTCCCGCATTACGAAGAACTTGACAATATTTGAAAATCTCTTACTACCGCCACAGTAAGCGGAAAATGTTGCTTGTATCGTGAGGGCTTAACCAGCCGAGGAATCGGACGTGATGCCAACTCAGCCATTGACCGGTCAAGTACACAACCTGCAGAAGAAGGGCCTAACTGAAAGATTCTTGTTTAGCTGCTTTTTATAGATAAAATATAATTTAGAACTGTCAGATAAGATTTAATTATAATTAGCAACAATGACATACCTTACCAGCTGGCTTGGGAGGATGTTTGTTCAACTAAACGTCACCAAAACAACCGAGAGAGGAAGTGTTTGTAAACCAATGTAGAAGAAGAAAGCGAGCTTCTTTTCCATTATTATTTGGTCACTCTTGAACCGCATTAGTTAAAACTTTGCTTTTAGCCGATTATTTGCACTCAAAGCCCAGTAAATCTACTATTCATACTATTATGTATCTGTAAATAAACTTTACTATAGGAGAGTATAATTTGATATGTATTTTGTAAACTATGTATAAATTAAATTATTAATTAGTGGACTATTTTTAAGAGAGAATATTAATTTGATCATGTCCAACATCACTCCGTTTACCAACTCATTTCGTTAATTTAAGAATAATGTAGTTGTTTTTAGACTAATCTAGGGAAAACAATAATTTTAAGAGAAAACTCCGACATACTTATATTTGTGTACTGGAATAAAAAAAAATAATAATGTTAAATCTAACTAATGTTTATGTGGAATCACAGTATATTAATTGTTACATACATACTTCTTTTACAATCTCATTTGTCACTTTACAAACTTGAAAGAAGAATTTAAAAAATATATTATTTTACAATGTGATTTTTTTTTTGCATAATATATATTTTTTGTATTCATCACAGTGCGTGGAATAATAACTTTTTATTATGCTAATTATCCAGTAAAGTTGGCGTGTCTTCCTCCATCTCTGGTATTTCATTCTCATCATATTAACTTGTTTAGTTTATACTAAGTTCTTGAATACCTTAATGCTAAGGTAATAAATGTCAAGTTTAGTTGCAAGAAATTGGTACCAATTTATTTCCATCTTCCACTCCTGTTTCAACCTTTTAACAATGCAATGGAAGAATTCTCACCTTGGCAAAAATAACAGCATCAAATGCCACAGCAATCTAATTCTTTGCAATACAAATCTACATAAGATTAACTAAGCAATATTGAAATTACTAGAACTAAATTTTGAATTCTTTTGCTAGTAATTGCCTTAGGTACAAATAAATAATTACAGAAGAAAACAACACTGGCGATGCTTACAGACATACCTTGCTTATACGGCGAGTTAGGCTATAAAGCTAAAATGTATGGTCGAAATGCCTTTTTCACTGCTAAAACATAACACTATCGTTGTACTTGGTACGAAATATTTTCCAATCTAATGACCGTTACTTGGGTAAAAATAATAAATAAACTTTAAAATTTATTGAATTATATTTTCTCTTATCGTTTGGCACTTTGGTAATATGTTTTGTATGTATGGCTGCTATTATAATACACATACAATATTCATAAAATTGATACATTTTAGATTTTTTCAGATGTTTTCCAATTAACTTTGCCATTTCGATTAAATCTATAATTTACTTCTGTTACCATTTGCTTTTTTTTCATATTGTCTGTCCATGAGTAGAGAATTCTGTAAATATTAAATTAAACATATCACTTTAACCCTCAATTTAATAGGAACAAAAACATATTTTAATTGATGGACTTTACTGGGTGAGAAATGTTGACAATGTGCCATTAATAAAAGATTTCACATAATGTTCTTCAGTTGTTGATTTCACATAATGTTCATCAGTTGTTGATTTCACATAATGTTCAGTTTTTGATTTCATATAACGTTCATCATTTGTTGATTTCGCATATTGTTCATCAGTTGTTGATTTCACATAATTTTCATCAGTTGTTGATTTCACATAATGAAGAGAGTTTGAAAAAAAAAATCCATTTTCCTTATGATAGCTGCATCGTCATTTAGTAAGATTCATGAAACAATGATCGACATTATTTCACCCAGACTGAAAGCGCCCAGAAAATTTTATGTTCATATGTTTTTGCACTGGCAGGAATGAAACATGCTACCTTGCGTAGACCATTTATCGTCTATAATTCTATTAACACTTACCAGTGCATTATTTTAATAGGTCTAGCTGTTAACTGTAGTTTTAATATAATTTAACGAATAGAAAGCCTTAAAAATCATGCCAGAGTTTTAATGATAAATGCTGAACTCCATTATTACCTAAGTCGTGATTAAAAAAATTGAGTCTATGAATGTAGGGAATGTTAATCACTTTTGCCGATCTTCATCTCATTTTTTCTTTGTGTTTCATTCAAAGACTCCCAACAATTCGAGAATGAGTAAAATAATTGGTTGTTTGCATTTATAATTCATAATATGTATTGTTGGCGTTGATAGAGTTGACAGAGCATCTCCAACAACTACATACCGTAAAAGTTCAATATACAATTGGACATTTTTAGCCGACTACTTTTCAACCAGTTTTTAAAAGATAATTCTGATTGTGGTTTTCTCTGTTTTTGTTTTGTAGAAAATATCCATCACAATAATGATTTCTTGTAGGCAGATTAATGATAAGTTTGTTGTTTTAATTCAAATGTTGAATACAATTTTTTGCCTTGTTTATATGAATATATCAATAGAGTTGTAATGAAATGAATCATGTACATAACATAAGATAAGGTTAGTTATTTGTATAACCGGAGTTGCTTGTATCATAAGTTACTTCAGTCACCTTGGGCTAATCTTTGGTGTCCTCTACGTACTGCTTTTGTACCTAAATATAATAGATTCATTACTATTATTATTGGCTCTTTATTTCCTCTATTAAGTTATGGTAATGTTAGATCCGTATATAAACACGCAGTGCTAGAAGTTTTAAATTTGCTTGAATATTTGAATCTAAGTGCAAGTTTGGTGTGTCATTACTTTTTAAATGAAAAGCACCAAGTAGTAGGGAGCTCAGTTTTACTCTAATCAAGGTATACACAATATTATATTATTATGGTGAATAGACTAGATATATGTATTCATATTTTATTTCACTAGGGTCAGGGCCCATGAAATATTTTCATTTTATGGTCAGTTTTATGTAATTTTCAGCATTGTACCTAATGACTTGTATAGAATTAGTGAAATATATAATTTTATATCTTAGCTCGGTGTCATTATTATTTTACAACTGTATAATAAAGGAATTAAAAATCAGTACACTATCATATCCATATTTTATTTTATTATTTGTTATGATTGCATTGGTGCAATAAATTATTTTAAGCTAGCGAGTGTCCGGCGTGCGTTGGAATGCCACATACAGAAATAAATTGTTTTTACCTGCGTGTCCTTTCCCATGCGTCCTCGTTTCCGCCTCCGTTCCTGTCTCGCATCCCCTTTTCCTCCCCTCGTCCCACAAACGTTACTTTTCCACCTTCCCTGCCTTCCCCCGTGCCTCGTCACCTCTCCCGTGAACCTCTCCCTCCTTCCCTCCCTGCCATTGAAAAATTTGAAGAAACCGACAGGAAAACAAAGAGGGCGGCCATGGAGCAAAAGAAATTGATTAAAGAAATTGTCCCTAACTGATCTCGCGCTGAGGAGATATTTCATGGCCTCCCCGCAGCCCGGATCTAACCCCAGCTGACTTTTTATGAATATATATATATTTGTGTATATACATATATTTTATCTTACAAGTCAATTAATGATACGTAAATAAACCAGTGACTAAAGGAGAACCTCCATCAAGAAATGGTCAACATCCACCAGACTTGTGTCGAAAAGTTTTCGAAAATCTAAGGCCCTGCTTTGAGGAATTCCAGCTGCGAGATGGCGGCCATTTTGACAAAACTATTTTTACGAAACGATTTTCCAGGATATTTTGTTCTTATCAATAATCATTTATTTAAAAAATGCAGATGTTTATGGTTCACCCTATATTAAGATTATCGTCTAAACTTAAACATTACGTTTCCTTTGCAACAAAGCATCTCATGCAGTGAAAATATGAATTATGCATGGCTGAATAGCAGAGGCAGCCCTCGACTACGTTCCAGCGGCGCATTTCACTTAAAAAATGGTAAAATGTAATACAGCTAAATTAAAGGATCTGCATACCTATACTTCCCATTTTCTCAGTAAAGAGATAATGAGCAATATCCTTCACTCCATGACACATCGACTGCGAAAATCAACAATGGTTTTGGAGGATCATTACATCATTAGTTTTGAAACCAAGTTTTTGATTATCACTCATTTTTAAACAAGTTACAGAACAAAACTCGAGAAAACTGGGCACAGTGTCAATACTGAATACATACCGTCAAGTTCGAATCTTGATTTTAGAGGTGTAACATCTAACATTGTTAATTAGTTCCAAATTCCAAAGATTAATTCTTTTCAAATGTTTGGTATTACCCATGTTGTGTAAGATATTATCAACAATTAGAGTGCATCAGCACAAGATAATTTTTTTTAAAGTAAATTTTTACGCACGCTCTACTCAGGCGGTAAGCTGGTGAATGCGTTACGAAAAGTGTGATGGGAACGGTGATCGATGGCGAGGCGAACGGTCGAGCCTTTATGCACGCTTGACTTGGGAAGTGATAAGGATAAGGAAGGTCGTAGGTCACCCCAAGGTCGTAGGTCACCCCACGGTCATAGGTCGCCCCAGGGTCATAGGTCACCCCATGGTCATATGTCACCCCCATGTCAATGTCATATGTTCTTTTATAAGTTAGTGAAGTTTTACTTTCAGTTGTGTGGTCTAAAGCACACTCTTTTTTTTACAATAGCTCCACACGGTCCTGAGGAAAACATTTTCCTTTAGGGTCTATGTCATTTTTGGGGATGCTGTGTGGAGGGTCTTTTAAAGGAAAGGAAGGAGAGGAAGTTCTGAAAAGGATAAGATATGAGGATGGGTAGAAATCTGGGGATCAGTGGGGTCTAGGAGTGACAAACTTAGTTCTGCTTGGGAGGCCACAAGATTTCCCTCAACCAGACTCTCCCGATCTGGCCTGCTACGCAACTGGAGGGCAGACTCATCTGCCACCAAGAAAAACTCACCCCATGAACCCGGGCACCCCTGCTAAGTGACCAAACATAGCAAACTGCTTGGCAGAGGTGTTGGTTATCCAATAAACGGGATGGCGGAACCCATACCCGCCTTCCAAATTGGATCAACGCACTTGAGATTTGTCTTCACTACTCTCAAATGAGAGTAATCTGTCTCCTCATTTCACAGTTTCAGCCACTTGAGATAGTGCCCAGAGTGAGAACACGTCATGTGACGTCACATGATCAGCTTTCAATATAAGCACGAGGCTTTTGCGCATGCATGGGAGTCCACTACGCAGTTTCTAAGAATATTATAAAAACGGTTTAAATCATAGGTCCTCAACGTGGGCGATAGCGCCCCCTTGGGGGCGTTTCAGACCTTCAGGGGCGGTGGAAGAGCAGGAGAAAATTGGGGGGTGTTTCAAACTTTTAGGGGGGTGGAAGGAGACCCAGAGAAACCCATCCCACCCCATCCTATCTTGCCCCATCCCATTAGGGGCCATCCATCGTCACACCTTAAAATATTTTCCCTATCCCATTACGCCCCCTCCGTCATAGTATTTCGTTACGCCCCCTGCTTTTGGGGTTTGGGGTTCTTTGAAAAGATGGGTCTTGAAGAGACCCATGTTGTAGGAGGGAGATAACAGGAAAAATGAGTCCTTGAAGCAACTCGTTCACTTAAGATAAATATTGGGCGTGCGTTTGGTCGGTATGTATGCGCCATAAAAAAATTTTTTCGTATTAAGCGCCCTTGAGGTGATTTTTCACAAAAACGGCGCTCTAGAAATTATTATTATGATTATAAAGAAATAAATGACACTAGTTCTCTCGGGAGCATCTTTCCTTGAAAGCAATGCATTTGTTAAGAGGTAAGCAGAGCTAGCGATATTATCCAGATTTAAAGCACATTTTTAAAACAATCTCGCCAAAAATCGTTGCTTGAAATGATTTGGATTCTTTTCATCTGCTCGGAAATCCGAAGTTCGAACAAACATTTCCAAACAAATCATAAATGGTTCACTAAAAACACCATTTTAACCGTTTTCGTGAACCATATCGATTTTCCTTATAATTTGAAAAATATTCTCTTGAAATTCTCTATTTTTTTTTTTTTAACATTATCTCCACACAGGAGGCTCTGAGGAAAATAATTCCCCTCACGGCCTATGTTATCTTTCGGGATGCTGTGAGGAGGGTCTATGTAGGGAAGGAAGGAGGAAGTTCTGGGAAGGAAAAGGGTATTAGGGTAGGTAGGAATCTGGGGTCAGAGTGTACGAATCCATCCCCCCGTTGGGGTGCAAGGCGATGTTCCGAGATAGTGCGGCTGAAGAAGTCAAAGGGACTTCCTCAACCACACTCTCCCGATCCGGCCTGCCATGCAGCTGGTGGGCAGACGCATCCGCCGCCAAGACCCGGACACACCTCACCCCATGAACCCGGGCACCCATGTTAAGTCACCAAACGTAGCGAACCACTTGGGCTGACCTATGGCAGAGGTGTTGGTCATCCAATAAATGGTTCCCGGGGCGTCGGTACCCATACCCGTCTCCCAAATTTGAATAGTGTAAGAAAAAAATAAAATGTGAACCTTTTTAGAATTTACGAATTCATTCCACTCTACATTTATTTAGATCTTTTGATAAAATAAAGAAAGACTTCAAGCTACGTTGCGAGCGGCCTGATGCGTTTTTTTTTTCGAAAAGTGTCTGAGTAAACCATGTTAAATACATTTTCTACAAAACTTTTTTTTTACTGCAGTTGGTTTTTGTCGATTCTTTACCAACTCGTGAAAAAATTATATAGGTATAAATTACTCAAAAAAAACTACACAAATATGGTAAAAACTTATAACTTGTATTTCTCTTTGGCAAAACTATGCATCTGGCAGCACTGGTTGTGAGACTTCACGACCTGGCAACATTAAAACTTCGTATCTTTTTGCCTTTTTGGCAGGTCGGCAGCATATATATATCTATGGTCGGCAGGGTAGGAAACAGAAGGGTGGTATCCATAAATATACTAACCCGTGGTATCTTTTGCGACAGCACAAGCTCCTAAATGGAGGCGTCTACTAATATCTACAGGAATTCCAAAAACTGAAAAAATCGAACTAATATCTATGAGAATCAAAGTGTTGACGAATATCTACAGCTCAAACTGTTGATTAATATCTATGAGAACCAAAGTGTTGACGAATATCTACAGCACTGGCAGAGGTTGGATTTGCAATTATGTATAGCATATTGGAATAACGTAATATTGCGTATGCAGTTTGAAAAACTTAATTTATGTAAGTATGTATGTAAAAATCCCTAAATGGGACTATTGGACACATTTAGCTGATTAGTCCAACCCACGCTCTGTAGATATTAGTTCAACCTACGCTCTGTAGATATTAGTCAACACTCTGAAGTTCGTAGATATTAGTTCAACATATGAGCTGTAGATATTCGTCCGACATACAGGCTGTAGATATTAGTATCTGGAGTCTCCTAAATTATTGGGGTGAAATGCAGATCCCGCCAAATGTTGAGGATTTTAATAAAAATGCACTTTCTAGATGGGAAAAGTGTGGAAAAGTTGAATAAAAAAGAAATTAAGGCGCGCTCGGCAAAATTGAGGGAGATACAGCCGTTTAAAGAATGTATGGAATGACACTTCATTAACCGATATTGTCAGCCATTTTGTTCATAATGTTGGTATTTCAGACTTGCTTTCGAAGGTTGATACGATTGTAGCTAACTTCGTGTGATATACACGTAATTATGAAAAACAGAATTAATAATGGTCACAAACCATGTTACACAAACCTAGCGTAGCCGCTAAACTACTTGAAAACGTAGGCTGTTTTTTTAAATTGACGCGAGCAGGCGGTATAAAGGGGCACAAACCATGTTACACAAACCATGTTACAACAGATGAGGATGATTACGAGTGCTACCAACTTTAAGGTAATAATTTGGTTTTCAAAATGGCTGATAGTATCGGTTCATGAAGTGTCATTCCATACATTCTTTAAACGGCTGTATCTCCCTCAATTTTGCCGAGCGCGCCTTAATTTCTTTTTTATTCAACTTTTCCACACTTTTCCCATCTAGAAAGTGCATTTTTATTAAAATCCTCAACATTTGGCGGGATCTGCATTCCTCCCCAAGGCCGGGAGGTGTGTGCATAAATAAACCAATCATGGTGTGTGGTTCGGTTTATTTATGGCCGGGCCGGGACCCTGAATCCAATCGGCCTCGACTTGTATGAGAACATAAAAAAAATATTTTTTTTTACTTTACTCAAATATTTTTAAATGTAAATAAGAATAAATGGAAAAAATATTAAAACGAAATTCTTTATGGAAACTCGTACAAGCTTTGAATGAGTGTTCCTGCCTTGTGATCTAGGAGGAAAATCCAAAGACGTTATGAAAATCACAGTAACTTGACAGCGGATAACGCACGACATGAAGGACGCCTTCCGGTATCCGACGGATTTTGTCTGACTTAACGCAAAAGATAACACAAATGACACAGAATCACCCTTCTCTATCATTTGTTACAGAATGAAAGCAATGCTGTGTAGGAAAAATTAAAAAATGAATTTGTGTAAGTAAAAACTGAAGTGTGAAAACATAAAATAAGTACGACGAGTAACTGTTCAGACTACAGATTGCTAAATACAGTGATAACCAAAAAATGATGCAGCGAATATAAATTAAATGTTATACGTTTGCATAAAATGTTCAAATGAATAACAAATAAATGCTTGTTGCTTACAAAAGATATTGGAGATTTTTCAGCATTAAAAAGTGAACATTAACATAAAAATAATACCCAACGTGAGAGAAGACAAAAAACTCTGTTACACTATTTTTAGTTCGGGCGCTCATTCCAAAGAGATTAAAATAATAAATCTATGTATATATATATATAAATCTCGTCACACGGTGTTTGTGGTCACATTCCTCCGAAACGGCTGGACCGATTTTTATGAAAATTTTTATGCATATTTGGTAGGTATGAGAACAGATTGAAAAGTATATTTCATACCGCTGTGTGATTAAGGTGTCCCTATCCAGATTTTTTTTCTATTTTTTTGACAAAATTTTTATTTTTTAATTGGCATCAAAAAATGCCGATAACTCCAAATTTTCACTCTCCTACCCCATTCTCCCATTTTCTAATCGCGCTTTTAGTGTTTTTGTCTCAACAGATGTAGTTTGTATTTCAAACAGAACGAAATTATTTATGTTGTTGAATGATAGATGGCGCTATGTCCGCCTCATCTAACTTTCATCCACACATTCGCAAGTCATTCACGAGAAGCGTCGCGTCATTTTGACATTTCATTTGGCATTTGTTATGTTATTGTTATATATTGTTGTGTTGGTGTTTTTTGTTTTTATCGGCGGTCATCGTCTACAGCGCTCCATTCCTTTTTCTATCATTGATTCCGTCCTCACACACTTACTTGTACAATACATTCGTTATTTTTTATTTAACTACCAAAATATTCACTAGAAATAATTTATATGGCAGAATAACGTTTGTTGGGTCAGCTAGTATTCTATATAAGTATATGACATAGTATTGAAAAAAAAAATAGTTCTCATGAAAAAAAATCAAGTGCAGTTCACACGCGTTTGAAGTGAAACCTTCGCCCACACATTCTCAACCAATAGGGGCCTTGAAAAGTCAGGTCATAATCAAAACGGCCAATGAGCGTACAAGGGCGGATCCAGATTTGGCGCCAGGGGGGGGTCATATAGTCGTGGTCAAGTCACAAGAAGTTATAATTTAATTTTGATAGTAATAGATACAAGTAAAAAGTAGGTCCACCTAGGTCCTGAACCCAGCCCAGGGGGGGGGGGGGGGGCATGACCCCCATGACCCCCCCCCCTGGATCCGCCCTTGTGAGCGTAGTTTGAGGCTTAGTAGATAATGTAATGCGACATTTCCGTTTCATCCGAATTTCAAATCACAATGGGGCTAAAGATGTTTCACTTCAAAAATGGCCAGTGCAGGCCAGTGCGTCAGTGGTGAAAAGCAAAGAATGACGCATTCGGAGAAAACCAACTATAAGAATAATTATTCCTAAATTACCTGTAATATCCATAAACATTTGTCTTTTCCTTCCAATTGATTGGATAAGTAAAGTAATCACGATTACAATTTAAAAAAATACAAAATATTTACACCCAAAGTGAGAATATTATATATAGGCCAACGTGTACTGGACTATTATATATATAGGCCAACGTGTATTGGTGGTTTTATCTGTTGGCTTAAAAAAAATGATCAGTACCTACTAAATGAAATAACCTAGTACCTACTAAATAAAATAACTATTTATCGTTGGCAGCACCGAAAAATCAGAAGATTGTCGTTTTCTTCTAGCATATATAAAATTATATGTGCATCTCTTTCTCCTTAATGTACGTCATGGGAAATGATAATGACCTGCGCATTAAAATTTGATATCAACTTCCTGTCAGCCATTTTGATGAAGCTGGTGCGTCGTTGATAATATTTCTGTTATCCAGTTGTCTTTTATTTGATTATCCGACGAATTTGACTGTAATTCTGTCAAGTCTTGTAATTAATTAATTTCCCGTTTGAATATGGGACGCAAAAAGAAGAAGGCATCGAAACCATGGTGCTGGTATCCTTTATAAATATTGTTTGTGACATTATTCCCTAGCCATAATATTCGACATTGCAAACTAACTGCGAAGTTTTATAAATGGACACATCGAACAATGTAAATAGGTCACGCCTTATAAATGATTTTTTGCGCAGTGATAGCGTTTGCTCTGTGTAGGCGAAATAACATGTGTAGCAATGCCGTAAAATAATGTCTACTACGTAAATTTTCCCTTGACTTCTCCAGATAATTACGTAAAAAAATTAACCCAAATAAATGCCCCAATTTCTCATTTGAAATCATTTAAATTGTGTAATAAGAATACGAATACACTGGTAAATTATGTGTGCTGTTAATTGAGTTGACAGTATTTTGAGGAATCTAAATTATCTGCATTGCCTTTAGCATTTCATTATCGATTTTGTAATTTTTCTTCAACGAAATTGAATTCTATTGTTATTATTTTGTGTGTAGTGAATTTTCCTTAACCAGATCTTTACAGGTACTGCAATAGAGAATTTGACGATGAAAAGATTTTAATACAACACCAAAAGGCGAAGCATTTCAAGTGTCATATTTGTCATAAAAAGCTTTATACTGGTCCAGGATTATCAATACACTGTATGCAGGTAAGGCTTCCATCGAATCAAATGATATTTTGTTTTATAGTTCATTCCTAAATCGAAATTGTTGTAATCTCTTTTTCATTTCAGGTCCATAAAGAGGCGATAGATAAAGTACCAAATTCACTCTCAACTAGGTCCAATATAGAAATAGAAATTTATGGAATGGAAGGCATTCCTCCAGAAGATTTGAAGGAGCATGAAAAGCAAAGATCAGGTAATTAACAACCGGAAAATAAATAAACTATGGGATTATATTTCAATGTCATATGTACGTTTAACAGTTCGAAGGAAGGCAAAAACCTCAAATTCGGATTTATGCCATACGCCATCTTCATTGGATCAGTCGTTTTGATCTACATTTTTCAAGTTTTGGAGTAAACACAATGTCAAAAATGAGTTATGATTAGTGATGCGTACCCGAGAATATTTCCCAACCTAATATAAATTCACAAAAGTTGGTAATTTATTTTTTTGTTAAGAAACTTATTCTGAGTAGTGTTTTCTTTTTTTGATGAAAATGTAAATATAAATGTAAAATGTTAATGGTGACAATAAAATTAGTTTTTCGATATCTCCAAAAATAAAAGCTTTCAGAGTGAACTTCGGTAATACAGTACAATCGTGGGTAAAGTTGCCAAATTCTGTCTCACACAAGAAAATTGAAAAAAAACAACTTGATTTCAACTAATTACTACTGGAAACAAACTTTGTAAATCGGGGAGATGTAAATCATGCACAAAACATTAAGTTCTTAGTTTGGGTTATTCAGGGTGTAACAGCATGGACCCACAACCTGCGATTCTTGAGCATATTTAGAGTACAAAAAGTACATATCATTTTGCTGTCCGATGATATATTTTTTTAATTAATTTTTGGGGATCGCTGGCAACGGTTAATATGCACTTTTTTTTTAAAAAACCTTTTGATTCACCTTAATTACATTAAAAGGCAACTATTTGCATTGGGGGAAGTGGAAAATATTTAATTCTAAATTTCATTACGTAAAATTAAAATTAGCTTTCGTCTTGTGAGATTGTACTCCAGAATCACAAACCATGTTACACAAACCTAGCGTAGCCGCTAAACTACTTGAAAACTGGGATGTTTTTCTTGCCTTGACGTGAGTAGGCGTTATAAAGGAGCACTTTCTTTTGTATCACAAACCATGTTACACAAAAATATTTTCCACTTCCCCCAATGCAAATAGTTGTCTTTTAGTGTAATTAAGGTGAATCAAAAGATTTTTTAAAAAAAAAGTGCATATTAACCGTTGCCAGCGATCCCCATAATTTACCTTTTTTTAAATGCAACCGAGTAGTCGGGTATAGTGTAGTGGATCGTGTGATTAGCACTCTTTCCCGTTCCAGCATACGAAACAGCGCACATCTCACGTGCGACATGTAGGAGAGTGATCAGTAGCGACATGTGCCAAAAATATATTTTATTTTAATAGAAAAATCATCAGACAACAAAATGACAGGTACATTTTGTGTTCCAAATATGCTCAGGAGTCGCCGGTTAAAATTATCAGGAACTTGCTGTTACACCTGTATAAATAGTTTGTTTGTATTTCCTAACCTTCAAACTTAACTTTGATTGACAAGAAATTGAGCTGATGCATCTTTTACCACCTTCCCTGACATACAATATTAGGTTTTTAATAATAAGGTTCAAACCAAGTGTTATTTATAAAAATTTTGCCTATCAAGCATGAGGTAGAATTGGGTAATTTTACCCAATCTTGTCTCGTGACATTACACAAGATATAATTCGTATTGCTATTCAATGTGCAATTCATTGACATCACACGCTTATTGGCTGGCAGCAAATATAAACATTTTGATGACTTCAATACTATTTGGTATTTTCAAAAAATTTAAGAAAGTTCTGTCCTCAGCATGTTCTAATTAGTATGATATACAGGGTGTTAAGGGACGTACTTGACTTACTTTAACCAGTGATTCCTGACATTATTTGGAGTAAAAAATGTAAATGAAATTTTGGTCTCCGGTGACATTTTTGATTTTTTTTTTTTTTTCTACAAAATGGTAGTTGTTGAACAGTTGGAGGCGGGTTAAGGGGTTCGTCAGACAACCGGCTGAGTGACCAGTGACGACATGTGGAAGAATTTTTTTTTGTTTGATTTTGAAGAAAAAATTTTTGAAAAAAAAAAGTCACCGGAGACGAAAATTTCATTTACATTTTTTACTCCAAATGATGTCAGGAATCACTGGTTAAAGTAAGTCAAGTACGTCCCTTAACACCCTGTATTGTAAATAACACGATATTTCATCATAGAGATTTATTCTCACAATTTATTTTCACAACCTCGTGGAGATTTATTCATTTATTCCACTGTTTATATACTAAAGTTTCTTGTTTTTTTTCTCAAAAATAAATTCCCAGCAATTTACACGTCAGTAGTTGTGATGGAATCATTTTTCGCCTTGTACAGATAAGGGAACGTACCCATACTACGTGACACACTTTTTGCAATTTTTTACCCCCCCCCCCCCCCCCGGTGACCACGTGTAGTATATTCCAAGACCCCCCCCCTACAGTTTTCGGTGACCAGACAACTCAGAATGAAACCAACTCAGAAGCACCTCAGAAAGGACATTAAGAGTGATTATAAAAAAATATTAGCAAATTGGTTGAATAGGTTAAGTTAGGTTAGGGTTACCGGCTATTTTAAAAATATTTTTTAATAGCTTTTAATGACCTTTCTGAGGTGTTTCTGAGTTGGTTTCATTATGAGTTGCCATGGAACCTTTTCTGATCTTTAAATTAACTTAAAGGAACTTTATAACAGCGTGGTATTCAATTTTCTCCACATTTCACAATTTCTTCCTGATTGAAGTGTTTGGTCGACGATAGCTCAAAGACTAATGACATAATTACGATAAAAACCGGTGTTTATCCTAAAAATGAGTTGTTCAATTAGTACCTAATTCAGCGGTACCCCCATTAATCACTTACCTTCCCATTCCGCGAACTTAAAAACCTCCCCTCGTAGCTCGAAAAAAAACGCGAGATTTCTAGATTGACTACGTGATAAAAACCTAAGCCCCCCCCCCCCCCCCCCCCCCGTTGTGACCAAGCGTGGTATTTTGATGACCCCCCCGAACAGGTCACGTTGTATGGGTACGTTCCCTATTTAGTGTTTTCATGTGAGCCTTACACTATTAATTTTTCTATGAACTCAAACTGATATAAAAGATGAATGTAGACATCCGTTGATCAGTTGATCCGCCGACAATTGGCCCCCCGGCATACTTATATACAATATGCAGTCGGTTTAGGAAAAACACAGTATACATAATCACACAAAATATAACTAAGTGACCCCGAAGGGATGTGCAGAGGATGTACCACAGAATAACAAAGTATAAAACATGATATTTTCATTCAACTGTATCAAGAAAAAAACTACTTACATAATGTGTATATAAGTACAAAAAATCGACACTTTATATATAAATTCGTTTGAAATTCATACCAACTTATTATATTAACCTGTTACATCCCAGGAAAAACACGGAAATTGCCTAACAAAGCACCACTTTGAAATTTGAATTGAATGTTTTGTGGATTAATTTTGAGCTATCGTATATTTTATTGACCGAAACACATTCCTAGAACAATAAACTATGTACTAAAACAACATTACTTGCGTTAATTACGTAAATTGATTTTACAATGTTTTCGATAAGTAACATGCATCGGACTTTGACAGAAAGAATCGCGGCAAATTTGACACTTCGATGCCACAGATAAAATCATTTAAAAATGTTCTGGGGTTGCCAGGTGAATGAAATTTTTGCCTGTCTCGTGTCGTGGGTAAATGTTGGCGCAAGCGATTCTGACCTTGTCCTTCATGCAAATTCTGTACATAGAAGGGTCAAAATCGCAGACAAACATTTTTTTCAAAAATTTTTCCGCACGCATGCGCACAAACCGCTTGTGGATTCGCGTCTCCGGCCAATTAGAGGTTAAGGGTAATTTTGAAATCGATTTTACGTATGAAGTTGGTAAATAATGCAGAAAAAATAATAATTTTATAGTAAAAACCTTTCCCAGGGGGCCAATTATCGGCGGATCAACTGTCGAGTCATTAGTATTATCTGAACTGTTTTCGAAAGATCGAGATTGTGCCTGGATATGAAATTAGAAGAATGAAATTGAAATAACTGGATCCATGTATAACTGGGACTGTTTTCATGATTTTCATTTTTCAAATTTATATTTTTGACATTTATAATATATTTATGAGCAGGCGGTGGTCGTGATGATGACAGCGATGAGGACGAGCCTGCTGCCAAGAAAAAGGCCGGGACGGGTCTGCTGCCTGCTCCGCTGCCGTCCGGGCCGCCCTCGCTGTTTCCCATGCCGCCCAACATGCCTCTCATGGGGCCCATGCCGCCGCCTCCCTTCATGCCGGGCCCACCGCCACCGTAAGTTTAGGCTTTCCTCTGATTGGTCCCTTGTAACTACTATCACTCCATTTCCCAAAGAGGATCTTTTGGATTTCAACATTTGTAATTTATATTAATTTGGCTCGCCAACAGAAGACATCACATAATTATGTATTATACATAGTAATGAAATACATTTTCAACATGATTACATCAATGATTCCATTTATAGATGAGTGCACTATTACAAAATTCTTTGTGCAATGATAAGTTTAAATTACAAATAGGTACATAAAACAAAAAGAACCAAAATTAAATATTAGTAAATACTTAAAAAATCTTATATTTAAAAAATTATGTCTTTTTTCTTATAATAAAAATTGAAAGTGTATTTCATCTCTTTTCAAAAACAGTATTTAGTTTTTAAAAATAAATTCCATTTATGTATTTGGATTTTCTTTATAAAGCGGAAATACTCTGACTTTCTGACAAAATATGTCAAAAGCCTGAGCGGTTAAAGGAGTTCTCAATGGCTAAACCATTCTGGGTCAAGGTTGAGATAAGATAACGATTAGGATTGCCCGCCGAAAACATTTTTACATCCGGCCCAACCCTACAGTAGTTGTATGTTTTTGAAGCGAGCCCAGCTCCAAACTCTGTTTATGAAGATTGCTTGTACTGTAACAATGTTATTCCCTTTTTAATTTTTTTTTTATCCTTCTTTCTGTTTATCTGCGATCTAATTTATAAACATACTTTAAACGGTAGAAGCTGCTTCAGCGTCAGCGTCCTATTTTAACAAGGCATATGCCGATCGTGCTCCGGTGACCTTTTTTTTAAATAGCCGAACTTGCCAATGGTATGGTGCTACGGAGACCCGTCCTAATAACTAACTACGTCGTCCTAATCCTAGAGACAGTTGTCTCCCGAATGGGAGTTTTTTTATTTTTTTTTTTAGAGTAAGTTAAAGCTAATCTGGGGAAATGTGTTGCGATGTAAACACGAAATATGTTTTAATAACAAGACAAATTATCCGGTAAAGGAAAAAAAATAAAATCAAAGGTTTTAATCTAGATTTTTGAGGAACACTGACTTTTAGAGTAATTATCTGCAGTTTTGCAATCCGTGTAGCATTACAAGAACTTGTATATTTAATATTTTGAGGTTGATGGGTCAGCTTCATGTACAGTCTGTCAAATAAGAGTAGAAAACATATGAGGGTGCCACTAAAATGGCAGTTCAAATGGCAATACTAAACATATAACTCATGGTGTTGATGTAAAGCTGTGTAACCTTCGACCAAGTATATCTAGACAGGGCATGTAGGTCTTAAAAATGACTCCGAAACCAAAAATATTGGTTTACGAAAACATTTATCAAAAAGAAAGTCCTTTATCTCGCAGTCAAAAGATCGCAAGAAGCATTGGTTTGTACCTTTAGTTGGTCTGCGTGGAGCTAATTTGTTTTCCATCATTTTTAAAACACAAATTTCAGGCAGTTAGAAATATTTTAGGTATGGCTATCGCGGACTTTATTATTAACAATTTAATCAGTTACATGAATATCTAAAAAAATATGTACATAATATATGAATTTGACGCAGCGTATCGAGAAAAGTAACATTTGATAAAAAATGATTAATTTCTTCCTAGTAAAACAACTACGTCATGCAAGAGATGCAACGGAATTCGATGGGTAGTTGTATTATGAAATTTCTCGTAGGTGGTGTCACTTTGGGATTGGAATTGGGTAAGGGAGGGCTAATCTATAGTTAATATATCGATGTGTGTAACATACATTTTTATAAAAAATTTAAAAGGCGTAAAAGTGAAAAAAAAATTTCATTACAATATAGCTACTCACTGATCTCAAAATTAGAATTGTATATAGGTATTTTATTATACCTTCGCAATTTTGTGTTAACATAATGAAAAAAAAGTTTATGTAATAAAATGCAAAGCACAGTTTAGAGATTGTGTCTCTAATTTTAGATCTAAAAGTAGTGTAACTAAACTCACCGTTAGTGATTCTTCCTTTCTATCTACTGTTAAATTCAAATTGATGAACAAAAAATGTTTTTTAAAATGTGGTTTACTGTGTTCTATACATTCAGTGACATTGCACTTTAAAAGAATATTTGACAGTTAAATTGGTGTTGCCAGCCTACAAATTTTGTAGTTCAATTTTTTATATTTTCTACTCTTATTTGACAGACTTTACTGTGAGTTTTATATCACTTTTCCTATTAATTTATAAACAGTTAGATGACGAAATTCTCAACACATGGGTATAATAATAAAGTGTTTGTTTTTCAGTATGTTGGGAGGTGTGCGCCCGTTATTCCCAGGTGCCATTCCACAGACTAGTGCTGGCCAGTCACAGCCCAAACCAGCCTTCCCTGCATACAGGTAACAGACATAACAAATTTGCAGAAAAAAATACTTTTATGGTAAAACTATGACCCACTTACTAATAAACGTGTTTAAAATTTTACACAACTGATAAACAATCATTTACGCTACATTAATGGATGTTTTATCAGTAAAATTTAAAAAGCATTTATTAACCTGTCAAAGGCCGGCAAATTCCAGGAAAAAAACGGAAATTTCGTAATAACAACACGATTTTGAATTTTGAATTTATTTATTTATTTAAAATTTACGGCACAAAGTGCCATTTACAAACATGTATTATTATTATATTTTAACAGTCATAGTACAGTGAAGAAAGATTGTTTTTTTTTAAATTTCTTATAATAACAGAAAAAATTTCTAACAAGTAATGAAAACTTCAAAAGGAACAGTGAAATAAAAAGAATAACTTGTTATGAAGTAACCTCGTTACAATACGTAAGGCTGAAATGCTTGATAAGTAGAGCCTTGTATTTTAATAAGGAAATATGAAAAATATCAGCAACATTGGCATAAAAATTACCAATGGTGAGTATTCTATTTATAACAGAATTATATCCAGCGACAGATGTATAATTGTCACAATAATACATACTAGGGAACCTTGATCTAATGGTAGGTACATGAAAGTGAATCAACTTTAATATATCAGGGCTATCCAACTGATGATTTACAATTTTGTATAAAAATATGAGATCAAAAATTTTTCTTCTGTCACTTAACTTCGACAATTTCAATGAGTGTAATAAAAAGTCATAATTTATTGATTCTAAAGGGATTCCAAGTCGAAAATTAATACACCTCAAAAACTTGCGTTGAACTTTTTCAATGATATTAATGTGATTATTAAAGACAGGTGACCAAATTGTAGAGTTATATTCTAGAATGCTTCTAACGAGAGATGTGAACAGAATTTTTAATGTGTGAATATTTTTAAAATCTTTGGAAATCCTTAAAATAAATCCTAACATTTTCATAGCCCTGTTGGCTATAGAAGTTACATGAGATACAAAGCAAAGTTTCTGGTCAAAAATGATGCCTAGGTCAAGTATTTCGACTACAGAGATTAAGTCTACATTACAGAGTGCATAATTATATATTATTGGGCGTTTAATTTTGTAGAACCTCATAACTTGGCATTTGTTAATATTTAGCTGAAGTTTATTACCTGAACACCATTTGAAAAAACTATTGAGATTCTCTTGCAAGATTATACAATCGTGCACATCATTAATGACTTTAAACAGTTTCATATCGTCGGCAAAGAGTAAAACTTCGATATCATGGAAAATGCTAGTAACGTCATTGATGAATAGTATAAATAATAAAGGTCCCAGGTGAGAACCTTGCGGCACACCGCTGGTAGCAATAAATTCGTAGGATAAACAGTCATTGATCTTTACAAAGAGTAACCTATCAGATAAGTAGCTGATCAACCAAGCCAAAAAATTACCACTTATCCCTAATTTTTTTAGTTTATTTATTAATATTTTGTGGCAGACCTTATCGAAAGCCTTGGAAAAATCAGTATAGATGGAGTCTACCTGTAGCCTGTTAGTCAATGCTGTGTTTATATAGTTTTCATATACTGTAAGGTTTGTGAGAGTAGATCTAGAAGAGACAAACCCATGTTGGCAATTGGTAATTACATGTTTAATATTAGAGGATATTTTACATAGAATGATTTTTTCAAAGAGCTTAGGAATGCTAGACAGAATACAAATAGGTCTGTAATTGCAAACATCGTTTTTTGAACCCTTCTTGAACATGGGGGTGAGATAGCAGGATTTCCAGCTATTGGGGAATTGGCCTGTTTTGAGAGATTTGTTAAAGATTTTGTACAATGGATAAGAAAGAGAATTTATACAATTTTTTAAGAATATGGATGGGACATTATCAGGACCAGAACTTGTTTTTGGTTCCAAGAGTTTAATCGCGGCAATAATATCGTTACGTTCAATTACTAGTTCAGATAATTGCAAGTTAATATCTGTAACAAATTCGGGAATACTATCAACAGGGACATCATCCTCATATACACTTTTGAAAAAGTCTGCAAATAGATTAACAATATCATCAGTTTTGGTACAAGTCTTGCCACCATAGTTCATAATGTTAGGGATAGAAGAATAATTGCTTTGTAATGACTTAGAATAATTAAAGAAAGATTTAACATTACATTTTATAGAGTTTTCAACTTCTTTTATATAGTTTTTGTAACATTTATCTGAAGTTACAGCACATTGCTTACGCAACTTATGAAATTCAGTATAATCATGAAATGACCTCGTTGTTTTGAATTTGTGGTGTGCAATTTTCTTTTTAAAGACTAAGTTTATAAGATTATTGTTGAACCATTTAGGAAAAGTTGATATATTACATGACGTAACAGGTACATGGCTTATTATACTTTGTTTTAAAATACAGTAAAATTGTTTGATATTGTCATTTAATTCACCATCATTTAGAAATGCCCAATCAACCTTAAGGAGGAAGTCACAAATTTCAGTATAATTGGCTTTATGAAAGTTGTGAGACATTTGTTTAATTTTAGGATTTTCACCTATAGTGTTGGTTGTTTATGGTTATATCTAATGATGGGTGGTAATTGTCCAAAGGAAGAAGAGTATCTAAGGATTTAGTTACGGTTACCGATTTGACATTAGAAAAAACTAGATCCAGAGTTCTGTCATTACTGTTTTTGTTTTCATTTAATTGATTTAAATTTAAAAAATTGGACATTTAAGTATTTCACTTTCAATGTTAGATAAGTTAGAGCGATTAGTTCCGGATAATTCTGAGGATATAGGATCCCAATTAATGTTAGGTAGATTGTAGTCACCTGCGATGATTATTTTTGTTTCGGGGTATTTAGATATCAATAGTTGAATCTCATCGATATGGTTTTTATAGATAATTAGATCCGATGAAGGAGGAATATAAACACAACCCAATATGATTTTATTTGTTTTGTTAGTGTTAATCATAATAAAAACATGTTCCACATTTTTATAGGTAGTGTTAAGCTGCTTTGAGACTAATTTCTTAGAAATTGCTAGCAAGACACCACCACCTCTTGATTTAGAACTAGTATTCTTGTTAATTGAATGTTTTGTGGATTAATTTTGAGCTATCGTATATTTTATTGACCGAAACACATTCCTAGAACAATAAACTATGTACCAAAACAACATTACTTGTTACACGCATCGACTTTGACAGAAAGAATCGCGGCTAACTTGACATTTTGGTGCCACAGATAAAATCATTTAAAAATATTCTGACGTTGCCAGGTGAATGAAATTTTTGCCTATCTTTAGGGTAAATGTTGGTGCAAGCGATTCTGACCTTGTCTTTAACCCGTCTACATGGCTAAACATATTCACAACTCACAAAAGTGACGCCACAATTTCGCGCGTAATTTCTGAATTGTTCCGACTTTTACAATAATGCCGATAAAACAGTTATTTTCTATCATTTTGCCAAAACAAAGACTGTTCTAAAAACTAGATAAAGTAATCTTCAAGGTGTGTTTATTAGAAATCAATATTTTGGCTTCTAACTAATTGAATTTTGATATTCAAAATCAACATTAGCAAAAAAAAAACTCACCCGTATGTTTTGATCCAAAAACCGCATAAAAATTAATAAATTTAATACTTGGAAATAAGATTCTATCACTTAAAACTCTATTTTATCAAACTGTCACTTCACTTTTTATCCGTTTCATACAATTTATTTTTTTAATTTGATATTAAACTGGACTGAAACTTTTTTTAGGTTAAAAATTTACCATTAGTTGAACCACATTTTTAATGCATTATATAATCATTTACGAGGAATATTAACCATACACATATGCCTAAGGCATTTATTTAATAAATTAATATCACTTTTGTTAATTTATTGCAGAATTTATTGACTTTTTGATAGATTTACTCGTACTTATCGAAAATAACCTCAAAATAGCACCATTTTAAAAACAAGTTTCTGAGAAATTCTTAAAAGATAACTTCGATATAAATGGAAAATCCAATAGTTAATGAAACATAATTGATATTTTTTTTAGAAACACACCGAATAACTTTAATTTACAATAACTATTTGAAATATCAAACTCGCTTTGCAGCGACCAAAAAGCGACAAGATTATACGAGAATCACAAAAAATTGAGTTGTGAATAATTGGCTGTCGTCACAGTTCCAATATAATCGACTTTTTGCACCGGAACCGGGGTTGGTAGTTTTTATTCATCAACAAAACTATATAAACAGGCTACATGGTACATGCAGTGTATTCAATGCATTTACAATATGTAATTAATTTAAATATATTCGAATATCGTACGTAAAACCCAAAAAAAATAATTTTATAATTAATTATTTCACTTTTAAAGTTGTATGAAAATTCAAATAGCAATAAAGTATTTTTTTGTACACTTTGGTGCTATTAAATTTTAATAAACGTAATTTAAAGACATTTTATTCGAAAAACAACTGATCACCGAAGACTAATTAGATTGTCGTGTAGTCGAGAAGTAAATCACGCTGCGTAGTAAAGTCATAAGCCAAAACCGCGCGAAAAAAAGAGTTTTGACCGTAATTTGAAATGTGAATATTCAAAACGTTGTTGAAATTCCTATTGTGAAATTTTTTTTGGTTTAAATATTTCAGTTTGTATTTTTTTTCTTTAATTTTTGGTAAAAAAAAAGAATTGTGATTGTACCCTATTCATACTCAATCTGATCATACCTTTTTATATTGAAATAAAACAATAATCTTGTTAAAAACCATGGAATTTTATTTACATGACAAACCGGTTTCGCTTAGTTTTAGCTACATTTGGGTAAAAAAATAAATTCAGTTTCAGTGCCGGAAACCCGGGCGTTTATTTCAGATAGCATTTTGTACATACATATTTTTCTCATTACCCTCCTCACTAGACAAAGTCTGTTCTGAGGCTGGTAATTAACAAATAATAATTATAAGTAGAAAATACGTACTTAAAGTTTAAAAGAGAATAAATAAAATAGAGATAAAAAATGGTATACCAGTGATAATTTTTTTTTTTATATACATATATAATAAGAATAGCAGTTATACAATTTAGAATGGTTACAGAAAAGGCAATGCCCTATATATATTTTTTATTTATTAGACATTAAGTGCAGTGTGAATGTATATAAAATTATGCACTAGTTATTAAGAATATTTCTAGTTTCTGTTCTGTCTTTTGCCTTCAACCAGATTACGAATCTTTTGAACAACCAATTAAAAAATTTTGGTGTGACAAAGTTTTTGTATGGGTTAGGAACTTATTGAATATGTGTGGTGCCAGGAAAGATTCCCGTTTTTTTGCGATATTCGCTCTGATGTATGGTACTCGTAATTGTTTGTGTGTGTGTGTGTGTGCTCTTGTGTTTTGCGAGTGAGTAATGTGGCGTGGTGAAGTTTCGATACAGTTTTTATAGATGATCTTCTTTAAGAATAGTTTGTTTATGTCTAATAAATTGTTTTTAATCATTATCTGTTCAATCAATTACTAATAAATACATTGTGTGAACAGTTATAAATACATTTTTGCGAAAATTAGATGGAGGCTATGAGCCGAGGAATTGAACACGCGACGTCTGGGTGGGACCCAAATGCAACATTTTAAATACATATATATATATATATATATATATATATATATATATATATACATACAATTACTTTTTATAAAGAACATAAGTGGAATGGATAATAATCTTATAAATAATAACAATTACATAATATGTAATAAAAATCGGAAACACTTAAGGATTTTTGTATATCTCCGTATATATTTGCTTTGGAAGCAATATTTCTATAGTGAAATATGTCGACTTTGATTCTCGTCACGATGCAATCTCTGAGAACAGGAATTATACATAAAATTATTGCGAGAAGCAACTATTTGAATGGAACATGGAGTCTAGTGTTCTATTTTTTGGGTACATCGTTATTAATCATACTTAATAGGTCAAGGCTGTTTAAATGTTGGTTGATGATTTTAAATAATAATAAAATTTCACTTTTTTTCGCTGTAAATAAATATAAATATTGTATACTATGAACCAATTATAAATATGTAACGTCGTGGTTATCCAAAATAATTACAAAATAAATTATATGTAAAGATATTCCTGTTTTAGAACAGTATAGCCAAGATAATTTATTTAAAATGGTGATAAAACAACAAGAAAACAAACACGTTAAAAATCGTTACATACGATGGTCACTATTTATATTTCGGGAATAGCAAATAATAACATACATTTTTTTTATGAAAATGGCTTTATTGGTTTTCGAAATATTCCCCTCGATGATCAATACACTTTTGCATTCGTTCAAAACATTTTTAATCATTTCCTTACACCACTTGAACGAGGGTTTTTTGAGCGATTTCATGCAAAATCGAATGTATTGAAGCGGAACTAATTTGCAAGGATGCCTCTATCTCACAATATGTCACATGAAATTTCCATTTTTTGGTCAAACTGATTTTCTTAACTCACTGTAAACAAAACAAATAGCACTTGTTCATCAAAATATTGTGCTTTAACATGTCAAACTTTCTTATGGTGTTGCCAGATTTCACCTATTTAAAGTAGTGTTGCCAGTTCCCGAAATATAAGTAGCGACCCTCGTAACAACAACTATATCAATATTCATAACAAAAAGACAAAAATAAAATAGTAAACATAACCATCGGGACGTCCTGTGCGAAGGCTACCATAATTTAAAAAATGTATGACTCATTCGAGCCATACAAAAAGAAGACAAAAATAATGCTATTGTAGCAGATCAAAACAGATTCGTGTCTCCATCTTCTAAGCCTACATGATTGATCACAACAGTTATAAAAAATGATAATGTTAGTATTTTGTGACAAGTGCATACGATACCAAAAGCAATTGACAACTAAGCCATGTTAAATCCCAAAAGTTTTGACACCTATTGCGTTAGGAAAAATACTTGACTGAAAAACGTTAACAAAACTTGCCATCAAAACAAGAAACTTATAAAAGCCAACCCGCAACAAATGCTAGAATAATAAAAGTCAATTACTTTATTTACTAAACCAAAAAATTTAAAAAAAAAGCCCGTAACAAGATGAAATGATTTATTGGTTTTCAGAAATACACAAACACTTTGCCGCTAGATTCGGAAAACTAACTATTGAGACCGTGGCCATGCTTTCTAGGGCTCGTGATCGTTCTAATGTACAAAAGTCAAACAAAACTACTTGAGAGTTGATAGTAGGTGAATTGCAGGCAACAGGCAACAGTGCTGAAGATAATTCGACAACGTTGATAAAGAAACATGCATTAGACAGACTAATTAATTAAAATCTCCGCAATAGCGTATTTTCCTCAAGAGAATCACGACGAACGGCCGAGTGACGACTACATAGAATTATAATGTGCAAAGCAGGTATTGGACCGACTGTGGGATGGAAATATACGCACAATTAGCCATCCAGATGATACAATCAACAATAGGTGATCAGTCATGACAAGTAGAAAACACTGGAACCCTAGTCCACACAATATGAGTATTCAGTCAGATTTATTTATATTTGAAAAACTAATAAGATTCCTTTCTGCGCACACCACGGTCGCCGCAATGAATACACCATACCTGCCAAACTAAGCAACAGTATGATAATATTCAAAACATGGTACCGCGCAGAGTGGTACCTCACATTGTTTACAAATATAATTTGTTCTCTTGTCAACCCTGTTGCGATCGGTACACCAAATGCACCGAAGCCGCCGTTTTTTATTAGGGACCGGTGAAGGTTGTTCGTCGTTTGTTTCAGTCTGTGAGTCAGTGGTTGTGGAATTGGATATCATGAAGTGGCGATCGAAGAGGCGGGAAGGGTTAGAAAACTTGTCAGTCGTTACTAGTCGTCTAGCCGGCATCAGACTCTGTGCCAACTTGTGATGCTTGTCCTTCAACTGCGACACAAGCGAAATCCTGTGTACCAAAGTAGTTGCTTTCGATGCCGACGACTGGCGATGCAACACAATAGAGTTGTGAATACTCACGTTGAGCAGACGCTTGAACATCTTGTGGGTCCATTTAGGGCACCTCTTGCGTTCAAGTAAGAAGGGTTCCAGCATTTGATCTTTTTTGTCAACACCTCCCATATATTTATTATATTCTCTGACTACTTTCGGTTTGTATATATTTGTCCTACCCCTGGAAGGTCCAAGTTCCATTTCCGCGCCATGAAAGGTCGATATTGTCGTCACCTTTTTCTTATCTTGCCACGATAGTACGGCGACATCACCAGCGTGACGACCGAAATAATGTCCGTCCGCCATGTTGATACGACTAAATTCTGGTGGAACATTGGCCTTATTAGTGCGCAATGTCCCGACGCAGTCAGTCTTATTTCTCTTGAGGAACCTAGCCAGTAGAGGAGAGTTGAACCAATTGTCCATCCAAAGAGTGTAGCCCTTATTCAACAGTGGCTTTACAAGCCTCAGCACTGTGGATGTAGATTTCAAAACACCAGCCGACGAATCTAGAGTAGTTGTTTTACCTGTATACACAAAGAACGACCACAAATAGCTAGTCAGGGAATCACACAGTTCAAAAGTCTTTATTCCGAATCTTGCAGCCTTTGTTTTGATATATTGTTTCATACCCAATCGACCTTTCCACAATGTTAAGGACTCGTCAATTGAAATGTTTTGGCCTGGAACATAAAGTTCTTGAAATTTGGTATTCAAATGATTTATTATAGGTAATAGGCTACAAAGTTTTTTGTCTTCAGGACTAGTGTACGTACCACCCTCGCTGGCGTAGTGCAAATACTTGGCCAACTCGCAGTACCGCTTATAAGACAGTAATTTTCTAAATACATTAGTTTTCATCACCCAATGAGTTGAAAAGCATGAGTTAATTGTTGGCATGCGAATAATACCTAGCATCATGAAAAACGCGAACAAAATTAAAATTTCATGCCTGTTAGTGTTCCTCCATGTAAGGCTTAGGCTATCACGACGCCGAGCGTCCATCGCATATCTGTTCGTCTCTGCTGCAATTACATCAAGAATTTCATCAGTCCATATAGCTCGAAATGCATCATACATGGAATTATATGTGGCGGTAGGCCCTGACGTCTGGGGCACAAACGTTTCCCTTTGACCGGCAAATGTACTTATGCCGGCCCAAGAGAACTCCGATGCGTTCTCATCATCGGTCAAAGAATGAGCACCGGTATCCGAAATAGGGTCATCCACTTCGTCACCATCTGCATCATCTGTTGACCGATAATCAGAACGCGCTGGCAACGGTGCACCTCGCGCTTGGCGAATGCGCCCACCGCGAGCCATACGGGTGATTTGTGCCTGAGATAAAGCCGAGAGCTCGGGAGGTACCTGGTCATTCGTCGCATAAACCTCAGTAGGTAAATTCCCGGATACCCAGTTATCTCCCGCTCCAACAGGACGTCCCCTCCAGTTACGTTTTCGGCCAGAATCGCGTACGATGTTGCCTTCGGCTCCACGGGCGTTTCCGCGGGCGCGTCTGTTTCCGCGGACGCCTCTGTTTCCGCGGCCGCGTAGATTCCCCCGTGACACCTCCAGCGGAACATCGAACTCTAAAAATAATGGTTGAAGATATAAAATTGTTACTTTATCATATTTTGTAATTATTTAATGCAAAATATATATATATATATATATATATATAAAATATGTATTAATGTACCTTCTGCCTGGCTGCCACCCGCCTGGTCAGCAATACCACTGACGTCTGTCACCAATTCTGAAAATATAACAAACTATTAGAATGCAATTACATAACTCGATATACATATGTTAAAAAATATATATAATTTTTTTACGTTCTGCATGACTGCCACCCGCTTGGCCAGCATCGCCGCCAATGACGTCTATCATCGATCCTGAAAATATAACAAACTATTAGAATGCAATTTACAAAACTCGATATAAATATCTTCATAAAAAAAACTGTGCTTTATTTTACGTATTTATTACTACAATAATTTTAACTAGAACTCATACCGTCGTCCGCGAAATTAATTTCCATCATGCCCACGTCCATATAGCTTGTAAAAAATGTTGATGTCTGTAAATAAAGAAATTATATTATTATTGTACATTATTCACCGTATTATTTCAAGAGCAGTGTTAAATAAATTAATTTTAAAAATACCTCTTCGTAAGCATCACCAATATCAGCATCAACATCAGCATCAGCATCAGCAAGCGGGTTAAAAAAATCATTTTTGTCTCCTTCGTCCTCTTCTTCCTCGCTGAAGCTATCGTCAGCCTCCAAAAACTCCAGCAACTCAGTCGGTGGCTCCTCTTCCGTTCCACAATTCCAAATATTCCTAATGTAATTGAAACAATAATGAGTTTTATATATTATTCTATCGCTGAATTTTGGTAGCCAAAATATCTTTGTAACTAGATACCTATCTAATTATAACTCATAACGTCATTTTTTTCCAATTCATTTCGGATATTAAATATTATTACGATAATATATAAAAACAATTTAAAATTAAAAAAAATAAAATATATATATATATATATATTATAAGCAATAATTATTAGCCTGAAACATCAATATAAAATGAAAAAATCTTCCGCCTTAAATTATGCCACCGACAAGACTCAAACTCGTTTAAACATTGCTAATAATAATTTATTATCCTTTGTGCTATGCATAAAAACGTTGCCTTTATTAAAAAAATATATATATTATTAGTTTATTATTTAAAAAAATTATAATGTTAAATTTTTAATTTCTTTGTTGTACACAATAATGACAATATTTATTATAAAATGGGGTTCTACAAAACAAAACAAAAAAACTTAGACAAATACCCATAATCTTCCAATAAGTATAATAAAAATATCGATTCAATTTTAATAACTAGTTGAGTGACCACCCCATCACTACTCCGAAAAACGGTTGAATTTGACAGCCGACAAAACATTATTAAACATGGGTTGATATTTTCCAATAAAACTACGTAAATATATTGAAATGACATTAGTGTTTTTCTGGAATATTGAATGTAAATATATGCTTCCACTTTTTATACAAGAATATTCATAAAATACTGGAAATTCAATTAGTAAAAATGGATTTAAAAATGTGTTCCCAGCGATTTTATAGCATTTAAAATTTTCTATATTTAATTTTTACATTATAAATCTTCAAAACCTACAAAATGTAATATAAACAGGTATACAATATATTGATTAACAAATACAAATTTACTTACCTGGACATTTCGTGTTATTTTTTGTAAAAATTGCACTTTTTGTGACACCTAGACTGCACTGCACGAACGATACTTCTGACCAAATGGCGCGAAATCAAACTGTCACTTTGGATCGAGATTGTAAAATATCTATACAATATAGCTTTCTTGTTTCAAAGACAATAAGAAGCATTATTTCGTTCTCTTTCTGGTAAATAGAAAAAATACATATGTTTGCATGAGAGGAAGAGAGATATATAGCTTTTAAAATGTAAGGTCGCGCCGGGATGTTTTTGACCCTATGAAATCATAGCGCAATAACGTGTTTTGGTGTGTTTTTGATCCTAAACAAGCAGACGGGTTAATACAAATTCTGTACATAGAAGGGTCAAAATCGCAGACAAACATATTTTTTTCGAAATATTTTTTACGCGCATGCGCACAAAGCGCGCGCATCCGCGAGTTTCCGGCCGATTACAGGTTAATGGTTGTTTTATCAGTAAAATTTAAAAAGCATTTATTAATATGGCCGTTCTCTGTGTTGCTTCACAATTTATTAATTAAAATTAATATGCTATATTTGCGGTAAGTTTTAAAGTGGATGATACTCTCATATCGCCGTGTTCATAATTGAAATATTGCTCAAAATGGCTTAAGAGTGTGTTATAGGGGCAGAATGGTTATTTTCTGAAAAACGGCTCTCTAAAACGGCTTAATACTACCTTTCATGTGTCATTCTCGGACTTGATATTTTTTGTTACCAAATAATGGACCTTTATTTTTCAATCTGCTTATTTTTTTTTGTAATTGATGTAGTCATTCGACCATGAAAAATAAAAACATTGATACACCATACAACCCATTTTTTAAACTTAAATCTACGATTGCCGCATTAATAATGATTTTACACAATATTTTTAATTCAAAATATGTACATAATACATACATCTGTAGAAGTGCGGCCTCTTATTATCTTTATGATATCTGTGGATATTAACAATTAAATAAATACATCATTTTACACCAAATTCTAACACACTCCAGAGCTTTTACTCATTCCGGGCTAGAATCTCCCGTTGATAGGTGTTGAAACTATACGCTCCTCGTTTTATAGCCTATATATTTTGAAAATGCCGTCAAAATGTTTCATTAATGGTTCTAAAGGTAGGATACCGACTCACTTGAAAGATTGCAACAATATCAGGAAGCTACAAAAACAGTAAGTACTCGAAAATTCTCTTTTTCGGTGTAAATTTGTCAAAATGTTTTTTTTCAACCACCATTTTACTCCGATCGTTTAAAAATGAACATTACATGTGCGTTCCAGGATCGAGTTCCGAAAACGGTTTGTGCGTTGTTCATGCATGTGGACATGCAGAAAAGTCTCATAGAGAATAGCGCTGTAAACCTATCGGTTTTTACTTTTCTACGCGGCGGCCTGTAATGGCGAGGGACTCGGTCGCTCCGAAGTGTGCGTGTGGGAGGCGCTATTGGCGCGCGTACACACATACAGATATAATAAACGTATCGTGGCGTATTTCGGAATATGGGTATTAGTTCAATTGGGCATTTCGCTCGCCAAACATTTGTCCGTGGGTACATTATGTACGCGGTGTTTGGTAATGAATACAACCTGGAAGATTTAGAGCACGAGGATATTATTATTGGTTCATCAGCCACTACTGTCGAAAAGGTACTTTTATATTTATTGGACTTCAAATATCTGTTATGTTACCGTCATGGACCGTTATGTTAATTACGACGATGAAATATGCATTTTTAAAAGAAAAAAATCACTTTCTGTCAGTTAGACAATAATAAGTACGAATTGCAATCTTCGGAAATGATAAATAATGCTTATTAATCATTATTTTGTTCGGTTTCATAAACACGAAAAATCACGCGAGAAGGTTGCCGTCGTAATTAACGGCCCGCAACCAAGATTTGTACCGATTTATTACATATTTCCCTTAACCCTTTCTCATCCAAATTACTTCCTACAGATATAAAAAAATAAATAACATTATTATGATTATGTGTACTTGAAATATTGGATTTTTAAAATTTTTTTTTTAACTGATAGTTTAGGAAATATTCAACGTCATTTTAAAACGATAGTCGTTTTGAGAGGTAAATGATGTGTTACTATAAAAATGGAGGTGAACGGGACGAATGGGAAAGGACGCGAGGGAGAAACGATTTCTTTATTAAATGGCATAGCAATGCATGCCGGGTACCAGCTAGTATATAAATAAAAAAGAAACTTTATTTTATTTCTCTAAGTCAATATTATTAATGATGTTATTAATATGTATAGATATTCTATCAAATATACGTTTCCAATTTGGGGATAGTAATAATAATGATGAATTCTAGAAAATATAGTTTAAAATCAATTAACGACTGAATATTTAGAAGTTAAATTTAAAAAAAAAACTTCATTAAATCGACTCCAAATGTTAACCACGAGATTCCAAACGTTGTTTATTATGGAACCGATGAAAGGACCATTTGAAAGGACCATGAACAAGCAAATTATGAAACATTTATAAAAAGGATCATACTAAATATTCTACCAACATAATAAGTTCCATAAACAAACCACACTTTGTTATTAGTTTGTTTTTTACTTCGATATTTAAAAATACTGTGCTTGGATGTTCATAACAATCATAACGCAAGTATAATGTTGACATTTTGAAATCTGGGAAGACACCCCTACTGCCATCTAGCGATGTAAAAATAAACACATTTTGACAGATTACGAAATGTTACGAGGGTATCATATACGCTTAAGTTGTGTTTGGTGACCAGATCTGAATAGCCAGGTACTTCCCCACCTTCCTCTTCCCACTTTCTCCAGCCTCGCAACATACCCCAACTGGCCCCAGACGGTTGGGAGCAGTTCAGACTCTTGTGAAGAAGAACTTCATAAGAAAAGATCTTTTCAAAAATCATCTTTATCATAGATTGTTCAAATGATATTGATTATTTTTAAAACTTCATTCTGTGAAAAAATACGATTGATAAAGAGCTGGATGCATCGATTGTTTAGAAATGCTTAAAACATTTCCGCAGGATCTTCCCAAATTTTCACCACTGCATTTTTTCAGAAGCATTGGTCTTCATCTTTATTTTTGTCTGCAAATGTTTAGCCAACGAACACTGTTATGTATTTCCAGAAATAAGTGATAATAATTTGGGCAGCTGTGCTTTGCAAGTCGTTATCCTATCACCGGTGAAATGATTCCAGATGGGAATTGTTACTGCTTCGTACATAACACTTGGTTACCCACTCGATGCACTCAAAATAACTTTCAAATTTCTGCCTTTGGTATTGGGTTGAGTGACGCAACAGGAGTTTGTTTACTCTGGTAACTTCTCACTTACCCCCCCAGTGTTTTATTTGTTGTGTCTGTGATGTGCTAGCTAAATTGTTAGATAAAGGGCACTATATAATAATTTAAACAGTGGGACGCTTCGGTCACAAGTTGTTCCACGAGTTTGTAAATTTGAAGAGAGAAAATTTAGTCTTGAAAAAACAAAGGAAAAATGGTGGAAATGATAAAACAGGAATCTACAGATATGGCTTATTGTATGAAGGAAAATGGTTACTATGGTAAAACAGGAATCTACTAATATTGAAAATTAAATGGAACCATAGAGACATCTTTTTTTCCACACAAGCTCCGCACAGGAGGCCCTCAGGAAAATAATTCCTCTCAGGGCCTATGTCATCTTTGGGGATGCTGTCTGGGGAGTCTTTTTAGGAAAGGAAGGTCAAGGGTATTAGGGGCGGTTAGGAATCTGGGGTTCAGAGTGTCCAGGAGTGACGGACGTATGAATTCATCCCTCCTACTGTGGTGCAAGGCGATGTTCCGAGAGAGTACGGCTGGAGAAGTCAAACTGACTCCCTCAACCATTCTCTCCCGCAGCTGGTGGGAAGACGCATCCGCCGCCAAGACCCGGTCAAACCTCACCTCATGAATCCGGGCACCCCTGCTAAGTCACCAAACTTAGCGAACCATTTGGGGTGACCTATGGCAGAGGTGTTGGTTATCCAATAAATGGTTCCCGGGGCGGCGCTACCCATCCCCCGCCTCCCAAATTGAAACCACTTTAGTTGACATCTTAAATTCAGCATAATAAATATTTAAAAAAGTAGACATTTTTTGAAGTGAAAACTTCTGTAGCACCGTTGTGATTTGAAACTCGATGAAATGGAAGTGAGCGACACTAAAAAGAGACAAACACATACATACATGGGATTTAAAGGAATGTACTTAAAGTTTGGTGTCGTTGTTGTTCCAGCAATGTGACCATAAGCGCACCGCCAACCAGCTCGGGCGGCGCCGGCTCCCCCCTGCGGCCGCTGGTCACCTCCACGGGGGCGGGCTCGCGTATCATGCACCCGCCCGAGGATGTGTCGCTGGAGGAACTGCGGGCACGCCTGCCGCGGTACCGCCGGCCCGAGCCCGCGCCCCCGCAGCCGCAGCCACAGCCCCCGCAGCCCCAGCAGCTGCAGCAGCCTCAGCAGCACCAGCAGGACCAGGCCAGCCTGCACCAGGCCATCGCAGAGGTACCTGCAACATCTTTACTTCATACTAACAATCTGATTGTTCTCATAACGATCCCACAAAAGATATAGAATCGCTCTTCTGATGTAGACAGTGACTATCCTCTTGTTTTGAAGGTCAAGTATGCAAAATTTCGTCGATCTTGGAATAAAACTGGATTTGTGTAAAAATTAAATCCATGCTGTCCCCCCGGTGTCCATCACAGATAATCTTCTTTATATGATATAATAAGATTGATATTAGTTAATGTTTATATTAATTGATGGCTAAATGACACCCAGCAGATGCGCTATAATGTGCGTGCGCACCAGCTGGCCGTGCAGCAGCAGGCAGTTGCCGTGCAGCAGCACCACCAGCAGCAGCAACAGCAGCACCAGCAGCAGCAGCAGATGGCCGCCGTGCAGCTGGCCGTGGCGGCGCAGAAGCAGGCGCAGGACGCACACGCTGCCCTCCTGCGCTCTCTGCCCCGCCCCCCGCCGCAGCTGCTGCCCGTCTCGCTGCAGCAGCTGGGCCGCCCGCTGCACCTCATGCAACCCATGCCTCAGCACATGGCCATGCCGCAGCTAAACATGCTGCGCCCGCCCACCATGCAGTTCCCGCCAGGTTAGTACGCGCCTGGTCATTCCTGGCTTTCTATATCCGTCCACAGACTCCCGCGCTCACTATTCACGCTGGATGGGGCATTCCATTTTACAATCATTCCAATTACATTTTGCTCATTCCACTTTGATTTTAGAATGGTTCCTCTTTTTGGAAACATTCCATTAAGATTACGAAAATGTTCCGCGTTATTTTAAATAATTCATATTTTAATTTCGGAATCATTTCATTTTGATTTTAGAATGGTTCTTCTTTTTGGAAACATTCCATTGATTACGAAAACATTACGCGTTGATTTTAAATAATTCATATTTTAATTTCGGAATCATTTCATTTTGATTTTAGAATGGTTCTTCTTTTTGGAAACATTCCATTGATTACGAAAACATTACGCGTTGATTTTAAATAATTCATGCTTTAATTTCGGAATCATTTCAATTTGATTTTAGAATGGTTCTTCTTTTTGGAAACATTCCATTGATTACGAAAACATTACGTGTTGATTTTAAATAATTCATATTTTAATTTCGGAATCATTTCACTTTGATTTTAGAATGATTCCTCTTTTTAGAGACATTCCATTAAGATTACGAAAATGTTTCACATTGATTTTTAAATAATTCCTATTTCAATTTCGGAATCATTTCATTTTGATTTTAGAATGATTCCTCTTTTTGGTAACATAAGTTTATGAAAACGTTGCACGTTAATTTTAAATAATTCGCATTTTAATTTTGGAATTATTTCACTTTGATTTAATAACTCAGTGTTCGACTCATACGTCTGGTAATGTTATATTGTTGTGTAAACAAGCTTTTGGGTCCAAGTGGTTAAGGTGATACTTAAAAGAATTCATAATCTACTCTTTCATAGATGACGCGAGTTTAATTATTTTATGGAAAAACACTTTTGGCAAGTTATGCTATAAAATATTAAGATGAATTAATTGTTAAAATCCATAAATAGTTTTGTCCATAAACAAACTCCAAATCTTTCAAGAAAGGCTAACAAATACAATACTGGATTGAATCACCGATACAATATTGTATTTGTTAGCCTTTCTTGAAAGATTTGAGTTCTTTGTGTATGTACAGGTGCAAAAAATTCATTCTTCTTAATATTTTAAAGCGTAACTTGTGAAAAGCGTTTTTTCAGAAAATAAATATACCCGCATAATTTAAGTATCACCTGAAGATCATTCTACTTTGAAATTGGAATCATTCTACTTTGTTCTTGGAATAATTTCACTAAGATATTGAAATCATTCCAGAGTCTTGTAAATTCATATTTTTGATCGCGTTATTTCAAAAAGTTAATTTTTTATTTGTTTATCACAAGAAAGAAGGGTGTGGTATTTGTTGAACTGTACCACAAAATACGTAACTTCATTCGGGTTGGGTTTTGCAAACATGTTTTCCCAGGTAAAGTAATAATATGGGTGAGGGAGAACGCAATGTTCAGTAAATGCCCCACCGCCCATCCCCCTCCAGCGCGGATAAGCGAGTTTACAATTACAACAAATATACCTTGTTTATTTATAAGTGACAAAAGTACAAACAGTCATTACCTACCTCTTTATTGTGTTTTTTAACTTGAATCATTATTTATATAGGGCCATAGGAAGATGCATTCCAGGTACGAAATAGCCCTTATTATGACGAACAAGTAAACACATCCATGTTATTATAATTATACCAACAAACCTTGATCTTTATTATTGTTTCTTCCTTTTCACTAACCAGTTTACAAACCGATCTACCAACTTACACACTTTGAAATAATCACCCGGTTAACAAAATTAAACAATAACAAATGTTCATATTATGCTTTTAAACACTGACTGACTTGGTTTAGTGGCAGTTGAACATTCTGTAGTCCTGGTTGTGTATTTGGTAGTTTCTTTTGCTGATGATAATGACATGACTTAAATATCACTATTTTATGATTTGTATACTGTGGGACTATCTTTGTTTGCCTGGCCCTTTGTTCAATGTGCCATAAACCACTACACCAAACTCAACATTTTACCTAAAAAATACTAAGTGCTTACAAACTTTGATAATATTTTTGAATTGTATTTTAATTTGTGGTCATTGATTGGCTTACCGCACAGAGAACATGGGACCTTTAATTAAACTTTCAATTTGTGTTTCCTTTGAGGTTAGTTTACAATTGATTCATTTAGTAATTGCAAACTCATTGACCAGATATCAAAATGTAAGGAATATAATAAATTCATTTAAATTCTGTAGGTTAATGAAATATGTATGGAAATTCGAGTTTTTTTTTTTCAAAACACTTTTTCTACATTTTTTTTTGTTTCAATATAATTTTGATTTGATGATCATGGTAAAAAAACTTACAGTACATAATAATGGTCAGGTTTTAGGCAGATATTATGTGAATATTGAAAATTTTACAAAATTGTATAAATTCTGAACTATGTCCAATGAAAGTTACAAAATTGTCATTTATTGTTATTTAAGGGCTACTCTATCACTCGTTTTCAAGTTTTCATCCATCCTTGACTGTTCATACAAAACAAATTCATAAATTTTTGCTTTATAAGTTATCTTAATATATATTTTTAGGTTAACAAGTCAAATAACACCTAAGAAATGTAGAGTTTTGCTAATTTCCAGCATCCTTGAATGCGATAACATTGTTGTAAAGATCAGATGAAACAGATGGCGGGGTTAGAGGGGAGGGGTAGAGGAAGGTTGGGTCGCACTAATACTGCTACATAATAAGTAAAGTCCCATGATAAGTTAGTAAAGTAAAGTGACTAAGTGCTGCCTATTATATTTTTGTTTGTTTTATTTGTTCTGTTGATACGATACGGTCTGTTGGTAAAGTGATGTGATCTGAGAGCCGCTCCTACGTAAGTCACACTGACTGGCCACTTCAGCAAGGTAGATCACTTTCCAAACTACCAACTTACTTACCTGCATATTATTATATTTATTTACCTTTTTATTTTATAGGCAATAATCGCCGTGCCATTTTGTTTTCCTGTATATTCTATTTCTGTCTCGCTCTGATATGATCTTATGTTTTCTGTATTATCATAAATTAATATAAAGAATTTGATTTATTTGTTACATGTTTTTGAAAAGCTACACGTGAAAGAAGTAGCGAGATAACGTTCCGTCTTTCACTTATTATAATATTCTTGGTCCAATAGAATGTTTTGAATTTTTCTGCTGTTTTTTTCTCTTTGAGTATACATTCACCACATTTGTCATTGTCGTTTTTTTAAGTTTTATCATAGCTCCATTAAAAACAATATTGAAATGTAATTGTATAATTTGGAAGATATTTGCCATGTGTTTTGGGGTGATGACTTAATCAGTGCCGCGCTCCCCGGGCCCGTGGGAACTGGGGGCGCCCGCCACCTCTCACAGTGCCCCTCCACCGCCCCCCCAGCCCCCAGTCCCCCCAGCCCCCACACCCGGTAGCGCGGCACGCTTGGATTACTTAGCACAGCTGTGGCCCAGTTATATTGTATTTGAATGTTTGGCATGGTTGTGAAATGCTTCAAAATCACATCTTGGTTTCTTGAATATTAGATGCCTAGATAGTTATTATTTCAGAACACTTTTAATATGTGGTAGGTTTTCTTTTCATTATTACTCATCATTAAGTTTGGTTGACTAAAAACTAGATATTGGTGTGCAACGGCAACGGGGCTGCGGCTAGGGTCCTTCCTTGCGTCTATTCAATGTTAAGTAACGGTAAGTGGGATAGAGCGCAAGGAAGGCGCTCGGCCGGCCCCCGTTGTTTGCGCAAGTGTCACGCGACCTTCTCACTGTCTTCACAGCCTTATTCAACCGCATCAACCCTTGTTACGCTTTCATACAACCAACCCCCACTGTGTACATACGCTCCCCATCCGTATCATGGTTTGGCTTCGATGTTAGCAATTGGGGTATTTAGTGAGCGCCCTCTACGTGTCTCCGATTCACTCCGTGTCACTCGCATTCAATACCCTCGGGCACATGTTACTTCAGCCTAGAAATATGTTTTTGTTAGATTGTATTTTGAGTTTTGTTCATAGATGCATTCTGTAATAGAATTGATTTGGTTGTAAGGCATAAGGCTGTGAAACTGTCTGGAGGCTTGTGGCGCTAGTGCCAGGTAGAGAGAGCTAATTGGGGAAGGGTAAGTAAGATGTTTATTTGTGTGTGAAATGGACGGCAGGCGCACACCTCAGTCGCGGCGAGACTTGTAGGGTTAATGTATGACACTGGTGGGTGGGTGTTTGGCACAGTGGCAAGTGGTTGACTGTTGTAAGCCAGACAGAGATGGCTCCAGCTGAGCCGATAGAGCCGAGCCGAGCCCACTTGGCCTCACCTTAGATAGACCTCGTGAGGTGAGACTCTCCTTTAGACAGGTGATTGTGTTTGGCAATCACAGCAGTTCATCTATTGCTGTTGGACCATTACTGTGGTCCCCTGTTACCATTACTAAACTATTTTACACATGTAAATTGAGTTGTTTACCTAAATGTACGCTTCATGGTCTGAATTTGCGTTGTGTAATTGCAACCATCATTTGAATCGTACATTCCTTTATATGTACTACTTTAAATTGTGATTTTTTCTCCATAAATTGGAAATGATTTCATGTGTGGAGAGTAAAGACACTAACCATTTTATTATTCTGTATTATTTCCGGGCATCCCGACCTTGGGATGTCAAGTCCTCTGGGTAGACACCTGTTTTTAACAACATTCCTCTTTTCACTTAATGATAATAATAAAAGCTAAGTTGGCCACTATTCTTTCACACATGAAACTGTAATTAGCACTAAGACTATTTGTAGCCTCAACACACGCACGTGGGGGTATTCCATTTGTCGATGTCAATACGCTTTATGTGCACACCTATGTGTGGGTGTGTGTGTGTGTGTTGAAGCCCACGAACCTTAGTTGCGATGGATGTTGCGATCTGGGACTACGGCAGACTACGGTGGTGTGGTAGTCCCAGGTCGGAGCTAGAAGCTAGGAGGTGCGGTTGTGCAGGACGGTGGCTAATGCTGTGTTGCCCTGTGTGTAGGAATGATTCCGCTGGGAGGGATGATGCAGGGGATGCAAGGCATGCAGGGGATGCCCATGCAAGGGATGCCCATGTTCCCCGGCATGATGATGCCGCCCCGTTTCCGGTGATCGGTGCGCCCCCCGCTCTGGATGCTCTTCCCCCCTGAAGCCTGAAGCCTGACGCCCTCACAGACACTCCCTTCCATCGAGGCTCATCCTGTGAGATTATTTATTTATGTTACGACCATGTTTTAATGACGAGATTCAACATTGTAACGTTATTACGACGATAAGTGAAAAGTTTGTTTTGTCAGTAAGATGGATATTGCTAGGCCTGTTCTCTGATTAATAATTGAAGACTAATTAATTGATTTGACTACTTAAGATGTGTTAGTCTGACAATGTGCAATGTAGTATGTATGTGCAAGTGTATGATAAGTCCGCAACTGCAACTGGACTGGATCAGTTCTCTTCCCTTGATGTGCTGATTGATGTGTTCTTACCTGTCGACAGATCTGTTGTAACGGCCGTTTGGCTGATTGGCCGCGATGGGCCCGTGTTAGTAGAGAGCTAAGAGAGTGGCGCCGGTATGTAAGTTTACTTAACCACTTCTTCCTTTCGCCCTTTATTGTATCCCCACAGCCCTTTCTGTAAGACATCTCAAGTAATTCTAATGTTCCATTAACACCACGTGTTCTGTTGAATGGTGAGACACTATTAGCGGTGGAGGGAATTGTTAGCCTTAAGTATCCCGGACCTGGCGCATACATCAGGTCAGTTGTGTCTTTATTTTACCTTCACTTTGTCACCTGACAAGAATTCTTTAAGGTAAGCTTCAATTAAACGATCATCTCCATTAGCCAAGCCATTTGTTCAACCAGATACATGTACAATCAATTTATTACAATCTAATCCGAATACGAGGATGTCCGTATTGCACATTGAAACGTAGCCCATATTTACTGTTACTTGTATTATTGGAATCTTAATGTGAGCACCGATAGCTTTTTGATCTTTTTTACTGTTTTTGTAATTTTGGATAATGGAAAACAACCGTCCGATCGCCGAATGGAAAAGGTGAACTTGAACCCTTATGTAACATGTTATGATAAATACATAAAGCCATCCTCGTACGACAGGTGACGGGCGTCGCAACGGCTATTGTTGGACCTAACCAGGAAATGTCTGCATTCTTTAATAACACGCAAGTTTCGTCCAAACAACAAACAAACAAACGCCTGCCATTCCTAGGTCCCTTGTTATTGCACAACCAACTCTGCGCTGTACGGCTTTCACTGTATTGTACTCGAGTCTCTTCTCCCTGTGGAGCACTAACATTCACTCTGCCGTCACTCTGGTGGTTGTGCGACAGGCGAAAAGTTGCAGCTTGTATTTCGTGTGTAGAAATGGAAATGCACTCTGCTGATCATATCACAATAGCCGTTGCTGGGCTGGCACTCCCCTGTCAAATCTACAAGCTGAAGTATACATCTAACTCACGGATTCAATACGTGTCAGATCATACAGACTATACTCTCGTCCCCTGTCGCTGTAAGGAACACATCACCTTGCGTACTTCAGCTAAGTTTGACAGGTGACAATAACATGTCACAACATCCTGTTGTTGGATTGGCGGTCCCCTGTCACTAACTTGTTATGATTTAAGGCAGTTTTTATAATACAATATATTATAATAAAACATTTCCCAACTGAATGACCAAGTAAACTATTTTATAACCAATCTATTTTGATGAACGTAAACAAACAAACGTATGATTTCTGTCATATTTGTTAATAATTAATTGTTTTTATGAAATTTTATTGAACATATAATCATAAATGCTTTTTCAATGCTCTTTGCGGCAATAATGGATCTCATAAGATATAATTCTTTTAATCCGAGAACTAATAATGTAAAGTTTGTGTATTTCTCCATTAGAGATACTTGTATAAGTGTTTTTTCTTAAATTAATTTATTAATCAAGAATTGAGTTAAATTATTTTATTGATAAACCTTTTGAATTCTGTACATTGTCATAAAGATTGCGATAAGTTAATGCTATTTTAAAGTTTTTTAGAATGATAGTATTTATTTATTAAAGCTTACTTTGACTGCAAATAATAAAACAATACTAGCTTGTATAAATACTAGCTTGTATAAATACAACTAGCTTGTTGGCATTTGGATGGGGAAATAATAGACATATTGTTTACTATTTTATTATTATTGATGTAATAATGTATTGCATATTCATAGTTTAGTAGTTCTGTTTCAAACTATTTTTAACCTAATAAATAAAAATCCTTACAACAATGCTGTTGTTTTATTTTTTCATTGGCAATCCTAAATTTGGCACCTAATAGTACCTCCCACACGCACACTTCAGGCCGACGCGCAGAAAAGTAAAGATCGATAGGTTTACAGCGCGGTTCACTGTGCAAACTTTTCTGCGCAACGGCCTGAAGTGGCGCATGACTCGGTCGCTCCGAAGTGTGCTTGTGGGAGATGCTAATGAATCATTGGGGGAAACTTCCAGAATGAAAATATATCATGCAGATAATTACTGACTCTTAAAAAGTAATGCAATCTGCTGAATAATTTATTTATAAATTCCTGCCAAGGTTTCTTCTTCATGGCCATCAACGTTGTGGCTACACATTCTTGAATCATCAGTCAATGTGCCGTGCAGCGTCGATGAGCCGCAAGGAGCTGCAGGAGTTGGGAACACTCTTGACCTGTCGACATTCACACAATTCTTATCCCCATTTATACATCATGTAGCTGCATCCCCAATTGGGGTGTGTTGTGAGGTTGAAGGTAGTGGGGAGGGGAAGGAGATAGGGAAGAGAAAGGTGGGGAAGTACCTGGCTATTCAGATCTGGTCACCAAACACGGCTAAAGCCATTTCAAGCAACATTTTAATTCTGAATGGTGGTCTTACACCAGGGCGTTACTGAGAGTATCTTCCACTCTGGAACGTGTCGCAAATATACTATATATTTTTTTAAATTATAGCATTTTTAATTTAAATCATAAATTATTCAAATAAAATTTATTTGCCACGCCGGGATTCGATCCCGCAACCTTCGGAGTCAAGGGTCTTACCGCTGGACTATGCCGGCCGTCAAACATAACACTGGTAAAACATGTTTTGTGATTGATAGAAGATTGTATTGAAAAGGTTAATACATGGTGGGAGCTAGGATTAGATGGATATTCTCTGCCAAAAATTAGCATATTATTAGTAGTAAGATAGAGAAAAGTTCCTAACACCCTCACAGCCTTAAAAAAGTGATCATTTTAGTCAATTTGTAAAGGACCATGTATGTGAAAACCTTACTAATTAAGAACTGGTAAAAATAGTTCAAGGAAAGAAAGATATATATGTCGGCGGCCGATCTTAAAATCAGGCAGATTGTGATGCATTGTGAAGTGCCTGAGGCTCATCATAATTTGCCTGATTTTATAATCGACCTGCGACATATACATTGCTTATCCAGCCAAAAGGAGTAGCAGCTTGCCACACCAAATTACATATTGAGAGGTGGGTCAAATCCCAGCACTGGAAGGAATGGGAGAGGGCACCCGGGATGAGGCAATCCAAAGTACTCATAAACGGACCGGACCCCAGATGGACCAGGAAACTACTCAATATGGACAGAAACTAGCTGAGGGAACTGGTAGGACTACTAACGGGTATCGACGTCGATATATCGAGGAAAAAATATCGATATATCGGTCAAATTTTCAAAAGATTTTGTTTTTAAAATATAGTGAATTCAGCTCAATATTATCAATAGTAATTTTTATACACAATGTGCATTATTTTAATGTACAAAAATGTCAATAAAAATGTAGGTATTTTTATTTAGTATTCATTTTTATTAGGTAATAATTACAAAAATATCAAAAACTTAAAAGAGATCTTCTAACTTATATGTAGACGCATACAAAGTTTGTATGCATCTCAGTAACATTCTATTGGCGTATTAATCTGTCAAAAAGGACTTTGTGTTTGGGACAAGGCATAGTCAATAATAATAGACAATTGGGAACCAACACATAGGAGTAACTTCGAAAAAAATGGCGAAAAATAACATACATTTCTATGTATGCATATGAGATAGTATTAGTGATCACAACTGAAAGCGGCGCGGCTAAAATGGCCGGTGAACCCTAACGATGTGGTCGCCGTTACAGCTGATGATGTAGACATCGCCCTCACTTCAACAAAAGCTGGGAAAGCAGCTGGATGCGACGGAGTTCTTCCAGACTTTTTGAAACATGCTGGGCCACGGACAAAGTTATGGATCGCAAAACTGTTTACTGAAATTTTTAAAACTGGAGTAATTCCAAATATCTGGAAAAAAACTAAAGTTATTGCGATCCTCAAACCCAACAAGCCACCAGAAGATCCAAACAGCTATCGGCCCATCTCGCTTTTAAGTACCATGTATAAACTCCTAGAGCGAGTGGTGCTCCGCAGACTTACCCCAATTCTGGAGAAAGTGGTTCCACAAGAGCAAGCTGGCTTCAGACCAGGCCGTAACTGCTGTGACCAGGTGCTAGCTCTGACAACACACATCGAATCTGGATTCCAGAAACGGCTTAAGACTGCGGCAGCGTTCATTGATCTCTCTGCGGCTTACGACACGGTGTGGCACAAAGGCCTCCTTGTCAAGCTCTACGACACCATAGAGGATGGCAACACAGTACGACTTATTGAGCAACTACTAACTGGCCGTACTTTCAGGGTTTTTCTAGGAGGGCTAAAAAGCAAAAAAATGCACCTGAATAATGGCCTTGCCCAAGGCTCAGTGCTGGCCCCATCACTCTTCAATATCTATACTCGAGATCTTCCTCACACTGAAGGCAGAAAATTTGCTTACGCAGATGACTTCGCCATCACAGTCCAAGCCAAAACCCTCAATGCAGCAGAAGAGATCCTTAATTCTGACCTCAAGGCTATGGAAGAATTTTTCCTCAATTGGCGACTAAAGCCAAATGGGTCGAAAACAGTTGTGACAGCTTTCCATCTCAGTAATTCACAGGCAAACTCTGTGTTCAGTTTGATGGAAAAAATATTTACCATGACCCCCATCCCCGCTATCTTGGAATAACTTTGGACAGGAGCCTGAATTACCGGAAACACATGGAAACAGTGGGCAAAAAAACCAGGACAAGACTAAACTTAGTCAATAAGCTGGCTGGTACTAGCTGGGGATGCGACGCCAACACGCTCAGAACGGCATCCATTGCCCTGGTTTTCTCAGCAGCTGAATACTGTGTTCCAGTATGGGCCAGAAGCGCCCACACTTCCATGGTCGACGTTCAGCTTAATGCCACAATGCGAACCATCAGCGGAACCTTAAAATCGACTCCTCTTCCTTGGCTCCCCGTACTTGCAAATATAACCCCGCCAAATATCAGGCGAGAGATTGCAACACTGAGGGAATACAAGAAGGCGCTGCAAAAAAGCGAAATACCCTTGCACGATGATGTCGTTTCTCACCCGGCATGCCGCTTAAAGTCTCGAAAACCCTTCTGGATGGAAGGAGAAAGACTCCTTCGAACACCTCTCACCCCAGAAGATAGGTGGAAGCTTGAGTGGCAATCAGCTAACGTCAAAAACGCCGATCTCGTGCAAGACCCCACTGAGAGACAGCCTGGGTTCTCATTGCCTCGCAAACTCTGGACTGCCATCAATAGAATAAGGTGCTCCCATAGCCGTTGTGCCCACATGATGCATAGATGGGGCCTTAAAGAGTCGGCGACGTGTGAATGCGGTGCGGTGCAGACCACCGAACATGTGGTCAACGAATGCCCGCTCCATTCATTCCCCGGCGGGATTTATGAGGTCCACAGGGCAACGCCTGAGGCCCTAGACTGGCTCGCAGACCTAGATGTCCCCCTCTGACCCCCCATCATACGAAAGAAGAAGAAGAAGTGATCACAAATACTAATGCAAAGAAAATAGATTTGTAAGCTATTAATAGTTAAAATATCAACTGCCAGATGTCATGACCCAATACAGTTACTTTTTTTTCCATTCGTTCCTATACGGTTTTGGATTCTAGTGACTTTAGTTACATAAATAAATAAAAATATTGTATTTGATACAATTTTCGATATTGGATATTTTGTATCGATATATCGGATCAAAATATATCGGCTAAAAATATCGATGTATTGAATTAAAAATACCAATACATCGATATATCGATACTTTTTCAACAAGCCTACTAACGGGACACTGCCATCTCAGGAGACACATGCAGCTATTGGGAGTGGAAAGCACCGATAGATGTAGAAAATGTGAAGAGGATGAAGAGACTTCAATTCACTTATGGTGCCAATGTCCTGCCCTGGTGGGAACTAGGCTCAGATACCTGGGGAGACACTGTAGAACCAGAAGACTTAGCCACATATCCAATGACAACTCTGGTGAACTTTATTAAAGGGACTGGGTTATTGTTAAAGGATTGATTTTACCATCGGACGCTGACATATACACCGTTGATAAAAATATTTCATCATCGGATTTCCGAATTTTTCCAACGTGTTTTAAATGTTCTACATAATTCTTATTTTTGAATATGTCATAAAAACAGACAGCATTTTAGAAACTAGATAAAATTACCTTTTAGATTTTTCTATTTGAAATATCGAGCCATGATCGCCAAAAGATCGTAACCGACAAAAACAAAATTTTACAGGAGACATTTTTTTCTTTTCATTTTTTAAGTAATGCACTTATGGTACCCAAATTCGAGAATGTTCGATTTCTTGATACCGTTCGCCCTACACTATGGAGATAGTTGAATTTGCGCTGCTTTCGAGAAAAATGGCAGTTCCCCACTTTAGATCCACACAGGAGGCTCTGGGGAAAATAATTCCTTGCAGGGTCTATGTCAGCGGTGGGCAAACTTTCTTCATGGGGGGCCAGAAAGTTTAAAAAAATTTCAGGGCCAGTAGTACCTATATCCAAAATGCATTTTATTTTAAAATCTATATTTTAATTATAAAACTTTACCCACAAACGCTAATATAAGATACAGATTACAATTATCTTACTTTTATTTAAAGGCCCTCTTATGGTTGGTATGTGAGATATATATGAAATTGTTTTCAATTGGCCGTAATGTCTTCAAATGCAGGTTTGAGCTGCGACGAAGTAACATTTAGCAGCGAGAAAAGGTGCTCATCAGTTAATCGATTTCTGACTGAGTTTTCCGCAATTTCATGGTCGAAAAAGTCTGTTCGCCGACATACGACGACCCAAACAATGCTTTTATTTTCTGGGCGAGATCAATTATTTATCTTTGGATAGGTATTCAGTTTTCGGCAGTGTCCTATAAAAATCAAATTTTTCGGAATTTAAGAACAATTGTTAATTTAATTGAACGGGGGCTGCACTGCATTTCAACAATTTCTAACCGCAATTATGCATGGACATTCTCCGGTTCCACATTAAACGGCATTGAAAAAACATCAAGCGATGACTGAATATTCTTAAAATCTTGAAACCTATGAGTAGTTTCAAATTCGCATCGCAACGCAACACATGAACTACGTGGCTAGTCTAGAAATGGCTTCTTTTTCAACTTTAAATAATTTATTTTATACAGCTGGCTATAATAGCCCGCGATAATTATATTTTGACGCCGACGATCCTTCGAAATAAATAGTATATAATAGGTATACCTACTTATAATTTTGAAAGATCGTCGGCGGGCCGGATTAAATACTTTTGCGGGCCGGAGCTGGCCCGCGGGCCGTACTTTGCCCATCACTGGTCTATGTCATCTTTGGGGATGCTGTGCGAAGGGTCTTTTTAAGAAAGGAAGTAGAGGAAGTTCTGAGAAGGAAAAGGATATTAGGGTGGGTAGGAATCTGGGGATCAGGGTGTCAAGGAGTGACAGAAGTATGAATTCATCCAAATTTGCTCTAGGGTCAAAATCCAGAGAGATAAACGGGGAATACGTTTGTATGGAAAAAACGCTGCCCGCATTCCCTCTTAATAACCTTGCTCAAAAATATATTAATTTATTTAAGGGTACCAATTTTGAACTATGAGTAAAGCCATAGCATTCTAGATGCAGAACTGCTGTGGTAATGCAAAATATTTGCCATCGTGATTAAGCTGTCTGAATATTTTTCAGTATCACAAAGTCTTACGAATTATTCAATAATATTTTCTAATCACGTTCGTTCGAAATTTTTTATTTTTTTAATCGGGTTTAAGTTTTGAAATATTTCATCACATTAGTAATAACTTGTATGGTTTGTCGTTGCAAACGAGTATCACATTTTGCCAATGGTAATAAATGAAAGAATATGACTTCCCGAACTTCCTATAGTTTTGTTCACAATGTTCAATGTTGCAATGTTGATTCTTGATATAGTGTCAATTCTTAATTATAACTAGCTGATACCCGGCATCTGTTGCTATGCCATTTAATAAAGAAATTGTTTCTCCCTGCGTGTCCTTTCCCATTCGTCCCGTTTCCCTTCCGACTCCCCTTCCTTTCTCGCGTCCCCTTTCCCTCTTGCGTTCGCACTCCGCTTTCCCCACCTTCCCTCTCCCCACTTCACTCCCCCATCCCGTGAACCCCCTTCCCGATTTTCCCTCCCCCCTCCCTGGATATCCTCCCCCTCCAACATTCCATACATTCCTGGTACCTACATTCAGTTTTAAAACAGCTTGCGTGACACCTATTGCAGTTTTTTTTATACAACTTTCATAATGCCAGAACTCACCAGTAGTTTTACACAAACCTTGTCCTGACAATAACAAACATACAAAAAAAGAATTATCCAATTTGGTGCAGTCTTTCGGAAGTTATGCGCGTACATACATTTCGACGATTCATTTTAATTTATATAGATTTATTTATATAGATCAGTGGTTCCCAACCTTTTTCTAACCAGGGACCATTTGTACGTTTCTTTTTTCGACAGGGACCACAAGGTAGGTAGGGAGGTAGGTCCCGACCGAGTTTCACCCCCCAAGACCACAATTCTCTAGCCACCCCCCCCCCCAGGACTGGCCAATTTTTTTTTATGAAATGATGGGGGGGGGGGGGTGACACCACGTTCGGGAACGTACCCATACTACGTGACCTGTTCGGGGGGGGGGTCTTCAAAATATCACGCTTGGTACAAATGAGCGGCGGCCTTAGGTTTCAGTGCCGTGGGCTAGCATGGGTACCATGGGTACCATGGGCACCCGGCAGCATATTTACAATCCCTACCGCGTTACAGTCGCGCTACCGACTGAAACGCGGTAGGGATTGTAATGCATAAATCACCTTACAAACACAACCGCGTTTCAGTCGCGCTTCCGACTGAATCGCGGTAGGGATTGTAATGCATAATCACCTTACAATCCCTACCGAGTTTCAGTCGCGCTTCCGACTGAATCGCGGTAGGGATTGTAATGCATAATCACCTTACAAACACAACCGCGTTTCAGTCGCGCTTCCGACTGAATCGCGGTAGGGATTGTAATGCATAAATCACCTTACAAACACAACCGCGTTTCAGTCGCGCTTCCGACTGAATCGCGGTAGGGATTGTAATGCATAAATCACCTTACAAACACTACCTCGTTTCAGTCGCTTACGCGCTTCGTTGCTCTATCTGTTTCTGTGAGGGTGACGACCGTAATTAAAGAGGGGTTAGCAGAGAGGATGGACCGCAGTAGTGTTTGTAAGGTGATTTATGCATTACAATCCCTACCGCGTTTCAGTCAGTGGCGCGACTGAAACGCGGTAGGGATTGTAAATACGCCATCCGGCACGGATAGGGGGTAAAACGGGGTAGGATGGGGTGGGGCGAAACGGAATACCATAGTGGCCACTGACCACAAAGTACAATAATGATAAACTAAATATTGTCAGTATTTTTTTAATTCGGACTTCTCGATCAGGGACCTCCCGCGCGCTGGCTCGCTTATTGACCGGCGGACCATCGCTAGCCTCTTGCACCACTGGTTGGGAAACCCTGATATAGATAGATAGATAATACACGTGAGATGATAATATTATGTAATAAAAAATAAAATTTTTCATATCATCCAATTTAATGTAGATCTGAATATAATGGAATATTTCAGTACAATTTTCATCCACTTCCCGAACTACCGAAATTTGTGAATTTTTGCACACATGATAAAAATGATTACAATACATACAATAACAAAAATTAACCAATAATAATGTTTACTTTGCTTTATTAGTATCTTAGTATGTGATTATCGTGTTTGTCTTTTTTAGACCATATTTTTTTTACCAGCCCTTGCCCTCACTGTGCCATCTCAACGCCCCTTAATTTTCTCTGGGTTCTACTGCCCCCCTGAAAGTCTCAAACGTCTGTAAGGGGGCGTTATCGCCCACCTTGAGAACCTATGGTTTAGCCGATGATGTGCCTCGAACGGACACCTACTTATGTGTGATTTTAATATAAGTATTAAGTAAAGGATCATATAATGGTGAAATTACTCTAGGTAGGTACTTTGAATAAAATACTATATGACATGACGGTAGAAACTAGGAATGCAACGTATTCTATATATTATCACTTCGAAATCCAACAACATGATTGTGTGAGCCACTTTAACTATTACCGGCACAAAGCACTCTTTTTAGGGTGAATTGCCTAAAACCAAAAAAAAAAACTTTATAATAAGTAGTTACAATAATAATTTATTTATTTATTTAATTTCAACGGTATACATATACCATAAGAACTGATTACATGTCACAAAATGAAAAATAATAATACAGAAATAATAAAAAAAAAAAATGTTTAACAGATGATTGCGGCATTTGAATTAGAAATGACACCAGATAGACAATTACATACAAAAATCTATAGTACAAAATATAGAATTAATATTGACTGAAAAGGTTTGATAGCATAGCCCTCTTGTACCTACCTTCCGTGCAGTTAAATAGATCTGCAACATCTGCATATCTATTAGTAACATCATGTAACCTAGGTAAAAGGGAGTGTTTAGTATACTCAGTCTTATTATTGTTACATTTAAACAGGATTTTAGATCGAGTGGTTCTCGTGGGAATATGAAATTCAATGAGCTTAGTTAAATTAGGACTGTCTATGCTACCATTTACAATTTTGAACATAAATATTAAGTCAGATATAATTCTTCGATCTGAGAGTTTTAATAAATTTTGTTCTTTCATCAAGTAATTGTAGTTTATGTTTTCAATGGGAATACCGAGTTTAAAATTAATATGTCTTAGAAATTTATGTTGAAATTTTTCGATTGAATCTGAATGTATATTAAAATGGGGGGACCAGATCGAGGAGTTATATTCGACTTGACTACGTACTAAGGATGTATACAAAATTTTTAGTGTTGAAATATTCCTAAAACCTCTGGAATTTCGAAGAAATAATGAGCGTTCTTCGCCATTTGAAAGAATGGATATTTGCAAAATTAGTTATGTACTACTTTTTAAAAAACAAAACTGCGGTTACATGGAACAGACAAACTTATATTAACAAATACAGCAAATGAGAGTAGACAAATAGGGTGCGTATGATTGTAGAATAGTGTCATAAACAGTACAGAGCTGGTAATAGTAGGTAATAAAAAAATTATAAAAATATGAACCTGTGTAACATAATAGTGGGCATCCTTCGCTATCAAGAACAGAATTTTCCAAAAATACTTACATTCTTTTTAAACTGCAGATTACATGGAGTACACAAACTTATATTAACAAATACAGCAAATGAGTGTAGATAAATATTCAGATGATTATACAAGTGTCTTCATAAATATTCAGAATATTATAAAATATTCAGATGAACACAAGTGTACTTACATATAGAGTTGTGCAAAAACTGTGGCCACTTGCATGAATTTCATAATGACTTGAAAAAATCGTGTGGATAGATTTTTTACTAAGATTACGAAAATGTTACCTACTAAAAATGTTTAGAAATTTATAGTTTTTTAACAAATAAATCGGTTTTTTGGGCTCGTGACGTCACTACATGAAAATGTCTCGTCTCCGATAATATTCAATTAATTTTGTAAAATTTCAGACTGATTTTTTTTTATACAGCAACACTCTTATTTCCGGCGAATTTTTGAATTTGACACTTAAAATTTACTAGCTTTATTGTTTGTTGCCTGCGAACTTATTGATTGGTTTGACTTTTGACGGATGTTATGAAGTAAACATCGTACAGTTAAGCTTTCCGTAGTAGCTGTCTTAGAAGCTTAATGGTAATGGTACTGATTTTAACAAAATCAAATTTTATAATGTATTATTATAATTTACAAATACATATTACATTTGTTACAAGTATAATTTAAATCACAACATTTGGATACTATCAAACAACAGGCACAAGATCAAGTTACATGGAACAAGAATGTTCGGCTGTTCAAAATAATCTCACTGCGAAAACAGACCAACTAAATAATATATTTTATGTGAACCTTTTTCTTTCTCTCCTCTGTCATTCGTGTGGAATACGTCGGTTTTTTAAAATGAGTTTCGGCTATGTAATAAATGTTTTTTCGCACCCATAAAATTATGTCCTGTCTTTCCGGTTTATAAAAAACTAGCAGACCCGGCCACACGTTGCTGTGGCAAACGAAACACAACGCCATAACCCAACCTTTATAAAATCGACACCACCCGCTTGCCAGCTGCCCGCTGCCCGCTGTCCGCTGCCTGAATTGAATATTTGAATTTCTCGGCTTTTCTCTACTATAATAAGCATGTATTATACATATAAATCATACAATGCTTGCAATGCAACACTGGATATTTGAAAAGGGAAAATCAAATACCTACTTACTCTAGGACAGAGGTCGGCAAAGTGCGGCTCCGGAGCCGCATGCGGCTCTTTGGCCCGTTAAGTGCGGCTCTGGCACTGTAAATGTCTATGGACAGACGCGCAAGATGCTTTTGCCAAAGATTTTGAAAGGGAAACATTATTTCATTTTCCGAGTCTGCTGAAGTATCGCCACAAAAATAATTCCTCCATTGACACTATTTCAAAACAACCATTTTCAACATAAGGGATGCATTTCACACCAGGTTTCAGGAATTTAAAAGCAGCAGAGCAACCTTATAGCATTCTTCAAACACGCTCTTAATGCTCCGATAACAGATTTGAAACTTTCTCCTTTAGGCATTGACAGGGGTAACTTTGAAGTACAATTGATACAATGGATTAAAAAAACAAGGAAATGTGGAGCTCTAAATATGAACGACTTTGTGTTGATTTCGAAATATTGGAGAAGAACAAATGCGAGCTTAGTTCACAACCCCAATGGTCTGCTTTGAAAGACCTGGAGAAGGAAGACAAGATCATCTTCAATGCCTGGAATAGCCTCACTCTTACGATCTGCTGAAAAAACTCGCATTTGCTGTTCTTTCCCTTTTCGGGTCTACATATTCATGCGAACAATCTTTTTCAAGCATGAACTTTATCAAGAGTAAACTGAGAAGTCATCTTATTGACGAGAACCTGAAATCGTGCCTAAAATTAAGAATAACAACATAAAAACCTGACTTACTCAAACTTTCCAAGGAGGATTCTAACACAAGTGTCAGTCATTGTCATGATTTAAATTTATGAATTCCTTATTTACATATTATTTTTTAATCAGTGAATAAAATCTTTATTAAGTATGAAATCAAGTTTTATTCAGCGTATCCGCAATTTAATGAAGTGCAATAATAAGTGTTTGCTAAATAAATAAACAGATTTGGCTCCCAGATTTTTTTTGAATCCTTGTAATGTACATATTTGGCTCTTTGGCTAAAAAGTTTGCCGACCCCTGCTCTAGGACATCTATTTTCCAATTTCTTCCGTAGAACGAATTTCAAAAGTGACTATAGTACGGCCCGCCAGCCGTTTTAAATCGCACAAAAATATGTTTTCTTTGAATTTCTCGGCATTTCTCTAATATAATTTACATGTATTATACATATAAACATTCCTCTTCAATCACTCTATCTATTGGTGAAAACCGTATGAAAATCCGTTGCGTAGTTTAAAAGATTAAAGCGCACATACATTTTGAGCGAATTCATTTTACACTACTTGATAATGATGATGATGATCCGTTTTTTTTAATTGAAAGTTTTAAAAAATCGCCAGGGTTTTAAAAAATACAATAAATAATACGGAATGTCTTAAAATATTTGCTTAAACCGGATTTTTTTTAAATGTGATGCAAGTGGCATATTAAAGATATTGGTTAAGTACCTACCCACTTAAAATATTGATTATATAAACTGAAAGTTTGCTATAAAAAACTGTAGGTGGTATCTATCTATTGCAAAATAAATTTTACTATGCATTTATAATACATTGTTTACCTAATAAGTTTAGGGGGCCGTCACACTTAGCTATAAAAGATAAAAGATCATTTGAATTGGTCTATTTCAACATATCGCTCGCCATATATTCCCCTTGGGAATGCACGGCGAGCGGTATGCCGAAGTACGCCAAGCCAAATGATCTTTTATCTTTTACTAGCAGATCCGGCCACACGTTGCAGTGGCTAACGAAACACAACGCCATTACCCAACCTTTATAAAATCCACACCATCCGCTGGCCAGCTGCCCGCTGCCCGCTGCCTGAATTGAATATTTGAATTTCTCGGCTTTTCTCTACTATAATAAGCATGTATTATACATATAAACCTTCCTCTTGAATCACTCTATCTATTGGTGAAAACCGCATGAAAATCCGTTATTAGATCTATGCGCACATACATTTTGAGCGACTTCATTTTATACTATGTAATGAAATGATGATGATTGCTAAGTCTGTTGGCCCCAACCTAGGTAGCAGTGGAACCTAGGTAGCAGGTAGCTCACTGAAAACTCACGGACCGACACTTGGTTGACACAGGTTGGGACTTACTTAGCACTCTAGCCATAAATAAACCAATTCACTCACACTCTAGCTCACCGAAAACTGAGTGGTTCGCCAAGATCCGGATAAACCTCACCCCATGAACCCGGGCACCCCTGCTAAGTCACCAAACATAGCGAACCACTTGGGGTGACCCTTGTAGAGGTGTTGGTTATCCAATAAATGGTTCCGGGGGCGGTACCCATACCCACCTCCCAAATTGATTTATTTATTCAATTTTGTTTATTTATGCTGAAAACTCACCGACCGCACCTGTTAGGAAGGTAATTTTTGTTATACAATAATTTAAATTCCCTTAAAAAACACAAAAAAAAAATATATATATATTGCAAGAATTCAAATGAGTTTCAAAATAATTTCGAGGAAAAATATTAATGAATAATTAAAAATAATAACAATTATTAAGTGATTAATAATAAATTTATGAGTGACTTATATGAATTAAAATTAATTTGGGATAAATTTCAACGTAATTTTGTTAATTTCTTCACCGTCTTTATTGGTAGGAACCTATAATTTCAATAACGTATTTTTAAATGTAATACGCTACATATATGTATGTGTTATAAAAATTTCGAGTGCAGTTTACACGCGGTAGAAGCGAAAATTTATCAAAACAATCTCAATTAATATTTGAAAAGTGAGGTCGTAATCAAAGCGACCAATGAGCGCAGACCTAGCGTAATTTCCGTTTCATATCTCAACCAATAGGAGCCTTTTAAAGTGACATCATAATCAAAGCGGCCGATGAGCGCAGTTGATGCGTCGCAGGTGCAGTAATCGTTTTTTCCGTTTCATCCGAAATCCAAATCACAGCGGGGCTATAGAAGTTTCACTTCAAAAAGGCGTTCCGGGGATTCTATCTTCATGAATTCACAAATAATAAAATTATCCATACAAAGAAGTACTAATTTGTTAAACTTCAGGTAGGTACCTAGTTGTATTAGTCACTAGCTGACCCGACAAACGTTGTTCTGCCATAGAAATTATCATGATTTTGGTTGTTAAATAAAACATAACGAATGCATTGTAAGTGTGTGGGGATGGGATCTATAACAGAAAGAGGAATGGAGCGCTGTAGACGATGACCGCCGATAAAAGCAAAAAAACACCAACTAAAGTAGGAAAATGAAATAATGAAAATCAATATGAATTTCGAAGAGCAATTGAGTTTACGATATTTTTCTCAGTCCGTCATTAGCCAACACAAATAAGCTCGATGGTTTGCCCACGCGAGAACATGATGCCGAATAAAATGACGCGACGCTTCTCGTGAATGTCTTGCGCATGTGTGGATGAAAGTTCGATGAGGCGGACGTGCGCCATCTGTCATTCAACAACATAAATAATTTCGTTCTGTTTGAAATGCGAAAGACGGTTAAATTTGTTCCTACAAAAATACTAAAATCGCGATTAAGAAATGGGAGGGTGGGGGCAGGAGGATTCAAATTTGGGGTTATAAGTATTTTTTGATGCCAAATAAAAAAATATACAAAAATAAAATTTGTCAACAAAAGAGAATTTTTTTTCAGGGTAGGGACACCCTAACCACCTAGCGGTATGAAATATACCTACTTTAAAACCTATTCTCATACCTACCAAATATACATAAAAAAATCATAAAAATCGGTCAAGCCGTTTCGGAGGAGTGCGACCACAAACATCGTGACACGAGATTTTTATATATAAGATAGGTACAACCGTTTTTTATAATTTTCTTGGCATATTTAGAATTTTGAACATTAGTTTGTAGCCAATCAACATGCCACTGTGATTCTCATAAACTCATGTCTTTCTTTATGTTCACAGCTTTTTCTGACGCCCGCGCCCTGGGAAATCCTATGAACAAATTGTTAACATTCAAGGGAAAATTCGGAAAGCCGCGGCGCCGTGCGTTTAACGTATCGCCTGCCGCAACACGGGAACATTTTTCAAGTTATTACAATAATGGTACCCAAGTAAAATGTTAATTTAGAACCTTTTTAAATACATCTCTTTTCGTTTGAAATTTCTTTTGAATCTCACCCAATTTAATAATGTGCATAATTTGAGTAATCGCCTACTAGATCTTGTTTTTTCAAATGAAGAGGACATAGTAGTTAGTAAAGCATCAGAATCCATCCTTCCCATAGACAATCATCATCCTCCACTGTCAGTAATAATTCCTAACAATGTAAAAAGAAGTATTATACTAACAAGTTCTAGTTATAACTTTAAAAATGCCAATTACGATGAAATTAATGAACATCTCAGCAAAGTGGATTGGTCGTTTCTCGAGGAAAGCGATGTGAGCTCTAACATAGATTCATTTTATTCCAAAATAAATGCCATTATCGTAGATTGTATACCATTAATTGAATATAAAGAATCAAAGCATCCAAAATGGTTCAGTAAGGAATTAATCCAACTAATAGCTAAAAAAAAAAATTTACATAAAAAATATAAAGAAGAGGGATCCCTTTCAAATTATACAGAGTTCAGTAAAATAAGAAAAGAATGCAAAAAATTGTCAAAAATCTGCTACAATAATTATATAAATAAAGTAGAAAATTCAATAAATGGTGACATAAAACATTTTTGGAATTTCACAAAGTCTTTGAAAAATGACGACGTTAGTGTACCCTCTAACATGTGTTACGAAAGAAAAAGAGCCAACGACACTCAAAACGTAGCTCACCTATTTGCAGACTTTTTTAAAAGTGTTTATATCCATGACCCAACAACATTCAAAGATTGCTCGCCAACTTTTTCCTCGGATCATTATTTAAATTTATCTAATGTAATAATTGAATATAACGATGTACTGACTCAGCTAAAACAACTGGATCAAAGTAAGAGCGGTGGTCCTGATAATATCCCACCTGTTTTCCTAAAGAATTGCGCCACCACTCTTGCATATCCACTACATTTTCTTTTCAACCAGTCGTTACAAACTGGAAATTTTCCTGAAAAATGGAAATACAGTTTCCTCACCCCGATATTTAAAAAAGGAGACAAAAACGAGGTGAGCAATTATAGACCGATCTGCCTTTTATCAACCATCCCAAAATTATTTGAGAAACTTATTTTAAACAAAATCATCCACTGTATCAAGCCACTAATTTTACCTAACCAACATGGTTTCATATTATATTAAATGAAAGAACACACTTTGTAAAACACCACTTTTTATTATAATTGATATTTAAAAGCCAACCAGGTTTCGCTCGATCTCGAGCTTCATCAGGGCTATTATATATAATATTGCTATAATATTGCTAGCTCTTTCACTCATCCTGTTAATGTCTTTTATATATGTATGTCTGTAGATAATTAACTTTAGTTGTTATAATAGCCCTGATGAAGCTCGAGATCGAGCGAAACCTGGTTGGCTTTTAAATATCAATTATAATAAAAAGTGGTGTTTTACAAAGTGTGTTTTTTCATTTAATATATAATGTCACACCACAAAGTGTTTGCTTCCTTCGATAAAAAAAACATGGTTTCACTTCAGGAAAATCTACCTTGTCTAATCTTTTAATTTACCAAAACTATATATCCGAATCCATGTCTAAGAAGTTACAAGTTGATTCAGTCTATACCGATTTCAGCAAAGCATTTGACAGGGTTAATCATGATCTCTTGTTAAAAAAACTTCACAAATTAGGAATAGTAGGGTATTTATACGAGTGGTTTAAAAGTTATTTAAGTAACAGGCAATTAGCCGTTAAAATTGAAGGCTTTACTTCATATAAATTTATCGCTACCAGCGGCGTTCCACAAGGGTCACATTTGGGACCAATTTTATGTTTGATATTTGTGAATGATGTTCTTACTATTTTCAACGATGTCCAAGTTTTAATGTTTGCGGACGATATGAAAATATATAAAGCTATAAGAAATATTAATGACTGTCAAACATTGTCTAATAATTTGTTTAAACTTTTTGTTTGGTGCCAAGAGAACTATCTACAACTAAATTTAAGTAAATGTCTTATTATGAGATTTCATAGAATAAAAAATCCAATAATTTATGAGTACTCCATTAATGATGTAGTGCTAACAGCTGTAACCGAGGTGAATGATTTAGGTGTAAACTTTGATCAAAAACTGAAATTTATAAATCATATTGAAATTACATCAAATAAAGCTTTGAAAATGTTGGGTTTCGTAATAAGAATTTGCAGTCAATTTAAAAATATTCAAACCATTAAAAATTTGTACATGTCATTGGTAAGGAGTCAAATCGAGTACAACTCGACAGTATGGGCACCTAGTTATGCTAAGCATTCACTCACGATAGAAAGAATTCAAAATAAATTCTTAAGATATATTAATTTCAGAATGGGTATCACAAGTGAATGTATCAACTATGATTATCTACTATGTCAACTTAATTTATTAAAATTGTCCGAACGCAGAATAGTATATGACCTAACATGTTTAAATAAAATCATAAATTCAGTAATTGACAGCCCTGAACTATTAAACTTGATTTCCTTCCATATACCTCGCAATTCAACATCGAGGCAGTATCTACCATTCTATTGTGACAACTCCAACACAGAATCACAATTGTATACCCCCATTCGCCGTATACAAAATTTGGGTAATGACTATAAAGATGTTGTTGATATATTTAACACATCATTCACTAAATACAAACAAGTCTTAGTAGAATTTATATCTAAAAGAAGAACAACAAATTTAATTAATCCAACTGAATAGCTCTGCTTCGAATCATTTCACGTGTACTTTACTTTTCTCAGTCTACATCTTTTTCCATCTTGCATGGTGGAGTATTTTGTTTTTATTTCAATTTGTTTTTTATTGTATTTTTGTTTTAGATTTGGTTATGATTTTGATTTTGTTTTTGTTTTGTTTATGTATTTGTTTTTTTGTTTTTAAAATTTTGTTATGCTTATTTAAATTTAGATGTTCTTTGTAAAAAAAAAAATGCATGTAAAAGCCCAGCCGGGCGTGAAATTCAATAAATAAATAAATAAATTTCAACATTGTTTTCTTGATTGAATGAATTAGAATCGAAAGTGGAAATTAACCCACTTTCCGATATCTGATCAAGCTGAAACTCAGCAGATGGACTTGTAGTAGATGACAATAAATTCTGTCAAGATTCTGGTGAGAATCACGCACATACACGCATTTTTAGAAATTCGAAGAAATTAATTCACGGAAATTAAATTAAATTAGCACGGGTTGTTTGAAAAAATTTTATGAATCCATCAAATATTTGAAGTTAATTTTCACGTTCTGTGGAAGTTCTTACAAATTTTTAAAATGTTTTGAAAGACATTTGAATATAGAAGTGAATATTGTAGTAAAAAATACGATGTTGATTTTTTAACTTTTTCATTTACTGTGGTGATTTTTACAGTTTTCATTTAATATAATATGGTCTACTAAGGGTTTTCCTTTTGAAATTGTCGATTATTACATAAATCGTAATAATTGATTAAACGTAATCAACTACAGAACCTGGAATAAAGGCCCTATACTAGCCAGGTTATATTAGTAACACCCAAATGAGGTAAAAACTGTGTGGTTATTCCGTTCTATTTCTACATATAAAGAACAAGTACTTGAATATAAAGTCAGTAAATTTAAATGATTCCAACTTTACGGCAAATCAGAGTCTATAATATCAAAAAAGGTTATCGATTAGGTACCTACTCCAAATATCTCGATTGATTCCAGCGAATTATCGAATAATCTTCTATCTTCTTCTATTTATAAAGAAGAGGGTCTGTGGCTAGTCGTCATTAGGCGTGGATTTGATTTTTGTACAAATCTACAGTTTTATTTCGAGATTGATGAAAATTTTCACCCTTGACCTTCAAAACTAGAGGAAGGTAACTTTCTACATGAGATTCCCAAACACCACCATCATTTTCACATACCTTAGCAGATTTGGGTATTCTTGATGAAAATTTGCACACTTGACGTTAATATTATGACATTATTATTATTATTTTCAATTTGGGAGGCAGGTATGGGTAGGCACCACCGCCCCGGGAACAATTTATTGGGTAGCCAACACCTCTGCCATAGGTCACCCCAAGTGGTTTGCTACGTTTGGTGACTTAGCAGGGGTGCCCGGGTTATGGGGTGAGGTTTGTCCGGGTCTTGGCGGCGGATGCGTCTGCCCACCATCTGCATGGCAGGTCGGATTGGAAAATAATGTTTGAGGGAATCCCTTTGATTTCTCCAGCCGTACTTTCTCGGAACATCGCCTTGCACCACAGTGGGAGGGATGGATGGATCCGTCACTCCTGGACCCACTGACCCCCAGATTCATACCCACCCCTAATACCCTTTTCCTTCCCAGAACTTCCTCTCCTTCCTTTCCTAAAAAGATCATCCACACAGTGTCCCCAAAGATGACATATGCTCTGCGGGGAATATTTTTCTTAAGGGCCCCTGTGTTTTTTTTTTTACGTTAACTCCACACAGGAGAATAATTTCCCTCAGGGCCTATGTCATCTGGGATGCTGTGTGGAGGGTCTTTTTGAGGAGAGGAAGGAATGAACATTGGTCTTGAAGAGACCCATGTTGTAGGAAGGAGGAAACACAGAGGCCGGCAAATCATTCCACAGCCGAGCTGTTGAACACAAGAACGAGTCATGTCTCATGTGGCAAATGTCAACCGTGTACAAATGTTGGGCACGCGTTTGGCGTGTTTCCCGACCATGCACCGGTGCCGAAGGGATCAATGATGCTAGTTCCTCGGAGCATCTTCCATTGTAATACCGGTAGAACAAAGATAGCATTCCCACCCGACGCCTGTGCTCTAAAGATTGCAATCCGTCTGTTAAGATGGGAGAATCTATTAAACGGACCGCCCGTTTCTGCACAGAGTCGAGGGTATTTTTCAGGTATTTTGGAGCTCCTGACCAGAGGTGACTGCCAAATTCAACCGTGGGGCGCACTTGTGATTTGTACAGGGTTAGCAGTTGTGTACTATTAAAGTATCTGCGGGCCCTGTACAGTACGCCCAGTTTTTGGGAGGCTAACTTTACTCTGGCTTCGATGGAGCCCCCATACCTGAGCTGGTCACTTAGGGTTACTTTTTAGGAGCTAATGTAAAAAAAATGAGGACAATCACTGTCTACATCTGATTTCGAAAAACTCAGCACAAAGTCCGGGCAATGCCGGAGATTTCAGCTAGTTTAAAGTAAAAATTGACGTCGTCTTTGTCCAAAGTACCTATTTGAATGATCCGAAACAAAACTGGATTGGACTTTTTTTTTTTACATGAATACCGCACAAGAGTCCCAACTGCTCCCGTCTGGAGCCAGCGAGATTATGGCATCCCCAATTGTGGTATGTTGTGAGGCTGAAGGTAGTGGGGTGGGAAGGAGATAGGGAAGATGAAGGTGGGGGAAGTACCTGGCTATTCAGATCTGGTAACCAAACACGGCTAAAGCCATTTCAGGCAACGTTTCAATTCTGAATGGTGGTCTTACACCAGGGCGATACTGAGAGTATCTTCCACTCTGGAACGTGCCGCAAATATGCTATATATTATTTTAAAAGAATAAATTGTGAAATACACAAATTAATCAAATAAAATTTATTTGCCACGCCGGGATTCGATCCCGCGACCTACGGAATGCGAGTCAAGCGCCTTACCGCTGCACTACGTCGGCTGTCAAGCTAGCGGTGTGGTCAACATCGTCAGGTGCCGCCCCGGGCGTCACCCGAGGGGGGGGGGGGGGGGGGGGTGACACTACACCCGACCGTTACAAAATTACGAAGAAAAAATGTTGTCGCAAAAATATTGAATACGGTGTTATTTATATTTTTGTAGTTCTATGGCTCCCCGTGGAATGTCCCGAAACGGGGAGAATTTTGTGCCTGACGGTCTTTTTATTACACATTTGTGAAGTCAAATTTGGGGGGGGGGGGGGGGGGGGTGATACTACGTTATCAGCCCTGGGTGCCCATGCTAGCTACGCCACCGTTCCTACCCAGAGTTCAATCTGGATTATTATCATAGGATTCAATCAATAATGCATGAAAACACGAGCAATTAAAACATTATTTATCAGTATATTCGTAAAAAGGTGTTTTTGTTCATTGATAATAAAATTTTAATGTTTTGGAATTCTATATTTCCGTTGTAGATTACGCCTATCTCTACAGATCGATCGTCCAGTTGATCAGTCAGACATCTCAAAATACCAAGTTTTGAGATAATGAGGAAAGCCATATTCGAAAGCTTACTATAAATCAAATCTTATTAACACATGTTTTACATATTAAATGTGCTATATAATAACACCGGGAGGCTAACGGTCCGGTACATTAGTATGACATTTTGAAATATCCTACTAGTGACCCAGAAAACATCAACATTTAGTATAATTCACTACAAGTTTTTCTGCATTATAATTGATTTGGTGTTGATTATGAGTTATCTGCGTATTGTACCAGATAGATAACACGCTTTTACATACAACTGAATACTCAATTTAAATTTCGTTTTATTATTTTTCAATAATGTCTAAGTTAAATAAGAATGTTAAAAAAATCTGAAATATATTGATTTGTAAATGCGCAAATAAATACACAAACGGACCAATTTTCGTCAAGAAATACATGTAGGTACGTATATATTTTTTAATGATTTTATTTAAACTAAAATTAAAATTCTAAAACATGCGATACCCTGATAATGTATTGATTTATTTTACTGCTTGATTATATGATTTGAAATGGATGTGGTATAATACAAAATCTCTTTTGAAAATTTAACAAATCTGCCAACGACCTATGGTTATAACCTTATTATACTAAAAATAAACATTTTTTCTCAAAATTTAAAACATGCAAATGTTAGATAAAAGAACAATCTTTCTTGTTTTCTCTGGTAATATATCTTTACATAATTAAAAATATATCTATTTGTGTTTAAATAGGTGTTTTTTTCATTTCTCGATAGCAGCCTTGTATATCTAGGACCTTGAAAATAGGTAGGCAGGTAAATCAATAAATACTTGTACGTAAAGCAGATCGATAATTTAACAATCATGTTGGTAGTCATGAAAATAAATTCAACAACAAGAAATATGATTTGGGCCTTGAAGCAAAAAATAATATAGACACTAATTAATAATTGCCTGAGAGCAGCGAAGTTCTGCTTCAATTTTTTCTGTCTGTAAATAGATTGTACGTTTCGTTTCCGGTTCAAGATGGTGGCCGTTTTGAATACTGCCTTTTTAAAAAATCAGAAATCGCATAAGCATGAATCCTTCTACTGCACTTCTACGAGCTATCAAATTGGAATAATAAATATTACCAATGTTAGGTAGCTGCTTGAAGAAGAAATGATAATTGTCATTGAGATAATGACGTTTCTTCGGTTAGATTGTATAATTCCTTAGGTATATGAAATAAAATAAAAAATAGGACGCCCGCAGAGGAGAGATTAAAGTTGCGGAGACAGTGGAAAAACTATTCCAAATTTGTGCGCATTCCAAAAAAGCCTCTGTGCGCGCACCTCCAAATTATACCGTAATGCTTCTGACACATATGCTCATAAATTAGCATGCTTGTTTTGAGCATATTCATAATAAGTTAACAATTGAACACACATGCTATTTATACTCTCGGCTAAAATGGAGGCAAGTAATTTTTACATTTGGGAGGCGGGAATGGGTACCGCCGCCCCGGGAACCTTTTTTGGATAACCAACACCTCTGCCATAGGTCACCCCAAGTGGTTCGCTACGTTTGGTGATTTAGCAGGGGTACCCGGGTTCACGGGGTGAGGTTTATCTAGGTTTTGGAGGCGGATGACCAGGACACACTGAACCCCGGATTCCTACCCACCCCTAAAACCCTCTTCCTTCCCAGAACTCTCCCCTCCTTCCTTTCCTAAAAAAAACCCTCCACACAGCATCCCCAATGATGACATAGGCCCTGAGGGAAATTATTTTCCTCAGGGCCTCCTGTGTGGAGCTCACGTAAAAAAAAAGGAGTAACTTTTTGCGGGGAAAATGCGGGGATTCTGGGCATTTCTTAATTATCAACCTCATTGTAAAATAATATTTATAATACTTTTAAGAAAATACCTACTATAATTTGGTTTTCTTTCGCAGCAAATTTTCAAAAAAAGTACTATGTTTTAAGCGTGAACGAAAATGAAAATCTGAATTCAGTAGAATTTGATTTCCCTTTGGAGGACAAGGAGTTTTGGGGATTTTATGGGGAATTTGAACATCTACTGTGGGTATTTTAGTAACCATGTGTTCCAAAGACATTCGTGAGTCGTTTTTTGATATTTTTGCAAAGAATGCGCACGCACAGCTGCCGTGAACTGAGATGAGCATGCTCATAAGAATGCCTGTTCCCACTTCCCCTTCCTCACATAAATCCACTAGCGTGCTCAAAAACGAACCGGCTCACAGTGGACGGAATGAAGAAAAAACACGAATTAATTCCTTGCTGACTAAATATTAATGTAATTTTTTTTAAAATTTTATTATTGAATTATAACTATTTTCAAGTAAAAAATATTAATTTAATCTTCCTTAGAAATTTTCAACAACAAAATGATACATTTTGAAGATATACAAATATTTATGCCAATAAAACATATAAAATTTTACAAGAAAAACTCTGTTTTTATAACTTTCGAAGGTTATTCGTATCATGTAATATATCATTGAAGAACATAATAATAAAAATCTAAACGAAAATATGAAAGAGAACAAGACAAAGAAAAATAGACGAGAGGTTTTGGGTTCGAGTCCCAGTTGCGACCATTTTCTTTTTTTGTTTTTCTGTGTCAAGACATTTCATATTTTTGACAGATCTTTCATATTTTTGTTAAGATTATTATTATTATCTTCTTCAAAAAAAATATTAATTTTTAATATTATATTTCACATCTATGAACACAAAAAGACGGTCAATAATTAGGTACACACATATTTTAATCGAAAAATGGTAGAAAATCCAAGTGCTAAAGGTGTCTCCGTTGTCGAATTTTTAGTAGGCTTAAAACTTCAGGAGGTAAACGGAACCTTTTTTTTAGGAAGTGGTCGCAATATGCAAATTTATTTCTTATTATCTCGGAAGTTTCTTTTTTAAATTGTAATCTGATTGGTCTGCAGTACCTTGTAGATAAAGACCGTGGGTTTTGCCATATAATAGTCTTGCTTCTTGAGTTTCCTTCACTGTAGAGCTGAAGTAGAACCAACGACGTTGGAGGGAGATTAGAGTCATCATGATATTCTCCATCACTATACATTTGCTTGTAGTGACTGTGACTACCTAACCATCGCAGCCCCATTTTACATTTGTGCAAACTGACATCTGCTGCTAACTGGAGTTCATCAAGAGTGCGAGACTCTAACAGATCATGCACTTTTGTCTTCCTTGATCTAGAACCACTTTCTTGAAATAGTTTTATTAGTCTATCCAAAGATTTGGAGACAACTATCATTTCTTGCAACCACTCTAAATTATATAATAACAACGGCTTTTACTCCATTTCTTCATCGATTGTAGTGAAAAATACTGTACAGTTTTGTAAAATGTAGGGCTTAAAATGTTCGAACCTGCCACCATGTGGTATTTTTGTGTTAGGTAATTAATTAAAAACTTCTTTCATTTCACAGAAGTGGCATTTAATATAGACCGTGCATTTAATACCTCGAATAATTCTCTCCGGGGAATGCATATAGGCCGTCCTGAAAATAACAAAATTGTTCAAGGAAGGACAAAAGATGATCACAATTTACATATGAAATAAAAGGTAAAACTTCAGTCTACAATATGAATATATTCATAAATGGGAACAAACGATATTTTGTTTCTAAATGCTAATTGAAATAAGCGTTTGAACCAAAGATATTGAAATATAAGTAGATGTGCTATCTGCTGTTTTTACTATGTGGGTCTGCGCTTCCGGGTGTCGCCGATATTGTTTACCAATTAACAAATAAACTAAAAGAACAAATAATTAACGAATAAACCAAACGAACGTTAAACTAAATGAACGAATTCTTTCCGTATTCAAAATATATTGTTAACCAATATTAATGCACATTTTCAAAAAATCAACGAAATGAACAAATTCTTTTTGTATGAAAACTACGCTAATTAGCGCGTAGTCTGGCGACAACCAGAACAGTAAAAAATAAATAAAAATAGTGGAAAATTAGATGTTAGTTCAAATCTCACACACATGTGATATTGATATATAATTTAGTAAATTAAATAGAGAATACCTTGAAGAATTTCAGACAAAAAAAACTTTAGTATATATATCAAAACGTCACTTAATACACAACCGTATGTGCTCACGCGTAGGAGGGAATGGGAAAACGCGATGTCGAACATCAAATTTACGACATACTTTGCGGCCTTGCCAAACTTCTGTCAAGCGCTATTGACATATTTAAATAATCACATAAAGTGCAGAAATTATCGTGCTACACTAAAAAAAATATAAATATTTAAAACAATAACGTTTGCAAAAACCACTTAATTCGCGTTTTTTCTCCATTTCGTCCACTGTGGCGGCTGTTTATTTGTGAGCATGCTCAATACTAGCAATGTCAATGATGCACATGCCACTAGGTAGCATTTGCTCATTTCGTGCTACTAATAAGCATGTATTGTCTGTCTTAATGGATTTGTACGCCCGTAACAAGTGTTTCAACGGGTTCCAAGCCAACTCCGAATGAAATAAACTCAGAACCACCTCAGAAAGGTTATTAAAAGCTATGAAAAAATCATTTTAAAATAGCCGGTAACCCTAACCGAACTTAACTTATTTAACCAATTTTTTTTATCATCACTCTTCATGTCCTTTCTGAGGTGGTTCCAAGTTGGTTTCAATCTGAGTTGGCCGGTCACCGTTTCAACGCAACTCTCTCACACAAAACATAAAATTCTTAATAGTTAAATGGTAGATATTTAAATACCTAATTAAAAATCGTACGATTTCGTATATATTATTTCGATTATGATTTATCAAAAGACAAAATTAAAAACATGCTTTTTGGACGCAAAGTTTACTGATCCCAGAAATACTAGTAGTCTATTCAAATACTTAGTTACTCAATGAATGTTCAAAATACATTTCATAATACCTCTGTCCATTATTTTATTTTTAGAATTCGTTATGATGAAAATCGCCATAAATAAGAAGTCGTTAACATGCCTAATGACTATATAACCCAGATTTCCATCAATAAAGCATAATTGATTAAATCATAAAACCCACTCTAAAATATTAAATCGTAATACTAATATTAGACCCTGTGTTTGTAATACTCAATACGCACGTTCAAAGTGATTTAAAAAATAAAATAAAATTGAAGGTGGTACCAATCTGCCAATGGTAGGTAGTAGGTAGGTACCTACCGACTTATAATTTTTATTTAATTTGATTTGGGAAAACAAACACTCTCTCAATTTGGGAGACGGGAATGGGTACCGCCGCCCCGGGAACCTTTATTGGATAACCAACACCTCTGCCATAGGTCACCCCAAGTGGTTCGCTGCGTTTGGTGATTTAGCAGGGGTGCCCGGGTTCATGGGGTGAGGTTTGTCTAGATTTTAGAGGCGGATGACCAGGACACACTGAACCCCAGTTTCCTACCCACCCCTTAAACCCTCTTCTTTCCCAGAACTCTCCTCTCCTTCCTTTCCTTAAAAAAACCCTCCACACAGCATCCCCAAAGATGACATAGGCCCCGAGGGAAATTATTTTCCTCAGGGCCTCCTGTGTGGAGCTCACGTAAAAAAAAAACTCTCAAGGATACTCTCAGTATCGCCGGTGTAAGACCACCATTCAGAATTGAAACGTTGCTTGAAATGGCTTTAGTCGTGTTTGGTGACCAGATCTGAATAGCCCGGTTCTTCCCCACCTTCCTCATCTCCTCCCCTCCCCACTAACTTCAGCCTCGCAACATACCCCAATTGGGGATGCCATAGTCTCACTAATTCCAGACGGGAGCAGCTGGGACTCTTAGAGGTATTCACAAAAAATACAGTTTCTGTTCACTTGTTGTTATCAAGTTTAATTTATAGAACTCCGTTTTAAATTTTGTTTCTTTTATATTAATCATATTAACCCAATCTTGTCTGATTACGTCTAAAAGGGATCGAAATGAAAATCTAGTCGCTTTCAACGGAAGCAATCTTCCGAACAGGCCCTCCATTGATATGCTTGGTGTAACCCTAAGTGACCAGCTCAGGTATGGGGGCTCCTTCGAAGCCAGAGTAAAGTTAGCCTCCCAAAAACTGGGCGTACTGTACAGGGCCCGCAGATACTTTAATACTACACAACTGCTAACCCTGTACAAATCGCAAGTGCGCCCCACGGTTGAATTTGGCAGCCACCTCTGGTCTGGAGCTCCAAAATACCTGAAAAATACCCTCGACTCTGTGCAGAAACGGGCGGTCCGTTTGATAGATTCTCCCATTTTAACAGACGGATTGCAATCTTTAGAGCACAGGCGTCGGGTGGGAATGCTATCCTTGTTCTACCGGTATTACAATGGAAAATGCTCCGAGGAACTAGCATCATTGATCCCTTCGGCACCGGTGCATAGTCGGGAAACACGCCAAACGCGTGCCCAACATTTGTACACGGTTGACATTTGTCACATGAGAACGGGTCGTTTCTTCGACTCGTTCTTGTGTTCAACAGCTCGGCTGTGGAATGATTTTCCTCCTTCCTACAACATGGGTCTCTTCAAGACCAATGTTCATTCCTTCCTCTCCTCAAAAAGACCCTCCACACAGCATCCCAGATGACATAGGCCCTGAGGGAAATTATTTTCCTCAGGGCCTCCTGTGTGGAGTTAATGTAAAAATAAAAAAAATATATTATATTCAATAATATTGTTATTTAATTAATAATTTTTTTATTTATAAACAAGTTCTGTTATGTTAATTATGAATAGTGGAACCACTTTCTCCAGAATTGGGGTAAGTCTGCGGAGCACCACTCGCTCTACGTAAGTGAAAAAAAGGCCCATCTCGCTTTTGAGTACCATAGCTGTTTGGATCTTCTGGTGGCTTGTTGGGTTTAAGGATCGCAATAACTTTAGTTTTAGTTTTATGAACAAAAAAATATAATTCGCTCGCCGCTCTTAGATATCTTTAAGCCCATTTCAAATACTTAATGACCAGACTAACGGACCTTCAGTCAAATTTAAACAATGCAGTAATTGGGAAACTTTTAAAAGGGTAATAACAATTAATATATTCCGTCATTTTACTCGGAAATCAATAAGGTCATAGATAAAAAAAAATAAAAGCAATAAATAATAATACAAATAAAATAAATCTACGTACAAAAATTAAAATAAAATAAACGCCCGGGTTGCCGGCACTGAAACTGAATTTTTCATCATAAGTATCTAGAAATAATATAAATGTATCGTCCGTAAGTGGTATAGTTACAGTTTTATAATGCCTTCAAAAGGCGAACTGTTTTCATAAATTAAATAATAATATTACTGAACATATAGTTTCAGTTGCAAACACATTTAGTCATATTCATTGTTCACTTGGTTGTTATTCATTTTTTTTTTTTTTTTTTCTTTTCTTTATTCATCATATAACTTTTTATACAGTTTTTACAGGTGGTTCGACTACCACGCTAGGCACATGCCCGTATTATGGTAGTCGAATTATTAATATATAATTATATAAATGTAAGAATTGTTATTGGTTAATTAATATATAGTTTAGTTAGGTACAATGTTTTTATATAACAACGACTACTTTAAGTGGTTTCAATTGAGTAGATTTATGTAATAATAAACATAGGTATAAATAAACTATTCTTATTGTAGGCTGCTGTTTCGCTAAATAAAATAGGTACGTAAATACATGATAAGTAGATAAATAAATAATTACTCTACTTGTGGAGATGTTGAAAATAAGTCATCCAAATATAAATATTATTATGATAATTTTCAAAAGATTTTTTTTTTTTTTTTAATTTGAATGTAATAAACATTAAAAATAATAGTAATAAAGCAAATTTACTAACTTTAAAGTAAACTTAACTCGTTGACTTCAGGCATTTTTTAAAATAGTTCCTCCCCTTTGTAAATAACCAATCCTGTACACTTTTGCTATAAAGCTTATCAGTTTTCGATTTCCTAGTATCAATACTCAGTGAGTTGAACATTTTGGGGGCAATATAGGAGAACTGTCGCTGTGCGAAAGTTGTTTTAGTCGTAGGAATTATGCATTTTAGGTGTGACGAGTACCGAGTGTGAATTTTGTTTTGTGTTTTTTCCATCAAATCATTTTTCCATAGGAATATGAGAATTGTCTTTATATATAATTGTCACTTAATCACTGAAACTTCCGCTAAATATGTATTTTTTACAAAAATGTAATAATGTTAATGATATATTTTTTAAGGTGTATACCGCAGAAGACTCCCAACTGCACGGAACAGTAGGAACCTTCTAGTGCCAGTGACTATGGCATCCCCAATTTGGGTATGCTGTGAGGCTGAAGGTACTGGAGAGGGGAAAGGGACGTGGGAGAGGAAGGTGGAAAGTATTTGGCTGTTCCCATCTCCTTCAACTCCCCAACACCTTCAGCATTACAACATACACCAATTTGGGATGCTATATTCTCACTGGCTCCAGACGGTTGAGAGCAGTTGGTAACTCTTGCGCGATACTCATATAAAAATAAAGTTATTGATTTATTTAATCTGGTGTCCTCCGTGGTCGAGATGCAAGGCTTTCATTATGTCGTTTCATTATTTCACAACTTTATTAATTAAAAATAGTATACATATATCGTATTTGCGGCACGTTCCAGATTGAAAGATAACGCCCTGGTGTAAGACCGCGATTCAGAATTGAAACAGATTTGAAACTGAAATGGCTTTAGCCGTGTTTGGTGACCAGATGTGAATAGTCAGGTACTTCCCCACCTTCCTCATCTCCTTCCCCTCCCCACTAACTTCAGCCTCGCAACATACCCCAATTGGGGATGCCATAATCTCACTGGCTCCAGACGGTTGGGAGCAGTTGGGGGATATTGCCCAGTTTGAGAATCTCTTATCTAGGGTAATATTTGAGAATGGAGGTACTTATATTCTATATCACATTTTTAAAGCTTTTTTTTCCGTCTTCTACTGCTTAGGCACGAGTAGATCCTATAATCTGTATTTTCCCAAAAGATCTCCAACTGGCGGCAAATTATTTACTTTATCACCTTGGCGCCCTTTTGCGTGCCCCTTCGCAATGAAATGACTAACCACAAAATCCCACCTCGTAAGGGGAAATGCGGGAAATTTCCTTTTCCACCTATTGCGACCGTTATGATTCAACGGAATTCACAATTTCGAAGCCAACAAAGGCCCACGGGTATTATGTACCATTTTCGTATTATGTACCATTTCGTTTCCCAGCACCTCCGAAGGTTCCTACATTTCCTACGGCGTCCCAGAGGCGGTTTGTTTGGTGTTTTACACATTTTTTAAAAATAAGTAAACATACTCGTACACCTATCTATTATACCTAACCTAGAAAAAATAAAGAAACTATTACATATATTTTTTGTTTAAAGTAAGATCAAGAAAGGAACGCTCCGATGGTTTGGGCATGTAAAGTGAATGAACGAGGAAAGGAGTGTAAGGAGAATATACGACGCAAATGTGAATGGTAGAAGAAGTCGTGGACGCCCAAGAAAGACATGGCACCACCAAGTGAATCAGATACTTGAGTCGGGCCATGTCAAATAATAGAAGAGAATAATAGAAGAGAATGTATGAGACGTTGTATGAATGTAAATGAGGCAAGGAATGTGTGCAAAGACCGGGATGTTTGGCGGTCCGTCCTCTCTGCCTACCCCTGCGGGGAAACGGCGTGATGGTTAGTTAGTTGGTTAGTTAAATTGTCGAGTATTTAGTTGAAAAATATCTATGTCAGAGGACAGGTAATTTAGTAACAGAATCATTTTTCCGAGCGGCATTTCTAATGGTAAGTTAGTTCTGCATGTCGGAACAACAAAAGTTCTATGCCTGCGCGCTCTTGTGAAGTTGTCGGGAACATAAAACTCAATTTTTTGTATAATATCGGGAATTCAAATATTACCGTTTAGAAGATTAAATGGTGTTGCCGGACCTGCCAGACAGAAAAGCTGATGGATATAACTAGGGATAATATCCGAAGTATCTAAAATGTAAATATCTCAGAAATTTCTTTAGTACTTTCTCTACCATTTATGTGTTTATGGATGAAATAGCTATTTGGATGGCCCTAAGCACATATGTCTCGACTAGGTTCAGTAAAACTGTTACAACAGTTACTTATCTACCTCTATTATATATATAATATAACAATATAATTTAAAACAATATAATGCACTTAAATGAGTCATAGCAATAAAATTCTAAATCAATTAAGAAAACCCTTACACTTAGTGCAAAGGGAAACCAAAGGGAAAGATTCTGAATCCCACATAATCACTCGTCTCTGCAAATTGTATTAACCAGTAATAAATCAATTTAGACACCTTCAAAAATTGACATTAAAAATATAATAAATAAGTCCTCCGTAAGTGGCTTCACCACAGTTACAAAATGACCTTACACGCCGAAACAGCTGTAACTAAAATACATACTAAAATACTTGCAGAACTCGATAATAACATTATCAAATTTAATTTTAATTAAATTTCTAAAAAATACCTCTATTATCATCTGTACCTACTTGTACCGCGAGTTTTCCGTGCAAAATAACTAGTTTCTGTAAGTGGGGCGTATTTTTACTATTTTATAATCATTTTGTTTGTAGAGCGTGAATATTTCGAGATAAGGGAATAATAATAAATTTAAAACGAAGGTAGATTCGTAATAAATAAGTCACCTTGCTTGCAATAACACTGAGAACAGTTTAATTAAAGTATCAATAAATTAATTAAAGGGCTAGATTATGGGTTATTTAATTTTTTTCAGAACTTCTTACGGCTTCTTAAAGGGGTTACTTGTTGAGTTGGCATGGAACCATTACCCAAATTCTGTATACGGCGAACGGGAGTATACAATTATTATTGGGATTGTCGCAATAATACGGTAGATTTTGCCTTGATGTTAGTTTGCGAGCTACATGGAAAGAAATCAAGTATAATAATAATAGTTCAAGGCTGTAAAATTATTGAATTAGATTATTATAAAATTATTAATTTTACCTAGAAATTTAGGAGGTAGAGGTGTAGTCAAAATAACATCTTTGAAACACAATCAGGTAGAAATGCTTAGAAATTTTTTCCATAGGAAAGCTAATAGCTCAGAAATGCACAAAATAATTTGCAAGGCAGATAGAAACATTACTCCATTAAATTTATATGACGAGAATGCCAACATTCTTATAAATACTAACCAGGAATTATTAGATTCCTGGTCAAATAAAATTATTCACGCAAAACACCTCAATTATCTCAACCAAACGTATGTTGACAAACTTTCGTCAAAACAAATGGTTGAGTATTGGAGAGTTGAGCGCAGAAATAGAAGGATTTATGCTTGCCATTCAAGATAGAGTCATTAATACTAAAAATTATAGAAAGCATATAATCAAAGATATAAATCAAATTGATGATTTATGTAGAAAATGTTTGGCTTTTCCCGAAACTATAGAACATATTATATCGGGATGTTCTATATTAGCGCCGTCCGAGTATACATTTAGGCACAATCAGGTTTTAAAAATAATTCACCAAAGTTTGGTAATTAAACATAACTTGATTGACTGCCGTAATATAGTACCATATTATGAATATGAACCAAATTCATTTTTAGAAAATGAATTTTATAAAATATATTATGATAAAACTATACTAACAGACAGAACAATTAGTCATAATAGACCTGATATAGTTTTACATGACAAAATTAAAAAAATAACTTAAAATATCATTGATGTAGCTATTCCAAATTCCTGTAATATTCAAAAAACTGTTTCTGAAAAAATAAGAAAATACACAGATTTAGGAAATGAGATTAAAAGAATTTGGCATTCTCGGACTATAAAAATATTACCATTTGTTATTTCGGCCACTGGCATAATACCTAGGAATCTGATTCAAAATTTAAGCATATTAGATTTGTCAAAGAATTTGTATATAAAAATGCAAAAAGCAGTAATTTTAAATACATGTAGGATTACAAAAGATTTTTTAAATATTTATATTGAGGGATCAGTAGGATTTATAGGTTCAATTAGAAATGCCTCAGAGCCGAACCCTCTGATATAAAAATATCTGGAGTCGGTGAATTATATTCCCATTTGGTCTCTAGTAGGTTGACATGTTGTTCTTGTATTGTTTTGTATTTAAAATACTTATATAGTGCAATTGCATAGCGTGGATTCACTAGATGATCATTTGGGGAAGTGTATGAAAGGGTTTAGTTTTTCCTTCTTTTTTTTTTTTTTTTTTGGGGGGAAAATTTAACCCGGACATTTAAATCTGGTGCGTTAAAAAAAAATGACTTCGTATAAACAAGTTGAATCGTTGACGAAGATATATAAAAATATTCTACGTCCTAATAATTTGAATGAGTTTAATTGTAGATAATCATAATTATTGACACATCCCTTGAAATGCCCATTATGGAGTTAATAAATCTTTACGATTTTTTAAATTCTTTCTATCGTGAGTGAATGAATACTGAACTTCAGCTCAACTGTCACGGATGCAATAATTCGATTAAAAATATATAAAATTATTTGTTTTATCTTTTTGTTTAGCAAGTTAAAACAGCATTTTTTGTATTTTAAGTACCGGGTTGCTACCTCTTTCCTTCTTGTTTTCATGATATAGTGTCAATTCTTAATAATAATAATCGCGTAAGATTATTACGTGATTACTACCATCGTAATATTATTACAAGAATAGCACGTTTTTTTGTCTTTTTTAGACCATATTTTTTTATCTGCCCTCACTGTGCCATCTCAACGTCCTATAAAGTCTCAAACGCCCACGAGGCGCCCCGGGAACCTTTATTGGATAACCAGTAGGTACCTCTGCCATCCCAAGGTCACCCCAAGTGGTTCGCTACGTTTGGTTTGATTTAGCAGGGGTGCCCGGGTTCATGGGATGAGGTTTGCCTAGGTCTTGGAGGCGGATGACCAGGACACACTGAACCCCAGATTCCTATCCACCCCTTAAACCCTTTTCCTTCCCAGAACTCTTTTCTCAACCCATTCCTTAAAAAACCCTCTACACAGCATCTCCAAAGATGAGATAGGCCCTGAGGGAAATTATTTTCCTAAGGGCCTTCTGTGTGGAGCTCATGTAAAAAAGGGGGGCGTTATCGTCCACTTTGAGAACCTATGATTTATACCAATCAAACGGAATTGTTTGTTAAATTAATACTTGAGGCGCATTATGAAATATCTCGGAGGAAATAAAGGAAATATCTTCACTCACACGCTGCATCAGCGGATGCCTCAAAATATATTATGTTTATTTTATAAATTGTTTGGTTATTAATCATGCACGAATAAACAAAACATTACTTACCTGGATGATAAGTCAAATAACAACTGAATAAATAACACGAATGAACCAACACTTGTCTATTTTTATTCTCTGTAAGAATAAAGAAAAATACAACACTCAACACTCAGCGTTGACTGTCTTGCCGGAATTAATTCGTTGGTATTATAATTCTTGATAAATCATAAATATACTGTAGATATTCTGACGTCTCAATAGGTTCCGCGAGTCTTATCCCCTGACAAAATATCCTAAGGACAAAACACCCCCCACAAAATATCTACTAATGCCTAACCTAACCTAACAAAAAAAGAATTCAGCGTAGTGGAGATAGATTTTGTCCTTGGGATATTATGTCGAGGGATATTTTATCGGATGAAAACGCGCGATACCGTCTCACATTTTTTGATTTAGTTGATGTACCTAATGGGCGGTTTTATTATTACCGGCAAAAAAGGCAATATACATACTTTCATTATCGCTATAATATTGCAGCTCTTTCTTATACATTTAATAAGGGAGCAGACATGTTTTTCGAATTCAATTTTTCGAAATCAATTGTTCGAAATTAATTGTTCGAATTTCAGTTTTTCGAAAGACAAATTTTTCGAACAGCAATTGGCCTAAAGACATATTTTTCGAATTTGTTAATCAATTTTTAAAATATACATTTCACTTGCTTATGGCTAACGGGTTACTGTTAGCTTAGGTTAGGTTAGGTTTGGTTGGGTTAGGATAGTTGATATTGTCCATCCTATAATAAAATACTCTTGTACGTACTGTATACATGCTTACATCAATTCGAAAAACTAATGATGTTCGAAAAATATGTTTTTGATAAATTGTATTTCGAACAATTGAATTCGAAAAATTGATTTCGAAAAACTGCAATTCGGTCAGTTTACCTAAATCCATTTAATAACGGCGAGACACACAACATACGTGTGTCTGTTTCCTTCAAAGTACACTTTTTTTCCTTTGGAGAAAGCAGATATATCCTATTACGGCTCAGCTACGACAACGGGAATTGCGTTTCATTTTCTTTATACGTATGAGAGAGATGTATGATTATGATTGTATGTTTCCTCTAAGGGGGTGCAGACATACGTTCACCGTTTGTCTCATTTTCGACTGTTGTTATTTAATGTGAAAGAAAGATCTGCAGCATTATATGTTTAAGAACAAAAGCAATACCACCAGCGCATTGGCATTTGAGGTTTTTCAATTTTTGGAATTCACTTCTTCAATATTATCATTCTAACTACATTCTTTATATGGGGGTCAGTGTCCAGAAGTGAAAGACGTATTAATCTATCCTTTCGATTGCAGTGCAATGGGCTGATGGGCTGAGAGAGTCCGGCAGGAGAAGTCAAAAGGCTTCCCTCAACCAGTCTCGATCCGGCTCGCCACGCTGAAAGTGGCAGACGCATCTGCCGCCAAGACCCGGACAAACGTCATCGGCTAATAGTATTGCAGGGTTTTACGGAGACGCAACATTAGAGAGATGCAAGAAAATGATTATTTTTTCCTTTGGAGGAAACAGACCTGCGTACATTGTGTATCTTATGTTTTGAAAGAGCTGCAGCATTATTAGGATAAAGAACGTACATTTCATGCTTATTTTATGCCGTCACGGTATCGTAATCGTGGAAAGTCACGGTAATAATAAAAGCGCTCAATATTTTATAATATTATGCATAATATCGCTTTGATATTGGATTTTCCAGCTTTGAGTTTATTGATTCAGTTTTTGATTAAAATATCAATTAATTTCGATACTTACTTCTAAATCTGATTTTCAGGCCTGATCCGTCAGATTAAAGCGAGATTGGATTTTCTTTGAACTTTCAACTGACATGGGTTACCAATCTAGGACCGCCTTGTCCCTTGTTCCGATATTTATCAATTTATCAATCCATGTATTAAATTTATTCTACTTCTCTGAATTAAGTATTCATAACTTAAATAAGATAAAGTATTCATAACATAGAAGCTGGGTAAATTAAAAAAAAATTATTAATATTTATTCTTGATAAACAAAATAATGAAATTGAATAGCGCTGTATTGAAATATTTACTTTTAATATGTATAATTATTTCTAGTTAAATGAGTGAAAATGTAATTTTCTTTTAACTGGAATAAAAAAAAAAAAAACTTCGTATTGTTGTCTCAAATATGTTTCTTGATTATTTATTTTTTTCTTATAAATGTAGAGGCAAAAATATGTGGCCAGTTGGGTACCTCCTCGGGGAAGTAGTTAAGCAGAGGTGTATTTTTCCTTTTTCAAAATTAGAATTAGATTTAGATTGTTAAAACAAAACTCATTATTTATGCATTAAACCGCTTACTCGTTAACACGTTAATACCAATGACGTTAAATAAACGTTAAATAAATAGACTTGCCATAGTCTCACAAACTCAAGATATAATGTGGCAATTAATCAACACTCTTCTGTTTTCAGCGATTTTCAATAATTTCTTAATTCAAAAGTTATTCGTGTATGATAAAGATAGACGCTTAAAAGAATATGTGCATATGGACGAAACAAAAGATTGAACGCGGGCGGCATTTTCGTATTCAAAATTCAAAAGTTCCGTCGACTGTCTCAAGGCCGACTAAAGTAGGAGGCCTGGGCACCAGTCGAATTTTGAGGTGTCAAATAGCTATAATGAACAACGATAGTTTGCAAATGGTGTTGATTGTTATTGTATTTGTTGTTTCTGCTGATTTGTATGTTGCTTTACCGCAGGCAAGTAAATAAAGAATCATTAGATTATTGTTATAAAAAGTAAATTTTACTTAGCGACGGCATGGCATCGACTTTGTAATTTGGCTGTTGCGCATCCAGACCTGTACTTTAGTAGGCCTTGAGTTCTCTAATGACGCATAAAATCTTTGGGCGGAAAGCAATTGTATTATTTTTATAATCGATAATAATAAGTAATTTGCATGTATTTACAAATGAAATGTTATTCCTTCGCTTTAACTACTGTTTACCGTATAATGAAACATTTTCTCATCACACAGGAGGGAATTTTGGCGCTTTTTAATGCAATTTACTTACTAGTAGGACACGACCTTACTCGACGCGTGGTAGTTTAGCACTAAAGTACTAGAAATCGAGTACTCTACAATAATTGTCTTGTTGTTGGCTTCCCATTTTGAGATTTCTACCCCGTGTCTAAAGTATGTAACGTCTTTGGTTAATACGGAATATTTTTTATTCTAACAGTTAGATTTAGCTTTATTATTACAAAAAGTGAGTATTTATGTCGGGGGAGATAAAAAACATGCAAAATATATGCGTTTAACATTTTAATTTTATTTAAATTAATTCAATTTTATTTTTATTCACTATATTTTTTGTTTTTATTTTACATTTCATGGACAATCAATCAATGCTGCCAATCATGAAAAAAATATTATTGCCATATAAAACAAAGTGAATGCCTTATTAACAAGCTTGTACCTATATTTATAACAGCAGAACATGGAAAGAAATGTATTAGAATAATTACACAAACGAAAAATTACACAAAGCAGCAAACGACCTCACCAGTCTCCAAAGAAATGAACCGGCTATTTTACGCAGTGAACTTGAATCTAGATTAAAAAACGGCGAAACCAATATTAGGTACCATTAAATATGTCAACTCAACACCAAAAATTGTGAATGCTCCATCAAAAAACTATCAAAATCCTACACTCTGAACCTTTATTATCAAAATGTATGTGGGCTTCGAACAAAACTAGATAACTTCAGAATTTGCATACCATCAATAATTTGTGAAGCCGTGGTACTGACTGAAACATGGTTAGATCCTTCCATCAATTATGTTTTAATTTTAATTTATATACCCATTTGTTTTAATTATATATTTGTACAGAACACTTGAGTTCTTAACACTTAATTTTTATTATTAATTTTTGTATTTCACAATTTGAATTTTTATTTTTATTTCTACTTTTCCTTAAAATATGAATATTTTTTTATTTTTATTTCTCACTTACTTTTAAGTATTTCTTAATTTTTATTTAATATGTTTAATCATCTGTTGTAATAAAACAGTATTTATTAAATCGTATTTAAAATATTAAATGTACGACTACCACAACACGGGCATTAGCCTAGTGTGGTAGCAAAAAAAAAACAAATATCTGTAAGTAATAAAAAATTTATGAAATAAAAAAATAAAAAAATAAAAACCCGCTAGACAAACCTTGCTTTGCCAAACAAACAATTCAAAACCTGGGATGTTTTTTTAAATTACGAAAGCTGCATGTCAGCTTTCGTAGTTTGAATCTCAACCCAATAATTCGAAGTAGGTACATTTTTGTTTTTATTTCGACGAGAATTTATTTTATAAAATTGGTACTTCTGACAAATGTCATATCGACCACACAAACGTTCTGTATTATCCGTGAGGTGGACTCTATGCATATTTACAAAAAAAATAATTCTTTGTATGATTTCCAAAGGCAAGAGAGAAGTTTTGAATGTACTCATATCACCACAGTTAATTATCTAAGGCACAAACCTTACTCTAAAAAAATAAAAATAAATTATTTTTTTCTCGTATAAAAATAAGGCCAATAATTGCCAACAGTAGTATGCCCTGACTTTTCGTCCGATAGTGCTCATTTTATACCCATAAAGCTGATTTTTTATACCCGTAAGCTATTATTTACGAAATATTTTTTTTAAACAACAATAAAAGATATCGTTTAGATAGGTACCTATCTAGTACTACTTTTTTCCCATTTCAAATGTCCTTGGTGGTTTTTATGTTAACCATTCATATTTCATGAATGTTTTGTGAAATACAACTCTTTCTAACAAACAAAAAATGAAATGAAATTTTATTCCGGACGAAAACATGCAAATCATCAAAATATTTATTTATTTATTGTAAGAAACAAACAGCAGTTTTATACAGGATGTTAAAAATGAAGCGGTTAAAAATGAGGTAAGCCAAAACAGTTTCTTATGCTAATGGTTATTATGATATAATACAAAATTTTAATTGGTTATAACCATTACATGAAAATGAAATTAACAAAAATATATAAATGTAAGTATATTAGAAGGAAGAAGGAATAGGAAAGGGCAAGAGGCAGAGGAAGATGGGATGGGGATAGGAGATGCTCATGCTGTACCTTTTCTATAGCTGTGCATTAATTTAATTAACTTTTGTGGTCGTACGCTTGACTTCGTATCGGTATTTCACAAGAGTATTATTAAGAATATCGATATTGTTAAATTGCGTGTTATATTGCGCGCATATGCGGGGGATTGAAGAATTTTTTCTAAGGTTGGTTCTGTACGCGGGCAAATGAAAAAAATGGTTTAATCTGGTTGGCCTTGCAGGTATGTGAATTCTTAAATAATTTACGAGTTCAGGAGAGTCCAGGCCGTTATTCAGAATTTGTATAAAAATATTTGATCAGATATTAATCTACACTTTTGAAATGGAGTAAAGTTTATGATTACAATGATTACAGTGATCACACTGATCACAGTGATCACCAACGTAGATGTCTACTGATTTTGATGAGAGGCGCCAAAATTTCAATCGAACCAGGCGCCATATGGCCTAGGGCCGGCCCTGCCTCAAAGCTCTAATAACTCTTGCCATTGCTGTCATTCGGAAATCAGATATCACTACTGTTACATTCCTCCCGGCGATGACGATATGATGAACGGCGATATATCGTGTGGCAAATGACTCGAAACACGTTCCAAGCGTGGCTATAAAATTTCATTACGACACTAGACATAAAAAAAGTTTTGATAAGTGGATCGGAATGTATTCGGATGACGTTGTACAATAATTTGTCTTATGACGAAACTAGTAATATTTGGACAGAGAGGTTTATTTTGTGAATTAATTATCAGGTAATTCATAATGAGGTATAGCAATAATTACCTCTATAAAAATGATGCCACAAAGTGAATTTGTGAATATTGAAGTGTTTTTTATTGTCCATTAAATGGAAAAGTACATCAATTATTCGTTCAACAAGACAAAACAAATATTTATTTATAAAATAACTAGCTGGTTCCCGGCATGCGTTGCTATGCCATTTGATAAAGAAATTGTTTCTCCCTGCGTGTCCTTTCCTATTCGTCCCATTCTTCTTTTGCCTCCCCTTCCTCTCCCGCGTCCCCTTCTCTTCTCGCGTTCCCACTCCGCCTCCTTCACCTTCTCTCTCCCCACTCCACTTTCCCCTTTCCTCGTCCCGCGAACCCCCCTCCCGAGTTCCCCTCCCACCTCCCAGGTTCCCCTACCTCCTCCCCCTTTCGCGAAACCCCTACCCAAATTTCCGTATCCCCCTCCCCCTTCCGCATTCCATACATTCATTCCCGGTACATTCAGCTTTCACCTATTGCAATTTTTGTATACAAATTTCATATTGCCAGAGCTCACCAGTTGTTTTATAAAAAACCTTGTCCTGACAATAACGAATACAAAAAAAAGAATTATCTGATTTGATGCAGTCGTTCGGAAGTTATGCGCGTACTTACATTTCGGCGATTCATTTTTATTTATAAATAAGAATATAAAAGAGAGAAGAAGAAGATATATATTTAGATAGAATAATGTGATCTGATTTGGAATTGTTCGGTCAGCGCAATTATTGTCTGCTCACATTGCAATTGATTTCACTATCTATGATACTTTGAAATAGACTTTAAAGTCTTGAAAATATAATATAAGCTCATATTTTTTAATTATAGTAAATAGTGAAAAAGATTATAGGAAATGAGTCTATATCAGTGGCGTATTGAAAAAAAAAATTATTAACTTTTGTTCCTTGATGCCACTGGTACTTGACGGCTTTGTTCTGCTTTCCGCCAATGGTAGAGCCAAGGCTTAACCAGTAAGGTTAATCTGCATGATGCGTGCAATCTGTCGACACGCGGCCAGTTATCAACTAACGCTTTTTTATTTTATTTCATTATTATTTTTTTTATTAAGTTAAAAGTAATATAATATTTCGCCTTCTTAACTTAAGTTCAGAGTATAGTAGTAATATTTTTAATTTTGTATATCATTGTCTGCACTAAAGATATCTGCACTGTCGTATATCATTCAAGGGCGTATCCAGGGGGGGGGGGGGGGGTCATGGGGGTCATGACCCCCCCTGGGCTGGGTCCAGGACCTAGGTGGGCCTACTTTTTACTTGTATCTATTATTATAAAAAATAAATTATAACGACTATGTGACCCCCTCTGGCGCTATGTGACTCCCCCCTGGCGCCAAAGCTCGATCCGCCCTTGATATCATTGTGAAGTAAATACCGCTTTGTTACACTTAACAAACGCGTGACGTGTGGAATTGCCACTGTGGAAATCACAGTTATAACATATTTTACAAATCCATGACATATAAATAGCCATGACATAGTCCATGGTTATTTAATTCGTGACGTGCGACATGAACAACCAGTGTACTATAAAGTTAATGTTAACTATCGCCTTTGTATGAGTCAATCACGGTCACACAGTTAAAGAATCCGTCTCATACAAATCATACAAGTGTCTGTAATAAAACACTAACAACTCTTGTTTGAGTGCCAACCAAATGTGAAATCTCAAGAATAAACAAGCCCCAAGAATAAACAAGCCCCTAGAATAAAGCCCCAATAATAAACTCACCAGCCGTAAGAACCATTGTGATTCTGCTATTGATGTGTGACATTCAATAGTGTTGGGGAACTACAAGTGGTTATTTGCGCAGAGAGGACACTACTCTCCACTCTGACCCTCTTGAAGTGGCGCCGGCCAGCCGCTTCACCTTACAACTTTGTTTTACAATATTCCTGAAAACAAAAAAATTCCATTAAAAAGAGAAAAATCGGAAAACGCTCTGTCATTGCACCCACTATTTTATCCTAATTATTACTCAAAGACAGGGGTTCCCAAACTTTTCCAAGTCGCGGCACCCTTAGAAAATTTGAATTCTCTCACGGCACCCCGGTCATATAATGTCTGTCTGTGGTAGCCCCGGAACCGTGTGTCACCACCAAGAAAAAAACCATTTAGTGCGACGGGTGAGCCTGCAGTTCGTTGCACAATTTTTCAAACCGGGGAATAAGGCTTGATACAGCTACTCTCATTTCCTTTTCCACATTTTTTCGAGCGATATTTGCTCTTTATAACCGCAACCGCTGAAAATTCAGCTTCGCACAGATATGAAGTAGCAAAGGGAATGAGGACCCTTACAGCTTTTGCATTTAGAATAGGATACTGATTTTTGACTGATATCCAAAACTCCGTCAAATCCGAACAAACGTATTTTGTTTTTAGGCTGCTATCGCTCGAGAGGTTAATTACTATACTGATTCTATACTGATTTTTGACAGATATCCAAAACTCCGTCAAATCCGAACAAACGTATTTTGTTTTTAGGCTGCTATCGCTCGAGAGGTTAATTAGATTTTCTTCTTCTTCCTGCATAGTAAAATCTTGGGGAGCTGGAGCACGGAATGGATCTTGGATCCGGGTGATTTTCTATTCCATAAAATGTTTGTATTCGTTCATGTCAATTTTGATTTTTAGTGATCTCTGTCCGCGGCACCACGGGAACCACTTCGGGAACCTCTGCTCTAAGGTAAAAGTATCAAAGGTGCTCTAAATGTTATAATAATAATTTATGGAAATTGAATGAAAATTCATAGAAAATGGAATCATTAATCTGATAAGGACTTATTGCGGTCAGGATAGCGACGTAATATAATGAAATGAATTTTTAATTCATTAAGGTTTTTATTTAAATACATTTTTTCATTATCGTGTTGTCGTTAATCAGTGGTTCATTTCATAAATGGCTTCTTAATTATTATTATTTTCTGTATTAGAGAAGGGCAGGGCAACGGAGAATATTGTTTATAATACTAAAACACGCATCGATTATGCGTCACGTTGTACATACCCTTTATTTCTAGAAAAATTGACGGCCTCCGTGGTCGGGAGGTAAATCCCAATCAGTTCAATCCAATTTGTGTTATTTCTCAATTTATTAATTCAAAATAATATACAGGGTGTTAAGGGACGTACTTGACTTACTTTAACAAGTGATTCCTGACATTACTTGGAGTAAAAAATGTAAATGAAATTTTGTTCTCCGGTGACATTTTTGATGTTTTTTTTTTCTACAAAAACATAAAAAAATGGTAGGTGTTGGACAGTTGGAGGCGGGATGAGGGGTTGTTCAGTTACTCGGCTGAGTGACCAGTGACGATATGCGAAAGAATTTTTTTTTGTTTGATTTAATGAAAAAAAAGCCGTCAAAAAAAGTCACCGGAGACCTAAATTTCATTTACTTTTTTTACTCCAAATAATATCAGAAATCACTGGTTAAAGTAAGTCAAGTATGTCCCGTAAAAACCTGTATAGTATTTTTGGGGAACGATTCAGATTGGAAGATACTCTCAGTATCACCCTTGTGTAATACTACCATTCAGAATAGGCCACTTGTATAACGACTTGGAAAAATCTTGTGGATAGAATTTTTTATTAAGATTACGAAAATGTTAGTAAAGACTTTTAGAAACGTACAGTTTTTTTTTTTTTTTTTTTTTTAAATAAATAAATCCATTATTTGGGCCCCGACATGAAAATGTCCCGTCTCTGAAAATGTTCCTATCAATTTTGTAAAATTCCACACCGATTTATTTGTTTCATACGTCAACACTTTGATTTCAGGCGAATTTTTGAATTTGACATTTAACGTTCACTAGATTTATTGTTTGTTCTCTGCCAACTTATCATTTAGTTTGACTTTTTGACAGACGTTATGAAGGGAACCCCGTACATTTTACATTGTCCGTACGTGTTTTAGAGGTATAATGGTAGTGGTGCTGATTTTAACAAAATCAAATTTTATAATATTCTTATTATTATTATAATTTACAAGTACAAGTATACTACATTGGATTTAGTAATATAGACGCTGAACATTATAATGATTTATGATCAATAAGATGGACAAAGGAAAAAAAAATTATGAGATGTAATATTTTTGGTATGCCTCGTTATTCTCCTGTGCCTTTTCTTGTGGAAAACGTTATTTTTTTTAATGATTTTCGGCTGTGTAATTATCGTTTTTTCACACCCATAAAATTATGTCCCGTCTTTCCGGTTTATAAAAAATGGTCTGTTTTTTGGATTGAAATTTTCAAAAAATCGCCAGGGTTTCAAAAATACGATTAAAAAAACAATACAGAATGTCTTAGAATATTTGCCTAAACCGGGAAAAAATTTAAAAAAAATGTGATGCAAGTGGCCTATTGAAGCGTTGCTTGAAATGGCTTTATCCGTTTTTGGTGACCAGATACCTTGCTCTACCCTGTCTCCTACCCTTCTCACTACCTTCATTGGGGATGCCATAGTCTCACTGGCTCCAGACGGTTGGGAGCACTTGGGAGTTGGGAGTCTTGTGTGGTATTCACATATTAAAAAAATAATACTACACAAAATTTTAATCCTTTTGTCAGGAAAATGCGGTATTATTTCACCCATCGTAATTAGTCGAGTTTTTCGTACTTTGTATGTTTCGGAATATTGTCCAGATATTCCGAAAGGACTATAACATCCCCATTTGGGGTAGGTATGGTGTAGGCTTAAAGTGGGAGGAGAGGAAAGAGCTAGGAAAATGAAAGCTTGGAAGAAGGTACTTTGCTATAGATCTCTCTCTCTGGTTTCAATCCTGAGATTGGTTTGCAGCAATGTCATCTATTCGTTTCTTCCACTCTTCCCTGTCTTGTGCGGCTCTTTTGAAATCTGCATATGATGAGCAGCGCACGTCCACCAGCAGGTCCTCCAGGTACTCTCGGCGTGGGCGTCCCCTAGCGTTTGTCCCCTCGGTCATACCCTCCATTATGGCATGCAAGAGGCCTTCTTGTCTTATTACATGGCCGATCCATCTTGCGCGCCTTTCGGACAAGGTCCTGAGCAGGTGCCTTCCTCCTTCGATTCTTTGGAGAACCTCTTCATTTGTTATGTGGTCTCTCCAGGAAATTCCTAATAGTCTTCTATAGGACCACATCTCAAAAGCCTCTAGTCTCCGTTTATCTCTTTCGGATAGGCACCATGTTTCACAGCCGTACATCAAGATACTCCATACATAGGTCTTGATGAGGAGTATTCTCAGTTATATTATATTATATATATTATGTTATATTCTATAGATATGGTCATCAAACACTACATTTTAAGCAACGCTTCAATCCTGACTGGTGATCATTTACCAGGGCGATGTGAGGATATCTTCCGTTTTCTAGAAAAACCGTGACTCATGATCGATATCGCTATAATAATTTTGCAATTCAATGGCAGTAGACCCACTCAGACTGCTTGAAATGAATTAGAATTCCTCTTGCCGATCTTCTTACTCTCCCCAACCTCTTAAGCCACACAACACACCCCAATTGGGAATAAAATTGGCTTCAGGCAGCTTGTACTCTTATGTGGTAGTCATTTAAAAAAGATTTAGATGAAGAAAAAAACGAGTGTGCTTTAGACCACACGACTGAAGTAAAACTTCACTAATAATAATAATAATTTTTTTATTTTAGTAATTTATACATTTAAGTTTACAAATTTCTAATTAATTATATAATATTTCATATTGCAGCTAATTAATTTTAATATTTCATATTCACTTTATTTTTTCTAGTTTTATGTAGCTCCTACAATACATCTTGAACTGTCCAATTGGTGTGGACTTTAAAGTTTCTGGTAGTGTATTATAGTATAACTTCATTCTATTAATATTTTGTGGATAAATACCATCGTGTTCAAGGTCAGCATCTGTTTCACAGTTAACCAATTTAGTTCCTTTAACATTTTAATTATTTTTGAAAATCTATATATAAAAAATGTACTAACTTATATCTCCCTCTCAACTTCCGTTCGTCTCGCCCGATCTTTTACTTAACGCTCTCTTCACGCATTCACCAGCTTACTCCCCAAGTCAAGCGTGCGTAAAGGCCCGTAAGTTCTTTAAAGCCCAAAGTACTTTTTAAAACGCTCAGTCAAGTCAAGTCAAGCGTGCGTAAAGACCCATTCAGTACTTTAAAGCCCAAAGTACTTTTCATAACGCTTTCGTCACGCATTCACCAGCTCACTCCCCAAGTCAAGCGTGCGTAAAGGCCCGACCGTTCGCCTCACCCGATCACACTTTTCGTAACGCTCTTGTCACGCATTCACCAGCTTACTCCCCAAGTAAAGCGTAAAGAAGTTTTACTTCAAAAATGTTAACTTATTAAAAAAGGCGTTTTTGAATAGGTGCCGTCTTTGTTATATACCATGTTATTGATACATAAAAAGTTTATGTGCATAATACGAAACTGCTTTAGTAACAATTTTCATAATAATTATCAAATAATTATGTGATTATTAAACACCAGTGAACACAACGCTAACGTGAAATATTATGAAATTTACGCACGAGTAGATTCAATTAAATGATGTTGTTTATCAATGAAGTCTGTTTGAAAAACTACCTTCTTATTTTTAGGATTTATAGAATAGAATCATCTTCTGTCAGTTTAATCTTGCGCTTATCTTATCTTCCTTTAGACCCCTGTCAGTTTGTCTGGTAAGGGTTGAAAAGGGATTTCAGACCCTTAGTGATTCACTCAACCCTCTTCGATGTGTCTCAGAGACCAGAATAAATTACAGAACTGCTTGTGAAATTGAAATCTGTTCCGTACATACTCTTTGAAAATTACACATGAACATAATAATGTTGAATAAAACGTCAACAGGGGTTTAAAAACGGGGCCGCCTGTGTTTTAAGTTATACTAGAAACCTAAGAAAAACGACATCGCATTTAAAAATCGTTTTAGGAAGGGAGGATGTGTGATTTCAGATCAATAGTATTTTTTAGACACTTTTAGAAATATATACATACTAGCTGGTACCCGGCATGCATTGCTATGCCAATAAATAAAGAAATTGTTTTTCCCTGCGTGTCCTTTCCCTTTCATCCCGTTCCCATTCCGCCTCCCCTTCCTTTCCCGCGTCCCCTTCCCCTCTCGCGCGTTCCAACTGTGCCTCCCCTCTCCCCACTCCTTCTCCCGCTTCCCCCGTACCGTGAACCCCCCTCCCGCATAATAATAAATTTGGACAACTTATATAGCGCTGTTTTTGCGAAAAATCGCCTCAAGAGCGCTGCATACCATTCATTCAGTCCCCAGATGACATAGGCCCTCCCAGATGACATAGGCCCTGAGGGAAATTATTTTCCTCAGGGCCTCCTGTGTGGAGTTAATGTAAAAAAAAGTCCCGGTACATCCAATTTTCAAGCAGCTCGCGTGCCACAATAGTGCAATTTTTTAATACAAATTTCATAATGCCAGAACTCACCAGTAGTTTTATACAAACCTTGTCCTGATAATAACGAACACCAAAAAAAAAGAATTATCCAATTTGGTGCAGTCGTTCGGAAGTTATGCGCGTACATAGATTTCGGCGATTCATTTTTATTTATATAGAAGATAGAAGATAGAATAAGAAGATAGATATATTTAAAAAAAAAAAAAATTAATATTTTATTATAAGTTAATTTAATCTAAATATATATCTACATTTTAAAAAAAATAAAATTTAATAATTTAATTAAAAGATAATTTCATATCTGGGTCATATACTTCGAGGGGAGAAATATCACTTGCTCCATTTAATATTGAAAGGCAAGATAGAGGGTCGCCGAGGGCCTGGTAGGAGACAAATGTCTTGGCTGCGTAATATACGAAAGTGGACCGGCATTAGAAGTGTGGAGGAGCTATTCCGGGCAGCGCAAGACAGAGAGACATTCTCAAGAGTGATCGCCAACGTCGGGTGGACCTGACACGGCACACAAAGAAGAAGATTATAAGTATTATAGTTTTCATTATTGTGATAGCTGTTTCGGCTTACAAGGTCATTTCCAAACTGTGGTTAAACCACTTTTAGACCACTTATTTATATGATTCTAAATTTCAATTTTGAAGGTGCCTAAATTGATTTATTAAAGCGGTAACGGTTGGCACCTTCAAAATTTAGAATCATATAAATAAGTCGTCTCAAAGTGGTCTAACCACAGTTTAGAAATGGCCTTGTAAGCCGAAACAGCTAGCACAATAATAAAAACTATAATACTTGCAGAACTTATAATAAATTTATTAAATTTAATTTTTTTAAATAAGTAGATATGCACTAGCTTTTGCCTCCGGCTTCTCTCGCATAGTATTAGGGGGATACCCACAGCGCCTCCACCTTCCCTATCCCCACTCCAATCCCCCCTCCTCCTCTCCCCCGCCCCCTCTCACCCCTCTCCACCCTACTCCCTCCCCCCACAAATCCCCCTCACCCCTCACCCTCCCCCTCCACCCAAAGTTCTACGAATTAACCACAAAAACAATTGATAACTTTTTGATATGTCTCAGAGACCCTAAAAAATTACCCACTCATATTGAGATTCAAATTTCGATCTTACACTAAACTTACAAAATTACACAAGGAAGTGTAAATCACTTTATTTATTTATTTTCGGGAAATCGACAGTTTACATTTTTACAGTTTGTACATGTTTGTATAGCCAAAATAAAACCAATTATGGATTTCCTCCATGTGACTTTACCTCTGATTAACAGCATAATAAAAAAAAATTAAATAATAAATTTATAATAAAGCATTATGAGATCAAAAATTTTATAAAACAAAAGATTAAGTATATAAAACTAAAATTTACATAAAACATAAAATATCAATACATTGGTAACCATAAGAAGCCAGATTGTACATATAAATCAAATCATAACAGAATTAAAGATAAACGATAGAAACATAGACACATAACATATTCATGAAACATCAGAGAAATACTCTTTTATGTACCCCTTATATTTGGTAGGTTCGGAATTGAAAATGTCCACCTTGGATAATATGCTATTGTAACTATTGCATAGTCTGTTCAGACAAGAATTTTGCTTGCAGTTTGTCTTGCATTGATCAACCCTGAACAGGACAGAAGAGCGTGTTGTACGCGCAGGTACATTAAATTGAATTTTATTTAGCAACTCTGGGCAGTGAATATTATTGTTAACTAATTTATACAGGAATATTGCATCCTTATGATGCCTTCGTACACTCAATGAATCAATTTTAAAGTATGAGGCTGCCTCTGCATAATTATTAAATCTTACATATGACTTGTAACAAAGATATTTGAGGAATTTGTTTTGAATTGCTTCAATTTTGTTCGTATGGATTTTATAAAATGGAGACCAAACAACTGACGCAAACTCCAAATGACTTCGTACGTAGGCAAAGTAGAGTTGCTTAATGACGTTGATACTATTAAAAAGTTTTGTGTTTCTCATGATAAAACCTAACATTTTAGCAGCTTTATTTGTGATTTGTTGTATATGAAGGTTGTATTGTAGTTTACTATCAAGGGTTATTCCAAGATCACGAATATCTGAGACTGTTGCAATGTTGTTGTTATTTATAGAATAATTAAATAATGTTTTATTTTTATTTCTTGAAAAGGTAATATGATGACATTTTGAGACATTTAGAAATAGTTGATTTTGTTGGCAATAGGTAAATATATTGTTTAAATCATGTTGTAAATTGACGCAATCGTTTAGACTTTTTATTGGCTTGTATAGCTTGGCATCATCAGCAAATAATTCTATTTCAGAGTATTTAACAACATTGACCAAATCATTGATATATAAAATGAAAAATAATGGTCCGAGATGTGAACCCTGTTGGATCCCAGAGGAAATTTCACTGAAATCTGATTCGAAACCCTTTATTGCTACTGCCTGTGATCTCTTGAGTATATAAGATGTAACCCAACGAAATAAATTACCACGTATACCTAATGACCAAAGTTTTCTGAGTAATAGTTTTTGATTAATTTTATCAAATGCTTTGGCAAAGTCTGTATAAATGATATCTACTTGAGTGCGGTTGTCCATGTGATCGACAATGAATTCAGTAAGAAGAACGAGGTTACTTTCCACATTTCTGCCTTTTGTAAAACCGTGTTGCTTTGTTGTAATGATGTGATTCAGTTGTGGGCTTAGATATTTGTAAACAATTTTTTCCATTAACTTACTGAATATTGTTAGTTTTGAAATCGGCCGATAGTTTTTAACATTATTTTTTTCACCATTTTTGTGGATTGGTGTTACATAGGCTCTTTTCCATATTTCAGGTACCGTGCCTTCGTTCATTGATTTATTATATATAATGCAGAGAGGTTTTGCAAGTGTTTCCGCGCAATTAACTATAAAGTATGAGGGAATGTCATCACACCCCGCGCTTGTGTTTATGTCAAGAGCTTTTATTTCTTTTAAGATTATTTCTCGTGTGAATTTGACCATGGTGATATTTATGTTATTTGTGTTTTCTGGTATGTCGAAGTCTGGTAGGTTATTATCGTTTATGTAAACTGATTGGAAATATTCCATGAAAATATTGCATATGTCTTGGCCATTTTCTGCTTTTTTGTCATCTAGGTGCATCGTCCTTGGAAGAGACGATTGTGTTTTTTTCATGTTATTAAAATGATTCCAGAAGAGTTTAGGATTACCATTTATGCTATTTTCAGCAGTATGTATATAATTAATGTAGAGTTGTTAAGAGAGAAAACGTTTGATAGTCACGTGGATTTTGAAATTTTTTAAAATTTTTATGGTATTTATTTTTCTCTTTAATTATTTTTATGAGCGATGATGTGTACCACGGCGGATAATTACAATTTTTAGCTGGTTTAGTTGGTACGTAATTTATTTTAATGTTGTTTAATATGTTGTAGAAGACGTCAGTTGCGGGTTGAGTATTCAAATGGTTAAGTTTATGATCCCAATCAATTTCGTTTAATTTTGTGTTTATTATTGAATATTCCGCTTTTCTGTATAGTAATATTTGTTTTGCGTTAGTTTTCAGGTTTTTATTTATTTTTTTAATAGGAATTGAAATTAGCAGTGTTTTATGATAAATATCTTCTGGTACTAATGAGATATTATTGTGCCTAATTTTCAGTGGTATGTTGCTTACAGCTAAGTCGAGAATGCGATTATTTATACTATTACTCTGAGAGTTATATTGTTTCAGATTATTAAATGATAAAAATTGTGTAAAGTTCAAATGGGCGGGATTCAATGAATTGATTGGTTCAGTACACATATAATCACAGTTCTCATTAATTGGTAGCCAATGTAAGTGAGATAGGTTGTAATCTCCTACCAAAATGAAACTATCATTATTGTTGTTATCTGTCATAATTTGTGATGTTTTGTTTATGTGAGACATAATATTTATGAGCGACCCTTGCGTGTGTAATGGTGTAGGTATTGTGCGGATAAAAAATAATTTAATTTGATATAATGTACTAGATTTTGACAGTTTTGTCGATGTTGACTGGTCCGACCCACTCGGTGTTCGAGTAAAATGACTTTTGACGTTTGAGTATGTACCTTCGACGAGACACGAGAATAACAAAGTCGATCAATTTATGTACATATATACTTCGACGGCGATTGCGAGCGGCCTCGATTGGAGAATTGAGCCCCCAACTTCAAATTTCGAACGTATTCTTACAAAACTACACATGTACGTAATAATATATCTAACGTCATAATATCACATCTCATTAAAATAGCACAAGAATTGAATACGAAATACCCCTGTATTTCAGCAATGACTAATGACCGTTACTTTCCTGGTGCGGTGCGTCATAGGTAATACTCGTACGTGCATACCACATGTTCCCAGGTAACGCTAACAAAAGAAAAGTCCGAGCCGAGCTTTATTTCTACTTTGCCTTTGTAATTTTTTTGAAGAGTAATAATTTGTAGGGGTTATTATTTGTTGTTCTGTTAGTACCTACTTGTAAATTTGGTATATATACAGAATACTGTAATACCAGCTCGTAGTGTAGTGGAGATGGCAACACGGTACGCTTCCAAGTAAATAAGCACACATTTCACCACTAACAATTACACATCTGCCTGATCTGCCCTGATGATGGACACTGCAACGCTGTTCGAAACGTTGGCTAAAGGAGGAGGTAGCGCAACACGGCACAACACCCCAAAAACAAATAACGAAAATATTTATCTAAAATCTAAAAACATATTATTGATGTTGTCGTAGCCGAATTTTTTTTTTACTTTTTGAAAATCAAGTTTTTGTATGAATAATTTCAGAAAGTTTCAGTTTGGCCGTGTGCCACACGGAATTCCTGAAAAATCTTCATACAAAAAACAATTTTCCAAAAAAATATTTTTTCGCCTAAAATAAATTGTACATTAAACAGTACCTTGCCATATACTTTCCCATAACAACATCAATAATGCCATTTTTTTTTAATATTAGCAGTCTAGGACACCGAGTCACGAGCCGCCACTGAACCTAACCTAACCTAACCTAACAAAACCTAATCCAACAAAACCTAACCTAACCCCCAACAAAACCGTTCGGCGGCAAATTTAAAATTTAAAATTTAAACCTAATCAAACCCAACAAAAGCTTTCGGCGCCAAATTTAAAATTTAAAATTTTAATCAAAACTGTCTTGCTCTGTCACCTTCCTTCCTTGTCGGGGGATGATTTGTCCGTAGGATATTTTGTCTTTGGGATATTATGTCGAGTGATATTTTGTCGGAGGATAATTTGTCGGGGGCATTTTGCCACGGGATGCAAAAGCGCGGTACCATCAAATGCGTAATTTAAATATTATCTGGCGGTCAGTGTGTCCAGGAGTGATGGACGTATGAAACCATCCACCCCCCCCCCCCCCCCCCCACTGCGGTGTAAAGCGAGTTTCCGAGACAGCCCAGCTAAAGAGGACAAAAGGTATCCCTCAACCAGTCTCTCCCGATCCGGCCTGCCGCGTAGTTAGTGGGCAGACGCATCCGCCGCAAAGACCGAACAAACCACGAACCCTTACACCTCACCAAACTTAGCGAACCACTTGGGGTAATCTATTACGACAAATCTATTATGATTATTAAATAAATAGTTCCGGGGGCGGCGGTACTCATACCCTCCTCCCAAATTGTTACAAAATAGAAGGCAATTAACTGTGATGGTGGTATCTGTGAGATATTTTTATCTACAAAAGTACAAGCATATTTATGGTAAGTATGGTGTCCAATGCTTTTTATCAGAATTATTTTCAGTTTTATTTATTACCAGTTGGTGGTACCCGGCATGCGTTACAAGCCATTCAAAGAAATAAATTGATTCTCCTTGCGTGTCCTTTTCCGTGAAATATATGAAATAGACACATTTTCATTTATACAAATTTTATAACGCCAGAGCTTACCATTATTTATAGCCTATGTTACACGCTGATAATGTAGCTTACTATTGGTGAAAGAATTTTTAAAATCGGTTTATAGGTTTAGGCGTGAAAGCGTAACAAACAAACACACGCACTTTAATATTTGTATGGAAAGATTCATGTACTGATAATGATTTTTTCCGAAATCCAGTTCCATAATTTGACCTCGAAAGCCTGTATCGAAGGTCTAGGGTACCTATTATGAAGTAGTCGTGAATTGTTCTGGATTATAAATCAATGAATTCATCAAAATTAAAATATCTTCTCATCGCAAGGTCGTTATTTTATGAATCGGAAGTTTCCTGGAAAAAGGACGATGTTTCCGCAAGAAGTTTAATTTGGGTCGGATTTTCTTAGAATTTAGGTTTCCACTGTTACGAAAAAAGGCTCTTGTATTGCGGAAACAGAGAGGCTGTTATTTAATCACATTCAAGCCTCGATAAATAATATAATTCACATAAATAAGTTTAACCGGTCAGTGGTTGAGTGGGCATAGCGTTTGGGTCCCACCTGGGCGTCGCGTGTTCGATTCCTCTGCTGGCTAAGTCCTCCATCACAACACAAGCAACATTTTCGGCTTTCTGTGGTGATAGTAGGAGATTTTGAAACATTGTTGGGTTATTCGTAACCCAAGAATGTTTGTCTTTCTTAAAAAAAAAATGTACTTGTAAATCTTGTAAAAACCGTATAATCTAGAACAGCGTTTTTCAACCTTTTTCATGGCACGACCCCCTTATTATGTAAAAAATATTTCGCGACCCCCTACCCTTCGCTTGCAATTTACCTTTGACGACTGTGGTTCCTGGAGGGGGGTGGCTAGAGAAATTCAGGAATCACAAATTGAATGAAAAGAAAAAAGAATGACACCCAGTGTACACCAACAGGAGGGTTGCTAGAGAATTTCAGGTTGTGAATTTTTCAGGGCAATTTCGCCTGTATAATCATGTTGTGGCATTCTACTTGATTCTGCCAGGAAATCCGTAATCCTGTGAATTCCGTTGCCCACAAAATTCTTGCAGAATTGTCTTGCAGAATTTGAAAAAGAAATGTGTCATTATTTCTCGGTGCAAGAAATATCACAGAACGCTGGGAAAAGGTGGATCATAAACCCGTTTTTGAATACAGCTATAGATGAGGCAAGTTTAGAAACCAACCTAAAAGAAAATCTGCTGGAATTATCTGCCGATGGAATGTTGCACTTGAAATTCAAGTCTGTTAAATTGGATAACTTTTGGTTAAAAAGAAAATTAGAATACCCAGAATTGACCACAGAAGCTTTGAAGTGCTTGATTTCATTTGCCACCTCTTACGTGTGCGAGTTGACGTTTTCGTCAATGGCCCAAATAAAAAACAAACAGAGGAAACGATTAAATTTAGAAAACGACTTAATTCTAAATGTTGCAAAAACAAATCCGCGATGGCAGAAATTGATTGACGAAAAACAGGCGCAACCTTCACATTAATGTGTATGAGACTTAACGGATTTTTGACCCATAGAAATTTTATAATTTAAATTTCATGTTAACTTCAAAATGTCCTATAATTAATATTTTCATAATAAAAATGTTTTTGAGCTTAATTGTTTTTTTTTTATATTTTACTTTGGACCCCCTGCGACCCCCTTGTAGAGGCTTCGCGACCCCCCAGGGGGTCGCGACCCACAGGTTGAAAAACACTGATCTAGAATAACTATCATTAGATCAACACTCTTCATATCGTTGTCATTTTTACCATAAGCTTTTTTTTAACATTGGCTCCACGCAGGAGAACCTTAGAAAAATAATCCCCCCTCTGGAAAATGTCATATTTGGGGATGCTGTGTGGAGGGTCTTTTAAAAGAAAGGAAGGAGAGGAAGTTCTGAAAATGAAAAAGGTATGAGGGGTAGGGATCTGTAGATTAATATGTCCAGGAGTGACGGACGTTTGAATCCATCCCTCCCAAGATGATAGGTTGAGAGACAGAGGTAAAAAAAGGTTTCTCTCAACCAGTCTCTCCTGATCCGGCCCAGGCAAACGAGTATGCCGCCAAGACTTAGGCAAACCTCACCCCATGAACCTGAGCACCTTTTTTAAGTAACCAAACGTAGCAAACCACTTGGGTGATCTATTTCAAGGGGTTGGTTTTCCAATAAATTGTACCCGAGGCGGCGGTACCTTACCCATATCCCAAATTGCATGCGACGTAGCTTTTAAACATCTATTTATTTTTAAAATTTTGTGAAAGACGATATTATATCAGATGGTTTATTCCGAAAATTTTTATGAGAAAAGATGATATTAATGTTAAAAAGTAGCGCGAAGCCTGGTAGTATAACAACTACCCCAGAGAATAAGGTATTCTTCCTTATGCTGTGACCTACTCCTAACATCAGTTGTCAAATGTAGCTTGATATTTTATACATAGGGTGAAGAATTGAGTCAAATTTTTATGAATTTAAAATCCATTAAAAATGTTTTATAAATTTAACCAAATAGTTCTTCTACTTCTGAAAAAAAAAACAACTTCTTGTTGTCTGCTGTTGCACTGAAGTGAAGACTTCTTTAGCACCGTTGCGATTTGAATCTCTATGAAACGAAAAAGAGACAAATACATAGACATAATAAAATTAGCCTTCCAAAAACTGGGCGTACTGTACAAGGCCTGCAGATACTTTAATAGTACACAACTGCTAACCCTGTACAAATCACAACGCCCCACGGTTGAATTTGGCAGCCACCTCTGATCTGGAGCTCCAAAATACCTGAAAAAACCCTTGACTCTGTACAGACACGGGCGGTCCGTTTGATAGATCCTTCCATCTCTCTCCCATCAGACGGATTGCAATCTTTAGAGTACAGGCATCGGGTGGGAATGCTATCCTATTACACTACCGGTATCACAATGGAAGATACTCCGAGGAACTAGCGTCATTGTTCCCTTCGGTGACTAGTCGGGAAACACGCCAAACGCGTGCCCAACATTTGTTCACGGTTGACATTTGTCACATGAGAACGGGTCGCTCTTCGACTCATTTTTGTGTTCAACAGCTCGGCTGTGGAATGATTTACCGGCATCTGTGTTTCCTCGTTCCTACAACATGGATCCCTTCAAGACCAATGTTCATTCCTTCCTCTCCCCAAAAAGATCCTGCACACAGCATCTCAGATGACATAGGTCCTGAGAGAAATTATTTTCCCCATGGCTTCCTGTGTGGAGTTAATGTAAAAAAAAACTCTATAGGATTTATCCTGCGAGAGAATGAGATAGTATAATCGGTCTCTTACTTGTGCGGTGCTTTGTAGCCTCCCCACTCTTGTTTTCTGAAAGTTTCACTTCTATCGCGTGTGAATTGAACACTTGCATTTTTTTATCAATGTCTCTTTCGATGGCTGTGAAACTGTATTTTAAATGCCACTTTTTATTTTTTTTAAAGTTAGCTCCACCTATGTTAGCAGGACCTATGTCAACTTTGAGGATTTGGGGGGTATTTTTAAGAATAGGAAGGATCTGAAAAGGAAAAGGTATGAGGGGTAGAAATTTGAGGCTCACTGCGTCCAGGAGTGACGGATGTGTGAATCCAACCCTCCCATTCTTCACGATTTGTTTCAGATATACAACGTAAAATTATCCAGTAGATTTCGGGCTCAAAATCACTGCTGTAAACAGCTAAATAATAAACGACTATATAAACTATAGCTCTAATGATAAAAGTATAGGTAGGCTAAAAAGTTCTAGTATAGGTAGATAAATGTATAGGTAGGCTAAAAAGTTCTAGTATAGGTAGATAAATGTATAGGTAGGCTAAAAAGTTCTAGTATAGGTAGATAAATGTATAGGTAGGCTAAAAAGTTCTAGTATGGGTAGATAAATGTATAGGTAGGCTAAAAAGTTCTAGTATAGGTAGATAAATGTATAGGTAGGCTAAAAAGTTCTAGTATAGGAAGATAAATGTATAGGTAGGCTAAAGGATAGGTAGGTTAAATAGGTATAGGCTAAATACAGCTGGGGGCTATAGGCCCCCATGTGCTCCTTCTCCCGACTAACGGGGGGATGTCTGGCGTCTGGAGGGGGAGTGGACCCCGGGAGGGTGGGAGGAGGAGGCTGCAGGGGACAAGGGAGGCATGGAGGAGAGGGGAGTGGAGGGGGTTACGCAAGCCTCGTAGGCCTGCGCCGGGTGGAGAAAGACTCCCCTGCCATCGCGGGACGCCATTCATTCATCTACCCGTATAATCGCTCGGCTGTGATGCGAATTGAATATAATATACAAATACATACGTCTGTCCCTCCTGGACACACTGACCCCCAGATTCCTACTTACACTTCATACCTATTTCCTTTCCAGAACTTCATCTACTTCCTTTCCTTAAAAAACCCTCCACACAGCATCCCCTAAGATGACAGGTCCTGTGGGAAATTATTTTCCTCAGACCCTCCTGTGTGGAGCTAATGTTAAAAAAAATCACAATATGTGATCCATCTTGGAAAATCGAACGGAAAACTTGCTGAAATAGCATAGGTCTAAATAGACAGGCAGGTACTAATCTGTATATTAAAGAAAGGTTCTCTATTTTCTCGCCTAAAACTATTAACACAATATGTGATCCACCTTTGAAAATCGAACGACAAACTTGCTTGAAATAGCATGGACCTGAATAGGCAAAAAGGTACCATCTATTGAACCAAGTTTCTCTTCTCTCGCCTAAAACTATTAACACAATTGAATATCGAACGATAAACTTGCTTGAAATAGCATGCACCTGAATTGGCAGATAGGTACTATCTATTGAACCAAGTCTCTCTTCTCTCGCCTAAAACTATTAACACAATTCCACTACGTATTACTAGAAGTCAGGATTTATTTCAGTGCAGACTGGGACTAACTACCATATGTATTCCTCTTTGTCAAGAATACTAATGGAGGGAAAAAATTATACCAAGTCAGTGGACATCTTCAATCTATGTTTAAACAAATATAAAATATTGTTACTGAGACAGTTCAGTTATGTACAATGAATGCTGTATATTTCTTATTAGTCATATGTAATGTTTGTAAAAGCACCGAAAACGGGCACTAATAAATAAATAAATAAACAATTGAATATCGAACGACAAACTTGCTTGAAAAAGCATGGACCTGAATAGGCAGATAGTTACTATCTATTGAACAAGTCTCTCTTCTCTCGCCCAAAACTATTAACACAATTGAATATCGAACGACAAACTTGCTTAAAATTGCATTAATTTGGATATGCAAACACGTACCTTCCTCTTTCCCATATTCTTCCACTCCCAACATCTTTCACAACATTTTTATAAAACTGAAATCGTCAATGCTCCTTTGCTCCAGAGACTTGGGACATTTATGTGGTATCTTATTAAATTAAACAAAAATTGTATTTCTGTAGATATTTGTGTGTATTTGTGGCTTTCTACTACGTTTTCGAAACTATTAGCAAGATAATAACATGTGATCCACTTTGGATCTCTTTGAACATTGCGCGATGAAAAGTGGCATAACAGCGTGGCTGACGGGTCGGCCCGCTTCGCGCGTTCCTCCTCTCGAAGGCCGTGTGGAGAGCGGCCCCGCCAATGGCAGTCCCGCAGCCCGCCGGGTCATACATTCGCTTCATACCGAGCCTCAATCGTGCGTGCCTCTCGCTAACTGCCTACCATCCATCTACCTTCCGCTGCCACTCAGAGGTACCGGGTTCTACTGCCTGACTGCCTGACCAACCAAACTAACATACTTACCTGCAGATCCCACACAGCCGACAGCCGTACGACAGTTCTGCCGCGAGTCTCACCGAACGCTCACGACTTTAACAGAGTGCTTGGCGCCTTTTATAAGAAGCAACGCCGATTCGATTACACTACATTAAAAACGGATTAAACAGTGAAATAAACGCACAAAAATAACAATTATTTTATAACTCATTAAACTGAACAGTTCTCAGTTTGATTGAGATCAGTTTCTGTGATTTTCTAGTGTCTGTACTCTTGTTTTCTCGCGAACCGGCATTCTCAGTCGGGAAGCTTTCACTACGTTATTTTGTAACAAGTGTGTTAATGAAACGCTGAGTGTTTGTTGATCTCCTCAGTTGAATTGTTGAATGCTCTGCGTTTGATTGATCGCCGATAACCGGTAAGTTTGGAAATTGTGTTATTATAATATGTTATGTATCATTTGAATATTCGCTCGCGGTCTTTGCACGCCCGGTGAGGAAATCAAATAGATTATTTAGGTATTATACGTGTTTAATTGTGCTTCCAAAGTTGTAACTCGACAATGTAGAATTTGCATAGTTGAAAACTGGATTACATGTGTCCTAAATACATTACTTTCGATAAGCTCACCAACTCTCATAAGTGTTAAGCAACAAATGTATAACATTTACAGAGAGGACTGGAAATATACGTAATTGTAATAAACAATACATGAAATCGCGTGATATAAGAATTAAATATTGTATTTGTTGATTATGAAAACCGCTTGTTCTCATATTGGAAATTTAATTAGTTCTTATTTATTCTCGTTTTCACAAAATGCCGTACTAATTGACTCATGAGTAATAAATAAATAAAATTTCTCGTAAATACACATTATTACAAAATTCTTCGCATACTTGCCGGAGCGTTATTATTTGGTTTCTCTTGTTTAATATTCTTGGTAGTACCAAGAATTATTTTCTTGTTTACATAATTGATTTATTTGTCCTTCAATAAACAGCGTATTAAACAGTTAAATATATTTATTAATATTTTATTTGCAATTAAATTAAAAAATTTTTTTAGTCTGGTATTTAACATCTGAAGGTAGCTAATTGTAATTCAGAGAGTGATTATTCTTTGTATTACTATCCGCTTCTCACGATATCTAATAAAGAAATTCTGTACACGCCTCTAATAAAGAAAGGGAATGAGAAATTCATTGAAATGTTGATTACGTAACCTTATAATACTCCATTGAAGACTTAATATTCATTATTGTCTTAAGTTTAGTAAAAGAAATTGATCTAATTTTATAACGTCCTAAAAGTTATTTACTTATTCAATTCTTTTAATATTTGGGGATCTATTAATCCCTCAGGACTCAGGCCTATTTAGTCGGAAGGCCAAAATATTTCTGCTTTGCAATAAAATCCAAATAAATGGAATATTTCTGAATGTTTCCGAAAACTAAAAACCGTTTTGTAAGGGTGATAGAATACGCTTCCAAATTTTTATAATTTGAAAAAATAATCAACATGTAATTTTTGAAAAATAGGTAGATTTTAATGCAAACCAAAAAAAAATGGCTCACCTTACGCTTTTTTTAATTGAAATTAATGATAACATAAGATATATAATAATAATAAAGTAAGATATATTGATTTTTTATTTATTTTTATTAGATTAAATTGGTGAAGTGCTACGCTCGTCTCACTAGGATATCCTGGGTTGAGAACAGGCGCAGTTTAACATAAGTAGTTTACCTCAAAAATAAAAACCAAAATAATAACAATTTGTATTTCATCTATATGGTATGAAAATGATTGTTTCTTTGTTTTCCCTTATTATTTCCTACACCATTCAACCGATTGCGATGAAACTTTGGAGATATGTGGTGCGCACCCCCGCAAAGGTTTCTCGTTACGAAATAGTAAGCTCTAGCGTTATAAAATTATTTCATACTAGCAGACCCGGCCACACGGTGCTGTGGCTAACGAAACACAATGCCATTACCCAACCTTTATAAAATCCACACCACCCGCTTGCCAGCTGCCCACTGCCCGCTGCCCGCTGCCTTTTTTTTTTACATGAGCTCCACACAGGAGGCCCTGAGGAACATAATTTCCCTCAGGGCCTATGACATCTTTATGCTCACCTATGATGCTGTGTGGAGGGTTTTTTTTAAGGAAAGGAAGGAGAGGAGAGTTCTGGGAAGGAAAAGGGTTTAAGGGGTGGGTAGGAATCTTGGGTTCAGTATGTCCTGGTTATCCGCCTCCAAGACCTAGACAAACCTCACCCCATGAACCCAGGCACCCCTGCTAAATCACCAAACGTAGCGAACCTCTTGGGGTGACCTACGGCAGAGGTGTTGGTTATCCAATAAAGGTTCCCGGGGCGGCGGTATCCATTCCCGCCTCCCAAATTAAACATTTGAAGCCTGAATTGAATATTTGAATTTCTCGGCTTTTATGTACTATAATGAGCATATATTATATATATAAACCTTCCTCTTGAATCATTCTATCTATTGGTGAAAACCGCATGAAAATCCGTTGCGTAGTTTAAAAGATCTATGCGCACATACATTTTGAGAAACTTCATTTTATACTATGTAATGAAATGATGATGATGACTAGTGGTCGAAATTCAACCATAATTAATTTAAATTATACAGTGTGTGTAATATTTTTTTAATGTATTTTTCATGCATAATTAAAAAAAATATTAGCATTCTGCACTCCTTCTCTATATAAACTATAAGTGTGCGAAATTTCATAGTCCTCCGTCCGCGCAATTTTCGTAAAAAGGGGTACAAAGTTTTTGCTTCACTTATTAATATACTGATACCATTCATCTGAATGTGATGAAACTTTGGTGATTTGTTGCGCGCACGCCCGCGAAGGTTTCTATATATATGCGCCCTCCGGGATTCGATCCCGCGACCTTCGGATTGCGCGTCAAGAGCCTCACTCCTCGACCACGGAGACCGTCAAAATCATGGTCGATTCAGTTAATTAAAAGGTAGATTCGTAAAAACATTAACCATTTTAGGCCAGTTTGCGGTTGGGTTATCAGTGGTAAAACAAGTACCTGCTATAATTTACCACAAGTTAGAACTAACTAAAACATTGTATGTGGAGGTGTCATTAACCCTATTTTCGGACAGCGTTGCAGTGTCCATCATCAGGGCAGATGTGTAATTGTTAGTGGTGCACCATCATAAGCACACATTTCATGAAATGTGTGTTTATGTACTTAAAATCTGCACCAAACGAAGACAGAATTCAACAAGAGTCGAAAGGCTGTGTTTTCCTACCTTATGTTCACAATGTGAGAGACAGAATCGCCAGACTGTTGAGGAAAGAAAGCATCAAGACTGTCTTCTGAACCACAACCAAAATACAAGACCTTCTGAGATCTGCAAAGTCCAAGTTTCCTCTGGAAACAGATGGAATTATTTTTTTATGAAACTACAAGTGAGATGACAAAAACATTTATAGCTTCAGATTTTATGTCCGGATTAAATAATCCCCACCGAAAAAACTAAACCGTTTCACACACTTTTCCACAACTGATCATCTAGTCAATCCACGCTATGCAATTGCACTATATAAGTATAATAAATACAAAATAATACAAGAACAACATGTCAACCTACCAGAGACCAAATGGGAAAATAAATCACCGACTCCAGATATTTTCATATCAGAGGGTTCGGCTCGGTGGAACTCCTAATTGGACCTATGAATCCTACTGATCCCTCAACATAAATATTTAAAAAGTCTTTTGTAATCCTACATGTATTAAAAATGACTAATTTTTGCTTATTTATGTATAAATTCTTTGACGAATCTAATATGCCTAAATTTTTAATGATGAAGGTATAATGCCGGTAGCCGAAATAACAAATACAAATGGTAATAATGAGAATGCCAAATTCTTTTAATCTTATTTCCTAAATCTGTATTTTTTTCAGAAACATTTGTATATTAAAATTTGTGTGTTTTTCTATTTTTTCGATATTTGTAATTTTAGTTAGATAAAGGTGAGCCATTTTAAAAACTTGAATAAAAGAGTTGATGCGTACTTAATACATCGCCATCGTCTTAATGTAGGCATGTGGTTGAAGCAAAGAGCGTGTATGCTATTACTGGGTTGTTTCTTTTAATTGCCACCTCCTCATTACGGTTTTAATATTATTATGTTGAACTACCTATGGTACCCGGCTTCGCCCAGGAAGTTTGAACTGACGTTCGAACCCACGACGGTTCTTGGTTTCTATACCCCTACCAATGTGTACAACCCGACTCATACAAAACAGGCTTCGAATGGTCCACAACGTTTCAGAACATTCCACAATATTCGAGAGTGTTCTGAAATGTTCCACAATGATGTTCCCGATTCACTAATTCCGAAAATTCCAGAATATTCCGGGATGTTTTGGAATGTTGTTGAATGCTCTCGAATGTTCTGAACAGTTCTAGAAATTTCTAGATGGCGAATCTTTCATCCCTTATATATTCAAAAACACGCCCTTCAGATAAAAACGGAAACCGTCTTCATGGACGTGGGATAGAGAGCTACCACACCATATGGCTCGTTTGATCATACCGGGACTCGTTTCCGAGTTTTAGTGGGACGCACATATTTTTACATTTTCTTTTATAATATACTAGCTGGTCCCCGGCATGCGTTGCAATGCCATTCAAATAAATAAATTGATTCTTTCTGCATGTCCTTTCCCGTGGGTCCCTGTTTCCTTCCACCTTCCCCGCCTTTCCCCTCCCTCATCTCTTTATCTCCGCGAACCCCACCTCCCCCGTTCCCCTTCCCTCTGCCTTTCCGCCCTGCCGCTAAAATATATGAAATACACACATTTTCATTTATACAAATTTCATAACGCCAGAGCTTACCATTATATATAGCCTATATGTTATTCTGATATATGAGCTATATTTTTGTAAAGTTTCATTAAATTTCATTCAGTAGTTTTTGCGTGAAAGAGTAACAAACACACATACATCCATAAAAACTTTCGCGTTTATAATATTAATAAGATATTGATTGATTATATTTTTCGTTAATATATTTTACGCAGCTATTAGTTTGCTAAGTTTAGCCAATAAAATCCGTGACTCCGACTAGAACGTTTGTAGTGTTGATCAACAACTTCTGAAGGCGTTGGAGAACAATCTCGGACGCAAATCAAAATTTCGCAATTCTAGTAATACCAACATATTTGCTTACTTGAAGTGCATTCACTATTTTAGATACGTTTGACGCACGATTCAAACGTTTTACATAACATAACTTGTTGATGTTTTACTTTTTCAAAATAATATTTTTTCATCAGAATCAATAACTGTTGTGTTAACTTATTAGCTCAATTAAATTCAGTTTTTTAATAAGATTAAAATTACACAATGAAGTAATAAGTGTTTTGTTTTTTTGTCAGGAATTGCGTATCATTTTCTTTAAGTGTGAGGGAGATTTATTGTAATTTTTTTTTTCCTTTTGCTTGGTGCAGACATACGTTCCCCCTTTGCCTCATTTTCGACTATTGACATTTAGTGTGTAAGAAAGAGGGGCAGAATTATATGTTTAAGAACAAAACCAAAACAATCAGCGCGTTGACATTTGAAGTTTTTGAATTTTTGGAATTCACTCACTATTCAATATTATATCTATCACGCTTCGATCAATAATCATACGTTAATGTTATCACTATATTGCTGCAGCTCTTTCAAAAGATGAGAATTCGTTCCATACAAAATGTATGAGGAAAAGAATTTTCTTTATAATTTTGTTTTTCGTGAATTTTTCTGATGTTTTAATAGATATTCTGCTATTCGGGGCGGAGACAAATCCAACAAATCAAAGATCATAAAAATGGGTCCAACCGTTTTTGAGTTATAAATGGTGTAACTAACTCGATTTGGTTTCATATATTAAGACATTTTATATAAATGTTATAATTTTGTGGAACAGTATTAAAGGAATTGTAAGTTAAAAGGTATGTTATTATAGCCATCTTGTAGTTAAATTCCGTGCAGTTGAATACATCTACAATCTACGATCTAATAGTGTAAAATCGAAATTTGGAATCAGAAACCATATTTTTTATCAGAATTTCTGCCTTGTAACCGGTGTAACAGGGTAAATATCTACAGCGTAAATTTGAAATACTGTAAAGGACAATAAATCCAAAAATGAGTTAAACATGTAATTTTTCTCTTTCTATCTGCGTCGTTGAAATATTTTTAGGAAAATATGTATGTCCTTTACATTGCATTGCTTCAATGCATTTTAAGAGGATTTTTACTGAAAAAAATAAAAACTGTTATTAAAGAAATAAGTTAAGTATTCTGAAAGTGTCCAATATTATTTTACAATAAAATTTCATAGATATAGGTCTACAAAAACAGGGTATATGATTTTTTGAAAAAATAATTTTTTCTTTTCTCTCTCCTGAACAAATCACATTTTGTCCTTTGCTGCATTTCAAATTTCCGCGATCGATATGTATAATGAGTAGGAAGTGCCTAAAAGTTTTTCTACATTTTTATTTTATTTATTTCAATAATATTTTTATTTATTTCAATAATTCTAATTATTGATTATTGAACTTCTTTCGTTAATATGTTTTCATGTACCGAGTAGATCAGTTCGTCACAAATTACCTTACCATTGTAACAATACAGGATCTAATGCTGAATTATATGCCATAATAAATCGCCTCCATATACTTGGTAATAAATATGTTGTTGATGATGTGATTAATATTGAAAGATTATCAACTTACAAACATTATTTAATAAAAGCTGTTTGTCAGCGCTTCTCTGTTGGATTATAATCAAATATATTTTGAATGTTTATATTCATCATCAATGTTTACTTCTGAAATTTTTAAATTTATTTTCATTACGTAACAATCATGTATTTGAGGTTTTCTTTTACTCCATATTTGTATTTATAATAGCTTACTATTTTTTTTATGCTGTCACATCCATATATACTTTTTAATTTTTGGTCATACGATTTTTTTTTCTTTACTAGGTATATTCTTTATCCATTTCAAATTATTGTAATTCCCATGTAAAAGCCATTAATCGGCGTTAATTCATAATAAATAAGGACTAAGTATTCGTCATTGAATAATATGGATTATATAATATAATTTTGTCTTATTTTAAAAGTAGAATAGTCTTTTTAAGTTCAATAGTTTATGATGGAAATATAGTTGCAATCTGAAAACATTAGTTTTGTTGATTTTGATATTGCAGTAATAAAGTAATAATATATATATTTTTCATAATAACCACAAACGACGCTTGTCGTCAATTTCAATTTCATATTTATATTATGAAGGAAATAAGAGTGTAAGCCGAAAATCACAAAAAATTTCATAAAAATTCCAAGGTATAAATGCCGTGCAACTTTCATTACGCTAGCACACACCGTTCGAGAGTTTTTCATTTCGGGTGTCACACAAACAGATTTCTGCTTTATAGTTTAGATTTTCAACTGGAAGAACGACAGTTGAGATGGTATGGACATATAAGACGGAGACCATCAGACCACACAGTGAGGCAGGCAATGTCTATGGAGCTTCATCGACAGTCATCCAAAGGAAGACCGAAGAACTCCTGGACGACTCAATGTTCCAAAATTCTTCGGAGAAACGGCCTGGATGAAGGCGATACCCAGAACAGAAGATATTACAACCTGAGAACGAGAAGAGCCGACCCCAACAGCCTACCTAGGCAATGAGTTGGGACAGCGCAAAGGAAGAAGAAGTTTAGATTTTCAACTCAGATGCTTATTAAATTCCAGAGAGGAACATCTTGCTAACAGATAGGTATTACGTGAACCCTAATTAGTTACAAGTACACGAATTCAAGAAATCACGTATCAAGAAATTACGCTAAACTTGGGATGTACGTGTGTAAACGTTAAACTCCTGGATAACAGTAATAATTTTACCCCACAGGCTATTTTGTTCGCTTCCGGAACAACTCATATAGGTCTCATAGAAATCTTTTTGGCCTCTTATTATCATGGTGAGAAATATGATCTAAGCGGTGATAGAAAGAGAAAACACCACGCTTTATATTAAAATCTAAAATTTAACCCCAAAATAATAAAAATGTATGCCTTTATGAAACCCCAGTAATCGAATGCATTTTGGATCGCTATTAACCTCTCCAGCTGAACTCTCTCCACTCATCGCCTATTATCAGCTATTATCGCATTGGGAGGGATGGATTCATACGTCCGTCACTACCGGACACATTGGCCCCCGGATTCCTACTCATCCCTCTTACCTTTTTACTTCCCAGAACTACAATTTGGGACGCAAGTATGGGTACCGCCGCCCCGGGAACCATTTATTGGAAAACCAACACCTCTGCTATATGCGGTGGGACGCTACGTTTGGCCCATCAAGTGGTTCGCTACGTTTGGTGACTTAGGAGGGGTGGCCGGGTTCATGGGATAAGATTTGTCCGGGTATTGGCGGCGGATGCGTCTACCCACCAGCTACATGGCAGGCTGGATCGGGAGAGAGGATCGGGTCGAGGGAGTCCCTTTGACTTCTCTAGCCGTACTCTCTCGGAACACCGCCTTGCACCGCAGTGGGAGGGATGGATTCATATGCCCGTCACTCCTGGACAAACTGACCCAGATTCCTACCCAACTCTAATACCCTTTTTTCTTCCCAGAACTTCCTCTCCTTCCTTTCCTAAAAAGAACCTCCACATAGCATCCCCAAAGATGACAGGCCCTGTGGGGAATTATTTTCCTCAAGGCCTCCTGTGTGGAGCTAATGTAAAAAAAAAACTTTCTCTCCCACCTATCCTTAAAAAGACCCTCCACACAGAATCCCTTAAAATGATTTTATTTAGGGAAATTGTTTTCCTAATTACCTTCTGTATGGAGCTATATTAAAAAAAACAATAGTCATAAAACAAAATAATACATATTTAACTTGGCGGTTAAACTAATAAATTCCACCTCGCGCCTTCGCCAAGATGAGACGTTTTAACTCAGAGAGGCTGTTCTAACGAGAGAGAAGGCGCTACCCCAACCCCTGAGATGGACCGTTTATATAATACCAGTTGACGCATTAGGGGAGGCTTTAGGGTTGTGCCTTGCAGAGCTTTTCTCCAGGGGATGCATTTCCTACAACAAATTCTCCTTCTTCTCCCCTTTATATCCGCTCTGTCTAGACAGGGGTTGAGGAAGGACCTAACGAGGTTCACGCAGGGGTGCTTTCACAGGCTTTTAGGGTGAGATTTCAAGTACAATTACGTAAGTATGTATATATTTAGATTGTATAAAAACTTTAAAAAACAGCGTATAACTCACGTGCCAATCTCACATCGAATACGGAATTTTAGCTTGGGGTGATTATTATTTTAGTGCCCTCGACCTTATCATTAAAGCACAAAAACCAGCACTGATACGATCTTCAATACCTTCAACGTCATGGACATAAAACAGCTCTACTCAAGATCCATCTTAGTTAATTTACACAAAAACAATAAAACACTATAAAAAGCTACAGAAATAATACACAATACTCGAGCCAAAAACAAAGAACTTCTCCAAACTTCTTTTTCCGAAACCAACTCTTGGACAAAGATTCTTTAAATACATAGCTTGCAAACTATACAACACACTACCAGCTACGATCAGACAAACTGAGTCCTTAGAATCCTGTCAAATTTAACTCCATAAATAGATTAGACAGAATTTACTTATTTACTTCATCTACTCCAACAATTATAAGATAACTCTCTTTAAAAGATTTACCCAACCTTCCTCTTTCTGTTTTAATTCTGTTCAAATTAATATATATTTTACCTTAAATATTATTGTAACTACGATATTCATTTATATACCTCTACGTCTGTCTCGACCTAGTCCTAGTGAGACAGGCATCGAAAAACCCAATGTAAATATATTTTTTATAGATAAATAAAAAACAAAAAATAATAATATAATCAATGGACCCCTAACAGGGTGAATTACTTTTTAAATTGTGCCGTCGTGCTCAATCCTTAGGCAATTTTGACAAATTACATTTTTTTATAAAAAAGGGCTCGAAGCAAATAGCTTCGTTAAGCCTTCAAAGTCAATTGAAAGAACGTGTTTGGAAATATGAAAATGTAACAAGAGATAAATATTATTAAGCATATAAAAATAACAAAAATACCTCTTTTTGGTCACGATTTTTAACGTAGGAAACTATTGTTAGTTTCATAGCTAAGGTAATTCACAAGATTACAAGGGCAACACAAAAAATAAACCTTATAATTTTTAAATATATAAAGTGAAACATAATTAATATTTTTATTTTATAAAATACTATCGAGTACCAAGAATGCGCTGGGTTTTCAACGCGAAGTTCGGGTTTGAATCTTGCAATCATACATAAAGATAGCAGCCAATAAAATATGCGTTAAGATAAATGAAGATTATATTGGTAGTTCTTACTTAAAATTGACCGAATCGGATAGTGACACCTTAGCTCTGTTGGTAAGACCCAGACTGAGATGGGAAGACGGGTTAAGAGGGGTTGCAGCACAGCTTCTCCAAACAAACTGGAAGTCAGCCGCTGAGGACAGGAGGAGTTGGAGGCGAATGTTGCGGGAGGCCTAGGCCATATGGGCTGTAGCGCCATCGGAGAGAGAGAGAGGGAGATTTCTGTTGTTAGCGCTATGGCCCGGAAAGCTGTAGGTCCTGGGTTCGAGTCCCGGAGGTGTCAATATATTTTCTGATTTTTCCGATTGAGTTTCGCTAAAATTGTTTTTATTTAATATCAGGTACAATTAGAGTTTTTACTCATAAAAGTTAAACATAAAAATAAATAAATTATTTCTCCCTTCGTCTCATTCTGCTCCCGTGTTTCCATTGCACCTTCCCCGTCTTCCACCCTCCCGCAAAATCCCACCGTCTCCCCTCGTTTCCCTCTCGCGTTGCATTCCACCTTCCTTGCCTTCCCCCTTCCGAACCCCCCCCCCCCCCTCCTTCGTTCCCCGCCATCTCCCCCCTTGCCTCGTGGTAGTGCGCACAATAACTCAACGAAGTTTCATCCTAATCGGATGAGTTGTAAAGGAAATAATCTTATAATGCCAGAGCTCACCATTATCTTATATATAAAAATCTTGTGTCACGGTGTTTGTGGTCGCACTCCTCCGAAACGGTTTGACCGATTTTTATGAAAATTTTTATGTATATTTGGTAGATATGAGAATAGGTTTAAAAGTATGTTTTATACCGCTAGATGATTAGAAAAAAAAACTTAATTTTTTTTGACAATTTTTTTAAAAAAGTTTTCTTTATTTTAAATTAAAAAATACCTATAACCCCAAATTTTAACCCCTCTACCCCCACCCTCCCATTTTTTAATCGTGATTTAAGCATTTTTGTATTAACAAATTTAACCGTCTTTCGTATTTCAAACAGAACTAAATTATTTATGTTGTTGAATGGCAGATGGCGCTACGTCCGCCTCATCAAACTTTCATCCACACATGCGCAAGATATTCACGAGAAGCGTCGCGTCATTTTGATATTTCATTCGGCATCATGTTCTCGAGTGGGCAAACCATTGAGCGTATTTGTGTTGGCTAAAGACGGACTGACAAAAAATATCGTACACTCAATTTCTCTTCGAAATTCATATTGATTTTCTTAATTTCATTTTTCTACTTTAGTTGGTGTTTTTTTTGTTTTTATCGGCGGTCATCGTCTACAGCGCTCCATTCCTTTTTCTGTCATAGATCCCATTCCCACACATTTACAATACATTTTTTATTTAACAACCAAAATATTCACTAGAAATAATTTACATGGCAGAACAACGTTTATCGGGTCAGCTCAGTTTTCATCGAAATCAAAAAATAAACGGTTTATAAAAACACAAGGGACAAACAAGCTCAGGTGTCAGAAGTACTCAGAAGTAATGCATATAAAAGTTTAAAATATGATTTTCGATTCTGCTTCCTTTTCCTTTGGCACAATTTGGGAGGCGGGAATGGGTACCGCCGCCCCGGGAACCTTTATTGGATAACCAACACCTCTGCCACAGATCACCCCAAGTGGTTCGCTACGTTTGGTGATTTAGCAGGGGTGCCCGGGTTCATGGGGTGAGGTTTGTCTAGGTCTTGGAGGCGGATGACCAGGACATACTGAACCCCAGATTCCTACCCACCCCTTAAACCCTTTTCCTTCCCAGAACTCTCCTCTCCTTCCTTTCCTTAAAAAAACCCTACACACAGCATCCCCAAAGATGACATAGGCCCTGAGGAAAATTATTTTCCTCAGGGCCTCCTGTGTGGAGCTCATGTAAAAAAAAAAAAAAAAAATAGATTTATTTACAATGAAAACATTGCATTAATTGGCTTAATTTATGTTAAGCAACTAGATTTGAATAGCCAGACCCCTCTTCCCCATTAACATTTTAAAAGTGAAAACTATATAACACAACTATAATAACACAAAGCACGACAAATTCTAAACTGTGAAAATATTGTCAAGCCACACAAACGAACTGCTCTAGTGCCTGAACTGGGTCGATAAACCAAATCTTCAATCTACCCCTTTAAAAAAAAAACGGGGTTGGAAGTTTTTTCAGTTTTATCTCAGAAAACACATCAGAATGTTCGGAAAACACCCCTTAAGGAGCGTCCCTTTTGATCTCCCGTAATATTAACGATTCTGTAAGGGTGGGAAGTGAGATTTAACGGAATATTCCAGAATATTCCCTGGAAGTTATCAACCCTTAGTTACGTAACGTGTTGCCAGGGACCGCTTTGCGTGGGAGATGTGATGTATTCAGGCTCGGAGCTGAGCCGTTCTAAAGAGGAAAACTAGAGACATGAAGTAGTAACGAAAACAATGGTTTAAGTAAGAATTGTGAACATTTTGAGAGAGTTGAGTTTTTAGTGGTACTGGGAGAACTTTTGTGTGATTTAGAACAGTCTACAAGAAGTAGTGTTTTTGATAGTCATCTCAAGGCTTACCGAAATGTAAAGAACATACAACAAATAAATAAAATCAAACAAGTTTAAAAAAAACTTATATTAAGAAGTCAATATTGTATACATATTATAACATACAACTTCAGTAAGAATAGTGGCTCCCTTAGCAGGCACAAAACATGACTCATCAAACAGTATTAATAGCCTTGCGTCTGTCGTACACACTCGATTCACAGATAGATACAAACAGAAGTGCTGCCATCTATATTATTAATACGCCTAAAAAGCTACTTTTGTAATTCGGTTTCGAACTCAAAAATTCGTCAAACGATGGCGCCACTTACGTTGGCAGGTCGCATGAGGACATGTTCCCCTAGGTATAAGAACTTGGATTTGTTGAATTTGAATGTCTCTCCGGATGTGGAAAGATTGACAGTGATACTTAGTTGTCAATAATAGTATCACGCGGCTATATTATATTACATATGACGTCATTGCCTGTCCCGGTGACTAGCAATCACAGGATCACAGAGGAACAGGCTATTTTTGGAACCAGTTCTTAACCATAAAATGGTAACCAACACTAACTGGGTGAAGCCGAACCAAAAGCCGCCCACAGAGCCTAGCAGCAAAAACCTGGAGGAGGTTTTTAACTGCTAGTATCTTTATATTACAATAAAAAAATAAGTAGGTATGTTTTGTAGACTTTTTGTGTACATTATTAACTTTTGCATATTATTGTAGGATTGCCTTTGTTTAGTTGAAAATAGTTTTAATATAAGCAGAGAATCATACATTCCAACGCATAGGTATAATATTTTAGAATTTCCAAATATTTTTTCAATATTGTGGAGTTAAAATTCAATTTTTTGGTGACTCAATCCAATGTTGTATTTGTTTCCTTTCTCGTTTCGTTAAATATTTAAGTTTGTTTATTGACAAAACTATTCATTCATATTTATATTGAATATGTACAGGCGCAAACTTGGTCGAAGGGCGCAAACAATTAATTCATATTTATATTGAATATGTACAGGCGCAAACTTGGTAGAAGGGTGCAAACAATTAATTCATATTTATATTGAATATGTACAGGCGCAAACTTGGTAGAAGGGCGCAAACAATTAATTCGCCTTAATATTGATTATGTACAGGCGCAAACTTGGTCGAAGGGCGCAAACAATTAATTTGCCTTAATATTTATTATACACTAGCAGACCCGGCCACACGTTGCTGAGGCTAACGAAACACAACGCCATTACCCAACCTTTATAAAATCCACACCACCCGATTGCCAGCTGCCCGCTGCCCGCTGCCTGAATTGAATATTTGAATTTCTCGGCTTTTCTCTATTATAATAAGCATGTATTATACATATAAACTAATTAACTCGCCACTTATTATACAATGCTTGCAATGCAACACTGGATATTTGAAAAAGGAAAATCAAATACCTACTTACTCTAGGACATCTATTTTTCAATTTCTTCCGTAGAACGAATTTCAAAAGTGACTAGTACGGCCCGCCAGCCGTTTTAAATCGCACAAAAATATGTTTTCTTTGAACTTTTCGGCTTTTCTCTGATATAATTTACATGTATTATACATATAAACATTCCTCTTCAATCACTCTAGCTATTGGTGAAAACTGTATGAAAATCCGTTGCGTAGTTTAAAAGATTAACGCGCACGTACATTTTGAGTACTTCATTATTTTATACTATGTAATGATGATGATTTATAGCGTATCTTTCAAAAAGTGTTTTAACCTAAAATAATTAAATTGGCGCCATCTGTGAATTCGTAGATTATAACGTTCGTTCCATTTGTAGTACACATAGATTTTTTTTCACTGATCAATATTTTTGTTTACTCAGCCATTCTGGCACAATACATCGTCGTTTTAAAATTATCAAGTGTTAAAAATATCTACATGAAACGTTAACTCTTAATTAGTGGGAAAACCACCACGACACGACACTGTGGTCAACAGTAAACTGTATGAAAGTAGATAATAATTAATACGACGAAGAACTACGATACCACGGATATCGCTTAGATTAGATACTTCATTGTTATTTTCGTTATTTATTTTTGAGGTGTTGTGCCGTGTTGCGCTGCCTCCTTCTGTAACCAACGTTTCGGAGAGCGTTATAGTGTCCAACATCAGGGCAGATTTGTGAATGTGTAATGATGGACACTGTAACGCTGTCTAAAACTTTGGGAAGGAGGTAGCGCAATACGGCATAACACCCCAAAAATAAATAACGAAAATACTTTTGGCCGTGAAAATCTAAAATCATATCTATCATATCAGTGATATCACGAGTAAATCCTTGAAAATGATGGGATTTATACATAGAACATCGAAACATTTAAAAAACCCCAATCCATTATAACCCTATACAACTCATTGGTCAGAAGCAAATTGGAATATGGTAGTGTTATCTGGAACCCACACTACTTAAAATATTCAAAAACTATTGAATATGTACAAAAAAAGAATTCTGAGATTGTTATCATTTAAACATGGACCAAATGCCTTACTCCAATCTTACGAGGAACGACTCCAATATTTTAAGTTTACAACTCTGGAAAAAAGAAGAAAAGTTGCTGACTTAATGAGTCTATACAAAATCATTCATGATAAGCTTGAAACAACTCATTGTCTGAGCAATATTCTTATTAAGGTACCCGATAGACGTAATTTAAGGAGTCAGAACATATTTCATCTTGAATTATTTAAAAACAATATTGCATACTTCAATCCACTGTCCCGAATGTGTCGTCTGTATAATTCCATTGAATGTAACCATATAGACATCTATGCAAATAGTCTCACTTACTTTAAAAGCAAATTAACAATAGACTAACCTAACAAGTAATTGAGAATTGAAAATACTTATATTTGATCTTGAACTCGAATGTGAATGGCTGTTTCTTACTCTATTTGTACTTTACTTTTTTTGTTTTTCTGTTTTTTACATCGTATATCTATATTTTTTATCTTTGTCATCTCTATATTTTATCATCACTATTTTTGTTATCTCTTTTTATACCTCTGTTTATATTTTGCTATTTCTAATTTCTATTAACTTCTATGTATACATAGCGAAAAACAACTATTAAACTGTGCACTGTGAACATTTTTAAGTGGACTATTATCATCTACGCTTTTTACAATGCCAATCTAATGACTTTTTTTTATCTTAATACTCTGTAAATGTTCCAAAACAATAAATAAAATCTCATCTCATTGTTATTTTTTTTTTATATTCTGAGGAAAAAAATCTCTCAAGGACTATATCATCTTTAGGGGCGATGTGTGGAGAGTCTTTTTAGGGAAATGAAGGAGAGAAAATTCTGCGAGGAAAAAGGTAAGCAAAAAACTGGGGATAGTTGTGTCCAGAAGTGACGAAAAAGAATCCATTCCTTTTACTGCGGTGCAAAGCGATGGGTCGAGAGAATCCCCTTGGAGAGTTCAAACGGTCTCCCTTAACCGGTCTCTCCCGATCCGGCCCGCCACACAGTAGATGGACAAAGATAACCGTCGCCTAATACCTAGACAAACCCCTCTAAGTGACCTCTAAGTGATGGCAGGGATGTTGGTTGGGGTAGGGGAACCTGAGTTCATGGGGTGAGGTATGTCTAGGCTTTGGCGCCGGATGCGTTTGCCCACCCACTGTGTGACAGGCCAGATCGGAAGAGATTGGTTAAGGGAGACTTAACCTATCCGGTATCTCTCCACCCATCGTCATGCACCGCAGTGCGTTCGTCAGTCCTAGACACATACCTCTTTCCTTCCTAGAACTTCCTAACCTTCCTACCCCTAAAAATACCTTCCACACAGCATCCCCAAAGATGACATAGGCTCTAAGAGTTTTTTTTTCCTCAGAGCCTCCTGCCTAGCGATTCCACATTTTTGGGAGATCGTTATTGGATAACGGACGTTATATCCTGTCAGATTTGTGCGGTTTTTATGGCTGTTATTTGCTTTTTATATGTACAACGTACATTAAATGAATAAATAATCATGCCTACTTGCATGAATTCGTGTTTAAATCGGTCTAAACTAAAATATGTGACAGTAAATATGTAAAAATCACACAAATCTGACAGGAGATAACGTCATTTATCCAAATACCATCCCACAAAAACTACGGAATCGCTAGACTGTGTGGAGATAATGTAAAAAAAATTAAACTATCAGTAAAAGAGATCATTTAATATTGTTTGTCTATATTTTCTAATAAGAAAACGTACACATACCAAAGTAGTTTATTGCTAAAGTAAATCACCCTTCTTGTAAATTCCACACCAAGCACCTTTGGGACGTTACGACATTCCTCGTTGAACATTGCACAGCGGTGCATACAAATGATAGCATTGCCCGTGCAGTGTCGGTTGCTTAAGAAACCCAAATTGCATTGTTAACTCCCTTCCACTCTCGCTCACATGCTTGTGTTTTATGCACTGTCTAACTCTTGTTATGGGTCTGGCAAAGATAACGTATAAAACATTACCATGTTCTAATTATGTTAATAGCGTAGGTACAGTTCGTAAGTCTTATTATTAAGATAATCCACAATGAAAAGTAATACAAAATCATGCAAAATCACGTGTTTTGGGTTTGAAAATTTGATCGCTTAGAAATATTACGAGAGAAGATGCTTAAGAGGTAATGCGGGCGGCGTTTTTTTCCATACAAACGTATTCCCCGTTTATCTCTTGATTTTGACGCTAGAGCAAATTTTTTTAAATAATATAGACATCGACCACTAGCGTGTCGGTACGTTTTAATTTTTTTGATAATTTACTTCTTATAGAAGTTAGGACCTTCCAAAAATGAATAAAATTGCCTGGTTTAAACGCCGTCAAAAGACGTTCAGTATACAAACTAAACAATGTATTTAAAAAAAAAAGCAATACGTACCAACATAGAATATTTTCTTCTAATACAGTTAGGGAAAAAAAAATTAAAATCGGTCCAGTTTTGGAGAAGAAAAATGGGAAATACAAAACATCGATTTTGACGATTTTATGTACGTATTTTCGGCCCGAACATATCATCATATAATCATGCAGTAAAATAAATCATTAAATTATTTGTGAAGTTACTTTTCAGAATTTTAATTTTTGTTCAAATAAAATATTGAAAAAAATATCCGCGCCCTTGTTTTGTGACGAAAGTACTTCAGTTTTTCTATTTATTTACGGTCTTACAAACTAATATATTTAAAAAAAATTACATTCTTATTTTGCTTAGACATTATTGAAAAATTATAAATACTTACGATAAAAAAATAATTACAAAAAGTACATCATTTTAATAGTTTTATCATCACGAGTTTGAGCATTTTTGAATGTAGGTCTTTATAAAGACCCTTTATCATAGCAAATTTTGAATGAATTAAAATCGATATTAAGTTATTATGTTAAAATGCTGGTATAGAGAATAATTAATCTTTCTCACCGGAACCGCCCTGTACAGTTGCAAGGGTACGATCGCAAGATCATCGTTCGACGAAATTTAAATTCTTGGCCGCTGGTTAATGGCTCTTAAATAAATTACTGCAAGTAGAACATATCTTGGCCTTTGAAATAACTGAGTAATTTTTTGATGAGTCTTTTAATACGTATCTAAAAAATAAAGTATCCGGCCTATAAAAAAGTTCTTTGAAGCGCGAAATCTTCTATTTAAAAAGCCTTTTTCGGATATGGTTTTATTGATAATGTAGCAAATTAACTTTTTTTCAAAATAATCTGAAAACATTTTAATACATATTTGTTTCTAAACTTCATAAAAAAAACATGAATTTTGACGATGTTATTTTTTTTTATTTTTTTTTTTTTTAATTTTTTTTTTTTTTTTTTACAGTGAATACCGCACAAGAATCTCAACTGCTCCCGTCTGGAGCCAGTGAGACTATGGCATCCCCAATTGGGGTATGTTGTGAGCAGTGGCGGCTCGTGACTTTTTGGTGTGCTAGAGTGCTGATATTAAAAAAATGGCATTATTGATGTTGTTGTAGCCGAAAAAAAAATTTTTTTTTTTTTTTTGAAAATCAGTTTTTTGTATGAAAAATTTCAGGTTAGTTTCAGTTTGGTGGTGCGCCGCACCGATTTCCTGAAAAAACTTCATACAAAACACCGATTTTTGAAAAAAAAAAAAAAAAATATTTTTCGCATACGACAACATCCATGATGCCATTTTTTTAATATTAGCACCCTAGCACAACCAAAAGTCACGAGCCGCCACTGGTTGTGAGGCTGAAGGTAGTGGGGAGGGGAAGGAGGTGGGGAAGAGGAAGGTTGGGAAGTACCTGGCTATTCAGATCTGGTCACTAAACACGGCTAAAGCCATTTTCAAGCAACGTTTCAATTCTGAATGGTGGTCTTACACCAGGGCGATACTGATAGTATCTTCCACTCTGGAACATGCCGCAAATATACTATATATTATTTTAAATGAATTAATTGTGAAATAACACAAATTAATCAAATAAAATTTATTTGCGCATGCCGGGTTCGAACCCGCGACCTCCGGAATGTGAGTCAAGAGTCTTAGCCACTGGACTACGGAGGTCGTCAAGTAAATCAAAAGAGGCATTACCTAACTGCGAATTTCACCCTTCTGCGATCTGCAGAAGGACTGAAAACTGTGCGTTGTATAATCACAATTAGTGTTAGTGGTTGTCCATTGTCCAGATTTCGGGCCGAATAGACGTGCCTTCCTCTTCGCGTCGCTTTGTTCCTGTAAAAATATACTTGCGAAATACAAAACACCGTTGTTGGCTATTGGTGGTGGTTTTATTGGTCAACGCCCTAAATTCACTTACTCCGCCCAATTCCGAATGGGTCCAGGACTAGGGGATCGTTTTAAAACGAATTTATAAAAAAATGATGGCAATCGACGAAATTGCTCTTTGAATTGGAATCAAAAATGGAACTTATCGTGTGATGAATTCACACAATCGATAAATTATGTACATGCAACTAACTAACTAACGTAACCTAATGTTTAAGTTTTATCTTAATTTGCCATAGGTCACCCCAAGTGTTTCGCTACGTTTGGTGACTTAGCAGTGGTAGGGATGATTTCACTCGTCCGTCTCTCCTGGACACACTGACCCCCATTTTCCTATCCATATTCGGAATAAAACTGTAAATTTGTATGCACATCAAATCCATGCCGCCCGCCAAACCACCCGCCAAAGATAATGAAATTTATATACCTATTAGAAAGATTGTTTATCCTGTCACTTTTCACAGCTATAAACTTACAAATCGATTGATTTTTTTTGTACATAACATTTATGATGTTGTTTTAAACATTCAAACAACACTAGTTTATAGCACACCTAAAAAAACATCTAAAATGTTATGGATAAAAAAACAGTCACTTAAAAATATTAACCAAAAAAATTCATTTAATTCGATTGTAGAAATAACATTGTTCAAAGCTTACGATAACAGTTAATACTTATTTTCTTTGTGTTTGCTAGCTTTCGAATAGCAAATGAAATGGCTAATGGCTAATATCTAATGACCCTACATGTTCTTTCATACGATTCGATTAAAATAATTTCTATTTAATTGATTGCGTCTATTCGTAGTTCTACGTGTATATTTTGACATGTGTCATGCAGTAAGCGGTTTGAAGCGGTGACGAGCGGTTAAGTATTTTTATAATATGTACTTAGATACCTAAAAAAACACGTTTTTGGATTGGTGTTGGTATAACGGATTAGTATACTATGATAACTAGATACTATAAAAGGTAAACAAACAAAAATGCTTAGAAATAAAGTGCTGCCGGCATATTAATTAATGATTTGTGTGATAATGATTATTTATATTAGTTTTATTTCCCGGCCTTGCTCGAGATTTTCACACTGTTGTTCTTGTTTGTTACAAATGTATATATAATTTTAAATATTTTGATGCATGGAATAGGTATCTACTCATTTTTTATACAATAACTTCACACAAGAGGACTTGAGGAAAATAAGTCCCCTCAGGGATGCCGTGTGGAGGGTCTTTTAGGAAAGGAAGGAGAAGAAGTTCTGGGAAGGAAATAAGTAGGAGGGGTAGGTAGAAATCTGGAGTTCAGTGTGTTCAGGACTGACGGACGTATGAATCAATCCCTCCCACTGCGGGTAAGGCGATGTTTCTAGTCCTGCTAGAGAGGTCTACAGGTCTTCCTCAACCAGTCTCTCCCGATCCGGCCTGCCACCCAGTTGGTGCGCAGACGCATAATTCGCCAAGGATCGGACAAACCCCACCCCATGAGCCTGGGCATCTCTGCTAAGTCACCAAACGTAGCGGACCACTTGGGGTGACCTATGGCAGAGGTCACAGACGTGTTGGTAATCCAATAAATGTTTCCCGGGGCGGCGGTACCCATACCCGCCTCGTGGAGGGTATTTTTAGGAAAGAAAGGAGAGGAAGTTCTGGGAAAGAAAACGGTGTGAATCTGGAGGTCAGTGTGTCCAGGAGTGACGAAAGTATGCATCTATCCATCCCACCGCGGTGCCAGACGATGTTCTTGCTGAAGAGGACAAAAAATCTCTCTCAACCAGGCACGCCACGCAGCTGGCGGGCAGATGCATACACTGCTGCCAAGATTCGGATAAAACTCACCCCATTAGCCAGGGCACCTCTGCTAAGTCACCAAACGTAGCGAACCACTTTGGGTGACCTGTGGCTTAGGTGTTGGTGATCCAATAAATGGCGGTACCCGTACCCGCCTCCCAAATTGAAGATAAACCGATACCTTCTGATTATCATTCGCTCTTATTGCATAAATGAAAAAATGGCTAGTCTAGGCGACAGATAAGCAACATTAAAATCTCAATAGCTCACGATGGAAATGTGTTTTACGCCCCGAATGACGTGGAATGACGTGCAAATTCAAGTTAGGAAAACATTTTTAACACCAGCATTTCAGTTTCACCAGTTTGGCAAGAGGGTTATGTTTAGATATTTTATCCAGAGGGTTTGACAGTTTACAGTTCTTGCAATAATTATCTCGCTTAGGGGAAAAGCAGGCGGACGGAACGAACGTTGAAACCGGAATGTTTTGTTGTTTTTTCAAATATCCCGCAAACAGATTTTCGGTTAGTATAATTTCAGTAACCTGCAGCATAAAAACAAACTTAAAATGCGCCGCAAAATTAAAGTACGCCTATAAAAATAATTCAGCCATAAAACTTCTCTTGATTAAATAATATAAAGTCGTCCTATAAAAGGTTTCCAATTTTCTCGAAATAAAAACTCCCGCCCGAGCGAGAATATCATCGTTGTGGATTTGTTTTCTTCGTATATTTGAATATACTCCGTATATTTAAGGCCCATAACTTCTAAGGTATTGGATAACCGCTTGATCGTAAATAAACGTTTATCTGCGACAGTTTTTTTTGCAAAATCACTAAAAGCAAAAGGTATTTTTGAGATCATCCGATGCTTTGGCGAATTAATTATGGTAGATAATATCTTTGGTATAACAGGAGAATCAAGTGGTGTGCGGACCGGAGAGGATGTGTTTATATTTCTCCTGGTTCCTTTTTCAATTAACTATCGTTTTGTTCGTGTTACAAATCTGAAATTTCTCATACACGCGCGTTGTAATCTGCAAAATATAATACAGTTCGCGGAATAATTTTATGTCTCTCGGATCGGAAATTATGTTCGTTTTAAGTTTATGATATTATTCAATCGTAACACAGAATAAAATGGACTCATCCGGATAATTCAAGTGATGCAAGCAGTGCGTAGGGTTTGAGTGAACTTCATAAAAAATAAGAGAGTTTTGGGTAAAAAAAGGGTCGTAGTGATACTTAAAGATCTGGATTCATAACATAGCTGCACCACTTGAACGCGTGTGATTTATGATTTATTTCATCACTGGGTACCGGGAGAAGTCATAGCTTCAACCAACTAGCTTACAGGATCACATAACAGAGATAAGATCTTTTCAATTTATTAATATGTTAACATTTAATCGAATTGTTGGCATACACCAAGAAATATCTACTCCACTTACAGAATTGTTCATGTTTCTTGTTTTAAATATGTTTTTATTCATTTCGTTTCACATGAATGTCTTGTAAAATAAACCATTTTGATTTCCTGGTTGGGTTTTTGTTTTGTTTAGGTATTTGATGGATACTACAATGGGAGAAGGTCTGAGAAGGAATCTTTGCAATATTATTTTGTAGAATGTTTATCTTGAGATATTCCACGACAAAAACAAGTCAATTTACTCGCATCTATCGAATGCATCTCGATCTACGCTTTTTGAAAATTCGTTTCCCCTCTGGCGTGCACACGATAAACAAATATTTTTTTTTTGTCTTAATTGCTAACAGGTTTTTGGTTTTTAGGTTTTTACAGGTTTTTGGTTTCAGACAAAATCTGAAAAAAGTTCTTTTCAATTACCTACACCTTCGTATTTATCTCAAATGTTAATTAAGTCGGGTTATTACACTTCAGGTGAGTTCCTCTGTTCTCTTTGGGATTATCTGATTTGAATATTCAAGAAGACGACAGAAGATACAAAAAGAAACAAGAAGAGCAAAATCAGGAAGAGGCTAGAAGATGCACGAAAAGACAAATGCCTCCACAAGTCAAGAAAAGTCAAAATGATGCAAGAAGACACCTGCAGGAACTAGAAGAACCAAGAAGGTGCAAGAAAAATTAGGATAGCCAAGAAAAACCAAGAATAATAATAATAACATAACATTTGAATAGCGAAGTTTTGTGATATTTCACTTCAAGCGAAATGAAGCAAGACGAAGCAAGTTGAAGCCAGAAGAAGAGGCTAGTAGAAGCAAGTACTTGTAAGCAGATACTATAGTAGATTAAAGCAAGAAAATGACAGAACTTAGAAAACAACACTCAATCAAAATATTAATTCTTGCACATCCTAGTTCGAGTATTGGCATAATAGGTTGCCATGTATAAAACTCGATTAAATTCCGCAAAAAGTCGCAAGAAACACCAAGAGCAGCCAAGAAGGAGCGAGAAGAGATAAGAAGAAGCAAGAAGAGACAAGAAAATACTCGAAGAAACACTAAGATACAAGAAAAGGTGAAAAATCAATAGAAGGTACAATAAAAAGGCGAGGTAAGAAGAGCCAATAATAATAATAATTGGATAATTTGTTGATCGCCATTTTTGTGAAAAATCACCTCAAGGGTGCTTTACAATTCATTATGAATTCTAAGGCTCTATCTCATTCTATTATTTACAAATATTAGAAGATAAGAGACAAGAGGTAGCAAGCAGAACCGGAAAGTGACGAGAAGATCCAAGAAGAGCCAAAAAGAGACAAGAACATTCAAGACGAAACAAGAAAAGATGAGAATATTAGAGAAAAGATAATCGGAGACAAGACAAGCTGAGACAAAACTAGGTAAGAAGATTAGAAGATATAAGAAGAGACGAGAACATCCAAGAAGAAGCAGGAAGAGTCAAGAAGAGACAATAATACACAAGAAGCTGCAAGGAGAGTCAAGAAGAGCTGAGAAGAGGCAAAAAGATCTTAAGAAGCAAGAAGAAGTCAGAAGAGACAGGAAGGGACAAGTAAAGCAAGGAAGAGATTAGAAGAGCCAGGCAGGGTCGAGCAGAGCCAAGAAGAATCCAGAAGATCCAAGAAGAGATGAGAAGATAAAAGAAGATACTAGAAGATCCTAGAAAAACCAAGAAGAGACAAGAAAATTCTAGAAGAACAAAGAAGAGGCAAGAACAGCCAAGGAGGGGCGGGAGGAGCTAGAAGAGGTAAAAAGAGCCAAGAACATTCAAGAAGAAACAAGAAGACACGAGAATATTCGAGAAGAGATAAGCCGAGAAGAGATGAGAAGAGCCGAGATGAGAAGGCAAGAATCAAGAAGAGGCAAGAAGATCCAAGAAGTGCCGAGAAGAGGCAAGAAGAAGGAAGATACAAACAAAAAGAAAGTATTACGCTCAATCCATTCCTTTATTCCTGACCATCCTAAATTCCAATATTGGCTTATTAGGTTGCCATGTATACCGGTCGATTTAACTCCAACCTCCTTCCCATCCGCAGAGCATGTGTTCCAAGTCCTAACAAAACAGTGCCCCCTGGTGTACCGGTCTCACCGGGACAGGAGTACTCCTGGCTGGGGTGGTACAATCGTATCGTATCGTATCGTATCGTAGATAATATCTTTGGTATAACAAGGTTCCATCTGTTGCAGTAATGTCATGCGATAATGAACTCTAAAGTAGCTTTCATAAATTAATAATAAATTCCGATCCAACCAATTCATTCCGTTCGATCTTTGAGAAACTAAACTAACTAACTAACTAACTAACCATCACGCCGTTTCCCCGCAGGGGTAGGCAGAGAGGACGGACCGCCAAACAACTCGGTCTTGGCACACACTCTTTGCCTCACTCACATTCATAAATCGTCTCATACATTCTCTTCTATTATTCTGACTTTTGACATGGCCCGACTCAAGTATCTGATTAGCTCCATGTTATACTCGGGCGTCCCCGACTTCTTCTACCATTCACATTCGCGTCGTATATTCTTCTTACACTACTTTCTTCGTTCATTCGCTCTACATGCCCAAACCATCTGAGGGTCCCTTTCTTAATCTATCTCATTATGCTTACATCAGCCTAACATTCTTTGCGGATGTCCACATTTCTCACATGATCACACATTGTTTTACCACACATCCGTCTCAGGGATCTCATTTCATCAGCATTCAGCTTACTTTCATCCTTCCTCTGCCAGTTCCATGCCTCACTGCCATACATCAGGGTAGGTACCAGGACTCCATTGTAGACTGCTAGCTTAGCTTTTTTTGACAGTTTTTTATTAGCGCCAACGACGTTCAGTCCACCATTAATGGAGTTACCGGCATTCACCCTTCTTTCAATATCTCTATCAGCCTTCCCATCTCTCGTAAACATTCTACCCAGATAAACAAACTCATCCACCTGCTCCAAGTATTCATCATTCACAACTATGTTGCATACTGTTTTCGTACTCTCTCTTTCAAACACCATGACTTTAGACTTACTTACATTCATCATTAACGTATTCTTCGTTCATCCTAGATACGAGAGACTGTAGATCTTCCATAGTGTTAGAAATCAGCGCCGCATCATCAGCATACAACAGGCAACATACTTTCAGATTACTCAATTTCGCGCCAAATCCCACCTCTTTCAATTCATGTATAGATTGAATAACCATGGTGACATTACGCAGCCTTGTTTGACACCTTTTGTGATGTCAAACCACCCCGTAAAACCACCCTTCACCCTAACACACGCAACGCTTCCCTCGTACAGAGACGCAATTGCCTGTATGAGATTTGTATTCACTCCATACTTGGACAACACCTTCCATAGCTTTTTCCTGTCGACTCGGTCGTATGCTTTTTGTGGATCTACAAAGGCGCAGAAAAGTTTCTGGTTTTTCGCCAGAAACTTCTCAGTGAGCATACGCAAGGAGAAAATCTGGTCCATGTATCCCCTTCCACTCATTGAGAAACTAAAGTGGTTGAAATAAGATGAAAGACCTGATTAACTAAATGAACTCCCGTTTAGTGTAAAAAAATAAATGCGGACTGCCAATGCTTGTTTAGGTTAATATTTCAGTCCAATATTGCCAATTTATTAATATTTTTCCGTAGATAATTGTTTGGCGTTTGACGTTTCGTACTGTGAATTCATAAAAACACCTCCAGTGTAGCCAGCGTATATCGATTTCTTTTTTATTCTCTGTCAATATCGGTTCGGTTGTCAACGATGAAACCGTGCTCGGGACATCGTTATAAATTCGTCGGAAGTTACACCTATCGATACCGTATAGTAAAGTTATCGGTTTCACTGTGCTAGAGCCCCTGATATACTTACTTACTCCGAACATTTCAATGGAGTATTTTACAAATGAGCTAAAGAAAATAAAAAAATTTGTTCCCCCAAGGATTTTGCGTTATTTGAATATTTATGATTATTTTATTATATCTACACTAGCTTTTGCCCCTGGCTTCGCTCGCATAGTATTAGGGGGGTTCCCACTCCGCCTCCTCCACCTTCCGTATCCCCACTCCACTCCCCCCTCCCTCTCCCCCCACCTTCCTCCTCCTCACTCCCCCCCTCCCACAATCGCCCCCCTCCATAACCATTACATTCATTTTTCAAACAGCTCGCGTGCCACCTATTAAAGCGTAACAATCAAACACACGCAGTTTCGCATTTATAATATTAATATAGATTAGTATTTTATACGTATTTATATGAATTTTAACTATCAAAGGTATCTCTATAGTAACCTAAACAAATAACAAAAAATGTCAGCGCACGTCAAATAATTACTTATACGAGTAAGTTACCAAGCAACGCTTTGCTTTACGTCCGGACAATAAACGAATAGTAAATAATTTCATAACGCCAGAGCTTACCAATATATACAGCGTATATTACTCGCAAATAATGTAGCTTTCTATTAGTGAAAGAATTTTTAAAGTCCATTCGGTATTTTTTGCGTGAAAGAGTAACAAACATACATGCATCCATACATCCAAATACAAACTTTCGCCTTTATAATATTAGTAGGATTCAAATAGCTATTTGATATTATCATGATTGGAAAATGGTTTGATAAGTAAACTGAAAAAAATGTGTTTTTATGTTGATTGGCTCTCGCAAATTATTATTAAACCTATAGTGTAGGTATTTACTTACGTACTTTGTTTGAAAAAATGGTATTGAAAGTGAACCTGTGACCTTTAGGACAGAAGAAAGGAACGTATCAATACGATACGAAATTCTGTTCTCAGATACAAGATACTGTTTCACAATTTCGAAAATCTAACGTGAAAATGCGTATTCGATGGCGTGTTTAATAGCTGAGATAACTAAATAATTGTTATTCAAGAACGTCAAATTAGTGGTTCTAAGTAGAAAATGTTTTGAAATTAACACTGCGTGAGTCAGATCTTGTTGCAATGGTTGTAACATTTCTCTGCAAAAATGCACTATTCTTTTTGTTTGACCTCGTTCCTATCAAATGGCAATTCTCAACCAAGTTGTTCCCAGGACAAGGCTATCAGGTTCTACCGCCTTTATCAGCACTGCCTTTATTTCACGTGACGGCGTTGTTTTGTTGAATCTGGAGCACTGATTATTGTCAGAGACTAGTGACAAAGATATTAATCGACCGATGCAAGTCTCGTTGTAAAAAGGGAAATCTTTAATAACACCTCTTTGTTGAACAAGTCGTAAACTTTTCTTTACAACACTCTTTTTAAGGCACACCTCACAACAATGCTCTTGTCCGTACAGTTTAAAGACAAGGGAACTACGAGTATATTGCCACCCGCTTGGGTAATCTATACATATATATAAAAACGAAATTCTTTTTTCTTGGTCACGCCATAGCTTCAGAACGATTTTACATATATTATATCATTCATCTTTAAAAAAATTCTAATTCTTTATAGAAGGTTCTCACCGAAAGAAAATTGCGCAGAAAATTGGATTATTTCTGAAAACTTAACGACTGCTTTTAACTTCGCACGTTTGACAGTTCGCTCGTTTGACGTTTCGCACATTGTTGGAGGGGGGTTAGCGGGATGGGGTAGCGGGAGTGGGAAGGCGGGGAAGGAGGAAGGTGAACGTGGGAGGGGAAGGGGACGCGGGAGGGGAACGGAGACGCAGGGGAAAGGACATGCAGGGAGAAACCATTTATTTCTTTGAATATGGCATTGCAACGCATGCCGAGAACCAGCTAGTGTAATAATTATTAGCAATGAGGGTAAAGGTCTTTTGACCTCTCCAGCCGGATTCTCTCGCACACTCTCCTTACACCGCAGTTGGGGGGGGGGGGGGGGGTTAATTTTTTCATCACTTTTAATGACTTTTTGAAGTAGGTATTGCATGTTGCATGATTCTGAGTTGGATTTCTACGTCCGTCACTCCTGGACACTTTGACCACATTGACACAGATTCCTACCCACCCCTCGTACCTTTTTCCTTTCCAGATTCTCGTCCCCCCCTTTACTTAAAAAGACACCCCACACAGCATCAAATAAGACGTTGTAGGTCCTGGGGTATTTTTTTTCCTCGGAAACTCCTGTATTGAGCTAATGTAAAAAAAAACTGAAACGCATAGCACCATCATCATCATTACGCTTGACAGCTGGTCACAATTTTATCAAAATCAGAATCGGTAAATCTTCCCTCATGAGGCCTTCAGGGAATCAAGGAAGAGTGAGAGGAGAGATGAGGCCCTCTTCCCCCGTGGAGAGAGAGGAGTGGAGAGGAGAGATGAAACCTGTGGAACCAGAAGACATAACCCCATATCCATTGATAACCCTGGTGAACTTTGTAAAAGGAATAGGGTTACTGCTAAAGGGGTGAGGTAAAATAGGAGATAGGCCTATGGCCTAAGTGCTTACGGGAAGTATACGTAAACCGTCTTCGCTCTATAATAAAAAAGAAACGGTTCTTTTTAAGTTGCCATTTAACCGGGACCGTTCAAATGTCAAAAATTCAGAATGGTATTGATCGCCACGATGAAGTTTGAAACACCTCTCAACCTTGGTGAAGAAAATAATTCTGTTCGGTCAAGGAAATGAGAGAGATAGCAAAGCATGCAGAAATTTACAAAATTTTCTAAACATTTGTAATATTTCATTATATTTTCGATCTGAATGTCACAAGGCGGACCCCGAGCAGTTGCCTGCCGCCCAGGCTGTTGCCACGCCACTGGTTGCGTGACTATTATGGGGAAAATCCCATATAATAAATAGTTGAGTCTCTAAACTACCACTCTCGGTGAAACCCACTCACGTTTCAGTTTTACGGCCAAAGGTATTATTTGGAAATTTGTGGTAAAGTCAGGTATTGGAAATATTTGTTTTTTAATGGCGTAAAAAACTTAAGGGCGTTCAGGGTCAGGTTTTTTAGAGTGGTATTTACACGTATGGGTGTGGGAATTATGGTATTCCCACAAATATTGTACAAATAATATAAAGAAGAAAATGGAAACTAACAGAAAATTCAAACCAACATTTGAAATTATTTTTTCCAAGATTGTATGCCTGGGATTAAAGAAATATTTTCGCACTTGAATATCTATATCGATCATCCTTATGCAAATGAGTGTCGTGACTAATTTTGGATTATTATGCCGTTATACGTTTCCTTATTCCTTAGTCAACGTTTACAAGGTGTCCATCATTGCCCAATTGGAGTATGCCATAGTTCCAGTGAGAAACTGAAGATCGTGGAGAGGGGAATGATAAGGGGTAGAGGAAGGTGAGGAAGTACCTGGCTATTAAGATCTGGTCACCAAACACGGCAAAAGCCATTTCAAACATTGTTTCGATTCTGAATGTTGGTCTTTTACCAGGGCGATACTGAGAGGAAATCACTATATGTCAATCAAATCAATCACCCACTGCAAATACAGTATATGTTAAAGAGGGATAAGGCTCTCGACTACGGAGAACGTAGAATACGGAGACCAAACACTTTCCGTGTAATTGTAATTTTTACAAACTATTTAATACGTTATAGCCTTTGGGCGTAATAAATAGTACTTAACCCAGAATTTATAGCTCCACGTAAACACTAATCATAAGAACTACTTAAAATCATTAATTTAGAAGTTTATTGGCTGTACGTTTTTAGTGGTGACCGGACAGTTGGCCCCCTAAAAATATAATAATTATTAAAATATAATTTTTTTTGTTCATTATTTACCAATTTCAAACCTAAAACTGACTTCAAAAATACCTTTAATCATACGTTGGTCTATACCAACGTATGATTAAAGGTATCTATATATCAGACGACTTTCTTTAGTGCCGATTTTTTGTACTTGTATTATGCTGGTAAATGCAGTAACTATATAAACAAGTAGTTTTATCCTTAATGTATTTGAATGTAAATATGTTTTATATATATGTTTGTTATTCGGTGGACATCTTCTCTGCACACCCCTTCCATTATGCTTAGTTATATCTTGGAAGGCGGGTGTGGGTACCGCTGCCCCGGGAACCATTTATTGGATAACCAATTCCTCTGCCATAGGTCACTACGGTGGTTCTCTACGTTTGGTGACTTAGAGAGGTGCCCGTGTTAATGGGGTGAGGTTTGTCAGGGTTTGGCGGCCGATGTGTCTGCCCACTGCTGCGTGGCAATCAAGTTGGTTGGTTGTCAATCAAACTGGTTGAGGAGATCTTTTAACCTCTCCAGGCAGAATCTCTCGAGTCAACTCTTTGCACCGCAGTTGAAGGGATGGATTCATACGTCCGTCACTCTTGGACACACTGATTCCCACCTACCCACTCCTCACACCCTATTTCCTTTCCAGAACTTACTCTTCTTCCTTTCCTTAAAAAAACTCTCCACACAGCATTCCCTAAGATGTTATAGGCCCTAAGGGAAGCTATTTTTCTCAAGGCCTCCTCAGCGTGGAGCTAATGTCAATTTTTTTGTTGTGTAAGTAGGCATATTGTATATAAGGGTCTAACTGTCGGGGATCAACTGTCATGGAATCGTTTTAGTTATCATTATTGTAAGTTAAGCGGGAGTACGTACTAATAACAAAATAATTACATTTTGGAAATTCTGACTTGTATTTTAGTGCGCACTCGAAATAATGCTCACTTTATCAATAAAGTAAATGACGAAATCAATATTTTACCGATTTCAAAGACTCAATCAGGTCTGATTACGACTAAGAGGGACCGAAATGACAATCTAGTTTCCTTCAACATTGAAGTACCCACCACTGTCCCACCCCGGTATAGGCAACTTATGGTCGCCCCTTCGGAGTTCTCGCAAGAATCTAATTTTTTTGAATAAATGGCTCTACTTTTAATGTAACGAATCTAGACCTTCAATGTCCCCTCATACTGTGTTAGGTGGCGGTATGCGGGCGCGCCTACAGGACTGTACTGTAATGGTCAATCTCTACAATTCTAAAGCCCATGGAGGTGTCAATGCAAAAGCAGTGAGCCTCATGGACAGTCGAACAAGTTGTTAGTAACATCAACAAAAAAATAAAGTAATCAAAATGACAGCAGCCGTCATGAGTAATTAGCTCATGACAGCGGGAGACATGACCATACATAATCCGGCGGGCGGCACCGAGCACTGTATGTTAAAAAGAAGGAAACAAGTAAAATAACATATATACAGATAAGAACCGGTGTCACCGCAACCTGGCTGCCGGCAGTCCCCGAGACAGTGAAGGAGGCTGATTGTCCGGCCTCCCCACAACCGGCAGCGTCGTCCTTAAGCCAGCTAGCCGGTGGTGCCTAGACGACAGTAAGTGGAAAACATGAAGAAGACCCTAGGGAGAGAAGCGTCGGGTCGCCGGAGGCGGGACGGACAGCTTTCGGATGTCGTTCAGCCTTCTCCCCAGCCTCTTCATGTCACGGGGTGTGGCGCGGCAAACAGGTGCAGCTCCACCAGTTCTAGATGACTGGCCATGGTACGTAGGCGGGGACACGGTCCAGGGTCCAACCCCTTATATGGGGAGAAGGACGGTACAAAAACGAACAACGGAGTTCAGTTCTCATAGTACAGCATAACTGAAAAGAAATGTATATGTATATGCGTAGAAAACCGCAAAACATAAAAAAATAAATAAACAAGAGCGTGTGGGAGTCATCGCTAGGCGTTTAATTGCACCAAATAACGAAAAATAAATCATAAGCATGTAAAGTAAAGAAAACATAAAATAAACATGAGCGTTGAATAACGCAGGGCCTGTGTAATCCAGAAAAAAATAAACATAAAAATGTAAAAGCATAAAAAACATAAAATATAAATGCAAACAATAAACATAAAAATGAAAAAAATAAATAAATAAAACTGTACATCCTGGGCAGAGTTTGTAAAAGAATAGAAGCAAGAAAAGTCAGTGGTAAGTCAGGAACAAGTACACCTGGTGTCAAAATCTACTAATCAGCGACTCTAAGCTCAGGCCATCTCTCAACCCAGATCCTTGTAAAGTTCCTCAGGCACTCGAAATTCGTCTTGTTCGAAACCAGATCAGTGTTCCACACTGGTCTGATTGGTACGTCCAAACCATCGAGCATTTCCTCTCTTGCGTCCGTCATTATCTCACACTGCCACAGAATGTGCTCCGCCGACTGGTTCGTGCACCCGCAGGCGCAGTTGGGGTGAGGGGACAGGGAGAGGGCATGAAGTCTCCCCCTGAATTCCCCGTGGCCGGATAGAAGCTGGGTGATGTGGTGGTCCAACTTGAGAAAGACCCCTTCCATTCTGACTTTAACTGATGGGAAGAAGGAGAAAGTCCATCTTCCCTTATTCGTTCTATCCCAACGGACCTGCCACTCCTGGAGCGACAGATCCCTCATTTGACGAAGCAGCCCAGGGAGAGTCCCCGGCCCGCCCGGTGTCAGAACAACGCCTAGGTGAGTGGCCGGGGTTCCTCTGGTTAATTTCTGCTTAGTGAGCACTTCCCTGATTTCCAGATCGATTGGCAAAATGCCAGCCAAAACGGGTAAAGCGTCCGAAGCAACGGTTCTATACGTACCAGAGAGTGCCAGCAAGGGGGTTCGTTGGCCTCGCCTGAGAGCTAAGAGAATCAGCGAATTGTCCAGGCGGTGCTCCCACACAGAGGCGGCATACGAGACTTGCGCCACGTACACGCACCTATATAGTGTTCGCAGAGCCGGATTACGCAATCCCCACTCAGCTGTGGAGAGTCTCCTCAGCTTCAAGAAGAGAGCCTGGGCCTTGCTGGATACTTCTTTGACGTGAGCCAGAAAAGAGGACGATCGATCTAGAGTAACTCCTAAATATTTCACTGTTTCAAAAAAGCGGATGTTAGAATCTCCCATTCTGATGGTAGGATTTCTTGCTCTACTAAGAGAGCCCTTCATCAGGAGGCCCTTGGTCTTGTGGGGAGCGAAGGTCATCTTGTTTCTTTCACCCCAGTCCAGGAACATCTGCAAACCTTCACTGCCTTTACTCTCCACTTCCTTTCTGCTGTCCCCAGCGACCAGATACAACTTATCATCAGCGTAGTCGACAGCGATACATCCTTCAGGCAAGGGTAACCTGGAGGAGTCGTCAAAGGAGATGTTCCACAGGTCGGGTCCAAGGATGGAGCCCTGCGGGCATCCCATGTCGGCTTCCCTCTGGATACAAAACTCACCGAAACTGATCGTAATGGTACGATCAGAGAGGTAGTCATCGATGGCTTGGAACAGTAAGTTGGAACACCGCCTGTTTTTAACCTTTGTACGTATCATTGCCCACCAGGCGTGATCGAAGGCACCAGTAATATCGAGGAATATTGCAACTACATACCTCTTTGGGCAAGCCTTCACCCATTCAAGCGCATACGACAGGGCGTGCACCGTGGATTTCCCGGGGACGAAACCGAACTGGAGGTCACTGGCCGGGGACAAGGTTTGACGGAGCCGCTCCCTCAGTAATTTCTCCAGGATCTTGCCTAAAACGGGAAGCAGCGTTATCGGCCGGCAGGCCTTGATGTCGGTGAGTGGTTTATCGTTCCCCTTAGGTATAATCCGGAGCACGCCACGCTTCCACTCAGAGGGGAAAACTCCCCTCCTCAAGCACGTGTTCATCACCTGGAAGAGCTCCTCCTTGGCGTGGACCCAAACTTGCTTCGCTATTACGCCATTGAGCCTGTCATGCCCTGGTGCCTTCTTAGGACCCAAACCCTTAATTATCACATCAATTTCTGCCTTAGTGACTCTAATGAAGTTATCCTCTTGGGCGAGGACTCTAGGTGGCAGCCGTGACAGATTTCTTATCTGTTTATGGTGGTCACTTTCCCCAATTACTGATTCTACAGGAACTAACTCACCCAATAGTGTTTCGAGTGTGGAGGCCACATCCACTGTCTCAGCGTTCCTCCCATCTGTTATCCCAATTACTGTTGACAAATATCGGTCAGAACCTTTCCCGGATTTTTCAATCGCGCTGTGGATTTCCCACGGGTTGGCGTTACCCACGTTTTTAACCCAATTATGCCAAGCAGCTCGTTTCGCTAGGAGAACAGCCCGTTTGAAGGCCGACCTGGCAGATCTGAGGCCCGCCTGAAGTGCAACCGTCTCCTCCTCCGTACAGCCGCCACTCCTGGACAGCCCCAGCGCCCTGTAGGCCCTCTTGTAGGCCCCCTTCAGCGAAGTCAGCTCAGGTGACCACCACGGCGTCCTAATACTAGTCTTTGGGTTTAATCTTCCCAAAGACGAGTTGGCAGCAGATACAACCGCCCTATTGAAAAAATTCCCCAAATTATCCGGATCAGTAGCTGCTACGTGGTGAAAATCCCTTAGCGTATCTCGTAGCGCTTCCCCAAAGTTATCCCAGTTCGCCCTAGTGGTGTTGAAGTTCCAGGAGGATCTTGGAGCTTCAGTTTTATTTACACCAACCGTAAAAGTGATTAACCTATGATCCGAATTTATTGCGCACTCATGGACTGTCCACTTTGAAATCCTGGTCGCAACAGATCCAGAGCAAAGAGTTAGATCAATGTTGCTCTCACCATGTATGTTCGAAAAGGTACAAAAAGAACTCTGTTCATTAATAATGCTAAGACCTTGCGCGGCAATCAGGTCCTCAACGGCGTCTGAACGTTCCGTCCTACGATCACTAGTATCGAACCATAATGGTGAGCGTGCGTTAAAGTCACCTCCGATAACTATGTTACGGCCTTTAAGCGCGTTGAGCGCGCGCGTCAGACTCAGGATGTGGGGTCCAACCGGGTTCCCAAATTTAAAGTAAACTGAGATCAAGAAGATCTCAGTATCGCCAAATCTAATACATACACAGGTTTGGTACTCATCAGAAAAACCAGCCAGAAGGAGGGGACTGATCAAGGAGGTGTTGATCAGGACTCCCGCCCCTGGAGAGCGGCCAACTTCGAGTACCGCACCCGGAAAATTAATTGGGGTCTTACCTTCCCAGGTGTACTGTTCCTGAATGAGCAAAATGTCAATGTTGAGGTCAGACATGACCCTCAGCACCTCCAGCGTGGCCATCCGGGATCTCTGGAGGTTAATCTGACCTAGGGAGAGGGGATTAGGACGAGCTATAATCAGTCATACGGAAGGCTGCTTCCACTGCTGCTTTTTGGGCCGGGCAGTTCCTATCACCCGTCGGGTGATCCGCCGGCTTCTTAAAGCGCGTACAAGTAGCGCAGACAGCGGGATGTGCCTTCTTGGGGCAAGTCTCAAGGTCGTGCCCCAAAGCGGCGCAGTGGCGGCACGTTACTTGGTCTTGAGAGCAACTCTTCGATATGTGACCATATTGGTGACATTTGAAGCAACGAGTGGCTCCTGTATAATCCCGTACGCGGCAAGCAGTCCAGCCAAGGAAGCACATCCCGCTGTCCAGTAGTACCTTTCTGGCGGCCGGATGGCACGTCAGAACCATATTCATGGTCGGATTATCCCTCTTCCCAAAGAGGGAGACCCGCCTCATCGTACGAAGATGGTCTTCCATACTTAGGGTTGTCTGCCCATCAAGGTTGTTGCTGTATATCTCCGTGAATAGGGCTTGGTCCGATGCTGGTTCCCCCTTCGGAACATTGTACACGACGATTTTAGGCAAACGTCCCAATGGGGTGACCATTTTAAGGCCGCTGGCTGCCAGTTTGGATCCAGCCTTTAAGATGTTATCTAGGTCCTTCTTCCCTTTCGCTTGAAGGGCCATGCCTGCGCCTTTAATCTTCCTAGTCCGTACGATTTGAAAGTCATCTACCCTTGGGTTGATGACCTTTTCGAGGTCTTTCTGGGTACCTTCCGATGTTTTCCCTTCAGGAGCATCCGGATAGACGAGAATAGTCAATGGTTTAGGAGGGATGGGGCGTTCATAACCATTAATTAAGACTTTCTTTGAGTTCGGCAAGCCGGCAGCAGCACTTGCATAGGATCTCAATTGAGGTTCCTGGATTACTGGTGGGCGCACCTTAATAACAGAGTCCAGCTTCTGGTTCAAGCTGGACTGGGCGTTAAGCATTTGGTCGATAGTGGAGCTCTTGGTGGTCATAGTATTTAGATCCAGCATCAAGTTAGTAATATCATTCATTAAGTCGTCCAAAATAACGTTGAGGGCACTCTTGTCAGCCTTATTCAATTTATTCGTACCGTCCATGACAATCATACGTATTTTATGGCACTTCTCCATAGCTGGTATCACCCTTTTTGAGGATTCTACAAGACTCTTCAGGCTATTAGGAGAGTCAAGCCGTTGTCTCTTCTTACTTCCTTGGATGGGGGTTGGGGGGTGAATGCCGATAATGGCTGCCCCACTGGTGCCAGGTATTGGTACGCCTGTCTCAACGTGTATAACGCGCTCAACCTCCATTTCCGAGTCCGTATCGGAACCAAGGTCGGTAGTTTTGACTTTGTCGGTAGTCTTTCTTAGCTTCCTTCTACTCTTGAGAGGATCCCCCTCGGTCAAGGACTTGCTGAGGGCCTCTATCGTTGAGGAAATCGTCTGTTTCCAAGCTTCTGAGGATTTCCCCGGGTCGGGACCGGCGCCATCCGACTCGCCTTCCGAAACTGGGTCGGATCCCATTTTAGAAAATTTTCCCTAAAAAAAGGGAAAATTCCCTCAAAATTCCCCAAAAATGGGGAAAAAATGGAAAAAAGTATCACTAGACGCGGAATTTTATTCTGCGTCGAAAGGGAATGTTAACAGCACAAAAAAGTAACGTTGATGCACTGTTTTTTTAGAAAAAACAGCAAAAAAAAAACAGTTTTTGGACAAAAGTACCAAAATATACACTAAAATTCGTCCTTTTCTGGGTACCGAGGTACCATTAGACGCAGGAAAATTTTCCGCTTCGAGTAGCACCTGTAATGTCTCAAAAAAATACAAATTGACGCAGGATTGCACAAAAAACAATTGTTAAGAACCACGAGGAACTCTGTGGAAGCCTCTAGAAGTTTTAGTAACGTGGCAATATTAAAAACACATAAAACACCCCCAAGATCAACACGGATCCTAGGTATCCGGGTGTCACTAGACCCGGAAGAAAATTCCGCGTCGAATAGTATTAGTCTCGTCACAAAAAAACTTAAAAGTAGGTACAAATAACACAAAAAACACTTTTAAAAAAGTTGAAATATTAAAATGTATTTTAAATGCACTAATTTAGTCTATTTTGAACGGGTTTTTTTATACACATATAGTTTTATAAACTACACCTGGTATCGACAATGGATACCACGAGATATGGCGTTGTCGCCCACAACGATTGAAGTTTTGTTTTTACACAGTTTTTACACTAAAATAGTAACTATTTTTTAAATTATGAAAAAAAAAATACAATAGGCTTATAGCCCTTAAAGAACTGCACCGGGGGGTGAAATTTTTTTTTTCTAAACTTCGCGATTGACCGAGTTATTGACGGAAAATCGGGGAGCTGAAAATGTTTATGCTCTTCGCACGGGAGCGAGGAACTTTTCCTTCAACAGAAGCAATCTACCCAACAAGCTTTCCATTGATATGCTTGGTGTAGCTTTAAGAGACCAGCTCATGTACGGGAACTCCATCGAAGCCAAAGTTAAGTTATCCTCTTAGGAACTGGACGTATGTATGTGCAGGGTCCGCTGATACTTTAATAGTACACAATTGCTGAGCCTGTACAAATCGTAAGTGCGCCTACTGTACTGTTGAATTTGGCATCCACCTCTTGTTTGGAGCCCCAAAAACCAGCAAAAACGGGCAATCCGTTTGAAAGATTTCCCTAGCCTAACAAGAGGATTGCAATCTTTAGAGCACGCTCGTTAGGTAAGTGTTTCTTCTACCGGTATAACATTGATCCCTTCAGCACCCGTGCGTAGTCGGGAAACACGTCAAACGCACGCTCAACATATGTACACGGTTCACATTTGTGCCACGAGAATGGGTCGTTTCTATAACTCGTTCTTGAGGTCAAAAATAACGACTCGGCTGTGGAACGATTTTGCCTCCGTGTTTCCTCCCTCCTACAATATGGGTCTCTTCAAGACCCATGTTCACTACATCCTCTCCTAAATTAGATCGTCCACACAACATCTTTAAATCATTTTATTAAATTAAGACAATATTAGCGAAACTTAATAGAAAATCTGGAAACAGAAAAATCAGAAAAAGATACGGTCACATCTGGGACTCGAACTCAGGACCTTCGACTTTCCGGGCCGCAACTCTACCAACTGAGCTAATGTGTCCCTATCCGATCGGTCGTTTTTAACTGTATCATACTGCAATCACTATCTACAAATCGATTATTGCTCCACATTTTAATTATTGCTCAACTATCCTTTTTCTATGTAACGAACGAGAACAAAATAAGTTTCAAATTCTCCAAAACAGGGCAATGAGAATAATACTACGGCGAAATAGATTTTCAAAAGGAAACAAAATGTTAAATGAACTGAATTGGCTAACCGTGAAACAGATGCTAAACTTGAATACGATGATATTTATACATAAAATAATTAACAACATTTTACCAAAATACTTTTCAAATAAAATTAAAATCAACAAGGACATTCACAGACATAACACAAGAGCGTGCAAAGAAATCAGGCTTCAAAAAAAAGGACAAGGGGGATACGCAGAACAGTTTACTGTACAAAGGGATGAAGTTATATAACAAGCTACCACACCAATTGGAAAGTTCAAGACGTATTGTAGGAGCTACATAAAACTACATAAAATTTAGACATGATTTTAGATTTTCACGGCCAAAAGTATTTTTGTTATTTGTTTTTGGGGTGTTATGCCGTGTTGCGCTCCCTCCTCCTTTAGCCAACGTTTCGGACAGCGTTACAGTGTCCATCATTATCACACATCTGCCCTGATGTTATTTGTTTTTGGGGTGTTATGCCGTGTTGCGCTACCTCCTCCTTTAGCCAACGTTTCGGACAGCGTTACAGTGTCCATCATCATCACACATCTGCCCTGATGATGGACACTGTAACGCTGTCCGAAACGTTGGCTAAAGGAGGAGGTAGCGCAACACGGCATAATACCCCAAAAACAAATAACAAAAATACATAAAATTTGGTTTGCAATACGAAATATTATAATTAATTAGAAAATTGTAAACTTAAATGTACAAATTACTAAAATAAAATTAATAAATAAAATAAAATAAGATTAAGAACTACCAACATTACCTTCATATTCCTAACGCATATTTTATTGGCTGCTATCTTTACTCATGGCCTCCTGTGTGTAGTTAAATTACATTTAGCAAGAAGTACTAGTCACCCCTGTGTGAGAAGAAAGAGCCATTAATTGACTTTTCATTGTTTTATAACACAATCTTAAACCATTGTCACCACAGGAAGCATTAAACTTTCAGCTAAAAGATGGAGTATAATCCAGGCTACATTTCCGCAATATTCTATACTATCTAACTTGGTACTACTTCCACAGCCTTAATCAAGGGTGCGAGGGAATAACCATCCATTATAAACTTAATTACACAGAAAATAGAAGCCTTCGGTGTATTATGAAGACAAATTAAGGGATGTTTAAAAAAGTTCCGACCAGGAACGTGCCACAATATAAAGTTCCGATTTTCGTAATTTTTCAAACGAAAATATTTTTCATATCAGTGAAGATTTTTAAAATGAAACAAATAACACAATTTTTCTGTATTGTTAAACTAAATACGAAGGTTACTTTTTAGAAGAAGTTATTCTTCTAAAAAGTCTTTTTATTAGGTAGCTTTTTTTTGTACACGAGCTCCACACAGGAGGCCCTGAGGAAAATAATTTCCCTCAGGGCCTATGCCATCTTTAGGGATGCTGTGTGGAGGTTTTTTTTTTAAGGAAATTAAGGAGAGGAGAGTTCTGAGAAGGAAGAGGGTTTAAGGGGTGGGTAGGAATCTGGGGTTCAGTGTGTCTTGGTCATCCGCCTCCAAGACCTAGACAAACCTCACCCCATGAACCCGGGCACCCCTGCTAAATCACCAAACGTAGCGAACCACTAACTAACTAACTAGCACAAATTCGTGCAAAATTACGGGATAGTCTGAATGGCCTTCGTGATCGAGGGTAAGGTTTTCGATTAGCTATTCAAAGGTCGCCGGTTCAAATCCCGGCGTGCGCAAGTAAATTTTATTTGATTAATTTGTGTTATTTCGCAATATGATAATTTAAAAATAATATAAGGCATATATGCGGCACGTTCCAGAATGGAAGATACTCTCAGTATAGTAAATTCTGGTCCCAGGCGGAGCCAGTGAGATTATGGCATCATTATATATACTACTAGCTGACCCGGACAGGCGTTGCTGTGGCTAATGAATCAGAACGCCATCCACTGGATGGCAACCCAACCTAGATAACAAAGTATTGTGTCTATAAATTAACTCACACCGCCATCTGTTAGAAACTTATGGAACTTACAAATAATTACAAAGAATTGTCCTGTAACAAACAGCATTTAATTCGCAATATTAAATATTCAGGTCAATAATCGAGATAAAAACTATCATATCTTTTAAGTAGGATCAAATAACATACAGTAAGCCAAATTTCATTAAAATCGGTTAAGTAGTTTCGGAGTTTTTTTTTTTTTCACATGAGCTCCACACAGGAGGCCCTGGGTAAAATGATTTCCCTCAGGGCCTATGTCATCTTTGGGGATGATGTGTGGAGGGTTATTTTAAGGAAAGGAAGGAGAGAAGAGTTCTGGGAAAGAAAAGGGTTTAAGGGGTGGGTAGGAATCTGGGGTTCAGTGTGTCTTGGTCATCCGCCTCCAAGACCTAGACAAACCTCACCCCATGAACCCGGGCACCCCTGCTAAATCACCAAACGTAGCGAACCACTTGGGGTGGCCCATGGCAGAGGTGTTGGTTATCCAATAAAGGTTCCCGGGGCGGCGGCACCCATTCCCGCCTCCCAAATAGACGGGAATGGGTAAAATTTATCTCAAACTAACATCGTGACGCGAGATTTTTATGTATAACTAAATGGGTTACCCGACTTCACTCAGGACAACATTCGGGAGTGTTCTGGAATGTTGTTCCCGATTTCCTATTCCCGAACATTCCACAACATATGCGCTCCTTCCAGAACTTTCTAGAACTCTATCGAACCTTCTAGAACTTTCCGGAAGACTATTCTAGAAATTTCAAGAGGGCGAAACTTCCAGCCCTTATATCTTCAAAAGCACGCCCTTTAGGTAAAAACCGGAACCGTCATCCTGGAGGGGGATGGAGATCTACCACACAATATAATTCCTCGATTCTGTGTTTTTGAAATTCCAAAAAAACGTGAGACGCACGTTTTTTTCGATTTTCTTTTATAGTCAGTGGACATCTTCAATTTATCTTTAAATAAATACAAAATACTGTTACTGAAGCAGTTCAGTTAGGTACAATAAATACTATATATTTCGTTAAATACCTGTAATATTTCTTTGTTAAAGAAATATATAGTATTTATAAAAATAAAAATTATAAAAATATTCAAAAAATTTATCATAAATATATCACAAGAAGTCACACCAGCAAGGAACTTGTGGTCCCAGGGAGCAATACGACAAAGTATCAAAAAACATGTACATATCTTGGACCAAAAATATATAATAAAATTCCCCTAGAATTAAATATTAAAGCTTGCAAAATGTCCCACGTCAGTTCAATAATAACAAAATGGTTGATTGGCTTAGGTAGGGTGGAATCTGAAAACTATTAAATAATGTCACTTAAAATTTTACATGGCCTATTAACGGCACATTTAGTAAAAATTTAGTACGTATATTATTTAAATAAAAAATAAAAATAAAACGTTTTTCTTTTCTTTTTCTTTTTTTGTTACAGAATAAATTTTATGGCATTTTTATTAATGTATATTTAATTTAAAAAATTAAAATGAACATTTTGTTAAAAAAAAATTTTTTTTTTGCATTCTCACCAGCATTTGGTTCCTTAGAACGGGCAATCTGCCTAGCTAGGAACTAATATCGACCCACAAGACATAATAACACTTGTACACATTTTATAGTTATTTTTCAATGTTATTATAATGTTATTTTTGCCATACAAATGTATCAAATGTAATGTTATAAATAAATAAAATATATTATTTAATCATAGTGTGATTTGTAAATTTCATACTTTTGTAAAAGCCCCGTAAAAGGGCGTAAATAAATAAATAAATAATATATATATATATATATATATATATGTTATGGTTAAGGTTTTCACGGGTGTAAGATGTAAAACACTTTTCTCGGTTTACCCGCGTAACGTAGTCCTGAGAAGGACTTTTTAACTCCTGACGTTTCGGACAGATCACACTGTCCATCTTCAGAGGCCTTATGTCTTTAGCTTTTGTCTCAAACTGATAGCTTTCGCATGTCTGTTCGGTCCAGAATCCAAGACTCAAGTCACTCACTTGAGTCTTGGATTCTGGACCGAACAGACATGCGAAAGCTATCAGTTTGAGACAAAAGCTAAAGACATAAGGCCTCTGAAGATGGACAGTGTGATCTGTCCGAAACGTCAGGAGTTAAAAAGTCCTTCTCAGGACTACGTTAAGCGGGTAAACCGAGAAAAGTGTTTTACATATATATATATATATATATATATTGATTATTATTATAAACAAATGTCTTGTTCTCTTTCATATTTTCGTTTACATTATTATTTTTATCTTCTTCTTCAATAAAATAAAATTTATTTGTGCATGCAAAGATTTCAACCCACCACCATCGGATTCGTTGCCAAAGTTCGTAACCACTCGACCACAGAGGCCGTCAAGTAAATAAGTATTACGCAATGAAATTAGACAATAATGAGAGTCCTTGAGACATTTCTTACACACCTGCTTCTCTTAACCGACAAATCTCGAGGTCTTTCGACCACAATATAAATTCCTCAGCCGAGAATAACAATATTCCGGGTATCACGTAGCCAACAGCAGCCTGGCGTGACTTATTTTTATTCCCCACTCCTCAAATCCAATAAACTCTTCCTCACACCCCATTCCCTACATCCTCGGGCTTGTGGGAAAAATGGGGAAATTGACAGATAAGCTTTGACACACAGTTTTATTACGTGAAAATGGCTCCTTCAGGCCCGACTTCCCGCATTTCTTCCGATTTATTACATATTTTCCTTAATCCTTTAACGCTCTTAAAAAAACATATGTATTTATCAACAATTCACCGCAAAAACATATGAAAGACTGGATCAAACAACAAGGTATTCATTTTACTCAAAAGATTATAACACCTAACCAAACATAACCCAACCCAAACATTTAAGAAATAAATAAAAAAAAATTGTTTCGGCACCGAAAATATCACCACAATAATATTATTTATACCAATGGCGGGGGGTCTATAGAAAAATATACCTTCCTGTTTATCAAGAAAATTATTATTTGTGTATAAACCTGAATACATATCCTACCTGAAAAAACATCAATCAAAAGGTATTTTCAAAGAAATAATGACATTTATACTACTCCAATTATTTAATTTTTAACGCCGTTTTACATTTGGTTTACTGTAATAAAGTAGGCTACATTCATGAAAAAAAAGTAGAATCGACGATGAAGGTTAAAATCGCATCGCAAAGGGTTGAAATTCCAGAGTTAGGATAGGTCTCCGGAGCATTTTTCCTTTTTGCATTTTAACGATGAATAATTTGGGAGGCGGGAATGGGTACCGCCGTCCCGGGAACCTTTATTGGATAACCAACACCTCTACCATAGGTCACCCCAAGTGGTTCGCTACGTTTGGTGATTTAGCAGGGGTGCCCGGGTTCATGGGGTGAGGTTAACCTAGGTCTTGGAGATGGATGACCAAGACACACTGAACCCCAGATTCCTACCCACCCCTTAAACCCTTTCCTTCCCAGATCTCTCCTCTCCTTCCTTTCCTTAAAAAAACCCTCCACACAGCATCCCCAAAAAAATGAAAATATATTTTATACTTTTGTTATTCGGCGGTACATTATCTCTGCACAACCCTTCGGGGTCACTTGGTTACATTTTGTGTAATTAGGTATAACGTTATTTTCCTAAGACTGCAAATCCATACTAATATTATAAACGCGAAAGTGCGTATATTTGTTTGTTACGCTTTCACGCCTAAACCACTAAACCGATTTTAAAAATTCTTTCACCAATAGAAAGCTACGTTATCAGCGAGTAACATAGGCTGTATATAATGGTTAACTCTGGCGTTATGAAATTTGTATAAATGAAGTGTTTCATATATTTTAGCGGCAGGGGAGGGGGAGGAAAGGCAGGGGGAAGGTGAGGTTCGCGGAGAGGGAAGAGACGAGGGCGGGAAAGGGCATTGCGACGCGTGCCGGGTAACAGCTGGTTGTATAGAAGTACACCGTGGAACCAACAGTCAGGGCTGGGCAAAATACATGCTTTGCTGTAATTGAAATACAAATTACAAAATACTTTTTCGCATGTATTTAAAATACGAAATACAAAATACTTTCAGGTCGTGTATTTGAAATACAAAATACAGTATTTTAACCATTTTTTAATTTCAAATACAAAATACAAATTACAAAATACATTTGGTTTTGGTATAACCTTTGGTTGCAATAAATTGTCGTAAGTGCCCATATCTAAGGGTGCGTTTCCATAGAAGCAAAGCTGAGCAGAGTGAAACAGAGACGTGCTAAAATTGACTAATCATATTGCTCAGGAGACACATCTCGTCTCCGCTCCACTTGTAAAGTTTTGTGGTATAGGACTTAGGTGTTAGATTATAATAATAATAATTATTATAAGACAAGCTAGTTCCCTGCATGCGTTGCAATGCCATATTCAAAGAAATAAATTGTTTCTCTCTGCATGTCCTTTCCCGTGCGTCCACGTTACCCTAACGCATTCATTTCCCCTCTTGCATTCCCCTTCCACCTTCCCTGCCTACCCTCTCCCCTCTCCCGCTCCCCCCATCGCGCCAACCCCCTCCCGCGTTCCATATATTTAGTCCCAGTACATTCAGTTTTCAAACAACTCGCGTGCCAGCTATTACAATTTTTTTATTCAAATTTTCATTTTTCACATATTACAAATATTCATTTTTCTATATTATAAGAACAATCAATCAAATCTGGTACCTACCTTAGGTACCTATTTAAAATATCTATGATTTAAAAAATCCATAGGCAATTATTTTGTTACAAAAAAAAAACAGCTGCCTGCTAAATTCAATTTCATCAAACGCGCAAACTGTCAGACGTGCGAAGTTAAAATAGTCGTAAAGTTTTCTGAAATTATCCAATTTTCTGCGTTATTTTCTTAATTTTTCTTTCCGTAAGAGCCTTTTATAAAGAATTAGAAAATTAAAAAAAAAAGAATGAAATACTCGTAGGTAAAGTCATTCTGAAGTAAAGTCATTCTAAGGAAAACAAGGATTCATTTTTATATATAAATGGATGACATTTGTATAGCGCAATTTTGTGTTATTTCACTTCTCTGCTCTTCTCTACAGTAATTAACTTTAAAATAATCTAGTAATCAGTCAAATTATTCCTATAGTGCTTGATCTAATACTACGATCAAAAATGTACAATACAAAGCAATGAAAAGTATAATATAATATGATACAAAATGTACAATAACAGTGCTATTATAGCACAGGACAATAATAATAACTAGCTTGACGTAAAAAAAATGTACAGTACATTATAAAGCAAAGATAAGGGGGCATAAATTAATTACGTGAGCAGTTTTTCTTCAAAATTAGACTCCCCCCGCCCCTTGGTGAGATAAATTTGGGCCACTTCGTTTATTCTTTTCAAGTAACGTAAGATTTTGCTGGACCCTCCCCCTTTTTTTGAGCTCACGTAATTAATGTATGCCCCCTAAGAGACCTACAAATAATCATTAGTAAGAGTGCTATAGCAAAGGACAATAATACAGGATTCTAGCGTTTATAGTCTATGTATTATCTATGTGTGTTTATTTTTCATGATCGTTATGAAGATCGCTAAATGTATTTGAAAATGTATTTTGAAGCCATAAGTATTTGAAATACAAATTACCTCAGCAGCATGTAATTGAAATACCAATTACAAAATACATTTTTAGGAAGTAATTGAAACACTATTTTAATAATAATAATATTTCAAATACGTATTTCAATTACAAGTATTTCATATACTGCCCAGCCCTGCCAACAGTTATCATGGAACCGTTTTAATATATTAGAAAATCAATGCGAAAACCTCACGAGAACAAGCATTTTGTCATTACTGGGATTTGAACATCGGAACCTTCCGGACAAAGGACAAATGCTCTAAACCCGTGGTCGTCAAATTGCGGCCCGCGGCGGATTATTTTTAAATGTATCTTTTTCAAGAACTATACTATATGTTTTTTTGCAGCCCGCACAAATATCTGCCGTTTTCTTTGTAAATAATTTTTTTTCTTGTACAATAAATAATACTATGCGGCCCGCACAAACATTTACCGTTTTCTTTTTAACTATATTTTTTTTCATGTACGAGTACAATTATACTATCCGTTTTTTTGCGGCCCGCACAAATATCTGCCGTTTTCTTTTAAAATTAATTATATTATCCGTTTTTTTAACAATTAATTATATTATCGTTTGAGACTTTCAGGGGGGCAGTAGAAGACCCAGAGAAAATTGGAGGGAGTAGAGATGGCACAGTGAGGTTGTAGGTAGGTAAAAAAATGGTCTAAAAAAGGCAAAAAACACACCCATCACGTACTAATAAAGCAAAATAAACTTTAATATTGGTTAATTTCTGTTATTGTAAGTATTGTAATCATTTTTATCACGATAAACAATAGGGTACAACCCCCCCCCCCCCCCCGAAAGCATAAGTGTGCGGCCCGCGGTGATACCTCACATTGTCCTCTGTGGCCCTTGACCAGAAAAGTGTGACGACCGCTGCTCTAAACTCTTTACCTCGGAGCTACCTACTGAACTTGGTAAACTTTGATTCATTCACATTCATGCATCGTCCCAAAAACACTCCTGTTAGTTATAACCACTCACACCTGACCCAAAGTATTTCATTCACTGTCTTCCAGGGACGACCCAAATATCTTTTTCCAATCACTCGCGCGACACTCGCTTTTAAAAGGAAATTGAACGCTAGAAAATCCTTTTTGGTAGGAGTTATTTCAGTACTCGGATTGGAAGTGAAAATAATTCATCTTTATCAGTTTTAAGGCTTAGATCAAACGAGGAGGATTCTTCTTATATTTTACCGACCCCATGACATGACCCCACTCAAGAGCATTTGAAATTTGGCGTAAGGTCTTCAAACTTCATCAGATAAGACGACATAATATATAATACGATTGCTATAACTAGATGTTGAATATAAATTGCTTTCCTGGCGTAATTTAAGGTTACGTTTAAAAAAATCATTATCTACTCTATCATAGATGACGCAAGTTTAATTATTTTAGAAAAAAAATACTTTTTGCAAGTTGTGCTTTAAAATATTAAGATGAATTAATTGTTTGTGCAAATTTATTTTTTTATTTTTTATATGAATACCGCACAAGAGTCTCAACTGCTCCCGTCTGGAGCCAGTGAGACTATGGCATCCCCAATTGGGGTATGTTGTGAGGCTAAAGGTAGTGGGGAGGGGAAGGAGATGGGAAAGAGGAAGGTGGGAAGTACCTGGCTATTCAGATCTGGCCACTAAACACGGCTAAAGCCATTTCAAGCAACGTTTCAATTCTGAATGGTGGTCTTAGACCAGGGCGATACTGAGAGTATCTTCCACTCTGGAACGTGCCGAAAATATGTTATATATTATTTTAAATGAATAAATTGTGAAATAACACAAATTAATCAAATAAAATTTATTTATAAAGGGATTCGATCCCGCGACCTTCGGAATGGGAGTCAAGAACCTTACCACTGGACTACGCCGGCCGTCATGCACATACGCAAAATGAATATGAATAGTTTCATTGATAAAGAAACTCAAATCTTTCAAGAAAGGTTGCAAACACAATATTAAATTGAATTACAATTTGGGAGGAACCATTGATTGGATTACACCTCTGTTATAGGTCACCACAAGTGGTTCGATGCGTTTGGTGACTTAGCAGGGGTGCTCGGGTTCATGGGGTGGCGTTTGTCAGGAACTCGGCGGCGGATTCGACTGCCCATCAATTGCGTGTCAGGCCAGATCGGAAGAGTCTGGCTGAGGGAAAACTTTTGATTTCTCCTGCAAGGCTCTTTCACTGCAGTGGGAGGGATGCAATCATTCGTCCGTCACTCCTGGACACACTGACCCCCAGATTCCTACCCACCCCTCATACATTTTTTCTTCTCAGAACATCCTATTCTTCCTTTACTAAAGATACACTCCAGCTTGCATGATGGAATTATTTTCTTCAGGGTCTCCTGAGTTGAGCTATTGTAAAAAAATCACCGTTGCAATATTGTATTTGCAAGCATTTCTTAAAAGATTTTAGCCTGTGTACGGAAAAAAAACTATTCATATTGCTTGTATACGGGCGCAAACAAAGATATTGAAATATAATAGATGTGCTATCTGCAGTTTTTACTAGGCGAGACTGCGTTTCCGGGTATCGCCGATATTGTTTTCCAATTAACAAATAAACTGAATGAACGAAAAATTAACGAATAAACCAAACGAACGAACTCGTTCCGTATTCGAACTATATTGTTAACCAATACTAATGCACACCTTCAAAAAAATCAACGAAATGAACAAATTATTTTCGTATGCAAACTTCCCTGTTTAGGTCGTAGTCCACCGACAGTTGCGCGGACATCATAGCATATCTCTTTTGTATTTGAATATCTTGGGCGCAAACAATTATTTCATCTTAATATTTTAAAGCATAATTTGCAAAAGTGTTTTCTTTTAGTTTATGAATGCTTTTAAGTATCACCTAAGCCTGAAGGCTTTATCACAGACTCAACTTCCTTAAAATTCTATAATGTGTTCCAAGGAAAATCCCAAAATATTTCAATTTAATCTTCAAATTTGTCATCACCGAAAAAATGTATTTATCGCAGAATATTTAGGTTCGTACGCTGTTGGTAGAAAATTAATTTATTTGAGATGCCGAGCTGAAGAAATATCGATTAAGAACTTTTCGTTTTCGTTCGCCGAAGTACTCGGCCGAATAAATTAAATACGTATTTGGAGTTGTGCTAATTTAGGTTCGTCGCGTGACGACCAAAGGTTTTTCTTCGGACAGAGTATAAATAAAGTTAACCCACTAAACAAAAAAGGTCATAAAGAACCTCCTTAACCCCCCTCTCCACGTAGAAAGAACTTTTTTTCAAATCCATTTTGTAAAGAAAACTATTTTCTCAAAGTAATACAAAATAACGAATATGTTCGGAGGTTTGTTCAAAGTTTTTTTCACGTTTTCCAATTACGCACATGTTTCGAGGTTGAAAGAAACAAAAACACATTATATTTCCCAGCTGATTAAAGAAAACATTTTTGTAAAAGTTTATTTTGTTTTCGCTAAGTACTCGTATATATATTTTTAGCTTATGTTTTTGAGCTACATCAAATTACGTGTAGAGAATAAGTGATACTTGGTTTGTACAAACAAACACTTTATTCATATAATATTATTTTTATAGGAATCAAAAACTTTATATACCTTTATAATTATAGAAATCTAAATGTCTTTAAGGGGTAGGTATTTATATAGAACGCAAGTTGGCTTTTAAAAGCTTTTTTTAACAAAAATTCCGAAAATTTAACAATGCTAAATAACTGCCAAAATTGAATAGTTTTTTTTGTATTTCTTGGGTATTAAGAGCGTTTAACCAGCCAGCGGCCGAAAATCCACATTTCATCGAAAGTTGTTCTTACGATTGTGCAGGGCGGTTACAATGATAAAGGTTAATTTTTCTCCGTACCAGCTTTTTAAAATTATAACTCAATATCGATTTTATTTCATTCAAAATTTGCTTTAATTTATACCTATATCCAAAAATGCTGAAAGGCGTGATGATAAAACTATAAAATAATATACTTTTTGTATTTATTTTTTGATTATAAGTATTTCAAATTTTTCAATAATGTCTAAGTTTAATAAGAATGTTAAAAAAAATCTGAAGTATATTAGTCTGTAAGTGCGCAAATAAATACACAAACGGACCAATTTTCGTCAAGAAATACATGTACGTATATATTTTGGAATGATTTTATTTAAATTAAAATTGATATTCTAAAACATGCGATACCCAGATAATGTATTGATTTATTTTACTGCAAGATTATATATATGATTTGAAATGGGTGTGGAACAAAATCTTTTTTGAAAATTTAAATCTGCCAACGACCTATGGTATAACCTTATTATACCAAAAATAAACATTTTTTATGAAAATTTATTACATGCGAATGCTAGATAAAAGAACAATCTTTCGAAATCCATTTATAATTTTTTGTGGAAAAGAGTCAATACGTCTAAAATCTGATTTAAAAATGACATATTTCTGGTTTTTTCTGGTTGCCTCTTAACCATTTAACAAATTGTAGACATTTTGTTTTGAAAAGTTTTACTTTCCATGTTGTTACTTAAATTTTAATTTATCTGCTACCGGTTTCGACATATTTGTGTCATTCACTAGCAAACTTAAAACTAACTTAAATTTGATATAAGTACAGAAATGATTACATTGGATTAGGTGGGGGGTAGTGGGAGGGGTGATTTTGGGGAGGGGGAGAACGATGGGAGGAGTCAACATAACATGGGAACATTGTCAATAAGGGTGATTTACTAAATTAATACTCAAATAAAAATAACATGTATTTATTTTTGGATGTTTAAATTTGTTATTTTCTTTGTTGAAACTATGGCCTATATCTTTTTTATTTCTTACGACTTTATATCCGGGTTAAATCTTCCCTACAGGAAAAACTAAACCCTTCCACACACTTTTCCACAAATGATCATCTAGTCAATCCACGCTGTGCAAGTGCACTATATAAGTATAATAAATTCAAAATAATACAAGAATAACATGTCAACCTACCAGAGACCAAATGGGAAAATAATTCACCGACTCCAGATATTTTCATATCAGAGGGTTCAGCTCGGTAGAACTCCTAGCTGGACCGATATATCCTACTGATCCCTCAATATAAACATTTAAAAAAACTTTCGTAATCCTACATGCATTTAAAATGACTGATTTTTGCATTTTAATGTATAAACTCTTTGACAACTCTAATAAGCCTAAATTTTGAAATTTTATTTTAAATTTTTAAATGTTTAGCAAACTCGGAATAATTTTTATTTCGTAAACAGAGTTCATGTTTCCTGATTCTAATAAATGTCTAGTAGTCATACCTACGTAGATTAATTAAAATTTATGTAACAAATGTACAAGCAGGGCTGGGCAGTATTTGAATTACTTGTAATTGAAATACAAATACGTATTTTGTATTTGTATTTCAATTACTTCCTAAAAATGTATTTTGTAATTGGTATACAATATTATACATCAATTACCTGATGCTGAGGTATTTTGTAATTTGTATTTCTAATACTTATGGCTTAAAAATACATTTTCAATTACATTTAGCGATCTTAATAATGATAATGAAAAACAAACTGACATAGATAATACGTAGACCAAAAACGCTAGAATTCAGAGCAATATATTATGTATGTTAATATTTAGAGTTCGCAAAACGTCCTGTGCTATAATAGTAATGTTATTGTACATTTTCTTTTGTATCATATATATTGTACTTGCCGTTGCTTTGTATTGTACATTTTTAGGTCATACTATTAGATTAATTAGATCCAGCACTATAGGAATAATTTGACTGAATACTGGATTATTTTAGCGCACTTGAAGTGAAATAACACAAAATTGCGCAAATGTCGTGTTATTATAATAATAATTATTATTATCTAACACCTGGGTTCTATACCACAACATTTTACAATTGAAGCGGAGATGAGATGTGTCTTCTGAGCAATATGATTATTCAATTTTTACACGTCTCTGTTTCACACTGCTCAACTTTGCTTCTGTAGAAACGCACCCTTAGATAAGGACACTTCACAATCTATTGCAACCAAAGGTTCTAGCAAAACCGAATGTATTTTGTCATTTGTATTTTGTATTTGAAATAAAAAAAAATGGTTAAAATACTGTATTTTATATTTTGTATTTCAAATACACGACTTGAAAGTATTTCGTATTTTAAATACATGCGAAAAGGTATTTTGTAATTTGTATTTTAGTTACAGCACAGCATGTATTTTGCCCAGCCCTGTGTACAAGGAAAGTAAAACTCTTCAAAACAAAATGAATAATTGTTACTTGTAAAATACAAGCCCCCTTCGTCAATAATTTTTTTCTCTATATTACCTTATTGCATGTCCGCCAAAAGTGACTTAATTATATTAGTTGAGAAATGTTAGATACGTTGTAAGTACATGAAAAGCGTTTTATTACGACAAAAGTGTGATCTGTTTCACGCGACATAAAATCGTTCTTATAATATTTGCCATAAGTACAGAGGAAATGCTTAAGGCCCGGTAGTAAGCATTCAAAAAGAAGAAGAAGGGCAGATATGTAAATACTAATGTTAGAGGGAGCGCGCTAATATAAAAAAACGATAATATTAAGTGAAAATTGTGAAAATTTTTAATGAAACATGACTTGTTTAAAACATAGCAAAAATCTCTCGACAAATGCTTGAGTTGCATTGTGAATTTTTTTATTAACAGAACAAAATGTGTTTTTAATATTTTTTTGAGCATATTTTGTGAATTTTTCTATCGAGGTAATTTCATATAAATTACATTTGCAGCTCTACAAATGTGTAGATACTATCTTCAAAAATAACATAATTTTTTTTAGAAATGTAAAAACTTAAGGTGTTGAAGAGAAATATATTATAAATCTGTAGAAATTCGGTATGCGGGGGCTTACAGCGCAGACAAATCTTTAAATCGCTCTCCGGTATAAATTATTGTCATTTATTGTAATTCTGCTTTGGTTGTATGGAGACGATATGTCATAATTTATTTACACTCGGCTGAGAAAGTGCATTTGTTCAGAGATAGCATTTACTTCCTATGGCTTGAATTGTTATGCTTGTCATGAAAGGCAGATGCCTTAGCCAACTTTGCTACAATGTATTTAAACTGTAGATTAAGAAACCATTGTACCAGTCAGAAGAGGGCCTTAACAAGCAGTAACCGGTTACGGTCACAAATACATGCATTGAAAAAAGGTTTGTATTTGTTTTATTATAATGGAATTCCACTACGAATTGTCGGTATCAAAAATAGAAACAATCAAAAGTTGATTTTTAGAAGATAGAATCGAAGTTAGGTGCCATCCATAAATTACGTCACACCTTAAGGGGGGAGGGGCGGCGGAGGGGAGTAGAGAACTTAACGACTTATGCCACATTAACCGGACACGTACAAATGCTGGTGTCAGGGATCCAATCAGAAGAATGTGCGAATTGTTTAATAAAAACCACAACCTTAAGAATTTCGATACATTTTTTGATACTTATACACTTTTGGTAGAAAATTGAAGGCTGCTTTCCTATAAAAAAAGAAAACTTATATATCATTCACTGTACTTTTTAAGTGCTTCTTTTTAAACAATTTTCGATTCATTATTAATTATGACTTATTTTTAAACATGTATAAACAATGTATTTGAAAATCTTTATTTATCAAGTCAATCAGTGAGAAATAGTTGGGGTGCAGGTGAATTCTTAAGTTATTGTTCATAACAGGTATTGTTTTGTTAATTATTGTCTGTATCTGTGTTTTCTCCTTAAATAAAAAAAAGAAGTGTGACATTTTCATTATTTGTTTCTGGGGTGTTATGCCATCATCGGGACAGATCCGGCAGATCTGGCAGATGTGATACACACATCTGCCGGAATATGATACTTCGACTAAGAACTACCAACATTATCTTCATTTTCTTAACGCACATATTATTGGCTGCGGTCTTTTTATATGATTGCAAGATTCAAACCCGAACTTAGCTCAGTTGGTAGAGCTGTTGCCATGAAAGTTCGAGTTCCAGAGGTGCCAATATCTTTTTTCTGATTTTTCTGTCTCCAGATTTTCGGTTGAGTCTCGCTAATTTTGTCTTCATTTAATTAACCGTTTTATTAGTTTATCCGCTTCTTGGAAAATTCAATATGAAATCACATAAACATAATACGAGTAGCTCTTCCGCTATTTCCTACGGCAGATAAAACTTTTGTTTTTTATTTGTACCTGGGTTGTTTGTGTTTGTTATCAGAAACATTTTATATTTGTTGGATCACTTCTCCGTTGTTAGTGTAACTTTTAATTGGCAATTATCGACAGAGGCAGCAGGATTGCTGGTTGAAGTTTTGCTTCGTTGCTTCTATCAGAAAACAAACGGACTGTTATTCGATTGGTCATAGAAATATGAGTGAATCATCAGGAGATTAGTTCACAGTGAAGAACGATATACTTGATCACGGACATACCGGATCGAATAAAGTGAATGTGTACCGGGATAGTTCAATAAAATCCAAACTTATTAGTTAGTCTATATTTGGAGTGGGTAATATCAATTTACAAGTATGACACACTTCAATAATAGTAAAACAGTACAAAATACTTTTGGGGTATTTAATCCAAAGGAAACTAATTGTTCCCCCAACTGTTCGTCAAACCTTTTAACGAAAGGTTTACGAGTTTTCACTCTGGGTTAGCTAAAAGACTTTCAGTCCTGCCAGAGATTTTTTCTCGAAGATGCGCGGGTAGAACCGAAAGGCAACTTAACTTTTTTCGAGGTGCCACATGATCTTATATCGGTCATCCCAGCTGTGACATCCGAGTGGCGGGGTGAAGATTCTAACAGTATCCCTTGCCCCTAATTAGTATCTAAAGGACGAAACGGGAATGGGTAGGCATTCGAGAACTATCAATGTACGCTCTTTATTTATTTTATTTATTTATTGTTTTGGAACATTTACAGAGTATTAACATAAAAAAGTCATTAGATTAGCATTGCAAAAGCGTAGATGTTAATAGTCCACTTAAAAATGTTCACAGAATGCACAGTTTAATAGTTGTTTTTCGCTATGTATACATAGAAGTTAACAGAAATTAGAAATAGCAAAATATAAACAGAGGTATAAAAAGAGATAACAAAAATAGTGATGATAAAATATAGAGATGACAAAGATAAAAAATATAGATATACGATGTAAGAAACAGAAAAACAAAAATAAGATTAGAATTATTCCTCCATGATTGGAATCATTTCTCGTGGGTTTACGAGTACTTCAGTTTAAATATTACCCATATATATGTTCGTATTTAAATAGGACTGATTGACTTTATATTATGTAACTCAATACACCAGTGCAATGCGGCCGCCAACTCACAGATGTCCGCTCGCCGCGCCGACTTACTAGACAACACAGTAGTACAATAATAATACGCTAGGGAGGTAGAGATAGGGCCCGCCTCCGAGAACCACTTACTTTACGTAGGCGGAGGGCATTGGAGAAGATACATGGAAACGAAATGAATGATAACCGTCGCTCGGTCACATATTGTTCAGTTTGAGGCGCGCCTCAAAAACCGAACACTTCCGAAGTAAAATCGACCGTTTGCAATTAGCTCTAGCGCAAATTGTGTCTTTGGTTTTGTGATTATTAATAAGCGGCAGTAGGTACCTACGGAGTACGGTTATTTTGATTAAATTACTAGGGCAAATTTGACGGTATATCTTATTGTGCAGATTATTATTATTATCATAGTTTGAGATAAGTTTGTTAATCAAATTTGTTAGTTTGTTCCATCGTTTTTTTCTAGGTTATATAAAATAGGTACTCGCAGGTGTAGGAATACAGAATACTTACTTAAAAAAAGTTTGTGCCTTTCCTCTTTTCAACACCCCAAACCACCAATGCTTGTAAGCTCGTGAAGCATCATTGCTTTGCTACTGCAGAACTCAAAGCGACGTATCTCAAAATAATCGTAACCTGATTGAAAGTTGACAAAATTCTTCTTGCCTAAGAAGGTCCTTTCTGTCCATTATAATTAATACATAGCGGGAGTGTTTCCAAAAAGTTTCCAAGATAAATGGCATTCCTGAAGTAAAGTCTACGAGAGAAAGGTCAGAGGGCGTGTTATTAGTCAACTTGTGTTCTAAATGTCAAAAAGTTTCTGAGATACCAACTGAAACAAATCGTTCCAACTTTAATACAATACATTGCGGGTTATTACACTTTGTTTTCCTTTCATAACTTTCAGGAATACAACGGGAAGTTACTTAATATTACGTGATATTAATATATTTGTAGTTTTCTCAAAATGAAACTAACCAAACAATAAATTACAGCCACTTGACGAAATAATTAAAATTATTAAAACTCCCAGATAGAAGACTTATTTCCTACTTGACTTTTATTTTGAAAATTGTTAATTTATTAAGCTTAATTACCTTCCACGTACCAACAAGAACTACTCGATCTAAAATTATTTTAAATTGTAACAACAGTATCAGGAATGAGTCACTTAGGCACTCACTTGTACCTAGATTGCATGCAGTTGGCAATACTTCCTCAGAAGTAGTAGATGTGTTAAACTGCACGGAATATAGTTACAAACAAGCTACAATAACGTACCTTAATAATAATAACTAGCAGTTATTATTATTGCTGCCAGGCCCTGTGGGCGGCTTTTAGTTCACCTTCGCCCGGTTTGAGTGTTTGTGACCATTTTATAAATCCGATAGGAACTGGTTCCTAAAATAGCCGGTTCCTCGGATCCACTGTGATCTAGTGACAGCTGGTCACCGAGACTAAGTAACAGTAACAAAGTAACCGAGACACGCATTGACGTTATACGTATTTTATAACAACTTCGTCAAGTATTGCCATCAATCTTTCCAAATCCGAAATTAATGTATATAAATCCGTAGCACTTATACCTAGGGAGGAAACATCCATATGCGAGCTGCTGATGGAAGTAGTGACATCTTGTGTCGAATTTTTTTAATTTGAAACCGATTTATAACAGTAGCTTTGTGTGAAATTCCACGTAGGTACACAGATGTTATTAGACATGTTTTTGAGTTTTTAGCGGCAAGCACATTGTAAACTTTTTTTTTAATATGTATTGATTTTGCTTCATGATTACTGTTCTACTTTTTATCAGAAATTTATATCAGAAATAATTTTGTATATCATATGTTTGTAAAAGTCCGTATGGGGTAGGGGCACATATTAATATAAATAACTTTAATTCACAAATACTTTTCGTACGTTGGAATATGATATGTTAAGAGATGATATTAAAGTGATTATTTAACAAATGCTTTACACAATATACTAATAAAAAAATCACCCTTCCAGTCACGTATTCGAAAAAAACGGTATTGATTTTTTTTTATTAAGAAGAAAATACAGATACAGACGTCAATTGACAAGAATATACAAAACAATTAATAGAAAATTCGCCTGCATCCAAACTATTTCTCACGAATTAACATTAACAGCAAATATAAACATATACAAATATTTTAACCTTTAAATACGGAAAAGACGTATGTATTGGAAGAAACTATTCTTTGTCGGTAAATTTAATTTTTAAAGAAATATGTTGTATGCTGAACGTCTTTTGAGGCGTTTAAACCAATAAATTTTAACAATTTTTGAAGGTTCCTGACTCCTATAAGAGCAACTTACCAAAAAAGCAAAACCTACTGACACGCTAATGGTCGAAATCTATATTATATTAAAAATACTTGTCAAAGGTCAAAATCCAGAAGGGAAATTGGGGAATATGTTTGGATGGACAAAATGCCGCTCGTTTCCGTTTAATAATAAACACGGTACAGGCCGTCGTGCGCTTTCTCTTTCTATAGCTAGCGTTACAGTGTTCGTCATCAGGACAGATGTGAGGCCCTTGCGATGGATACTATAACGCTGCCCTCAAAGTTGGCTAAAAAGGAAGAAGCGCAAAACGGAATAACAACCCAAAAAATAATCACGGCTGTCTTGGCGTATTATCGATTGTCCCCAAACCTTCAAAATTTGATGTGAATATATCGTAGGTACGTTTTTCGTGAACGTTTTTCCCAACAACCTTACTTTAGAAGGGGTAAATAACGTGACAAAATGGCATTAAAAAATAAAGAAACGTTACTTGTACATTTACAAAACAATAATTCAATTTTATTTAATGACTACCATAAGTCAAATAAATAAATATATTTTTGTAGTATTAATGCAAGTAAAATTTTATTACATCTTTAAGCAACACATGGCGGTTACTTTCATAAATGTAATTATTGGTAAAGTACGATTAGAGTAGTTTCAATTGGAAGTAATATATTTGAGTTAAACATGCTACCTACCCAAATAGGAGATTCAACATAAAGGCTTGCGCTTTCGGAGTATCTGGGCCTAAGGCTTGGAATAAACTCCTTTCGAAACTAAGATGCATAACAAGCCCAACAGAATTTAGATCCAAACTCAAAACCTGCCTTTGTGGGCTCTAATACACTTAAATTAAATATACATATCTGAGAGTATCATACTTGCATTGCCTACTACCTGACCCGGACACGCGTTGCTGTGGCTAATAAAACACAACGTCATCTACTCGATGGTTATCCAACCTTTATAACCACCGCCGTCTTTGAGTTTATCGCGAAGAGACAGACAGATGCCGCGGAGGACTTTAATTTATAATACGTAGAGATGGTGTGAAAGATTATAATAATGTGCATGAAATGCTTGGGGTAACTAACGTGTTTAAGTTAATAAGAATTAATACTGTATCCGTCTAAATAACTTTTCAATTACCGCAATGTACGTGACCATTTTTTTAAAGATAAATTGGGTATAGTAAGCTATCCGTAAAAGATAGACGTATGCCTTCACGGACTTTTTTGTAGATCTATAAAAGAGGAATATCCCACCATGCAGCGTTTTCGATGAAAGCTACGAGGCGCTCTGACTTTTTCCGACACTTCTAACAATTATCGTTATGTTTCAACCAATTAACACAAATCCTTGATAAATTACATACCTCAACCTTCCTCACGAAACACTCTATCTATTGGTGAAAACCGCATGAAAATCCGTTCAGTAGTTTTCGAGTTTATCCGAACAGACAGACAGACAGACGACGCGGGGGACTTTAATTTATAATATGTAGAGATATGTAGAGATAATATGTTTTAATCACACTTTTCTTAACAAATTTCTTAATCCTTACACATCAATCTGTCTCTTACCGGGGGAACCATCACGTTGTGGAAGATAAATATTCTGATCAAATACTTGTACTATTGTACAATTGCAATTTCTGCAATTTCTGCAAATTTCTGCGAATTTATGCAATTTCTGCAAATCCAGTCTGCCACCTCTTACCAGACCTGACGGCTCACTAGCAAACACCGCCACCGAAAAGGCTAACTTACTAGGTAAAATGTTTGCGGATAACTCAACCCTCGATGACCAAGGTGCTCTCCCGACGTCGGTTCCTCACTGCGGTTTTCATATGAAAAAGCTGAGGATCCGGCATCGGGAAGTACTCCATGTTTTACGAGGGCTTGATGTTAATAAAGCTAGTGGGCCCGACGGAATACCTGCCCTGGTATTGCAGAGGTGCGCTGCAGAATTAGCTCCAATTTTGACGAAGCTTTTTAAACTGTCCCTGAAGACTGGCTCTGTGCCCTCTGGTTGGAAAAAAGCGGTTATCCATCCTATTCCAAAGAAGGGTGACCACTCCAACCCGGCCAACTACCGCCCCATAGCGATCACATCAGTTCTGTCTAAGGTGATGGAACGTGTGATCAACGACAAACTGCTCACATACCTCGAGAAGAACAAAATTATCAACGACCGTCAATACGGATTCCGGCGGAACCGCTCGTGCAGTGATCTTCTCGCGTATGTGACGCATGTTTGGGGGCGATGCCTGGAACGTTTCGGTGAGACCCAAACGGTTGCACTGGACATCTCCAAGGCCTTTGACCGGGTTTGGCACCGAGGACTTGTCAACAAACTGCTTTCTTACGGACTTCCCGCATCCTTGTGTACGTGGATTGCCGACTTCTTGAGGGGGAGGTCGATTCAGACGGTAGTCGATGGTTTCACCTCTTCCTCACACTCGATAAATGCTGGCGTCCCGCAGGGATCGGTTCTGTCTCCAACTTTGTTTTTGTTGCACATCAACGACCTTTTGTCATGTGCACCAATTCACTGTTATGCGGATGACAGTACAGTTCATGATAGCTTTTTGTTTGACAAGCCCCCAAAGGGCTCACAAACTCCAACAGCTCGTAGGGCTTTGAAGCAAAGAATGGACGGCTACCTCGAGAGTGTTTTCTCTTGGGGTAAAAATAATCTCGTTGAATTTAATGTTTTAAAGACCCAATCTTGTCTGATTACGTCCAAAAGGGATCGAAATGAAAATCTAGTCTCTTTCAACGGAAGCAATCTTCCGAACAGGCTTTCCATTGATATGCTTGGTGTAACCCTAAGTGACCAGCTCAGGTATGGGGGCTCCATCGAAGCCAGAGTAAAGCTAGTCTCCCAAAAACTGGGCGTACTGTACAGGGCCCGCAGATACTTTAATAGTACACAACTGCTAACCTTGTACAAATCGCAAGTACGCCCCACGGTTGAATTTGGCAGCCATCTCTGGTCTGGAGCTCCAAAATACCTGAAAAATACCCTCGACTCTGTGCAGAAACGGGCGGTCCGTTTGATAGATTCTCCCATCTTAACAGACGGATTGCAATCTTTAGAGCACAGGCGTCGGGTGGGAATGCTATCCTTGTTCTACCGGTATTACAATGGAAGATGCTCCGAGGAACTAGCATCATTGATCCCTTCGGCACCGGTGCATAGTCGGGAAACACGCCAAACGCGTGCCCAACATTTGTACACGGTTGACATTTGTCACATGAGAACGGGTCGTTTCTTCGACTCGTTCTTGTGTTCAACAGCTCGGCTGTGGAATGATTTGCCGGCCTCTGTGTTTCCTCCTTCCTACATCATGGGTCTCTTCAAGACCAATGTTCATTCCTTCCTCTCCTCAAAAAGACCCTCCACACAGCATCCCAGATGACATAGGCCCTGAGGGAAATTATTTTCCTCAGGGCCTCCTGTGTGGAGTTAATGTAAAAAAAAAAAAAAACCACCCATCGTAAAATTTTGCTTTTGCTTTCTAAAATACGTTAATTGAAGAACTGATTGTTAAAATAGATAGCAGGATTAAATAACATGTGTTCCCAATTGTCCTCTGTCCTCTGCGGTGACCCGACAATTTGTCCTGCGACAATTCATCCTTCGTAGGCAGGATGAACTGTCGGCCGGATGAACTGTCGCAGGATGAACTGTCATGGAACCGTCCTCTGCGTGCGAACTGTACCTAAATTTCTTTAAATAAACAATAAACAGTGTTAATCTCAAGTGATCTTCCAGGTGCATATGATCATGTATATTTTCTGCCTGTACGGTAGGTACGCAGCATCCGATTCATTGGTCACATCATTATACATAATATTCGTGGTTTTGTATCGGTGATCTATGAACCGGTGGATGCAATTTTTAGCCATAAGTTGTCATAATGGTTAGTCTAGTTTGTAGTTGGAAGTAAGATTGTAGAAATGTGTTGTAAGTTTGTACAGTATCCTTCAGGTGATTTTTCACAAAAACGGCGCTATACAAATCATCCAAATATTATAATAATTACTAGCTGGTTCCCGGCATGCGTTGCTATGCCATTTAATAAAGAAATTGTTTCTCCCTGCGTGTCCTTTCCCATTTGTCCCGTTCCCTTTCCGCCTCCACTTCCTCTCCCGCGTCCCCTTCCCCTCACGTGCTCCCACTCCGCCTCCTCAACCTTCCCTCTCCCTATTCCACTCCCCCTTTCCCGTGAACCCCCCTCCCGAGTTCCCCCTCCCCCCTCCCCGCTACCGCATTCCATACATTCAGTTTTCAAACAGCTCGCGTGCCACATATTGCAATTTTTTTATACAAATTTCATAATGCCAGAGCTCACCAGTAGTTTTATACAAACCTTGTCCTGATATTAACGAACATAAAAATAAAAGAATTATACAATTTGGTGCAGTCGTTCGGAAGGTAAGCGCGTACATATATTTCGGAGATTCATTTTTATTTATAGAGAAGATAATCATTTTTCTATAACTAAAATGAGCCCATAATGTAATCGTAAAATTTAAAATGTATTTATATATATATTTTCGCTTAGTAATTTGTTATCGGCTGCCAATCCGCCAAGTGCGTGAAGTTTCCAGTACGTCCAGTACGATTGTCTAATATCTAAATATCCCACGGATCAGGGCCCTTCTGTTCCGTACAGGATTGGTCACACGCAATGTGAATAAGGCGGAATTACCCAGACGGCCGATAAGGACCCCAACTCCGGTCGCAGGAAAACTCCGCTGGTAAAAGCTGCCTACTTCGCATACAAAAATGGTACATGCATTGATATTAAATATACAAGGTGGAGCCGTTGGCGATGGATTGTTGGGGTATTCAACCGTGTTACCGTACTTTCTTACCCTTTAAAAACTACATTTGGGCAGACATACATATAGAGTGTAGAGTATATAGAGTGTCAATTGCTGGCAGCTGTCCAGAGCTATCCAATCGAAATCCCTAATAAAAAAGAAAAACACTAAAAATTCCTTCCATACAGATTTGAATGGAAACCAATGTCACCACAGACAGTACCTTTTGGTTCTAACCCATTTAGCACGCGCTCTGTCTCTCTTACACCTTTTTCACATCTATATCGCTGTACCATTTTAATTTGGGAGGCTGGAATGGGTACCGCCACCCCGGGAACCTTTATTGGATAACCAACACCTCTGCCATAGGTCACCCCAAGTGGTTCGCTACGTTTGGAGATTTAGCAGGGGTGCCCGGGTTCATGGGGTGAGGTTTGTCTAGGTCTTGGAGGCGGATGACCAGGACACACTGAACCCCAGATTCCTACCCACCCCTTAAACCCTTTTCCTTCCCAGAACTCTCCTCTCTTTCCTTTCCTTAAAAAAACCCTCCACAGAGCATCCCCAAAGATGGCATAGGCCCTGAGCGAAATTATTTTCCTCAGGGCCTCATGTGTGGAGCTCATGTAAAAAAAAAAAAAATTGTGACGCTGAAATGAGTGGGGAGGGAAAGGAGATGGAAAACGGGATACCTGGCTATTCACATCTGGTCACTAACCACGGCCAAAGCTATTTCAAGCCACTAAACGTATGTTGATGGCGGTCTTTCACAAGGGCGATACTTAGAGTATGCATCTTTCTGATATGCTAGATATTATGCAGAGATTAAGAATACCGCAAGGGGATATATGAAATGTTGCCTCCTTTAGAAAGATAAAGAGCAACACGGCTTAATACCCCAAAAATCAATCACCCCAAAATTCAACCCTGAGAATTATAAATCGTGAGCAGTCGAACCAATTAAGGCAAACTGAACTACTTAACAAGGATTGGAGATGAAGCTTTTTAAGAGCGTTTAACCAGCCAGCGGACGAAAATCCACATTTCGTCGAAAGTTGTTCTTCCGATCGTGCAGGGCGGTTACAATGAGAAAGATTAATTATTCTCCGTACCAACTTTTTAAAATTATAACTCAATATTGAATTTATTTCAATCCAAATTAGCTTTAATTTATACCTTCGTCCAAAAATGCTGAAAGGCGTGATGATAAAACTATTAAAATAGTGTACTTTTTGTAGTTATTTTTTGATTATAAGTATTTATCATTTTTCAATAATGTCTAAATTTAATAAGAATGTTAAAAAAATCTGAAATATATTAGTTTGTAAGTGCGCAAATAAATACACAAATGGACCAATTTTCGTCAAGAAACACATGTACGTACATATTTTTTAATGATTTTATTGAAACTAAAATTAAAATTCTAATACATAACTTTGCTAGATAATGTATTGATTTATTTTACTGCATGATTACATTATTTGAAATGGGTGTGGTATAATACAAAAACTTTTTTGAAAATTTAACAAATCTGCCAACGACCTATGGAATAACCTTATTATACTAAAAATTTAAAAAAAATCTAAAAATTTATTACATAACTATGCTAGATAAAAGAACAATCTTTCGAAATCCATTTATAATTTTTTGTGGAAAAGAATCAATACGTCTAAAAACTTTTTTGAAAATGACGTATTTCCGGCTTTCTCTGGTAATGCCCTCTTAAGGACCAGTGTTTTTTTTTGGCTTTTATGATATCTCACAAATATATTAATTTTCAAAGGTTTTAAATTTTCTGAAGTTTGCTAATTTAAGCACTATGAAATTATTTCCTTTAGATTCATTCCCCTTTTTTGAAAGAATAATTTTTAAACTTATGGTTAGACAGCTGGTGGTGACTACAGAATATATACATGTATGGAATTCTATACATTTGTATTCAGGGCTAATTTATTCTTTGAAGTCAGCGAGCTTCATTTGAATACATTGCGAACAAAAAGGCGCTCCCTATGTAAAGTACCTACCCCATTCTATTATTTAACAAGGGCCAATTACGAGATTCTTGTTTTCGTATTTCTGCAATTTCAAGTATTGAGATCACACGAAATAAATATATTTAAAACTTGTTTTCAAAACATTATTTCTTTTCATAAAACTGCAATAAGTGGACTTCAATATTGGTTCTTGTTTGAAATAAAGAAAAACGCAAGAAATTCTATGTAGGTTTGAAGGGAAACCAATATTGTCGCTGACTTGGTAGCTTTTGGTTCTGTCCCATTTAGAATGTGCTCCATCTCTGTTTCACTTGCCTGACGTCGTATATCTCTATCCCATTTAAATTTCATAATGATGGTGAAGCAAAATATTGTAAGACTTTTGAATCACGAAGCATGTCCAAATGACATGGCTCTTTTAACCTAATAACTTTACAGCTCCAGGCACGCTAAATTCGTCATTTTTATTAAGTCTTTACGGATGTTTTGATTTGCAAAAGTTTCTTTATATTAAACTTTTATTAGCATTTACCGAAATGCTGATCGTTAAATCCACCTTGGAAAAAACTTCCCTTGAAGCCTACGTCATCTTTGGAGATGCTGGGTGGAGGGTCTTCTTATGGAAAGAAAGTCAGGAAGTTCTGGGAAGGAAAAAGGTATGAGTATATATTTTAGGAATCTGAGAGTCAATGTGTCCAGGTGTATTAATCAGAATGTATGAATCTATCCCTCTCGATTCTAGCCGGTGGCTCGAGAGAGTCCGGCTGAAGAGGTCTATGTGAGGTCCCCGTCAAACAGTCTCTTCCGATCCGGTGGGCAAATGCATTCGTCACGAAGACCGAGACAAACCTCACCCCATGAACCATTGTTTAATTCATATTTGTGTTTACTAACCTAATACACGCATTTTGTTTTTCCTGTTAAGCACTTGCATACTGCTTACTAACAACGTATGCAAGGACTCTGGAGGTCTAGAATCTTTCAAAATAAATAAATATAGCTTCGTTTAACAAAATATTAGAATCTTGCGAGAGTCTTGAAGGAGTAACCATCTGTTACTTATACCAGGGCGGGTAAGTGGTGGATAGCCTCACCCAAGGGCGGATTTAGTATTTTTTTAGATAAAGTATTTTTTTGTACTGTCGAGATTCCATCACAGTACAGAAAACTGTCTCTATCAAACATTTTTTTGCCTGTCCGCCCCTTGTGCCCCCCCCAGAAAAAAAACCTGGATCCGCCCTTGGCCTCACCCCATGAACCCGGGCACTAAACGCAGCGAACTACTTGGGTTACCTATGGCAGGGTGTTGGTTATAAAATAAATGGTTCTCAGGGCGGCGGTACCCATATCTGCATCCCGTATATACGAAGACGCTTTCTAGTTGGTCGTAGGGCCTACCTAATGTTTCCATATCAACGCTATCGAACGTAATTATGTACGCATTCATAGTGGCAATTAATTCCTCACAAAAAGGTTGGATAATATCAGATAGGCCTTTCAATTATTTCGTTTACTTTCCACTACAATAGGCTAATGGATTATTTTTGATAAAGAAATAACCTTTAGCTTTGTTAGATAAACTTGTAATATTATTTTAAGCTGTGTTTTCTGACATTAAAGAAAAGTCGGCAAAGAAAGGCAACTCTTTTTCGTGTTTAAAAACGTGCTTTACCTTAAAATATAATTAAGTACAACATTAAGGGTTGTTTTTTAATGTTTTTTTTGTTGTTGTTTGCAAAGCGTCCCTGGGGTGATGTTGAAGAAAAATGGCTCTGAGGAATCAACACACTTTTTTTCTTGGTAATTTGATTATTTTATGTATGAATTTTGGTAAATATGTTTAATCAAATCATGAGGTGGTAGTGATTGCGAAGAAAATATATTATGATTGTTTACTTTGTAATTACCCTTGTGAACATGTAATATTTATTGCATACTAGCTGCTTCCCGGCGTGCCTCGCTATGCCATTTAATAAAGAAATTGTTTCTTCCTGCGTGTCCTTTCCCATTCGTCCCGTTTCCCTTTCGCCTCCCCTTCCTCTCCCGCGTCCCCTTCCCCTCTCACGTTCCCATTCCGCCTCCTCCACCTTCCTTCTCCCCACTCCACTCTCCACCTTCCCCCGTCCCGCGACATCCCGAGTTCCCTTCCCCTCTCTTAGGTTCCCCTCCCTCCTCCCGGTTCTTCTCCCCCTTCCCGCGAACCCTCTACCCGAGTTTCCCTCCCCCATCTCCCCTCCCCCGTCCCGCATTCCATACATTTAGTCTCGGTACATTCAGTTTTCAAACATCTCGCGTGCCAACGATTGCAATTTTTTATACAAATTTCATAATGCCAGAGCTCACCATTAGTTTTATACATACCTTGTCCTGACAATAACAAATACAAAGAAAAAAAAATTATCCAATTTGGTGCAGTATTTAATTAATAATAATATAATAGATATAATAATATAATAATAAATAGTTTTTACATGTAGGATTACAAAGGATTTTTTAAATATTTATATTGAGGGATCGGTAGGATTTATAGGTTCAATTAGAAATGCCACAGAGCCGAACCCTCTGATATGAAAATATCTGGAGTCGGTGAATTATATTCCCATTTGGTCTCTAGTAGGTTGACATGTTGTTCTTGTATTATTTTGTATTTATAATACTTATATAGTGCAATTGCATAGCGTGGGTTGACTAGATGATCATTTGGGGAAGTGTGTTAAAGGGTTTAGATTTTCCTGTGGGAAAAATTTAACCCGGACATTTAAATCTGGTATATATAGAAGAGAAGACAGAAGACAGAAGACAGAAGATAGATAGATATATAGATAGATAGATAGATAGATAGAGATATATAGATAGATAGATATATAGAGATATATAGATAGATTTGTTGTAAACAAATCATACGACAATACAAAAATAAAACTAAAACAAAAAGAACACTTTTTTGACAGCAGTTACAAAATCTAACCTAGAAAATCTAAACAGACAAAACTTGCATCGTTTAAGAGATGCAAATCTGTTACAAAAAAAAATCACAAACTAATGAAGAAAATAAACATTATGGTAAGATTAGTCCGGGAAAGGGAAAGGGGTTCAAAACATATTAAAATATTAAATTATTGTGGCTACGTGGCTATACTGGGTCTGCTTGATAAGGGTCACAAAATTATAATACATATTATAGTAGTATGAAGGTAATGTTTAAATTCTCGCCTCTAAAGTTACCAAGCTTCGTACAATATGGAAATTAGTGTTTTTAGCACCTATTCGTATTCCACTGTTAGGAGATCTGAGACCAAATAAGGTTTTAAGTGAATTGAAATTTCAATTAATTTTCAATTTGAATAGAAAATTAATTCAATATGGGAACTTTTCGTTTACAATTTTTTAAATTTCTAATTTTATAGTGCCGTTTTGTAAAATATCTCGTACAGTACGTGTGAAATTAATTGAAATAAAGCAATTAATATGAATTATGTGGGTGTTTTCAATATATTTTTATAATATACACATAAAAACAAAAATATTATTTTATTTTTTCAGATTCAGACGCGTCGGATTCATCAGAGCAGCACACAGAAGGACGGCCAAAGAAATTACAGCGCCACAAATAGGTAAAATACTTTTAAAATGTTCTCTATAAACCAGTTCAAAATGAATCGCGAGAATTTATTTTGTAAACAATTTGTCCAAAGTTGAGCTATTTTTAGCGCGGCCAATACTTGATTGCTTAGGTCTTAACGGCGGTTGCGTCTTGCACTTACTGCGTGGCGGGCCGGATCGAGAGAGACAGGTCTAGTGACATCATTTGTCCTCTCCGGCAGGACTTTCTCGACCCATCGCCTTGCACCGCAATGGATTCATACGCCCGTCACTCTTGGACACATTGACCCCCAGATTCCTACCCTCCTCTAATACCCTTTTCTTACCCAGAACTTCCTCTCCTTCATTTATTTTAAAATACCCACAACGAATAGAATATCAACAAACAAGAACGAGAATAACAAGAACTAGAATTTTTGCAGATGCTCTAGGGATGTTTGGATCAGACGACCAAATTCTCACTGCTCATTCCTCAACAATCAGTGGTAGTGTTCACTACACCATGTCCGACAGTGAAAGCATGTTGTGATTTAAAGTCTTGCATTTATCGTTTTGACTCAATTATTGAAAAAGGCAGAGACTTCTTTTTATAATTTATTTTAATTTTATTTTCCTTAAGTTATTATTATTTTCCATAAGTTCGATACCACGAACACATGAAATTTTGGTACGTTTCTATCTTTTGTGGATATTTTTCATTACTCCAATCCATGTACATACGCTCTAGTCAACTGTTCGGGTGCACTTACGGCTTACTTAGGTACCGGAGTACTTACTTCGAACTATACTTCGAACGAACGAACGTTCTTAGAGCATTCAACTAAATTTTGGCGAATGCACTCGGAGCACCGACAAAATGCTCTATAACTGTTATAAGAGCAGATTAGAATGAGCAGTTTGGTCTAAATTCACCTTTACACGACCGCATGAAGAATTCGTCATCGTCGTTAGTTTTTCCGCACTATTTCTCCGTATACCCCTTAAATATCCCTACCATTCCCTTGTATGACACCCACCCCCCCAACACTCAATGACTTATTTCTGTATAGTGTTGTTGAATGGTTCTTCCGAAACCTGTTTTTTTTTTTTTACATAAGCTCCACACAAGATGACATAGGCCCTGAGGGAAATTATTTTCCTCAGGGCCTATGTCATCTTTGGGGATGCTGTGTGGAGGAGTTTTTTTAGGGAAAGGAAGGAGAGGAAAGGGAAGGAAAGGGGTTTAAGGGTGGATAGGAAACTGGGGTTTAGTGTATCCCGGTCATCCAAGACCTGGACAAACCTCACCCAATGAACCCGGGCACCCTCGCTAAATCACCAAACGTAGCGAACCACTTGGGGTGACCTATGGCAGAGGTGTTGGTTATCCAATAAAGGTTCCCGGGGCGGCGGTACCCATTCCCGCCTCCCAAATTATAAATTATTAATTTAATAATGTTATATTTTTTTAGCACCACCACCATTTTTTATTAACCTCGCGTTAGCACGTATATATGGTGACCCGACAATTCGTCCTGCGACAATTCATCCGGCGACAGTTCATCCTGCGACAGTTCATCCTGCCGACAGTTCATCCTGCCGACAATTCATCCGGCGACAATTCATCCTGCCTGATCATTTAGAAGATTTTTATTAAGTAAGTATGCAAAGAGGATATACGGCCGTACAACCAAAATCGATATACTTATATCTGAAGGCATCTTGAGTGGAAATCCGCTGTAAAAATATTTAATAACAATAATTTCGACTCTCCGAAGAAGCATGCGTGAATATCAAAATACGACTTACTTATACGTGCAGTCGGCTTAGCAAAGAACGGCAAAGATTCCTACTTGCATCTAATATAACTTTTTTATCTGAAATTAACACCATCTTTTTAGGGTGAATTGACTGATTTAAAAAAAAACACAAGAGTCCCAACCGTCTCGAGCCAGTGAGTGCCAATGGCATCCCCAATTTTGGTATGGTGTGATGCTGAAGGTAGTGGTGAGGGGAAGGAGATGTGGAAAATGTATCTTCCTGGCTATTCAGATCTAGTCACCAAACACGGCTAGGTTAGGTTAGGTTAGGTTAGGTTAGGTTAGGTTAGGTTAGGTTAGGTCAGGTTAGGTTAGGTTAGGTTAGGTTAGGTTAGGTTAGGTTAGGTTGTACGGCCGTATATCCTCTTTGCATACTTACTTGAAGAAAAAATCTTCTAAATGATCAGGCAGGATGAATTGTCGCCGGACGAATTGTCGGCAGGATGAACTGTCGGCAGGATAAACTGTCGGCAGGATGAACTGTCGGCAGGATGAACTGTCGCAGGATGAACTGTCGCCGGATGAATTGTCGCAGGATGAACTGTCATGGAACCATATTAAATATAAGGACTTTAATAAAAGCTGAATTTTTTATCACAATCACTGTTCTTCTGATCTTAAAACAACATCTCAAAGACCACGCTTTCAAATTAAAAAAAAACAGGAGAAGTTTATCCATAATGCTACGGCCAGACATGCTCATTAGTAGCACGAAAGCATGCTACTATTGAGAAATTGCTACTTCCTGGCCTGTGTTTCTGCGACATTGCTAGTATTGAGCAATTGAGCATGCTCTTCCGAGATAGCATGCTACTGGATTCGCGGGTGGAAGAGGGTTAGTTCTAAGCAAGTCTGAAAATGTTTGCTTATGAGCATGACTGTATCGATTCGAAGGTAATTAATTTTAGAGAGTAGCTCGCTCATCAAATTTCTGCGAAAGTATGTGTAAATAATTTTTGACATTGACATCTTCTCGCATCCACTCGCTCCAAGATTTGTTCTTTCAGTTATCCAATTACGGACGAAAATCGATCCCATTATTTTCCTTATTTCTTTCGCGAAAAGTTTCTTAAATAATTGTGATGAAAGCAATAAGATTATTTTGTTTAATTCTGAGCGAATGGAATTGAGTCTGTAACTGAAACTGTTTTAATTACTGATATTTTCTTGCAAAGCTTCCATTTGGCCAAGAGCATGCTTATAAATAGCACTTGTATTCAATTGGTTGCTTTTAAGCCGTCTATATGAATATGCTTAAAACAAGCATGCTATATAGAGTAAATGTGCAGAGTTGAAGAGCACGCTTATTTTAAGAAAGCTCATAAGCATGCCTAATAATGAGCACTTTCCAGAACCTTCTACCCTAAACTCGCCAACAAGCAAACTCTAGGCAGATAAATGAAGTGATGATAGAGGAACCAGTAATTAAACATATTACTCGAATCTAAACGCGAAGGCGAGGTCACCTCGTCCGAAAGTAGCCGTGGTACTGAAAATAATTAATTATTTTCACTTAGAGTACAGGAACCAAAAGTCTCCCTATCCTAAAACACCCAGTAGAAAGGATTCTCTAGTAGCCAATTTCATTTTTAATATAAGTAGTTGGAGGGAGTCGAGGACACTCAGACGCGTTACAGCAGGGTCAAGAAAATTAAATATTTGAATCGAATAATGCCGAGAGTAATTATTTTACGTAATTATTATAACACATTATGTGAATGATGAATAATTGGAGTAGGTGGATGAATTCGTGTATTTGGGAAGTATGTTTACGAGAGATGGGAAGGCTGACAGAGACATTGAAAGAAGGGTGAATGCAGGTAACTATATTAATGGAGGACTTAACGCCGTTGGCGCCAATAAAAACTGTCCAAAGAAGCGAAGCTAGCCGTCCATAATGGAGTACTGGTACCTACCAAAATGTATGGCAGTGAGCATGGAACTGGCAGAGGAGGGATGAAAGTAGACTGAATGCTGTAGAAATGAGATCCCTGAGGCGTATGTGTGGTAAAACCATGTACGATCGTGTGAGAAATGTGGGGATCCGCGAAGAATGCAAGGCTGATGTAAGCGTAATGAGCAAGATTAAGAAAGGGTCGCTCATATGGTTTGGGCATGTAGAGCGAATGAATGAAGAAAGGTATGTAAGGAGAATATATGACGCAAATGTGAATGGTAGGAGAAATCAGGGACTCCCGAGGAAGACATGGCACTACCAATATAACCAAATACTTGAGTCGGGCCATGTGAAGAGTCGGAATAATAGAAGAGCATGTATGAGACGATGTGATCGAAGCAAGGAGTGTGTGCCAAGATCGAGTTGTTTGGCGGTCCGTCCTCTCTGCCTACCCCCGCGGGGAAACGGCGTTTTGGTTAGTTAGTTAGTTAGTTTTGAAAAAAAAAAAAAAAATTATAAAAATACTCTTATTTCTGATATAATATCAAACCACAATATGACAAAGAAAGCATTCGGACACAAATGATAAAAAAAAGTTCAGTCCAAACGTAATTGTGTGGCATTAAATTCTGGTTAAATATTATGATTGGTCATATTGTATCAAACAAATTATGAACATGTTTAAAAAATATTTTTCATACTACAATCAAAATATTTTCAGAAAATTTGCCTTTAACGATGTTTTGTGTAATTTTCTTTGTGATTGCTTTGTAAATAAAGCTTTGATATCTGCTTTGCAAATTCATTTCACAACCTCCATTGTTTAAGGATTAAGTATGGTGTTTGAGAGAGATGATTGTATATTGCGAGCAAATGTGTTAATTGCCTTCATAAAACGTACAACGTACACCCTACCAATTACTGGCGCAGGAATAATATCTACTACAAAACAAAAAAAGTCACAACATTGATGTTAAAATAATAATAAAAAAAAACAATAAAAGAATACGGAGTACCAACCAAGAGATTTTTTAAACCGGGGAACTTTTATGATCAATTTAAAATCCTATCGGTTCAAACTACTGATCGGTGATTTTCAGATATTATATTCTGCAGCTATTATTATTTTTTTTTATTATTATTTGAGCTCCACATAGGAGGCCCTAAGGAAAATAAATTTCCTCAGGGCCTATGTCATCTTTGGGGATGCTGTGTTGAGGGTTTTTTTAAGGAAAGGAAGGAGAGGAGAGTTCTGGGAAGGAAAAGGGTTTAAGGGGTGGTTAGTAATCTGGGGTTCAGTATGTCCTGGTAATCCGCCTCCAAGACCTAGACAAACCTCACCCCATGAATCCGGGCACCCCTGCTAAATCACCAAACGTAGCGAACCACTTGGGGTGACCTATGGCAGAGGTGTTGGTTATCCAATAAAGGTTCCCGGGGCGGCGGTATCCATTCCCGCCTCCCAAATTGATGACATTATTGTATGTATTTTTACTTGTTGAACAATATTTTTTAAGTCATTTTACAATTTGGGAGGCGGTATGGGTACCACCGCCGTATTGTACCATTTATTGTATAGCCAACACTTCTGTCATAGATCAACCCAGGTGATTCGCTACGTTTGGTGACTTAGCAGGGGTGCCCGGGTTCATGGGATGAGGTTTGTCCGGGTCTTGTCGGCGGATGCGTCTGCCCATAAACTGCATGGCAGGCTGGATCGGGAGAGAATGGTTGAGGGGTCCCTTCAACTTCACCGCAGTGGGAGGAATGGATTCATACATCCGCCACTCCTGGACACACTGACCCCCAGATTCCTACCCACCCCTAATAACCTTTTCCTTCCCAGAACTTTCTCTTCATCCCCAAAGATGACATAGGCCCTGAGGGAATTATTTTCCTCAGGGCCTCCTGAGTGGAGCTAATGTAAAAAAGGCTTGTTTAATATTTTAGTTCCTTTTGATAATCTATTTCGCCTAAGCATTATTATCATTGCCGTATTTAAGAGAATTTGCAAATTTATTTATTTATTTATATATGCATATATATTACAATACATTACAAAATGATACTTTGTCTGTCCACCTGGGAAAGATACCCGTTTCAGGACAGCCAAAATGAATATTTAGTTCAAAATATTCTTAATAAAGGAATGGTATCGTTCCAGATATCACAGGAATTTGCTTCTGTCAAGACAACTTTTGAGAACATTAAAAATTGTATTCTGACCGAAGGGATGGTTTCTTTATGTCCTTGAAAGAATCTCAAAGATGTGATTTTTTTTCAAGGTCATTTTGGAGAACATTAATAATTGCATTCAGAGTGAATGAGTGGTTTCTATAAAAAATATATATACATGAAAATGAAATTATTTTTAGTTACACAAGTAAAGAATCGTCGAGCAGTAGTTAAAATATGGAGCAATAATGGAGTTGTATCATAGACATCCAAATTCAATAGACCAGAAATAACAGGTGAGGGGAAAAATCAACTATGGCGGTACGAAGAGGGGAAGATGACTGTCATTGGTTGAAAAATTAATCTGACAGTATATAGGCATCTCGCATTATAATATCATCATTTAGTTCTTAAAAGCAAAATCTGCTTTGAATGAATAGACCTTTTTACATGGGAGCGCGAATTGCTTGCCACGATAATAAAATATTTGCGTAGGCCAAATGTACACCCCAAAAAGATTCGCCCGTTTTCACATAGCAATATTTTTTTGCCGTGTTTAGTTAAGACACTTTTACAAATGTTTCATAATTTACTTACCCCTGTAACCAGCGACGAGCACACTAAGGAACCGCCCACATTTATGTGCACACTGATATGTAGGTATGTTGTATAGCACAAGCTACTGTTTTGGCGTGTTATTTTTTCGTTAAATGTATAGATGTTAGCTTCGCGCTGCCCACGGCAAGAATGATGACGTCACACATTTTAGATTCAAGCGATTCTCTATCCCCTCCACATGGGGCGAACTGGCGCCAAGGAGGAGCTCCAGCCGGTTCCATGGCGAGGGGGAAATAATACGTTTTTATCACTTAGGGCAGGTCCAGATATATTCATATGTCCGTGAGTTGTATATAGTAATAAATAAATGAAAAGCCATTCATCTTGAACAAATTGTTAATAATTGAAGGAAACATTTTTCACTTTCAAATGCCCGCCACCTAGTTTTGCATTAGTTATTATTTATCAGTGACCTGAATTTGTTATTAATTGCAATGATTGTGATACATTCCTTTACATACGCGTGACGTGACGCGTAAAGTTTATTGAATGTATTGAAGGACTTGCTAAAATGGACATAAATTTTAATTTCGTTTTAGGTTATTATCCAACTTCCGTAACAACGAGTAATTATTTTTGGCTATCATCCTCACTATTAATCGCTTCTCAATCTTGCCTACTAAATTGATTCAAATAGCAACACTCTCTAGCTACCTAGTGCCGCGTACTATCATACAATACCCATACATTTATTCGTAAATTATCGTTTCTACTTCGGAAGTGTTCGTTTTTTGAGGCGCGCCTCAAACTAAACAACCCGAGACCATGTCGGCTACCATTCATTTCGATTTCATGTGACTTTCCTTCTCCCCTCACCTACATGAAATCAGCGACTTTCGGAGGCGGGCCCTATCTCTGCCTCACTTGCGTATTATTGTACTGCGTTGTACTACGTTGTACTACGTTGTACAGTTACTTGTATATAAAAATCCATATCTGGCGTGATGAATTATATAATATAAAGACAACCAGTGCTAGTGAAATACGAAAATATTCATGGGTAATATTTAAATAGATGACTTACTCAATTTAAAGATGCTAACATTTAAATATTAGTATTACTACATTTTGCTATTTTTTGGGGAGGCACGGTCTCCCCCGCCTCATCCCAACATTCCAAGTTATTAAAATAAATCCAATTCATTTATAACCCCTTAAGCACGATGAGTCACTGAAATCCGATCTCACTAATTCCTTTTATATTACACGTCCATATTTTCCTTTCATGAATCAAAGAGGCTTTGTTAAAATAATCCTTTGAGGTCTGCCAATTTGGTAACATCAAATACCTACGTTAAAACAAGAAATTAATTTGAATCAGAAATTTAAATTTGAACATGTTTGGAATGTCAGAAACAAATAATATTCTAACATCATGTTATCATTTTTCATAATTAATAATGAAATTTTAAATTTATATGCCATAAATTTATATTCCAACGCAAATCGCGCATTTTTAATATTAAATTTATGCCCCTAAAAATGCTTTTCTCAACAATTGATATTTTTATTTTATATCTGTATATATAAAAATTGATCCCTGTTTCCCTTAGTCATGCCATAATTTCAGAACGACTTTACCTATATCATTCAAACTTTAGGGTTTTGATGTATGCATGCCCGCGATTTTATATACAATTGTGAGTTCTAGCATCATGATATTATGAATTGCTAATCGTTTAAACTTTGGTGAGTTGTTGTGAGCACGCCCGCGAAGGTTTCTGTATATACTGGTGTTATGAAATATGTATAAAAAATTGCAATAGGTGGCACGCGAGCTGTTTGAAAACTGAATGCACCGGGACTGAATGTATGAAATGCGGGAGGGGGGAGGGGAACTCGGGAGGGGAGATCACGGGACGGGAAAAGCGGGCGAGGGGAGTGGGGAGAGGGAAGGCGGAGTGGGTACGCGAGAGGGAAAGGGGACGCGGGAGAGGAAGGGGATGCGGAAGGGGAACTTGACGAATGGGTAAGGACACGCAGGGAGAAACAGCATCAGAAAGCATTACAATAAACAATATGTTTTGAAAACATATTTTTTTACTATTATTTATACATTTTAATATTAAATATATGCTATACCTTTTTATTAGTATTTTAAATCATAAAAATATTTTGACTATGTCTTTTATTTGATTAGTTGTGCTCAAATTATATCAAATTCTAACTAACTAACCATCACGCCGTAGGGATAGTCAGAGAGGACGGACCGCTAAACAACTCGGTCTTGGTACACACTTTTTGCCTCATTCACATTTATACATCGTCTCGTACACTCTCTTCTATTATTCTGACTCTTGACATAGCCCGACTCAAGTATCCGATTCACTTGATCGTGCCATGTCTTCCTTGGGCGTCCCCGACTCGCTCTACATGCCCAAACCATACTTACTCATTACAGTTGCCTTGCATTCTTTGTGGATCTCCACATTTTTCAAACGATCATATATGGTTTTATCATACATACGTATTCTCAGGGATCTCATTTTAACAGCATTCAGTCTACTTTCATCCTCTGCCAGTTCTATGCCTCACTGCCATACATCAGGGTAGGTACCAGGACTCCATTGTGGACTGATAGCTTCGCTTCATTTGACAGTTTTTTTTATTAGCGCCAACGGCATTCAGTCCTCCATTAATGGAGTTACCTGCATTTTCTCTTCTTTCAATATCTCTATCAGCCTTCCCATCTTTCGTAAACATACTACCCAGATACACAAACTCATCCACCTGATCCAAGTCTTCATCATTCACAACTATATTGCACACTGTTTCCGTACTCTCTCTTTCAAACACCATGACTTTAGACTTACTTACATTTATCATTAACTTCGTTCATCTTAGACACGAGAGACTGTAGATTTTCCATACTGTTAGAAATGAGCACCGCATCATCAGCATACAACAGGCAACATATTTTCAGATTACTCAATTTCGCGCCCAATCTCACCTCGTTCAATTATTGCATACAATTATCTATGTATAGATTGAATAACCATGGTGACATTACGCAGCCTTGCTTAACACCTTTGGTGATGTCAAACCACCCCGTAAAACCACCGTTCACCCTAACACATGCAACGCTTCCCTCATACAGAGACGCAATTGCTTGTTTGAGAAAATAATATTATTTATTACTAGCAGACCCGGCCACACGTTGCTGTGGCTAACGAAAAACAACGCCATTACCCAACCTTTATAAAATCCACACCACCCACTTGCCAGCTGCCCGCTGCCCGCTGCCTGAATTGAATATTTGAATTTCTCGGCTTTTCTCTACTATAATAAACATGTATTATAGATATAAACCTTCCTCTTGAATCAACTATAATTATTATTTTTTATTTATATAAGGGAACGTACCCATACTACGTGACCAACTTTTTGCAATTTTTAACCCCCCCCCCCCCCCCCCCCGGTGACCAAAATCCTAAGCAACCCGCCGCTCATTTGTATGGAGCGTGACATTTTGAAGACCCCCCCCCTAAACGTGTCACGTAGTATGGGTACGTTCCCTAATAACATAGTTAGCGATCGCCACTAATTATACAATGCTTGCAATGCAACACTGGATATTTGAAAAGGGAAAATCAAATACCTACTTACTCTAGGACATCTATTTTCCAATTTCTTCCGTAGAACGAATTTCAAAAGTGACTATAGTACGGCCCGCCAGCCGTTTTAAATCGCACAAAAATATGTTTTCTTTGAATTTCTCGGCTTTTCTCTAATATAATTTACATGTATTATACATATAAACATTTCTCTTCTATCACTCTATCTATTGGTGAAAACCGTATGAAAGTCCGTTGCGTAGTTTAAAAGATTAACGCGCACATACATTTTGAGCGACTTCATTTTATACTATGTAATGATGTAATGATGATGATAATGATGATGATTTTCTCTGAATCACTTACGATTTTAATAAATTAATTTAATTTAATTAAATAAATTAATTTTAATAAATTAATTAAATTTAATAAATAAATTTTGCAAATATTAACATTGGAACGTTTGTACTGTTTATTAATAATAATCTTAGGTTAGGGAACGTACCCATACTACGTCACCAACTTTTTGCAATTTTTAACCCCCCCCCCCCCCGGTGACCAAAATCCTAAGCAACCCGCCGCTCATTTGTATGGAGCCTTTGAAGACCCCCCCCCCCTAAACGTGTCACGTAGTATGGGTACGTTCCCTTAACGAAAGCTATTGAACAGAATATAGAACGTGTGCATTACAATAAAATGTCTCGTACGGTGAGTTCTAACGTCATCAAATTTGCAAAGCTTTTTTATCTATGTATAGACCAACGCAGCCAGTTAAGCATTCAACGCCATTTCTATCTTGTGCTAAAGAGTTTTTATAACTAACTTGCCATTTGGGAGGCGGGTATGGTTACCACCGCCCAGGAACCATTTATTGGACAACTAACACCTCTGCAATAGGTCAACCCAAGCGGTTCGCTACGTTTGGTGACTTCGCAGTTGTGCCCGGGTTCATGGAGTGAGGTTTGTCCGAGTCTTGGCGGCTGACGCGTCTGCCCATCATCTGCATGGCAGGCCGGTTCGGGAGAGAATGGTCGAGGGATTCCCTTTGACTTCTCCAGCCGTACTCTCTCGGAACATCCCAGATTCCTATCCAACCCTAATACCCCTTTCCTTCCCGGAATTTCTTCTCCTTCCTTTCCTTTACAGACCCTTCACACAGAATCTTCACAGATGTCATAGGCCCTAAGGAGAATTATTTTCCTCAGGGCCTCCTGTGTGTGGAACTAAAAAAATCTGACAATCACGTCATTTCTCCACAAGTCGTAAAATCCACTGCAAGGCGAAGACGGTTGAGAAAGATTCAAATAAAAAACACTGTGGATATTCAAAAAATCGATTTTTGACGAAAATTTTTGTGAAATTTGAAAATTGAAGATTTTAATGTGTGTGGAAATATTTCGTGAATAGGTAAGTTACCTGTGTCGGTAGCACAACACGGCGTATTACCCCAAAAATAAATCACAATAGTACTTTTGACCTTGGAAATCTCAAATCATATCTCAGGCACCCAACGGATTATTTATTATTGTTAAGATTTTTGAAAAAAAAAAATACTTCGAGATTTCAACTTTTGTGATATAAACATTGCATAATTTTTGTTTAGAAACGTTTTGGTGAAAAATCACCTCTAGGGTGCTGTAACGTCCAAAATTTATTAGCTCTAACCGCAAGTGTTTGCCTGCGGTATTTAAATTATTGTCGAAAAGAATGAAAGAGACAAACTGATGACGGATTCTCCACATACATGTATAAAATAACGCAGGAAGTGCCTTCTATACATGGAAACTTAATATACCTACAAAACAAAGTCTGGTTAGTTACACCATTTATAATTCAAGAATGGCTGGACCGATTTTTGTGATCTTTGATTGTTTGGAATAGCTATTAAAACATCGAACAAATTCTCGATAAAAAATTATGAAGAAAAGTCTTTTCCTCAAACATTTTGTATGAAACAAATTCTCATCTTTTGAACGAGCTGCAGCAATATTGTGATAAATATAATATTGAATAGTGTGTGAATTCTAAAAACTCAAAAACCTCAAATGTCAATGCACTGATTTTTTTGCTTTTGTTCAACCCGTCTGCTTGTTTAGGAATAAATACATCCCAAAACACGTAATCGCGTTATACTTTCATAAGACCAAAAAGGTCCCGAACGACCTTACATTTTAAAAGCTATATATCTCTCTTCCTCTCATGCAAGCCTATGTTTTTTTCTTTTAACCAGAAAGAGAACGAAATAATGATTCTTATTGTCTTGAAATATGAAAGTTATCTTCTATAGAAATTTTACAATCTCGATCCAAAGTGACGGTTTCTGATTTTTTGAGGCTTCCGGATTGTGAGGTGCGAATATATGGAAACAAGCAGACGGGAACATCGAATGCTGCCCCTCTTTCTTACACACTAAATGTCAATAGTCCAAAATGAGACAAATTGTGAACGTATGTCTGAACCCCTCCAAAGGAAAAATACAATAATTAAGTAAGTGGAAAAGTAAGAAAATCACAAAAAATATAAATCCGTACACAACGCATCTACCGACAAAAACAAAACACGGACAGTTGCGCATCGATAATTGCTTCATTGTGTAATTTTTAACTTAATAAAAAACTTAATTTAATTCAGCCAATAAGTTAACACAACAGTTACAGATTCGGATGCACGAATTAGAATGTTCATTTTATAATTTGATCATCTTTACAATAATATTATGACACAGGAAAAACATAAAACCCAATAAAACTGTTTTCGTTTTTTATTATGGAACCTACGGGCGTTTGCATGAAAAACGACGGTACAGATGATGAAACATTTGGTGGTTTTTGTTCTGTTTTTAGTCCCGAATTCTCGGAATCCTAAAACAAAAGCCTCACAATTAATGATTCCCAGAGAACAATGGAAATGTTTTTATTCCTTTATTTTGTATTATTAACGACTCCACAAGGTTTCAGATCGTCAAAACTCACAATCAGTCATAAATACTATACGTCATCTGTTTAGGTTTCTTATTATTGACTCCCTCCTAGTGCAATCCCTCCAGGTCCAATTCTATTTATAATTTACATAAATGATATTATCAAAACTATTAAACATTGCAAAATTAGACTATTTGCAGACGATACCTTAATCTATATTTCGTGTGAAGATTACATAGAATCAATTAATAAAATAAACGAAGACCTACAAAATATAGCAAAATGGCTGAAATTAAACAAGTTGAAACTGAACGTAAACAAAACAAAATATATGGAAATAGGCAATAAAACATGTAACACAGGGTTAAATTTGACAATTAATGGTGAAAAAATTGGAAAAGTAAATGAAATCAAATACCTGGGTGTAATACTCGACTCAAAACTGACTTTCACAGCAAACTTTGAATATGTGCTAAAAAAGGTATCAAAAAAGGAAAATTTTCTTAGAAGACTAAGACGTTAATTAAATAGAAACACTACGGAGCTCATTTATAAAACTATCGTTGCTCCACATTTGGACTTCTGCTCTACAATGTTATATTTGGCCAATGAAGGAAATTTGAACAAACTAGAAGTTATACAGCTATGAGATGTATACTGGGGAAAGGCAAATACGCAAGGATTAATCAAATGAGAGAGGAGCTAAATTGGATTCCAATAAAAAAGGGACTACTATTTAATGTGTTAATTTATTGCATAAAATTATGAAAAATCAAATGCCAAATACTTTAAGAATGAAATTGTTTTTAATAGAGACATTCATAATTACGAAACCAGAAATATAAACAGAGTTCGATTGCCACAAATAAAGAAATCAAAATCGCAGAACTGCCTAATGTACAGAAGACTAAAGATGTATGATGAAATGCCTGAAAGTATGAAGAATGAAGAAAGAATGAATGTATTTAAAAAGAAATGTTATGCTTACTGTAAAAATATTTAAATTTATCAAATGAATGGTTAGGGAACGTACCCAAACTACGTGACCAACTTTTTGCAATTTTTAACCCCCCCCCCCCCCGGTGACCAAAATCCTAAGCAACCCGCCGCTCATTTGTATGGAGCGTGACCTTTTGAAGACCCCCCCCCCTAAAAGTGTCACGTAGTATGGGTACGTTCCCTTACATTGTGCTTATTAGTTTATATTCATGTAGTATAAACTAACTCAATAATAATAATAAAAAAAAATCGATTGATAAGGATTGACAGGATAACTTTCAGTATCTTCTCATCCTTCCCTAGCATGATTGCAGATCGCCAACGAATTAGTAACAGTTCATAATGACTAAGGGTTCTTAATATAATCGGAATCAACTATTGTTTGTAAGTTAGCGATCTGCAGTTGTCTTAGGGAAAGATTAGAACTGCCCGAAAGTTATCCTATCAATCCTTATCGATCGATAAAACCCAATATCAATACGATATTGATCAAATCCGTCATCGATGGTCAGTTATCAATATTTTCGAGCACGGTCAGATATTCCGACCGACGACTAATAAATTTTAGCGCGGCCTCCATAGTATCAGATAAGTTTCGGTTAAATATCAATATGCACATTTCACACAGCACTCTTTTTAGAGTGAATTGTCTGTTTAAAAAAATGATACACATATTTTTGAATAATTTCGTTCATTACCTACGCAAAATGCTGGCTTATTAAAGGAACGAATTGAAGCTCTTAGAATCGAAAGTTGTCGCGATTCGTAGTTTTAAATAAAGCAAATAAAACGCATTCAATTTATTACGTTCGATTTTTGAGAAACGAAAATGGTTGAAATATGACTAAAGGCCTCATTAACTAATTAACCCCCTGTTTAGTGTCAAAAGGTAAATGCGGACTGCCAATGCGTAGTATTTCAATGTAAAATTGCCAATTTATTATTATTTTAAATTGACATATCGGGTTGTGAATTCGTAGACAGATTCGCAAATATTGCCGGCGTATATCGATTTTTTTTTTCCTGTCAATATCGGTTCGGCTATCAACAGCGAAACCGTGCTCGGTTATCTATATACAATCATTGGAAGTTACGCCGATCGATCCGATATTTTAAAGTTAACATAAAAAATGTTTATTTTTAGTATAATAAGGTTATACCATAGGTTTTTGGCAGATTTGTTAATTAACTAACTAACCATCACGCCGTTTCAGCAGGGGTAGGCAGAGAGGACAGACCGCCAAACATCCCGGTCTTATTTTATTTTATTTTATTTTATTTATTTATTTTCGGGAAATCGACAGTTTACATTTTTACAGTTTGTACATGTTTGTATAGCCAAAATAAAACCAATTATGGATTTCCTCCATGTGACTTTACCTCTGATTAACAGCATAATAAAAAAAATTAAATAATAAATTTATAATAAAGCATTATGAGATCAAAAATTTTATAAAACAAAAGATTAAGTATATAAAACTAAAATTTACATAAAACATAAAATATCAATACATTGGTAACCATAAGAAGCCAGATTGTACATATAAATCAAATCACAACAGAATTAAAGATAAACGATAGAAACATAGACACATAACATATTCATGAAACATCAGAGAAATACTCTTTTATGTACCCCTTATATTTGGTAGGTTCGGAATTGAAAATGTCCACCTTGGATAATATGCTATTGTAACTATTGCATAGTCTGTTCAGACAAGAATTTTGCTTGCAGTTTGTCTTGCATTGATCAACCCTGAACAGGACAGAAGAGCGTGTTGTACGCGCAGGTACATTAAATTGAATTTTATTTAGCAACTCTGGGCATTAAATATTATTGTTAACTAATTTATACAGGAATATTGCATCCTTATGATGCCTTCGTACACTCAATGAATCAATTTTAAAGTATGAAGCTGCCTCTGCATAATTATTAAATCTTACATATGACTTGTAACAAAGATATTTGAGGAATTTGTTTTGAATTGCTTCAATTTTGTTCGTATGGATTTTATAAAATGGAGACCAAACAACTGACGCGAACTCCAAATGACTTCGTACGTAGGCAAAGTAGAGTTGCTTAATGACGTTGATACTATTAAAAAGTTTTGTGTTTCTCATGATAAAACCTAACATTTTAGCAGCTTTATTTGTGATTTGTTGTATATGAAGGTTGTATTGTAGTTTACTATCAAGGGTTATTCCAAGATCACGAATATCTGAGACTGTTGCAATGTTGTTGTTATTTATAGAATAATTAAATAATGTTTTATTTTTATTTCTTGAAAAGGTAATATGATGACATTTTGAGACATTTAGAAATAGTTGATTTTGTTGGCAATAGGTAAATATATTGTTTAAATCATGTTGTAAATTGACGCAATCGTTTAGACTTTTTATTGGCTTGTATAGCTTGGCATCATCAACAAATAATTCTATTTCAGAGTATTTAACAACATTGACCAAATCATTGATATATAAAATGAAAAATAATGGTCCGAGATGTGAACCCTGTTGGATCCCAGAGGAAATTTCACTGAAATCTGATTCGAAACCCTTTATTGCTACTGCCTGTGATCTCTGAGTATATAAGATGTAACCCAACGAAATAAATTACCACGTATACCTAATGACCAAAGTTTTCTGAGTAATAGTTTTTGATTAATTTTATCAAATGCTTTGGCAAAGTCTGTATAAATGATATCTACTTGAGTGCGGTTGTCCATGTGATCGACAATGAATTCAGTAAGAAGAACGAGGTTACTTTCCACATTTCTGCCTTTTGTAAAACCGTGTTGCTTTGTTGTAATGATGTGATTCAGTTGTGGGCTTAGATATTTGTAAACAATTTTTTCCATTAACTTACTGAATATTGTTAGTTTTGAAATCGGCCGATAGTTTTTAACATTATTTTTTTCACCATTTTTGTGGATTGGTGTTACATAGGCTCTTTTCCATATTTCAGGTACCGTGCCTTCGTTCATTGATTTATTATATATAATGCAGAGAGGTTTTGCAAGTGTTTCCGCGCAATTAACTATAAAGTATGAGGGAATGTCATCACACCCCGCGCTTGTGTTTATGTCAAGAGCTTTTATTTCTTTTAAGATTATTTCTCGTGTGAATTTGACCGTGGTGATATTTATGTTATTTGTGTTTTCTGGTATGTCGAAGTCTGGTAGGTTATTATCGTTTATGTAAACTGATTGGAAATATTCCATGAAAATATTGCATATGTCTTGGCCATTTTCTGCTTTTTTGTCATCTAGGTGCATCGTCCTTGGAAGAGACGATTGTGTTTTTTTCATGTTATTAAAATGATTCCAGAAGAGTTTAGGATTACCATTTATGCTATTTTCAGCAGTATGTATATAATTAATGTAGAGTTGTTGTGCGATACGTTTTTGTCTAGATCTTAAGAGAGAAAACGTTTGATAGTCACGTGGATTTTGAAATTTTTTAAAATTTTTATGGTATTTATTTTTCTCTTTAATTATTTTTATGAGCGATGATGTGTACCACGGCGGATAATTACAATTTTTAGCTGGTTTAGTTGGTACATAATTTATTTTAATGTTGTTTAATATGTTGTAGAAGACGTCAGTTGCGGGTTGAGTATTCAAATGGTTAAGTTTATGATCCCAATCAATTTCGTTTAATTTTGTGTTTATTATTGAATATTCCGCTTTTCTGTATAGTAATATTTGTTTTGCGTTAGTTTTCAGGTTTTTATTTATTTTTTTAATAGGAATTGAAATTAGCAGTGTTTTATGATAAATATCTTCTGGTACTAATGAGATATTATTGTGCCTAATTTTCAGTGGTATGTTGCTTACAGCTAAGTCGAGAATGCGATTATTTATACTATTACTCTGAGAGTTATATTGTTTCAGATTATTAAATGATAAAAATTGTGTAAAGTTCAAATGGGCGGGATTCAATGAATTGATTGGTTCAGTACACATATAATCACAGTTCTCATTAATTGGTAGCCAATGTAAGTGAGATAGATTGTAATCTCCTACCAAAATGAAACTATCATTATTGTTGTTATCTGTCATAATTTGTGATGTTTTGTTTATGTGAGACATAATATTTATGAGGTGTTTACTGTCAGGTGCAATATATGAAGTGCATATGTGAATTTTTTTACCGGGAAGTGAAATCGTTACCCATATGTCTTCCGCCTCTGATCCCCATTCTATTTTTTGTTCAGAAATTAATTTATTTTTTACTGCGATTAAAACTCCACCACCGCGATTCTGTTTGAGGTTATGGTAATCTCTATCTCTTCTGTAAACATGGTATCTTGGATCGAAAAGTTCCTCATTAAATATTGAATTGTTAAGCCATGTTTCAGTGAGACATATAATGTCATAGTTGTTTAATAGTACATTTTGAAGAAAGGTGTTCGTTTTAGTTCTGAGGCCTCTTAAGTTTTGATAATATAATTCTAGAGATTCCATTTTAATGATGCAATAAGTTAATATGATGGTTCTTATGTTAATATGAATATGGTTAATATGAATGTTCTAAGAGTTATTGATGGAAATATTGTATTTTTTTAGTTTTTCTAGGTCGATAAATGAGTTTATGCAATAGTGATGGCACACATTCCTTGCCTCGTTTACATTCAAACAACGTCTCATACATTCTCTTCTATTATTCTGACACTTGACATGGCTATTATCTGAATTCACTTGGTCGTGCCATGTCTTTCTTGGGCGTCCTCGATTTCTTCTACCATTGACATTTGCGCCATATATTCTCCTTACACTCCTTTCCTCGTTCATTCGCTCTACATGCCCAAACCATCGGAGCGTTCCTTTCTTGATCTTACTCATTACGCTTACATCAGCCTTGCATTCTTTGCGGATTTTCACATTTCTCATACGCTCATACATGGTTTTAGCGCACATACGCCTCAGGGATCTCATTTCATTTGAGATTTGTTAAATTTTCAAAAAAGATTTTGTTTTACCACACCCATTTCAAATCATATAATCATGCAGAAAATTAAATCAATACATTATCTAGGTATCGCATGTTTTAGAATTTTAATTTTAGTTTAAATAAAATCATTAAAAAATATATACGTGACGAAAATTGGTCCGTTTATGTATTTATTTGCGCACTTACAAACTAATATATTTCAGATTTTTTTAACATTCTTATTTAACTTAGACATTGTTGAAAAATGATAAATACTTATAATCAAAAAATAATTACAAAAAGTACATTATTTTAATAGTTTTATCATCACGCCTTTCAGCATTTTTGGATGTAGGTATAAATTAAAGTAAATTTGGAATGAAATAAAATCGATATTGAGTTATAATTTTAAAAAGCTGGTACGGAAAATAATTCATCTTTCTCATTGTAACCGCCTTGCACGATCGTAAGAACAACTTTCGACGAAATGTGGATTTTCGGCCGCTGACTGGTTAAACGCTCTTAACATGCGTAAAACATAAGCAGTATTAAAGGAAACAATAAATCTTTATAAATGTAAATAAAACATATATGTAAATGGAGAATGAAGATTAGAAGGATGGTATTATAAGTAGTTTGGTGATTCATGCCCTTTTTTTGAGTAGTAACCACGTGTAACTATGTTTGACACCAACTGTTTTCATATCCAATCAACAAACCAAACACCTTGTAACTATAATAATTAGTGATAACATTCCAATTTCCAATCATTCAACAATCGATCGCGATTCTTATACATCTTATAACCAAACATCCTTCCGTTGGATCGAATTATCAACAAACACCGTTGTTTGATGATTCTTGCACCATCAACAGTATTATCATTTTCCTGTTGGCTGGAACCACAGGTATTTGTTTATGCCAAGTAATGTTTATGCGTTCACTCGTCGGTCTCTCAATCGAATCACTTTCGTTGTCGGATACTAGTGATATATTTATTCAAGGCTGTTGAGTTGGATCGCCGATCGCTGTATAGACTGTATAGTCAGAGGCGCTGCATCAATGTGATTAAATAGTGCTGTGTAATCGGGCGACAGTATCGCGGGGTGGCCTTTTTGTAATGCGGTTCTAATTTATCTATCTTATACAGGGTGTTAAGGGACGTACTTGACTTACTTTAACCAGTGATTCCTGACATTATTTGGAGTAAAAAATGTAAATCAAATTTTGGTCTCCGGTGACTTTTTTTGACGAGTTTTTTATTTTCAAAATTTTTTTCTTCAAAATCAAACAAAAAAAAATGTCGTCACTGGTCACTCAGCCGGGTGTCTGACGAACCCCTTACCCCGCCTCCAACTGTTCAACAACTAGCATTTTTTTTATGTTTTTGTAGAAAAAAAAAAATGTCACCGGAGACCAAAATTTCATAAGTCAAGTACGTCCCTTAACACCCTGTATATAAAAATGAATCGCCGAATGTGTTGCTAAGCGCATAACTTTCGAACGACTGCACCAAATTGGATAATTCTTTTTTTTGTGTGTTCGTTATTGTCAGGACAAGGTTTTTATAAAACTTCCGGTGAGCTCTGGCATTATGAAATTTGTATAAAAAAATTGCTATTGGTGGCACGCGAGGTTTGAAAACTGAATGTATGAAAAGTGGGAGGCAGGGAGAGATGGGGGAGGGGGTGGAGGGAGGGGGGTAGGGGGAGGAAGGGCGGTGAGAAGGGGGGATTTTTTATTAAATGGCATAGCAACGCATGCCGGGACCAGCTAGTTTCAGATAAATTTTAATCTACAATCTATATATATATATATATACAATCTTCTCGGTTTACCCGCGTAACGTAGTCCTTAAAAAGACTTTTCCTGATGTTTTAGACAGATCTCACTGTCCATCTTCAGAGGCCTTATATCTTGAGTTTTTGTCTCAAACTGATCGCTTTCGCGTGTCTGTTCGGTCCAGAAGCTAAGACTTAAGTGAGTGCATATCAAACCGAGAAAATTGTTCTACATCTTACACCCGTAAAATCTTTAACCAAAATATATATATATATGTAAAACACTTTTCTCGGTTTACCCGCGTAACGTAGTCCTGAGAAGGACTTTTTAACTCCTGACGTTTCGGACAGATCACACTGTCCATCTTCAGAGGCCTTATGTCTTTAGCTTTTGTCTCAAACTGATAGCTTTCGCATGTCTGTTCGGTCCAGAATCCAAGACTCAAGTGGTCGCTTTTGTTAACCTTGTAAACGGGATCAAGTAAAATTTCGCGCATTTTTGAGGTATAATCGCTTGTGTTCATTATTACTGTCGCGTTGCCTTTATCTGCTGGTAAGACTATTATTTCTTTGTTCGAACGAAGTGCTTTAAGGGCTTTCAATTCTTCTAGTGATATATTTCTCTTAGGTTTTACGGCTTTTCTAAGTATATGACACGTTTCTTGTCGGATTATTTCGGCTTTGTCTAAGGGAAGTTTAGAGATGGACGATTCTACTGCGGTGATAATATCTTCTTTTGGAATTTTTGAAGGTGTTACACTAAAATTGAAACCTTTTGCCAGTACTGACCGAACAGACATGCGAAAGCTATCAGTTTGAGACAAAAGCTAAAGACATAAGGCCTCTGAAGATGGACAGTGTGATCTGTCCGAAACGTCAGGAGTTAAAAAGTCCTTCTCAGGACTACGTTACGCGGGTAAACCGAGAAAAGTGTTTTACATCTTACACCCGTGAAAACCTTAACCATAACATATATATATATATATATAAATCAATATATGTTCGCTTCTATGTATATGAGTTGTCTATGCATAGGAAATGTTTGAAACTTTCAAAATACCGTCTCTCCACCCTTGCAAAGGTTTCTGGATTATTACAACCACATGACAATACATCTGAAAAGTTTTTTTAATCATTACAAAAACTCTCACGAAACTGTCAAGAATGTCACGATTGAGCATGCCATTTTGTAAACCATCGATTGTTAATCAAAATTCTATTTTCGAATAAACTCTTGAAATTTTTTTAATTTTTAGTATAATAAGGTTATTCCATAGGTCGTTGGCAGATTTGTTAAATTTTCAAAAAAGATTTAGTATTATACCACACCCATTTCAAATAATATAATCATGCAGTAAAATAAATCAATACATTATCTAGCAAACGCATGTTTTAGAATTTTAATTTTAGTTGCAATAAAATCATTAAAAAATATGTACATACATGTGTTTCTTGACGAAAATTGGTCCATTTGTGTATTTATTTGCGAACTTACAAACTAATATATTTCAGATTTTTTTAACATTCTTATTAAATTTAGACATTATTGAAAAATGACTAATACTTATAATCAAAATATAACTACAAAAAGTACATTATTTTAACAGTTTTATCATCACGCCTTTCAGCATTTTTGTATGAAGGTATAAATTAAAGCTAATTTGAATTGTAATAAATTCGATATTGAGTTAAAATTTTAAAAAGCTGGTACGGAGAATAATTAATCTTTCTCATTGTAACCGCCCTGCACGATCGTAAGAACAACTTTCGACGAAATGTGGATTTTCGTCCGCTGGCTGGTTAAACGCTCTTAAAGGTCGTTTCAATCTGCTAAGAGAGCAAGAATACTGAAAAAAGCGAGTAAAGTACCATATTGACAGTGTTTCCAAATATAAATACAAAAGAAAATCGGTATTTTCACCCTAAAACCTGGTGATTTGATCCCGCGGGATTTCTGCAATATTTGTTGCCACGGATATGCGGAATTTTCATGTGGTGCGAAATTTTCATGTGAGGTTGATAAAAATTCTGTACGTGATTGCGAGTTGAGTATCATGCGAAACATAAAAAAAATCATACCTCCGAATTTTAATATGAAGACATACAAACTGATTATAGTTCTATATAGCCAATGAATCCACCTATCTTTTGCAGATTATCACGTATTTGTTGGATTTATAAAATAATTATTATAAAATCGTAAACTTCTACTTAATTACTTACAAATAAGGGAAAATTAAATTAAATGAAGACACTGTGAGCGAAACTCAATCAACATTTCCGTACAAAATCAATGACGTAGAGATAAAAAGATGTTGTGAAGTTAAGGACTTAGGAATAATTATGGACTCCGGAATGTCTTTCCGAACACATAAATTCCATCCGTGACAGGGCATACAAACTTCTAGGATTCATCATAAGAGTGACCAAACCATTCAGGTCACCACACGTAATCAAAATACTGTATGTCTCTTTTGTTCACTCAATATTAAGCTGGGTCCACACATGTTCTTTTGTCCGTTCCGTTCCTCCGTTCCGTACCTCCGTTCCGTATCAACAACTCTGGACGCAAGTAAAAATAGCCCGTACCTCCGTAACCTCGCTGCGATCATCGGCATCGCGTGTTCATTCCATTCGACAGAGAGAACGACCTGCGCATGCCGCGATCACGTCCAGACTGGCGCATACCCGTATCGGCCGTATCGTATCCAGGGTTGTCAATGCTAATGTTCTAAAATACCCGCAAAAAATGTTCAAAATCCCCAAATTGGGGAGAGCAAAATATCAAATTCCCCGCAAATTCCCCACAAGTTTCTTCATAATTTGGCCTCCAAAATAATACTAAATTCAATTGAAAGTAATGAAAGTAGCATTTTTTATCCATTAAAATTGATTAAAAATATTATTACACACATAATACAAGATTAAAAAATAGGTTTGAACCCAAAAACCAATATTGAAACTGAAAAAATAAAGACATTTAAAAAAAAATCAATACGGTGTGCCGATAAATTGTCTAGCAGGCAAAAAAGGAAACTTAAAAAAATATGGTAATATAATCATACATACGGTTTGCCAGGTACTGGTAGGAGAAAAAAAATAACCAATAATTTTAAACGGTGAAGAAGTAATAAGCAATTTACATCATTATAAGACTTAATTAACAACATGTAATGGATTATTAACGAAATAAGCCTACATACAGGTGATGTAAAATAATTACCTCCTTTCATCAATTACTGCATCATGCTTTTTTGGTTAACATTTTGTGTTTGAAAGATTTAACTTCAAACATCCTCCTTCTTATTTAATCCCTTCTCAAGTAGCCATGAATGCAACCACAGTAGTCTGTATGAAGGTGATTTCTATTTTCTGTTTTCAAATGTTTAAGAACATTGAATTTTCTCTCAACGGAAGCGTTGGAAAACGGCAACACCAGCAATAATGAACTTATTACTATTTTTAAATTTGGAAACCAGTACCTATCGTCCTGTATTGTTTTTTAGGCCAAAGACTTTAACCCAGTAACTTACAGCATCGTCATCTACATTCAGACCATGTTGGGATAAATCAAGAATAGCGGGATCCTTCTATCTCTATCGTAGAAGTTCTATGACTGGCAAATTCATGTGTCTTCGAGTTAGGGTCCCGAACTTCAAGAATGCCCCGACTATTATTGTTTAGAAATAAATAAAATAAAATTAAATAAACTTCAAAATCTACCACCGAAAATACATATTTTTCAAAAAGGTTGGGAAGTCAAAAAATGCCCAGAATCCCCGCATTTTCCCCGCAAAACGGTGTTCCCCGCAAAATACCCAATTCTTGAAAAATCTTAAAAATTCCCCGCAATTTGGGGAATTACCCACAAATCGGCAACGCTGATCGTATCGCCTTTGAACGGGCCGAATAAACCGACTCCCGATGGATCGGGGCGTACCTCGACCCGTATCGTCCCGCCGTAACACCGTACCGTTCCGAATGGGCGTCCAAACTAGCGTTCTTGATCGCGACGCTGATACGGAACGGAGGAACGGAACGGACAAAAGAACATGTGTGGACCCAGCTTTAGAATTCGGATCAGCCATATGGAATCCCCAATACAAAGTTAACATTGAAAGGTTAGAAAGAACTCAAAAAAAGATACTGAAACACCTAGACTTTAAATCCTTTCGAACATCAGAAAGCCTAAAAGACTCATTAACATTCCATAATTTATCAACCTTAGAAGATAGAAGAAATATATCCGACCAGAAATTCCTATTCAAAATCATTAACAACGTTGTTGACAAGAACTACCTTCTAGAACACATTAATTTCCACTGTTCAATAAGAAACACAAGGTCAAACCAACTATTCCACATCCCACACTCCAAAACAAATTACACACAACATTCATTTCTCCGAAGGACGTGCACAAAATACAATGATATCTTTTACGACGCTGATATTTTCCATTTGTCCTCAGGCCAATTTATTAAATTCATAATAGAAAAAATCAAAACAAATTTTTAATTATGAACTCTCCACCCCTGCTGCATGTTATTTTTTTTTTTTTTCATTTTCATTATGTTGGTTTTCCTTCTTTTTATAATAATAATAATATTTGGATAATTTACATATCCCACATGCTTTAATTTGTGTATTTTTTTTCATTTCTGTTGTACATATATATATATATTTCTTTTTTTTCTACCACTTTATGATTTCTTTTATGTTTTAATCTATGTTTATATATACATATATTATAAATTTTAGCTGAAACTTCGCTGGTTAATGCAACCATGTAATATGTTACTCTATTATGAAAATATGTATAACTGTTTGTTTCCTTAATAAACTAAAATAAAATAAAAATAAAATAAAATAAAATCTGGAAACAGAAAAATCAGAAAAAGGTATTGGCACCTCCTGGGTTCATGTCCGAGAGGTGCCAATATGTTTTTCTGATTTTTCTGTTTGCAGATTGTCGATTGAGTTGCGCTCACAGTGTCTTCATTTAATTAAATATTACAATTATAGGTTTTACTCATAAAAGTAAAAAAAATAAATATATTTACGTATACATATAAGGGAAAACTTGTCAAAATTGGCAGCAAAGCAATTCGAGGTATTTTAAATAGTGCCATATTGTGGCAAAAAGCGCTCCAGTGTTTATAGTAATGTTTTTTTTTCGCACCTAGGCGGCTGTAGAGCGGAGAGGCGGTTTCTTGCTACGGGCGGTCCCTGTGATTAACAGCCGGCTAAGTGGAACACAGCGAGGTATGTACGGCCGCTATTTATTGATAAAGGTATCGGTCTGATCGCCGGTTTTCATTTAAATATTTCACTGTATAAATTATTGATTAATCGACAGGGCCGGATTTGACGGACACGGCACCGTGCGGGTTAATTCGGGTGCTTAAATAATATAATACGAGAGTCCGAATAGCCGAGACTTTTATAAAAATGTTTTTTTTGTTGATTTTAGTGAGTAGATGTGTTATCAAAGTCAAATTTAGTATAGTATCTGTACTCGCTGACTGGTAATTGATATGAAATATTTAAATACGTCAATAAACTGCTTTGCACACCAGAATATAGTGTTAATTCTATCAAAATTGATACCAATTCATAAATACGTAATTTTTATTCTAATTAGGTCCATTATTGGAGCACGTATCTTTAGGATTTTAACCAGCGATCCGTGAGAATATTTGGAATGAAAAATGTAGGTGTCATTTGGCCATCATGTTTCTATAAACAGACTCGCGCATAGATCGAGGGAAATTCGGGGGGAAACCATTTAATTATTCCGCGAGCAACAATAATTTAATTTTGTAGACTCTTACGCAAAATCACCGTTAAGTTGAAACCTTAAACCAGCCTTGTGTTCCGAACGTTCCGAAACCATTTTCATACGCTATTAAGTCGCCTATGCAAAGAGCCGCATGCGCTCGCGAGCTGCAAATTCCGACCCCTGGCCTAGCGCATCACGTGATAAGCACTTCGTCTCGTTCCAGGAGCACGGTAACACATGAAACAGCACGCGTATTTAGATTCGACTGCACCACCGATCTTGTGGTCAACGAACGCCCGCTTCATTGATTTTCCGGCGGGATTGGTGATGTCCACAGGGCGACACCTGAGGCCCTAGACTAGCTCGCAGATCTAGATGTCCCCCTTTGACCCCCCACCATACGAAAAAAAAAAGAAGAACACCCGATATACTCTACGAGAACCATAGACATCCAAATTCAATAGACCAGAAGACACAGATGAGGGGTAAAACCAAACTATGGGAGGGGAAGAGGGGAAAGATGACTGTGATTCGTTAAAAAATCAATCTGATAGTATATAGTTCTTAAAAGCAAAATCTGCTTTGAATGAATAGACCTTTTTACATGGGATCGCGAATTGCTTGCCACGTTAATAACATATTTTCGAAGGACAAATGCGCGCCCAGAAAAGATTCGCCCCTATTCACATAGCAATATTTTGTTGCCGTGTTTAGTTAAGACATTTTTACAAATGTTTCATAATTTACTTACCCCTGTAACCAGCGACGAGCACACTGGAGAACCGCCCACATTCGCTATATCCACATAATATGTAAGTATAATGTATAGCACGTGCTACCGTTTTTGGCGTGTTATTTCGTAAAATGTATGGATGTTAGTTCCGCGCTGGCAAGGACAATAATGATGACGTCACATATTTTAAATTCAAGCAAGGTTCTCTCCCCTCCCCATGGAGCGAGTTGGCTCCAAGGAGGAGCTCCAGCTGGCTCCATGTGGAGGGGAAAATAATACGTTTTTATCACTTAGGGCAGGTCCAGATATATTCATATGTCCGTGACGAGAACCTATGATCAATTTATGGAACGAAAATTATTTTCATTCATTAAGTTCTTTCAACTTTGGGTTTATATTCCATAGAAAAGCCTACTCATAGGTCAGGTGTGATCCCAGTTTTAGTAACAAATATTTTAACCAGTTAAACATATTTATTTGTAAAATGATGGAATTTTATTTTGTCTTGATCTGAGTATTTGTTAAGAGGAACGTTTGCGCGGCCCGTTTCGGCCCGTTTCACGCAAATCTTAATTTTGGATTTGAGATCAAAATACCCAATCAAACTGAAAAAATATTTTTGTAATCAAAAAGTTTTTCAAATATCTAGTGAGGATATGAACCACTTTATTAATTTTTGCTTAAAATTAAAAGATATTGGCTATAAAAGATTTTAATGTTTCTTGATTTTCGAGGCAACTGGGGCAATTATTTGTGAGTAAATGTAAAACATTTGAAAAATCGTTCCGCTTAAAGAAGAAATACCTAGGACTCGTTTTCTTAATTTATCGAACACTAGCAGAACCGGCCACACGTTGCTGTGGCTAACGAAACACAACGCCATTATCCAATCTTTATAAAATTCACACCACCCGCTTGCCAGCTGCCCGCTGCCCGCAGCCTGAATTGAATATTTGAATTTATCGGCTTTTCTGTACATAAGCATGTATTATACATATAAACTAAGGCGGTACACAATCCTAATAATTTTTGTACGCTCAAAACTTACATTTTAATCATTTCCGGCGAATCCGTAACTAAAATAACTTTTTTATTGCCATGCCGCACAAGAAATGCGAATTATTTATATTCTAGATTAATAAAAACAGTACCTTACCATTAATATATTTTACGTACAACGATTTGAAAACTATATAACCCGTTTTTCAACTATAAAGTTAGCGGCAAGCACCAGATTTTATTTTTCTAGACGATGAATTAATAATTTCGGGAGGACAACATGTGTTTACATTTTTAATATTTGTAGCACGTTCTTCAGAATTAATTAAAATCAACGCTGCAGAAAGGTCGAATCTCCAGGCCTGCTAGGGTGAATTCGACCGTACGTTCGTGCAATACGCCGTGCCGCGGCGTATATTTGTTTACACGCTTTCTTCACTTACGTCGTTAAGATTCCCACATTATTTATCTTCTTCCTCTTTTCTTTGATACGGCAAATTCGACAGTAGGTTCGTCCAGAGCACGGGTCGCGAGTCGCAATTTGTATACACGGTTTCTTTACTTACGTCGTTAAGATTCTGAATATATTTTAGGGTATATTGTCATCTTAACTCGCCACTAATTATACAATGCTTGCAATGCAACACTGGATATTTGAAAAGGGAAAATCAAATACCTACTTACTCTAGGACATCTATTTTCCAATTTCTTCCGTAGAACGAATTTCAAAAGTGACTATAGTACGGCCCGCCAACCGTTTTAAATCGCACAAAAATATGTTTTCTTTAAATTTCTCGGCTTTTCTCTAATATAATTTACATGTATTATGCATATAAACATTCCTCTTCAATCACTCTATCTATTGGTGAAAACCGCATGAAAATCCGTTGCGTAGTTTAAAAGATTAACGCGCACATACGTTTTGAGCGACTTCATTTTATACTATGTAATGATGATGATAATGATAATGATGATGATGATAATGATGATGATGATAATGATGATGATGATGGTTCATTTTAGAACTGTGACCTCCTTTTCTCAATACAGGTATATTGTAGTCGCACTGAACCAAAATAGTCCTTGATTCAACTTTTGAGAATACCGCAATTAAGTGTTTTTAATCTGAAAATGAAGACATTTAATTTTTTGTCTGTCCAAAAACGTACAGTTTTCATTAGCTTTAATAATTATTTCAAACAATTTTAATTAATTAACCCAAATACGCCGGATAATATCGCATCAAATAGTAAATTGTGATTTCATGTCTAGGCTTCAGGGACAACTTTAATACTAGATACATAATAATCACAGGTTTAACCTATTAATTAAATTAAGTGCCAGCTTCCATGACACAATCCAATAAAAAAACTGTCATATTTCTTTTGTGGTGCCTAATAAATTTAACGATAAACTTTTTAGGTAGGCACACACCTAAAATAAACGAACGCTTCTATTTTGATGACGGAGATATTTTCATGAAATGGTAATACTTCTTTGAACAGCCGTAGGTATGCTAATATTTTGTTGAATGTTAAGTACCTGGGCGGTTCGTTAGGCGTTGGGGCGGACATTTCGAGCCCCTATTTTCGTAAAAATACCAGTCACAGTAAAAATAATTTGCATTCGCCGGAAAATGGGGAAATGATTTCAATGTGAAATTATTCTACAATTTCAGCTATTAATAATAAAGATAAGCGTTAATTAAAGTGAAAATGTAAAGATGCGAAAAATAGAAAGATTTTTCAAATTATCGTTAAGAGCGTTTGACCAGCCGGCGCACAGTGGTTTTACTAGGATGGGAGCGTCGGAAACAATTCGAAATTTCAAATTGCAATGATCACTAAATTTGGTTTCTATATCTTGACACCACATACCAGCGCATCTTTCCCCATACCACAAAATTCAACAAAACGTTTCGTCACTGCGAAACACGTCAGCAAAGATTGACTTCCCGTGCAGTCCGGACATTTGTGTGTAAATGCAACGTTTATTATATAACATTTAGGGACCGATAACTTTTTACACCGCTTACTCGCAAATTTTTTTTAACTTGGATTCAATACCTTCAGGTATTTACTAAAGATGTTAAGTTTATTTTTTTCATTTCCTAATGCGACAAATTTGGGATATTTAAAATAAAAAAAAACATCTCGTGAATTAAAAAAAATTACGAAGATTTCTGGAATACTTAAGGTTAAAGTTAGATATTCAGTAATATTCAGTAAATGTGCTGATGTACTTTTGTAGTTGAACTATTTACGTATCATATTTAAAAAAAAAATCTTGCGCATTTTTGCGGTTCTACGGCCCAGGAATTTTTACGTAATTTACTTACTGTAAAATTTGAGTGCTTCATAAACATTATTTTTGTCACAGGTTCGGTTTCAAAGGATTTGTTCTTAAGACAAAAGGAGTTATTTGGCATAATGATGAACTCGAAGTGTCAAAAGATGGGAAAAGATTTTAATATTTAAAAAAAAATGTATATAAACCTCACCAATTGCCTTAAAGAGAGGTTGGATAAATTCAGTAAAAAAATCACGGGCTTCAAATTTCGCATTAATACAAGATGGACTATTGCTCGTCGAGATGATGCTAGATTTGTGATGGAAAATAAAAATAAAATAACTTGAGACTCCGATTGGTTTTATATTGTATGCGATTTATCCTGAAAACGGCACGTGATGATCGTAAACACAATTTGAATGTAGTTCAGACCAATCCAAATGCTTGAAAACCAAAGATCTTCGGAAAAGTGCACTTCTTTCTCATTTGGTGTTTGAGAAAGAGGTGTATTTTTTGGTCAAACGGTAACTAGAAGACATTATTCTAGGCGCTCATCTATTAACAGACAAGTGTACAAGATATTTGATGATAATCACTCTTCTTAATAACAGGTGTTCATTGGAACGCGAGAGGTGCGGATTATTCTAGTATTTTTGTACCTACCTTTGCGATTAGTTCACGGGAAGTCTGACAATATAATCGTAGTGTGGCAGAATCCTTGCCCATCGTCCATCAGATATTGCCACCCGATTAAGATTATCAGAAGAGGCTCAGGAAGCTCGGAACAAAGATTTTTTAAAAATATCGCGTGAACTATTCTAGAAAATGTTCTCGTGAGAAATTTTATGAAGGTGTTTTTAATTTAATGTTAGTTGCATCTGATCCTATCATAACTAGTTACAGGCAACCCCCAAAGAAACCATTAAATCGTTTTCCTAAGGAAGTTTTCGATTTAATAATTCCTCTGGATATTCATTCTTCAAATATCTTTAGCACCGACGATGATGATGATTGTTCATCGTCTGCCTCAGAATGTTAAAAAGCAAAATTAAACATTACTCGGCCTTTATTTTCACGTGGATATGGACATAAATAATATCAATTTTAAGAAAAAAAATTAAAATTTTATTTTTTCTTTGATAAAAATATAATAAAATCCAGAAATCGTTAATAAAATCCATTAAAACTTACTAAAACCGAATATTATATTTTTTTTTAACCATACCGAAAAATAATATCACTTTTTTCCCCCCGTTAATCCTCCCTGTGAATTGTTTCCAACTTTTGGGGTATTTGGAACCACTGTGCGGCGGCCGAAAATCCACATTTCGTCGAAAGTTGTTCTTACGATCTTACAGGGCGGTTCCAATGAGAAAGATTAATTATTCTCCATACCATCTTTTTAAAATTATAACTCAATATCGATTTCATTTCATTCCAAATTTGCTTTAATTTATATCTACATCCAAAATGCTGAAAAGCGTGATGATAAAACTATTAAAACTATTTACTTTTTGTAATTATTTTTTGATTATAAGTATATACCATTTTTCAATAATGTCTAAGTTAAATTAAAAATGTTAAAAAAATCTGAAATATGTTAGTTTGCAAGTGCGCAAATAAATACACAAACGGACCAATTTTCGTCAAGAAACACATGTACGTATATATTTTTTAATGATTTTATTTAAACTGAAATTAAAATTCTAAAATATGCGTTTGCCGGATAATGTATTGATTTATTTTACTGCACGATTATATGATTTGAAATGGGTGTGGCATAACACAAAATCTTTTTTGAAAATTTAACAAATCTGCCAACGACCTATGGTATAACCTTATTATACTAAAAATGAACATTTTTTCTTAAAATTTAAAACATGCGAATGCTAGATAAAAGAACAAATTTTCGAAATCCATTTATATTTTTTGTGGAAAAGAGTCAATACGTCTAAAAACTGATTTAAAACTAACATATTTCTGGTTTTCTCTGGTAATGCCCTCTTAAAAGGTAGTATTTTATATCTTCAGAGTATATTTTTAATTGAATATATTCTTCCTTATTTTCCACTTGCTTTCCAAATTTGTTTTCTGAATATTTTACGTGTTCATACATGTTTAAAGCAGAAGTTTGGAATATTTTTATATCCAATTTTTTTGAAAATTGTGCTGAAAAGGAACAAAGGAAGTAAAATATGTGATAGAAGCCTTAAAGAAAGTCTCCATCTATTTGGATATGATCAATATCAGTCTACATGGAACTTGTGCGAATGCACTATCCTCCCCACATCCTGGAATAAAACATTATGATTAATAACTAGCCTTATTATTAATAGCCCCCCCTCCCCCCCGCTCGCCCACGCTCCCCCCATCTCTCCCTCCCTCCCGCTTTCCATACATTCAATCCCAGTACATTTAGTTTTTAAACAGACCGCGTGCCAACTTTTACAATTTTTATTCAATATTAAATTTGGTACAAACATAGGTACCTATTTAAAATATCCAAAATTCTTGATTCGATTCAAACTATTAGAGGAGTTAAATTAAGTTACTTTAAATAAATTTATCAACTTAAAGATTTTCAAAAATAGTATCCTGATGTAAAATTTTGCAAAATGTCATTCTCAAACACGCGAACTGTCAAACGTGCGATGTTTTCTGAAATTATCCAATTTTCTGCGCTTTTCTTAATTTTTCTCTCCGTAAGAACCATCCTCGTACTTCAAGGAATATTCTAAAAAAAGAATTAGCGAAATCGGTTCAGCTGCTCTCGAGATTTGCGCTTAGCAACACATTTAGCGATCCATTTTTATATATAACATAAAAATAACTCCTACGCCAAGCTCAAAAGCCAGTACTCTTAATGGCGTAGAAATTCATTAAAACATATTTTCCATTATTTTGTTTTGCCTAATATTATGGCCAATCATGTAAAAGTGTTATAAATTAAACAATAAAAAAAAAAAAATAAAAATTAAATTTAGCTAAAACCATTTGAAGTTATATTCTGAATGTAGGCGTCTCACCAGGTTGAATTGAATAACCATGTAGAAATCCTGTACCTACTGTAATCAGCTTCACTTCTCACTTGATATATTTAAGTATATTCTTAAAATGCCAAGGCCTTCGGGGAAAAGTCACTGAAAGATTTATATATTTTGGCGATGGAGAGACGGGGTGAGAAATTCTGGGTATTTTCGTAATATATTGTACTAGATTCGATATTCACGAACTGTTATATACGTCCACATGTTTCAAATTCTCTATACAATATTCAAGAGAGGTCCGTTTCAACAGTAAGCTAAATCGTGAGCTAAATTAAAATTTTAACCGTCAGTTAAAGTAACAAAGATGTTAAATAGAACCACGCGCTGTTCCAAGTGCACTTTTGTTAAAGTACTAGTTATGAGTACGGCTTGTCTCAAATTAAGAATATTCTTCGAAATTCTGTGAAAATATGCATCGCATTATTTTTTGATGCGGCCGAACGAAAATTAAATTTGAAAACCACAACAACTGTCAATCTCACTGCTTTGTTCCTATAAAAATATTTATCTAAGTATTTAAAATACAAGTATGCAAATATAATATAATATCTTCAAGTAGTTGTAATTTTTGGCTCCAAGACATAGATATTGGATGAGAAATTCATCGTTCCTAATATTATCTTAATCGTGAATTAAAATCAATGTTGAAGAGCACAATTTCGTACCTTACCCCCCAACAGAAATGTCAAATATGTCAAAATGGCGAAGTAAATCTAGAGTCTATCGATTTTCGTAAGGTAAAAGCAAAAGTTAAAAGTGACGAAAAGGGTTTAAGGGGTGGGTATGAATCTAGAGTTCAGTGTGTCCTGGTCATCCGCCTCCTAGACCTAGACAAACCTCACCGCATGAACCCGGTGTCATGTCACTGGATGACAGTGGATCCGAGGAACGGGCTATTTTTGGAACCAGTTCCTATTGGATTTATGAAATAATCTCCAATACTAACTGTGCGAAGCCGAACCATTCGAACCAAAAGCCGCGAGCGGGTTTTTAACTGTTGGTCACGAATTGATATATTATGTCTGCAAAAGCCCTACGGGCCTTGAAAAACCCCTTTCTTATTTCCTATTTTATGTTCTAAAGAAAACAATGAAATAACTCAGAACTGATAATCTCTGATTGGTCTTTTTAAGAGTATTAGTTTTCATAAATAACGTTTTCATCACCTATGGTCGCTGTTTTTGAGGGTTTTTTTTGTGATAGTTTTCATTCTACTGCAGCCTATTTTTCGAACAGATTTGCAAAATCCATCTTCATCAGATGTCATCTGTCCTGACAATAGAAATTGTTGTGTTAGAACTTCAGTTGTAAAAAACACTCTAAATCTCATGTTCATGACAGAAGTTGAAACGGAATTGAACCAAGTATTCTTATTTATACGTAGATAATGGTGTATTCTTTTTTTAAGAAAGGTTATACATATTTATTTATTTACTAGCTTTTTCCCGCGGCTTCATGGTGTAAGGGGGGTTCCCACTCCGCCTCCTGTGTGTATGTATGTATGTATGCGCATTGAACAAATTATAATATTGACAAGATGCTCTTTTTAAATTTGGGCAGTGAATCGGAGAAAATGTCGATGTTAGAATTTAGACCAATAATATTGAACATATATGAAGAGCACGATTGATTGGCGAATTAGATGCTGCATTTGTTTTGTAATTAAGCGTGTGGAATAGTTCTGTATGGCGTGTACATCTTAATGGTACGTTAAAATTAACTAGGGAAAGAAGTTCGGTACAGTCAATGTTGTTATTTAAAAATTTTGTGTATAAAGGTCAAATCAGCTATTGCTCGCCTTTGTCGCAAAGTTTGAAATGTGCATTCAAAGTTATTGTTGAATTTGAAGGTAAGATATTATTTAATAAATTTGTTTTGAATATGTTCTATGCTATCTATGTATACTTTGTATTGCGGGTTCCAAATTGGCGAAGCATATTAAGGTGTACCTCTGACTAATGCAAAATATAACATTATTACTGTACGCGGGTAAATGAACATTTTCCTTATGCGTAGAACAAAACCAAGCACTTTATATGACCGGTGAACGATTGATTATACTTCATGATATATCTTATATGTTATACCTTTTCGGAGAATTTAAGTCATTATTTTAGTCGTTTTTTAAAGTTGTTATTCAGTTTTTTCATCAAAGAATAAAATCTTTCAAAATGTTGGCATGCGACGAAAACCGTCTGGTCTAAGTTAAAGGAGAACGTATTCGTTTCAATCTACATAATATAACATACGAGGTTGAACGAAGACTAAAAAATGGCTTTATTTTGTGAAATAAAAATCGGATCAAAATTTTGTAAATGATATAAATAATAATTATTTATTTTTGAGAAAAATCGCAGTAAAATATTCGGGGCTGAAAAATTAATTTTCATTCATAGATTCGCGAGGATCAAAGCAGTTAATTTTTATATTAATAAGTGTCAGTGGTGTAGTGACAACTTTTCTGACCCTGTTAAATTTCATATGATAATGTATTAAGGCGATGCACCACATCGTGTAAAATTCGGGTTTAGGCCTCTAACAATAACACCCCTTATGTAGATGTCAATAAGGTTTAAATTCCCATTTAACACCAGTCACCCGTTTTTTTTACATTAGCTCCACACAGGAGGCCCTGAGGAAAATAATTCTCCTCAGGGCCTATGTCATCTTTGGGAATGCTGTGGAGGGTCTTTTTAGGAAAGGAAGTTCTGGGAAAAGGGTATTAGGAATCTGGGGGTCATTGTATCCAGGAGTGACAGACGTATGAATCCATCCCTCCCATTGTGATGCAAAGCGATGTTTCGAGAGAGCACGGCTGGAGAAATCAAAGGGACTACCTCAATCATTCTCTCCTGATCCAGCCTGCCATGCAGCTGGTGGGCAGACGCATCCGCCGCCAAGACCCGGACAAACCTCATCCCATGAATTTGAGCACCCCAGCGAAGTCACCAAACTTAGCGAAGCACTTAGGGTGACCTATGGCAGAGGTGTTGGTTACCCAATAAATGGTTCCTGGGCGGCGGTACCCATACACGCCTCCCAAATTGAAACGTAATTGTATTTGATTTATTCTAGAAAAAAACATCGCAGAAAAGTGTTTTATTTCATTTTGAAGCTCAGGCACAAATATTGAAATGTTTTACGATCATTTTCTAAAGAATTTCATTTCCCACATTATACAATAAAATTTTAACCGAAAAAGGGTTCGTAAGTAGGAGATTTTCAACTTTAAAGTCTGATTTTATGGGCTTATAAAAAAACTAACAAAAAAACACTTGATTATTTTAAAAGCAAACAAGTATTCTACTCGCAGTATTTAAAGCATCTAAAATATTTCTTAGCACTTTAAATCATATGATTTTGCATTACTTAATGGTTCATCTGAAGTCAGTTTGTTAACGGAATGAGGTGCTTCCTTCGAGATCCAGGCAGCCTTGACAAACATTACGCCACTGGGAAATATCGATACATCGGTACGTCTCTTTCTGACATGTGAAACGTAAGATGACATCTGCTGAAATCTGGGTTTTACGACAGCGCCGACAAGACATGAAGGTGCATTATAAAAACGGCAATATGTGTCAATTGATGATAAACTGCCGACATGTTATGTTAAACAAGCAGATGTAATTCAAGCCTTATTTACAAAAAGGGTCTTTTGACGCGTGGCGTATTTAAAAAAAAATATTTTGAATTATTTTGACAATTTTGTTGAGATAAGTTGGATGAGAAGGTTGCACTAGTTTCTACTTCAATGACATTTAAATATTTGGAAATGCTAATACCTATGAAATAATGTGTAGTAAGGTCAGGCGCGTAGCTACCTAGGGGCTACGCGGGGCAGTGCCCCGGGGCTCTCAAGCTCAGGGGGCCCTCGAATCTTTACCAGAAATCTCGATCGAACTGAACTTTTGGAAATTTCTCCCATTTTCAAAATAAATATGACAGGTTGCAACCCCACTTCAATCATGACAACTCAGTTGAGAGAAATTCAAAAGTTATGCCTAGGGAATTCCCCTAAATTCTTTCTGTAGGTTGGCAGTGTTGTCAATTTGACGGATAGTGATGTGTGCGTCATTCCCCAACGACACTTGTAGCGTATCACTTTGTTTCTCTTTCCTTTTATTTTACTTTTAAAAATAAATTTATAGAAATGATTTCGAATTATTCAACTGCAAAAACTGCAAGAAAATATGGTATTGATACCCATTTTCAAGAAAAAAGGCAAAGAAAGTAAAAAAAAACATTTTAATGAATTAGCTGCTGATCACCGATTTCCAAACCGAGAAAAAATATTTAAAATTGAGATTTTCAATAATGTACTAGACACAGTAATATCTCAATTAGATACACGTTTTATTGGTATGAGTGCAGTCTGTCATATATTCCATTTTCTAACACCAACATTTTTATTACATGTTGATGAAGCAACTTTATTACAAAAGTGTGACGAATTCCAAAGAAAATATTTAGATATAATAGGCCCTGGTTTTTCACTTCAATTTATTAATATTTACCATCTAGTTTTACCTCAACTAACTCAAGCATGGACTGTTCACCAATTATGTAAGGAAATAATGTGCAAATATGGAGTGCTAGAATGCGACCTAACCGAAGTATTTACAGCAATGTTATTATTCTTTACAATTCCTGTCACTTCTGCAGCAGCTGAAAGGTCATTTAGCAAATTAAAAATAATAAAAAATTATTTAAGAAATAAGATGGGCCAAACTCGACTCCGACATTTATCGCTAATAGCAATTGAAAACAAAACCGTATCAAGCCTGGATTTAAACGAAGTCATTGATACTTTCGCGAAAACTAAAGCTAGGAAAAAATTGTAAATATAATTGTTATTTAGTCAGTTGGTAGGCCTGACCTTTATATAATAAACCCTTGAATCTTCTCTATTTCGTTTTATTAGCCAAACCTACACCAAGTATTAATCGTAATTAATGTTGTTACTGTTTAATATTTTTATTACCTGCCCTGCAGTGCACAAAAAAGCTTAAGTAGCTTAGCATTTTTAAAGTATTTGTATATTTCATATTTTTATTTGATAAAACCTAATCAGTTTACATAGCAGTGGGGCCCCATTTTTTAATTTGCCCCAGGGCCCTTGGTTACCTAGCTACGCCACTGAGTAAGGTGCGAGGGTTAACCAAGAATTAATGACCTTTCCTCATTTTCGGCGATGTTAATATTATTTCCCAAAATATGGCGGCACTAGCGTATAGCTTTGACTTCCCTCTAAAAAAAAACGAGCGATGATCCGGCATGGTAGCTGCTTCAGTGCGATATTTGCGTTTTTTTTACACAACTCCACACAGGAGGCCTTGAGGAAAATAATTTCTCTCAGGGCCTATGTCATCTTTGGGGATGCTGTGTGGAAGGTTTTTTTTAGGGAAAGGAAGGAGAGGAGAGTTCTGGAAAGGAAAAGGGTTTAAGGGGTGGATAGGAATCTGGGGTTAAGTGTGTCCTAGACATCCGCCTCCAAGACCTAGACAAACCTCACCCCATGAATCCGGACACCTCTGCTAAATATATATATATATATATATATATATCTATGTTCCCGATGGTTATCTCCGTCATCGACAGCATAGACTGTTTTATCTCCCGGCTTGCAGAACTAACTTGCCAATGGTTATGTCAGTCGGGAGCGCTGTCTTGTTGTTAAATAGAATCACTTCGAATATCGATATGTTTAATATCAATGAAGCACAATTCAGACAACAAGCTTTGTTGTTGTTAGTATGATTGTGCTTCATTGAAATATAATTACTTAAACCTGTTTAAATTTTAAATCTTAATATTCTTTTAAAACGCATTGAAAATTTCTTTTGTAATGTTTTAAAACGAATAAACAATTGAATTGAATTAAATCACCAAACGCAGCGAACCACTTGGGGTGACCTATGGCAGAGGTGTTGGTTATCCAATAAAGGTTTCCGGGGCAGCGGTACCCATTCCCGCCTCCCAAATTGATGATGTAAGAGGGGGTCCGCTCTGTTGAAATTCGTAGGCTCGCAATTTTGAACCCAGACGTCAGTAAGTTTATCACACAAACGATTTTGAAGAAAAATGAAAATTGCGTGGTCGTTGGGTTCTCAAAATGGAAATCAACCAAGCGGCTTTATTGGGTTGAAGCGTGGCTTCACCACCTAACCCCGGAATCAAAAGGGGAATCAATGACATGATTTGCATATTTTTCTTCACCTGAAGCAACATTTGTCGGGAAAACCTTTGGAGACCATCTAGGAGGCGGAGGGAGAGGTGATAGATAGCATTTTTGACAGCCGAGTTCTACGACAAGGAATCAAGGACCTAGTGCCACGGCTCACCAAGTGCATCGATCGCAACAGGGACTATGTCGAAAAATAGTGTAGGGATGTGTACCTAAAATGTCAAAGGATTTTTTCGTAAATTCAATTTTTTCCTGATGACAACCCTCGTACTTATAAAAACAAAGAAAGTACATGGAATTTGAACTTCTTGGTACTCTTCATCTGTTGGAAATTCGTGATTAAAAAGCAATCGTCGCGTATTGTGAACTCAACGTGTAAATGCAAAGTGACTTCTGACTATGACTATATGGCCGAGCGTCACCTCTCTTGCCAAAAAGTCGCCATGCCGATAATTTAACCCCTATGTAAACGAGGTTTTAGTGTCCAAACGTGCAGCGTTTAGTAATGTCTTCATCACACAAGACTGTTTTCGTGGAAATATCCATTTTCGAGCAAAATTTTAATTGTGCATGCAAGCAACACTGATACTCTAGTATCTAGTATTATGTACGTTCGAGAAGAAAACACTGCGGTATTGACTATTGAGAGATCTTTGACTCATGTTTTCCCTTACCAAACTTGCGAAGCAATCACAATGCTAAGCGAAATCCATTGATTGAAATTATTGTCAGTAAAAAATTTTTCAAAACTTTTAAGAAACCTTCAAGTCTTTAATTGTTTTTATTTTTTTGTGGTTATCTTTTAGATTTAAATATAAGGCACGGTGTTTTCTCTTCCTAACACTGTTTAGATCACATTTATCACCTTGCCAGTAAGGGAGACAACGATTTCTATGAGACCCATATGAGAGCTATTCCTAGAAGCGAACAAATTATGCACTGGGAGCTAGGAGGTAAAACAAGTAGGGGTATATTTTTGTCAATTCACATTTAAATGCCTACTTCTTACGTGCTTTGAATTATTCTATTAATACACACATTTTAAACTTAACGTCCCTTTAGAGCACTCAAATTACCTGCCGTTTTGAATATTTTAAATATTCCAACTTTAGCAAACAGACGAACATTAACGACCTAACATTTTCATTAAATAGATTCTTTAAAATCGATTGTTGTGAATTCCTGCAATTAATAAATCTATATGTACCTACACGAACTACTAGACAAACATTAACATTTTAAATACGTATATCTCATTCCAACTATAGTTTGCATTCCCCAATACAACATTTACATAGCCTTGGTAACAAATACTTAAATAATATACATGTATTTGACAACAATTTGAACTTGGCAAACTTCAAACGCCGAATGCGCCAACTATTTCTACCTTTACCTTTTAAACTAATGTGAACATCAATTTTAAACATTTTCATTAATATTATTTTTTATATGGAGGATATTGGCAGATTATCTATTTTTTTCAAAATTAAATTCTATCTTACCTACTTTGTGTCAACTCTTATATTATTTTTTTATGTAACCTATATTTTGTCTCTTATATTTTACGTTACCTGTATTTTGTCAACTCTTTATTAAAAAAAAAACAAATGTACTGAATTATATGTAAAGTTCTATGGGCGTTTAAATAATTAAATAAAAAAAAAAAAAAAAAAATATATATATATATATTTACTGCAAGTGCTTTCAAGTTCAATACAAATTCATAGTTGCTTCACAGTTTTTACATTTCACAGTTTTTACATACTTTGCGTATTCACTTTACAAATGTAAGATAAACATAGAACTATTCCCACGTATACAACTTTTCACTCTTTCGTATGGTATGGTATTGACGAAAAAAGTAGAGAAATAAGTTTACTTGGCAACTGTCTGTTGGGTAAATAATCTATTTTGGCGGCCAAACTGCGTCACCAAGGTTTATCTGATTCCCCGTAGAATTAATATTTATTCAAAAGGAACACAGACGAATACTAAATAAAGTTTTATTGATGATTTACTAGGAAGCGTGTAAAATACAGCGATGAAAATCACAAGTCGTCTTAATGTTAACACAAATTTTGGTTTCTCCCTGAGTCACGTAACGAAAAGCTGATTAAATTAAGGCCGGACGTTAATATTTAACACTTTTTTAAGTGTGAAAAAAACCAATGACACATAATGATGATTTTTTAATTTTTTTATTTCAATTCCTCACAAGAGTCACAACTACTCTATCTGGAGCCATATAGACTATGGCATCCCAAATTGCCTGATAGTATTTTCCACTCTAAAACGTGCCGCAAACATATCTTAAATCATTTTAATACTTTATACCAGTCATGGGTGTTAATGGTGGCGGTCTGTATAGTTATATTGTGATTGAACATTAATTAAACAAAAAATATGCAATAAAGATAAAATTTATTACAAAATTATTACATAAAATTTATAATACATTACTCCCAATGAGTTTAATAAAACTCATTTCGGGAAGGACAACATTATACATCTAAAGGAAAATTATTTTTACATAAGAACACGGAAATCAATGAACAATACATAGATTTTTAAATGGACTAGACACACTTGATACAGGTAATTGAAGAATATACAAGAGTTACAAAGGAAGACAGATAAATTCTTCACTGGTTAATAAAGTTGCTAAGAAAATATCCTTTTAGAGCCTTTGCCAATATTTTTTTGTTTGATTCTGGTAGTTTTAGGACATTAGGTAATGCGTTGTATTGCGTATGTGCGATGTATTGTAAGGAGTTAATTCCAAATTTAGTTGTGTGAGTAGATGACGATAGATGTATTTGATTTTGTGATCGTGTTTTGTGCTGGTGTATATCGGAATTAAAGGCTGGTTTAGTGTTGGTGTGAGAGGAGTGTTGAATTATTTGTAGGATGGCAGTGGTGATGCTATATTTTGGCAGAATGGTAAAGGGAAGAATTTGTGTCAGTGAGTATATGTCTTTGACATGTGTATCCCATGGTAGATGGTATATATTTCTTATGGCTCTATTTTGGATTACTTGTATTTCAGATATTTGTTTCTTAGTAATGGTGCCCCAGATACTAACCAGATACTTAATTAATAAATAATTTCCCTCAGGGCCTATGAAATCTTTGGGGATGCTGTGTGGAGGGTTTTTTTAAGGAAAGGAAGGAGAGGAGAGTTCTGGGAAGGAAAAGGCTTTACGGGTTGGGTAGGTATCTAGGGTTCAGTGTGTCCTAGTCATCCTCCTCCAAGACCTAGACAAACCTAACCCCACGAACCCGGGCACGCCTGCTAAATCATCAAACGTAGCGAACCACTTGGGGTGACCTGTGGCAGAGGTGTTGGTTATCCATTAAGGTTCCCGGGGCGGCGGTACCCATTCCCGCCTCCCAAATTCCATAATTGAAGCTTTTCTTGCATAATATGCGAGAAAAGTTTATTATTTTGAGCTGAATTAAAACATTGAAGATACACTATTTAAGTTAAAACTTGCTAAACCCTTTTTTGTAAATTGGAACAGAAACATACAATTTCTGTTCTTTCGGACACTTGGCGACATAAAAATTATAAATTACAGTGTATATCGATTATTTCAAAATGTATTATAATTCGATTATACCACATATTCTTTTAAATGAGTGAAATAACACAAATTAATCAAATAAAGATTATTTGCCACGCCGGGATGCGTATTTACAATCCCTACCGCGTTTCAGTCGCTTTAAATTTTCAATATCAAAATTTAAATAATTAGAAATAAAATTATTAAATTCTAGTTTACACATTAGAAATATTATTTTATCTATCTATAGATTTTATAACAATTTTTGTTTTTGTAAAGTGATAAAAAATTATTAATATAGAGGTGTATTTACAATATATGGGAATAATATTAAAATTTAAATATTTAGAAATAAAATTATTAATTTCTAATATACACATCAGAAAGATTATTTTATCTAGATTTTAGAACAATTTTTGTTTTTGAAATGTGATAAAAAATAACCAATCTAGAGGTATATTTATAATGTAAATTGTCGTTACCACGACTGAATCGGTATAGGTTTTGTAAATATGCCGCCGGGATTCGATCCCGCGACCTTCAGATTGCGAGTAAAGAGCCCTACCTCTAGACCACGAGGGCTGTCGAACAGGTACTTATATTTATTTGGAATACTTATTCGACAGAGTAAACAAATTTATTCATGTACAATAAAACCCATATTTATAGACATAAGAATATGTAATGTGACATTGATGCTATTGATTCAGAGAATCGGTGGAAATGTTAAATTGATTTTCTTTGAGTGACAATTGACCTCACGCTATTTGTGATGGGACCTGTTGATATAGAAAGATATGCAAAATTGACCTTTCGTGCAATGATTACGACCCCGTGCATGACCTTGGTTAATGTAATTAGTGGCGTGCAGGCCATAAAGGCTGAAAACCAATGCAAACCGCATAAAAAAAGAATAATAAATATTTTCCGATAAACAATTGATGAACACGATAATCAACGATAGTTCTTATTTGTCCAACAGACCATTTTAGTTTTTGTTCAATCTCCACTTTGAATTAAAAATAAAGTATTAAAAATAGTTGACCATAACTAAGAATTATTTAAACTAATGAGGCCTTTACCTTTACGGAAATAGCTTTAGTTAAACACCTATCATATTATCATAATGTTTCATTGAAATAACGAAAGAAAACCTTCTCCTGTAAAACTTTCTAATGGTCTGTTGGACAAATACGAACTAAGGCGAAGCAATGTCTAACAAATGCGAACGTGCGCAAGTTTGTTACCGGATCACGCCTAAACCACTAAACCGATTTTAAAAATTCTTTCACCAATAGAAAACTACATTATATGCGAGTAAAATAGGCTGTACATAATGGTAAGCTCTGGCGTTATAAAATTTTAATATATTAATTATACGTTTATTGTAAAATAAATTTCCTGACAAAAGCGAAAAGCAAAACAAATCGTTGCCGTGGAAACGATGTTGATATATTTGGGAAATTTTATTTCAGGCGTCGTAGTTAATATGTATCTACATCTTCTCTTATATATAAAAATTAATCGCTGAATGTGTTGCTAAGCGCAAATCTCGAGAGCAACTGAACCGATTTCGCTAATTCTTTTTTTAGAATATTCCTTGAAGTACGAGGATGGTTCTTACGGAGAGAAAAATTAAGAAAATTGCGCAGAAAATTGGATAATTTCAGAAAACCTTTGACAATTCGCGTGTTTTGAGAATGACATTTTGCAAAACAATGATTGTTAAATCAGGATTCTATTTTTGAAAATCTTTAAGTTGATAAATTTATTTAAAGTAGGTATTCCCCTAATAGTTTGAATCGAATCAAGAATTTTAGATATTTTAAATATGTACCTATGTTAGGTACCAAATTTAATGTACATGAAAAATGGAAATTTGAATAAAAATTGTAAAAGGTGGCACGCGGGTTGTTTAAAAATTGAATGTACTGGGATTGAATATACGGAACGCGGCAGGAGTCACCGCAAGTAATTCGTTACGTTTGGTGACTTAGCAGGGGTGCCCGGACTCATGGGGTGAGGTTTGTCCGGATCTTGGCGGTGGATGCGTCTTCCCACCAGCTGCATGGCAGGCCGGATCGGGAGATGATGGTTGAGGGAGTCCCTTTGTCTTCTCCAGCCGTACTCTCTCGGAACATCGCCTTGCACCGCAGCGGGAGGGATGAATTCATACGTCCGTCACTCCTGGACGCACTGATCCCCAGATTCCTATCCACCCCTAATACCCCCTTCCTTCGAATTACAAATGAAAGAACGCCAAAGATTGAATAAAGAATAACACAATAAGTGCTTTGTGGGCGTGTTTCCTTATCCAATTATGTGCCTCATTACAGCCTATTTTCCCTTGCAAAACAAATATGATTATGAAATTCAAATGGGATGACATTAAACAATTTCAGGCAAGTATAAAAGACACCGCGTGCCAAATGGTCTAGAACCAAAAGGTACTAAGTCAGCGGTTCATTAATTTCCATTTAAACTCGTATAGAAGGCACTTCTACTGTTATATTTTTTGTTCTATTCAAAAGCATTTTCGTTATTTGTTTTTGGGGTGTTATGCCGTGTTGCGCTGCCTCCTTCTTTAGCCAACGTTTCGAACATCGTTGCAGTGTCCATCATCAGGACAGATCCGGTAGATGTGAATTTTAGAATTCGGCAACTCGCAAACGGACTTGCCCCTGGCTAGCATAAATACCACGTTTTAGTGAACTTTCTACTCCGTTCCGCGGCAATGACACCACTGCTTGTCACGGTTATTTTGTACCGGTGAAATTTAGTGGAGCTGGCGACACGGTATCGCTGCGAAGTAAATAAGCACTCACTTCACCACTCACCACTAAAAATTACACGTCTACCGGATCTGCCCTGATGATGGACACTGCAACGATGTCCGAAACGTTGGCTAAAGAAGGAGGTAGCGCAACATGGCATAACACTCCAAAAACAAATAACAAAAAAAAAATAGATAAGTTATCTAATTTCATACTATGATTGGTTTTTAATATACGGTTGTACTCATGTAATATGATAATATGTCTTCAGATGATGTAATTCAATTTGTGGTATAATAATTGAACGCAACAACGAAGCGGAGGCGATATCAATGATTTCGATATTATGTTTGGGGATGCCGTACGGAGGGTGTTTTTATCAAAAGAAAGGAACGAACGTGGGTCTTGAAGAGACTCATGCAATCGTTCCACAGCCAAGCTGTTAAACTCCACAATGAGTCGTAGAAACGACCCGTTCTCGTGCACAATGTTAAGCGCGCGGTTGGAATATTTTCCAACTGTGCACAAGTGTCGAAGGAATCAATGACGCTAGTTTCTCGAAGTATCTTCATTGAAATACCGGTAGAACTAGGCCAGAATTTCCACCCAACGCGACGCCTGTGCTATAAAGATTGCAATCCGACGCATTCTGGCCGGTCTCGTTATCCCTTATTAAATAAGAGGGATAATTAACATTTTGAGATCTTAAAAGTGTATGTGTGAGTAAGATTAAGTTAGTTTAAGTTAGATTAAGTTAGATTAAGTTAGATTAAGTTAGACTAAGGATGTTAAGTAGATTACTAAATACATAAGGTAAATGTATTATTGGGGGGCAAGAATTCCAATAATCCATGCGCTTGATAGCTGCAAGACGAGTTGTTATCTAGCCTCCTACACAGTTAAGTAAATTAAAATACGTTCATGTAAAAAGATATTTTATTTAACTTATTTGGGGGCTGGAAGTCCAACAATCCATGCGCTTGATAGCTGCAAGACGAGTTGTTATCTAGCCTCCTACACAGTTAAGTAAATTAAAATACGTTCATGTAAAAAGATATTTTATTTAACTTATTGGGGGGCAAGAATTCCAACAATCCATGCGCTTGATAGCTGCAAGACGAGTTGTTATCTAGCCTCCTACACAGTTAAGTAAATTAAAATACGTTCATGTAAAAAGATATTTTATTTAACTTATTTGGGGGCTAGAATTCCAACAATCCATGCGCTTGATAGCTGCAAGACGAGTGGTTATCTAGCCCTCTACATAGTTAAGTAAATTGAAATACGTACATATAAAAAGATATTTAATTTAATTTATCGGGGTGCTAGAATTCTAATAATCCATGCGCTTGATAGCTGCAAGACGAGTTGTTATCTAGCCTCCTAAGTTAAGTAAATTCTAATGTAAAATCCATGCTAATTTGTACAGCGCTCTTGAGGCGATTTTTCGCAAAAACAGCGCTATATAAGTTGTCCAAATTTATTATTATTTATTAATCCATTTTTTTTTTTAAATGTGAGAATCTATCAAACAAACCGCCCGTTTCTGCACATATTCTGGGGCTTTAGACCAGAGTAGGCTGCCGTGGGGCGCACTTGCGATTTAGCAGTTGTGTAGACATTATTAGTATCTACAGTACGCCCAGTTTCTGAGAGGCTAACTGGAGATGGAGCCCCCATACCTGAGTTGGTCACTTAGGATGGTTGTTTTAAAAAATTTGATCAATTCATCCAATATTTGAAGTTGATTTTCATGTTCCGTGGAGTTCCTATTCAAGTTCTGTTATTATATCATTATAGGCCAGTTAATGCATGAAACTGAATTCATCACAGAATTTGAATACAACTTAAACGAACGTGAAAATTAATTTAAAATTTTTTTTTATTTTTTTTTTACAGTGAATACCGCACAAGAATCTCAACTGCTCCCGTCTGGAGCCAGTGAGACTATGGCATCCCCAATTGGGATGTTGTGAGGCTGAAGGTAGTGGGGAGGGGAAGGAGGTGGGGAAGAGGAAGGTTGGGAAGTACCTGGCTATTCAGATCTGGTCACTAAACACGGCTAAAGCCATTTTCAAGCAACGTTTCAATTCTGAATGGTGGTCTTACACCAGGGCGATACTAATAGTATCTTCCACTCTGGAACATGCCGCAAATATACTGTATATTATTTTAAATGAATTAATTGTGAAATAACACAAATTAATCAAATAAAATTTATTTGCGCATGCCGGATTCGAACCCGCGACCTCCGGAATGTGAGTCAAGAGTCTTAGCCACTGGACTACGGAGGTCGTAAAATTTGATGAATTCATCAAATTTTTTTAAACAACCCGTCCATAGAGTTGCGCCAAGCATATCAATGGAAGGCTTCTTAAAGGAGACTTGATTTTCTGTGATTACTGGATTACTCGACTACCATAATACGGCCATTTGCCTTGCTTGGTAGTCGAAAAACCATGTTAAACACACCTGTAAGAAACAAAATGAATAAAGAAAACTAAAAAAAAAAAAAAAAACATCTGCATTATATTTTAATATAGATCACAGTAATAAATTATTGAATTGTAATTTTTTTATTTATTTTTTTATTATAGAGACTATATAGAATTTTTTTTACATGTAATGTGAAATTAAGTATAAAATATTGTATTTCTTAGTCCTCCTCACTTGGGGGTCCTGTGCCGAGGCGTACTAAAGTTATTTAAATATAGTTCATTTGTCTTCTATGTCGTTTTTAGCGTCTTCGCTAGGGTTTTCTCATTGACCTCTTTAAGCCATATTTTTATTCTTGAAATACTATGATAGAACACTTCACAAAGAGCGTAGATGGAACACAACATATAAAACTACTTGTGAGTTATCAGTTAATCTAGTATAACTATATGTAATATTTACCTTATGTAATCTTCTAGTTAGTGTCGTTAGTGACCTCTTTCAATAATCAATTGGGTTGGAATTTAAATATCGTTTAGCACCCACAATGTATAATTAATTGTTTGCAGATTACAAAAGAATTACGCAATATTATCGGGCCACTTCGGTTGTCGTGTAACGTTATATTTTTAATTACTACTTTTATGATTTTTTTAGACATCAGCAATCAGCGTTGCTTGGTTGCAAAGATATTCTAATACAGAAGAGATATGCTATGGTATCCGCGCAACTGTCGCCGGACTACGCGCTAATTAGCGTAGTTTTCATACAAAAAGAATTTGTTCAATTCGTTGATTTTTTGAAAATGTGCATTAATATTGGTTAACAATATATTTTGAATAAGGAAAAAATTCGTTCATTTAGTTTAACGTTCGTTTGGTTTATTCGTTAATTATTTGTTATTTTAGTTTATTTGTTAATTGGTAAACAATATCGGCGACACCCGGAAGCGCAGACCCACGTAGTAAAAACAGCAGATAGCACATCTACTTATATTCCAATATCTTTGCTTGGTTGCATCAGTTAATTTGGTTGACTTATGGTGCTCATTAGTAGCACCAAAGCATGCTAATAATGAGCAAATGCTACTTAGTGGAATGCGTATCAGTGACATTGCTAGTATTCGCACATGCTCAGAAATCAACAACCGGCTGATTTGTGAGCATATAGATTCGCGGGTGGAAGGGGAGTACTCTACTGACAGACATGCTCATTAGGGAACGTACCCATACTACGTGACCAACTTTTTGCAATTTTTAACCCCCCCCCCCCCCCCCCCGGTGACCAAAATCCTAAGCAACCCGCCGCTCATTTGTATGGAGCGTGACATTTTGAAGACCCCCCCCCCCTAAACGTGTCACGTAGTATGGGTACGTTCCCTTAGTAGAATGCTCTCTTGCTAATAATGAGCAAATGGTGATTGGACAGCTCAGAATGAAATTAACTCAGAACCTCCTTTGAAAAGTCATCAAAAGAGATGAAAAAAATGGTTAAATAGGTTAGGGTTATGTGTTTCTAAAATTATTTTTTTCATAGCTTTTAATGATTTTTCGAAGGGGTGTTGAGTTGATTTGATTCTGAGTTGGCATGGAACCGAGCAAATGCTACCCAGAAGGGTTGTGTCATGCCCAAATCAACTTGCTGTTGATTTGTGAGCATCAACAGCATGTTTCAATCAATCAAAATCACGACCAATCGGTTGGTAGCGTGGTAGTTATTGGTTTCCACTCGGTCTTCACCGGTTCGATCCTCTAAGAGTTAGTCTTTCACCATTGAAGAAGCCAATTTTTTTACTTGCAAAGATGGAAGAGGGTGGGTTTTCAATCTTCTGAAATTATTTGTGTATATACAGGGTGTTAAGGGACGTACTTGACTTACTTTAACCAGTAATTCCTGACATTATTTGGAGTTAAAAATGTAAATGAAATTTTGGTCTCCGGTGACTTTTTTTACGCCTTTTTTTTTTCAAAATTTTTTTCTTCAAAATCAAACAAAAAAAAATGTCTTTCGCATGTCGTCACTGGTCACTCAGCCGGGTGTCCGAAGAACCCCTTACCCCGTCTCCAACTGTTCAACAACTACAATTTTTTTATGTTTTTGTAGAAAAAAAAAAACATCAAAAATGTCACCGGAGACAAAAATTTCATTTACATTTTTTACTCCAAATAATGTCAGGAATCACTGGTTAAAGAAAGTCAAGTACGTCCCTTAACACCCTGTATAAGTATGATAGCACAAATACATAAAAAAGTAATTATTATATTTTTTTTACATTAGCTCCTCACAGGAGGCCCTGAGAAACATAATTTCCCTCAGGCCTATGTCTTCTTAGAGTATGCTGTGTGGAGGACTTTTTAAAGGAAAGGAAGTTCTGGGAAGAAATAGGTATGAGGGGTGGGTAGAAATCTGGGGGTCAGTGTGTCCAGGAGTTACAGACGTATGGAATCCATACTTCCAACCGCAGTGCAAAGTGATGGTTCGAGAAATTCCGGCTGGAGAGGATAAAAGACCTCCCTCAACCAGCCCCTCTCAATCCTGCCTACCACACGGCAGGTGGGTAGACGCATCGGCTGCCAAGCCCTGGACAAACCTCACCCCATGAACCCGGGCACCCCTGCTAAGTCACCAAACGTAACGAACTACTTGGGGTGACCTATGGCAGAGGTGTTGGTTATCCAATAAATGGTTCTCGGGGCGGCGGTACCCATACCCGCCTCCCAAATTGAAATAACAAGTTTAGAAATATCACGACCAATCAGTTAGCAGCGTTGCATGTACATAATAAATTGAATCCCATTCAGGCGCGTCTCGTTCTTATATACTTACATTTATATTAATTACTCCTATAACTGGTGTTTTATACATATAGACTTCGCGGGTTACTTCCTCCCTCTCTATTAAAATCGATTTACCATGCTATGATTCACTCACATCTAATATATCTCGCCGGAATCTGGGGATTTGCTACAAAAAAAATGATTTCAGAAGTCCAAGTCGTCCAAAATAGAGCCCTGCGAAATATTTTCAGTTTACCTTGGGACACACATGTCAAAGACATCTACAGAAACACCCAAATACTTCCTTTTAATACCATTCCCACTTTTGAAATAACGAAAACTATATTAGGGAACGTACCCATACTACGTGACACTTTTAGGGGGGGGGGGGTCTTCAAAAGGTCACGCTCCATACAAATGAGCGGCGGGTTCCTTAGGATTTTGGTCACCGGGGGGGGGGGGGGGGGGGGTTAAAAATTGCAAAAAGTTGGTCACGTAGTTTGGGTACGTTCCCTTACAAGTAATTCAACACTCGGCACATTCCAACACTACACTCTATTACAATTGCGACGTACACCAACACAACACAAGAAATCACAACAAACTTCATATACCAAAAATCAAATCAACAAAATATGGACTAAGATCCCTAGAATACATAGCTCACACAAAATATAATCAACTACCCAACGAGATCAAATGTGCAAGTCAATGTAAAAAGACCCAAACTAACATGCTCAAACTTCATCTTATTAATGACTTTCTGAAATAATAATGCTGTGTATGTCCCCATCATATGTCCATTTAATACATACAGCTATATGTTTCATGTAATGCGTATCATTCCCGCAATGAGTTTATTAACTCCTGGGAGTACAATGCTTTATATAATATACTATATTCTGTATTGTATACTTTTGATAAATAAAAAATAAATAAATAAATATTTTCTTCACAAAAACTAGATATGAAAAAATATATATGATTGTGACCGATAGTGCGCCAAGTACGGTGGGAAGGGTGCTTTCAAAGACTCACCATTCTGGCCTTGCTAGGCGCCAGTTGCCGATGGCTGCTCTAAATTGTGGCAACGTTGATTGTTTTACTTATTAAAGGGCACTCATTTTAGTTAGAAGGTCGATAGACGTTTGACAAACAGGTGAATTATACTGGAGGAAAAACAAACTTCGAAGGTCGGAAAATAGCAGGGTTTAGGTTTTCAGTAAGGTTGTAAGTGATTGATGTAAAATTTATGTAAATTTGTAATTTGGGAATAACAAAGAAGGGGAATTGAGGTTAAAACGAATAATGGATGAAAAGCTGCTCCTAAAAGTACGTAACAAATTGAATACGCAAGTACGCGATATAGTTATTAATTGTGTTTGTATAACATTATACATGGTTAGGTATCTGCAAAATTCATAAAAATAAAAGTTGCTTAACCACTGGAGTGGAGCGCAATTTAAAACTTTTTTCTCCGATTGCTTGCGATTTTTTTGGACACATTAACAAAATCATACCTCCGAATTTTATTATGGAGTCATACAAACTAATTATAGTTCTAAATAGCCAATGAATTCATTTATCTTTTGTCGATTATCGCATATTTGTAGGAATATTAAAAAATATATTATAAATGAATCATGCACGGGGCATGGGGATGAGAGTAACCTTGCCGATACCCTTGCTAAGACGCTAATGGATTTCGTTGAGTTATGCCCAACCACCAAACAAGAAAGGTATATCACAATTAAGTGGTACTCACGGTAGTTGTCTTCTGGCTTGGTGACAGTCATAGATGTCCATAAGCATTCGAGATTGTTCTATTTGATTGTTAGAACTTCGGTAAAGTTTGAGTCACGAGTTTACACAAAATATACGAAAGAATACGGTAGGATTTATACTTTATGTGACGATATGATGAATAACACTTCGGCTCGGTGCGAAATGTCACTATACGATCGGTGGTTAGCAACGGACTGACTTGTTGACGATAAAGCGCTTGTCACTTGTTGACCGTGTAGTCAGGCACCCTTATTGTGCGGAATTCCCAAGTCTGGGTTCCTGCCGATCTCGTATGACAATCGGAGCACAAAACGAAAGAAATCCATCGGCGTTATGAAACAATAAAATAGTAAGTATTGGTTTCCAACGTTATGAAACTTTGTATTGGGGATTGCAAACTATAGTTGGAATGAGATGTATGCATTTTAAATGTTAATGTTTGTCTAGTTAGTGTAGGTACACACACCTTTTCTTTCCCAGAACTTCATCTTCTTCCCCCTCTCTCGGGCTCCGGGGCAGCATCCCCAAAGATTACACAGTGGCGTTAATTGTAAAAAATCAACAAAATCACACGTAATAAAAAAAACAGCTGTATGATATACAGGGTGTCCGGGGGTAAAGTGCATTAACTTCGGGAGGTGATTCTACATGATGGTAGGAGTAAAAAAGATTAACAACTTTTTTCGAAATTCCTTAATTTTTTTTTCCCATACAAAAAGATCTACCTACTAAAAATCCTTAGTGTGAGGTTCGATCTTACTTGCCGGGAGCCTGCCGGGCACGATCGTGGCAACGTTGTATGGTGGTGATTGGCCCGTATCGTAACAGCGGAAAATAATAAAGCTGGCCGCGCACGCCGGTCTAATTTTATCTTTTTACCACAAAACTACCTCTAAATGTTGGAATTTCGAAAAAAGTTACTTATCTCTTTTACTTATAATATCACGTAGAATCGCCTCCCGAAGTTAATGCACTTTACCCCCGGACACCCTGTATATTATTTCTGAACCAAGATTTTAACGAAATTTAGAAAATGTTTTTAAATGGAGCGTAGGTAGCACGTCATTTACATAATATATTATTAGTACCTAAATGCCGCCTACTGTACATTTTATTCATTTTTCATTATATGTATAATTTTATTTTATAATTTTATACCCAATTATACACATAATATAAAATAATTTTACGTATAAAATTAACCAGTTAAGATCCATTTACAAGAGTTTATTTTTCGGTTACGGATTAAGCAAGTAAATGTTAAAAGTTATCATATTGCACGGTAAAAGTAAAAATTGCATAAAAAGAATAAATACATCATCATTATTATTATTTTATTACATAGTATAAAATGAAGTCGCTCAAAATGCATGCGCGCGTTAATCTTTTAAACTACGCAACGGATTTTAATACGGTTTTCACCAATAGATAGAGTGATTGAAGAGGAATGTTTATATGTATAATACATGTAAATTATATTAGAGAAAAGCCGAGAAATTCAAAGAAAACATATTTTTGTGCGATTTAAAATGGCTGGCGGGCCGTACTATAGTCACTTTTGAAATTCGTTCTACGGAAGAAATTGGAAAATAGATGTCCTAGAGTAAGTAGGTATTTGATTTTCTCTTTTCGAATATCCAGTGTTGCATTGCAAGCATTGTATAATTAGTGGCGAGTTAATTAGTTTATATGTATAATACATGCTTATTATAGTAGAGAAAAGTCGATAAATTCAAATATTCAATTCTGGCAGCGGGCAGCTGGTAAGCGGGTGGTGTGGATTTTATAAAGATTGGGTAATGGTGTTGTGTTTCGTTAGCCACAGCAACGTGTGGCCGGGTCTGCTAGTAATAAATAAATAACAGATTTCATTAAGGTTAAATTGATTTTAAACGTTTTTATCTTACAGTAGAAAATACGAGTAGGTACTATTTTAATGATGACGATCTGTAAATGTGCAGTAGAGGTTGTATTAAGACTATTAAATCATAATGCAAAAAAAAACAATAAATAAACCACGTATATGCTTACATATTTAGCTAAATTGATTTTTCTATTTTCCAGTTTAAACGCGGCCACAAACTGGCGTCGCGTCTCTAACACACCTTTCTTATAAGTACCTATTTAGCTAAATTGTTTTTTTTTCTCTTTTCCAGTTTAAACGCGGCAACAAAATGGCGTCGCGTCTCCAAAATGGCCTCCTTTTGGCGGCAATTTGCCTGGTCTCCCGCGTTGCATCCATGGACAATCTGAGCGTGGCCTTCGAGTGGAAGCAGCTGGACTTCGCCTACTCCAGCGAGGAGGCCCGCCAGGAGGCAAAGGCCATCGGGGAGTTCATTCCAGAGAACAACATCCCCGTGGGTCTGGAGGTGTTCGGGGATAGATTGTTCGTCACCATACCCAGGTGGAAGACGGGGGTGCCGGCTTCTTTGGCCTACGTTACGTTGACAAGTGAGTGGATATTTAATGACTATTTTTTATTTATTTTATTTTATAACAATAACACGAATAGAAAAAAAAGAGAGATCACAATGAAAGGAGATTATATATAGATGAAGAGCATTGACAAAATACATATAATATAAAAGTACATAGAGAAGATCACTACAAGTAGCTTGAAGATGGATTTAAAAAGACTTAAAAAAACCACATTGCGTAACGACTGCCGAAAGTCATTTAGGTTTACACCAAAAAATTCAATGCTTTGATTTGCGTTGACAAGTCTCGACATTCTGGATAAAGGAGAATGATATCCATAATTAGTAGAATGTTGATTGGGGAACAGCAATTCATTATTTCGGAGTCTACGGGAAGAAATGTTGAACTGGATGAGTTGTAACAAAGCAGGTGTGTCAGTAATACTGTTGATAATTTTGAAAATGCATATTAGATCAGAGTCCTTTCTACGTTTTTCTAAAGAGGAAATGTTTAAAGTTTGTTCAATTTCATCATACGAGTATTCTTCTCTTTCAAGTCCTAACCTTAAAGCAATTCCTCGTAGGAAGCGATGTTGTACAGATTCGATGTAACAAATGTGGACAGCATAAAAAGGAGACCAAATGGCACTAGAATATTCAAGGTGAGGGCGGACCAGCGAACGGTAAAGAGTTTTAAGTGTATTTATTTGTTTAAAGTCGGAGGTAATTCTATGAATGAAGCCGAGTAGTTTAAGTGATTTGTTTACGATGTTATTAATGTGATCCCGGAAAGAAAGTTTACAATCCAGAGTGACCCCAAGGTCCTTGATAGCAGTGGCGTAGCTAGGTAACCAAGGGCCCTGGGGCAAATTAAAAAATGGGGCCCCACTGCTATGTAAACTGATTAGGTTTTATCAAATAAAAATATGAAATATACAAATGCTTTAAAAATGCTAAGCTACTTAAGCTCTTTTTTGTGCACTGCAGGGCAGGTAATAAAAATATTAAACAGTAACAACATAAATTACAATTAATACTTGGTGTAGGTTTGGCTAATAAAACGAAATAAAGAAGATTCAAGGGTTTATTATATAAAGGTCGGACCTACCAACTGACTAAATAACAATTATATTTACAAAATTTTCCTAGCTTTAGTTTTCGCAAAAGTATCAATGATATTACTGTGTCTAGTACATTATTGAAAATCTCAATTTTAAATATTTTTTCTCGGTTTGGAAATCGGTGATCAGCAGCTAATTCATCAAAATGTTTTTTAACTTTTCTTTGCCTTTTTTCTTGAAAATGGGTATCAATACCATATTTTCTTGCAGTTTCACTGGCTTTGCACTTGAATAATTCGAAATCATTTCTATAAATTTGCAACTTTGCTTTGGTCTCAAGCCAAAGAACTCTTTGCTAGGGTAAATATGATATCGAATAACCTTTGAAGAACCATTTTCCAAAATGATGCTTCTTTGCGAATTTCATTTTCAAGTTCCTTGTCGATAGTATTAGTATCGTTTTTTTTTCCAAAATTCATACACAGCACATGCTTCCGAATGGCCACTCGAACAACTGTGTTGTTTAATTCTTTCTGATAAATGCTTCCAATCTCGAATTCCCGTACACCAAACAGTATTCCTTTGTGAAGCAAATAACCAGCAGGGTTGACAATAGGCAGCGTCTAGTATTTTGGAATAACACAACCAAAAACGATTAAATGGCCCATATTTAGAACACAAAACGTAGTACGATTTTGAAAAACACCTATTGTTCTGGTTGATGTCTGTTGGAAAAGGTCCTGAAGGCTGTAAAGGCCCCGTATCAAGAATTTGACTTGAATATTTTGTTCGTGAAGTTCCCCAAGTCATAAGAAGATTTGTCGTACACATTTTCGAAAAATGTAGAGGTCTGTGGTTCCTCCAAACCCTCCGCTCTTATGTGTGTCATGCAAACGTCATCCACGTTCACATGATCGGCGGCGGAGGTATCTCCAACTGCAATAATTGTCGAATCTTCTTCAGTAGGCTTCTCAACCAACACTGCAGTTGCCACATTATTTGAGTCACTATCAATAGAAATATTTTGGCCAGATGTACTGGAAGGCTGACTAAAAAACTTGTCAATTTTGGGCAATTTTTGTTTACTATCTTCTCTTTCTTGGCGTTTTTTGCTTTTAAATGCACCACTGGGTTTCTTATTTTGATCCATAATTTTAGTTTTCTAATTTATTTAAACAATACAATATTAGATTGTGCTCGAGTAGGTAGGTACTCACTGTTCACTGACGACGTTAAAAGTAAAATAAAAGGAAAGAGAAACACACTGATACGCTACAAATGTCGTTGGGGAATGACGCACATATCACTATCCGTCAAATTGACAACACTGCCAACCTACAGAAAGAATTTAGGGGAATTCTCTAGGCATAACTTTTGAATTTCTCTCAACTGAGTTGTCATGAGTGGGGTTGCAACCTGTCATATTAATTTTGAAAATGGGAGAAATTTCCAAAAGTTCAGTTCGATCGAGATTTCTGGTAAGGATTCGAGGGCCCCCTGAGCTTGAGGGCCCCGGGGCACTGCCCCGCATAGCCCCTAGGTAGCTACGCGCCTGCTTGATAGATGTGACAGTAGAGAGACAAACATTATTTAGTTTATAATCAAACTGAATAGGTTTTTTGGTTCTATAAAAGGACAAAATTTTGCATTTATCAACATTAAGTTCCTTTTTTTATGCATATTCCGATTTGATTACAAGGTATTAATTTTCCCCGCGTTTTCATACGGTGTGGAAACATGGACAGTTAGAGCTAGCGAAAGAGAATGGATAGACCCTCTCGAAATGTGGTGCTGGAGAAAAATGTTCAGGATTCCATGGACAGCCTGATACACAAATGTGTCCATTCTGGAAGATCTATGCATCCGCAATTGGCTTAAAAAAAGTATAACTGGCATCTGGTACGTTGGTGACTTTAGGAGTGGAGAAGCGTTGTCCACCATGGAAATTGGAGTTGGGAGTACCGATAAAAATACCGATGTCAGTTCCACAGACAGGTTCGCCCCAGGCAAAGTTGGAGAGAGCATTTCCAGGACCCACGCGATGTGAGGTTGGGCCATGGACGCAGGTCGCTGAAGTAATTCACCCGAGCTCCCCAGTTCGAAAGTTTTTGGCGCCACAGGCAAACAGTTTTATTTGCTCGGTAGATAAGAATATTGCTATTAATATTTCACATTATTTGCGATTGAATAAAAAAGTTGATGCCTTATCAATAGTTTCGTATGAAAGGAAAGGAAGCATTTTAATTGACAATGCAAATAAAGCAACACCTATTTTATGGGTATAAAAAACATGTTTATTCAATGATACCAAATATACAAATGTGTAGAAACACTTCTCCTAGAACGGAAAAGATTTCGCAAGAATTTAATTAAGGGATTGTGGTATGAAACTCTAGTGGTATTTGATGACATTAAATCGATGTTCAGTGAGAAGAATTTTTTTTTCAAATTTACCCTTACTATCCCCTAGTGCTACTTTGTCTCCTTTGCAATTCCTCCCAATGGAAGTAGTGCAGTTAAAATATTCTTTTTTTTTTGGCAATACTGATTAAAAATACATATAAAGTTATAGTCTGTCAAAAAAGAGTAGAAAATATAAAAACTTAAACTACTAAATTTGTAGACTGGCAACACCAATTTAACTGACAAATATTTTTTTTGAAGTGCAATGACACTGAATGTATATACATATATGTATAGAACGCAGTAAACCACATTTTATAAAACTTCTTTTCTTCAATACATAAAATTTATTAAAAGTTGATTTATAAAGCGATTTGCTTTAATTTAATTTAACATAAATTTGAATTTAACAATAGACAGAAAGGAAGAATCACTAATGGTGAGTTTAGTAACACTACTTTTAGATCTGAATATATTCAGATCTAAAATTAGAAACATGATCTAAAGCCCAGGCAACGCTAGGTACTTTATCTAGTATTAAATAAATGTGAGCAATTTCTAAACTGTGCTTTATATTTTATTACATTATAGTTATTTTTCATTATGTTAACACAAAATTGCAAAGGTATAATAATAATATACCTATACGCAATTCTAATTTTGAGATCGGCGGGTATCTATACTGCAATGAAAAAATATTTCTTCCACTATTATGCCTTTTAAATTTTTTATAAAAATGTAGGTTACACAGCTTTACTTTAACACCATGAGTTATGTGTTTAGTATTGCCATTTGAACAACAGTGGCGCCCTCATATATTTTCTACTCTTATTTGACAAACTGTACATCGGTTACATACGGTTTTAACAAAGAAACAAAAAATGGCCTCCCTCACCATAAAGAGACAATGCTCTTGTGTTTGGTGAGGGAATTATAGCTCAATTAGTAAATTAAAAGATCGTGTAAGTTTAAAAAAAAAAAAATATTTCATTAATTTTATATATTTAATAATATTATTATTCAATGTATAAAAACAGTTTATTATAAACAAGTTCTGCTTCGGCTTCGTAATTATGATTATGCGTTACAGCTGTTTTGCCCTCTGAAGGCATTATCAAACTGTGGTTGTTACCACCTACAGACGATGTATTTATATCATTTCTAGACAAAATGAATAGCTTTTAATTATTATTACTTGTGCCCCTAAACTTCTAAGTAAAATGACTGAAATATTAATGGTTAAGTTTCCCAATTACTGGATTGTTTAAATTTGACTGAAGGTGTTAATTATTCCATAAAATAAACCCGTGACGATTCATCAGGATTTACATTATAATACAATTAATATTTGAAATTTGAAATGGTCATCGTTGTGCTCTTGAATAACCCACGATGACTCATGTATTTACTTCATAGCAAAGTTAGCTATTTGGACTGGGTTTAAATATATCTAAAAGTGGCGAGCGAATTATATTTGTTTGTTCATTAATTAAAATAGCTTTCTGATTATTAGAGTTTTTATTAATTTCTAGCTGCTCTAACAGATTGAGTTTGCGTCCTTTATTTTGTAAGCGTAACGGAAATGGCTTATTATTATCACTAAGTGAGTGATTGTATTCTAAGAGATTTTTGGCAAATTGTGATTCTATTTTATAATAATAATTACGAAGCAGAAGCAGAACTTATTTGTAATAGACTGTTTTTATACATTGAGTAATAATATTATTAAATATATAAATTAAATAAAAAATTAAAATGGGATTCTACAAAATAAACTTAATAACAATAAATAATCGTGTAAGTTAGTAATAACGGCTATTGTAAATAATAAGTACGGTTAGAAAATCATGTACAAATTTAAAAATAAAAATCATGATAAGTTTAAAAAATCATAATATAAATTAAAAAATCGTTAAAAATTAATGAATCATGTAAGTTTGTAACAAAAAATATTGTAATCAGTAAGTAAAGGATATGTGGATACGCGCCATAAATATATTTGGATCCATTTTCTTAATCAATTAATAATTTATGCTATGAGACCATGAGGGCGCCATCTATGGTTTTTGTATTGTATTGAATTTACCTATGTGACTTGAGATTCAGTATATTCATGCATTTCCTTACCTCTGTGAATCAGGCAATTACTTCCGACGGGAGTGTGAGTCAAAGCCAAGAGATGTCTCTCCTAGTCAGTCATTATCGAAGAATTCACCCAATAATTGAATTATTGTTGTACAAGATTTTTGGCACGTATTATTAATATGCAAATTTATTCATTGTTGAAACTTCCTTGCTGTGCGAAACATCTGTTAAGATTATGCAATACCGCCTTGATATTTTTTAATGAAAAAAGTGTCTTTTGTGTTGGACATCGTGGATGAGCTGCATTCTCTGAGTGAGTATTGTTTGTTTTCACTTTGGATTTTTGGAATTGCTGGGTCAACTGTTTTTGTGTCACATAGGGAAGAATTCAATTTTCAATATTTACACGCCCTTACAATATGTAAGAAAGATCGCAAGATTTATACAATAGTAGACTTAAAGATGTAGAAACTAAGAAATGAGAGAGAAAGAAGGAATGAGCGATTTATATAATAGCAGACTTTATAATATAAAAAGTGAATATATTTGGGACTCTTACAGCAGTTTAAGGTAATTTTTTTTTAATTTGGGTCTAAATTCCTGCATATTTGCGATAGTTTTTAATTTTAATGGGAGGTTGTTATAATAGATTATGCCTAGATAAAGATAGGCATTTTGAATGTTCTTAGTATTAGGTCCTTACGTATGAAATTGGCGTTTTGCCGTACTGGCAACTTTGATCTCAAATATCTTCTCTTTGGTTAGGAATTCCAAATTCAAATTTATACAGCTATTTACTCATGTATTTGTGTTTCGAAAATTATAATTGATTTGTTTTTTCCTTAATTTATTTTTTTCTTTGCGTCACTTAGTTTACAAAATGGAAAACTTGAAATATCGCGTTATTTACGAGTACGAGTTCCACCGTAGCACCAGTGCTGCAGAAACGGCTCGAAGGATTAATGATGTGTATGGCGACGGTGCCCCAAAAGAAAACACAGTGTGTTTTTGTTTTCGTTCTGGAAATTTCGACCTGCAGAACAAGCCCCGTGGACGGCTGGAGAAAAAAGTTGATAATGAAGAATTAAAGGCTATTGTGGAAGCGGATCCATCGCAAACCACGTCCGAGTTAGCTGCAGCCTGCGGTGTTAGTGATAAAACTGTTTTAATCCACTTGAAGCAAATTGGGAAGGTGAAAAAGCTTGAAAGGTGGGTACCTCACGAATTGAGTGAAACAAATCAACAAACGCGCGTTAGAACGCTAGACCACACAGTGCACAACAGACGGCTATCAAATTAGAGGAGCTTCAATTGGAATGTCTAAGACATCCACCGTACTCTCCGGACCTTGCCCCAACAGATTACCATTTTTTTAGAAATTTGGATAACTTCTTGCAAGGGAAAAAATTCAACTCCGATGGGGTAGTCCAAACCGCCTTCAAAGATTTTATTGATTCCCGTCCGAATGGTTTTTTTAGTAAAGGGATCGATGAACTACCTATGAGATGGCAAAAGTGCATAGATAGCAATGGTATATACTTTGATTAAATAAATATATTATAATTAAAAAAATCGACTTTATGTTCCTCCCATACAAAACGCCAATTTCATATGTAAGGACCTAATATTAGATTATGAGATTTTAATAGTTTTCTGGTATCTTGCTGGTGTATTGAATTGTAAGTTACGAGTATTTAACTGTATTTCTTTGAAAATTTTAAGTATTGAATATTTTTTATACATTTTGTCTATTGTAAGTACATTGAATATTGAAAAAGAATTTTTGTAGAAAATTTAGACAGTTTTTTTCAAGATTACCTTAATTATTATAATATATATACCTTTGAACTATTTTGAGTGGATTTAAAATATTGTCTTATGTTCCTCCCCAGCCAATAATATCATATTGTAATATAGATTGAACAATTGCATAGTACATTCTTTTTAGGTTTTCTAAGCTAAGAATATTTCGAAGTCTAATAAATATATACTCGTAAATACATTTCCTAATCCTTTTGACGAGTTCACAAATATGTGTTTTCCATTTAAAATTTCGATCTATATATAGGTCCACCAAGATATTTGATTTTTGGATTTGGACTAAGTATAGCACAATCTTCATTGCAGTTAGTTTTATTACATTTACTTTGGTGTATTAAGATGTTTAAATCTGGTTCTAATTTGAATTTTTTGATAGAGAATGGGTTAAATTTTGTTTTTTTTTTGTGTTTAAAGAGAGGAGATTTTTATCAAACCAATTTTCAATCGAATCAATATAAATTTAAGTATTTAATTAAATGAAGACAATATTAGCGAAACTCAATCGAAATCTGGAGACAGAAAAATCAGAAAAGATATTGGCTCCGCTGGGACTCGAACCCAGAACCCTTTTCTTACATGGAAACAGCTCTACCGATTAAGCTACGGAGCCCATATTAATTCGGTCACTTTTAACTGTATCATACTTCGACTAAGAACTACCAACATTATCTTCACTTACTTAACGCACATATTATTGGCTGCTATCTTTATATATGATTACAAGATTCAACTCGAACTAAATGCAATCTAGATAGTGTCTGGATAAATTTTTATCCATTTTATTTGTAATACGCGACATCTATTGACTTTTTCTGCAAGTCTAGGATGAATATTTATTATTAATTTTTTAAACTTTATGAGTAAAATCTCAAATTATAATATTTAATTAAATGAAGACAATATTAGCGAAACTCAATCGAAATCTGGAGACAGAAAAATCAGAAAAGATATTGGCTCCGCTGGCGTATTACAAATAAAATGGATAAAAATTTATCCAGACACTATCTAGATTGCATTTAGTTCGAGTTGAATCTTGTAATCATGTATAAAGATAGCAGCCAATAATATGTGCGTTAAGTAAGTGAAGATAATGTTGGTAGTTCTTAGTCGAAGTATGATACAGTTAAAAGTGACCGAATTAATATGGGCTCCGTAGCTTAATCGGTAGAGCTGTTTCCATGTAAGAAAAGGGTTCTGGGTTCGAGTCCCAGCGGAGCCAATATCTTTTCTGATTATTCTGTCTCCAGATTTCGATTGAGTTTCGCTAATATTGTCTTCATTTAATTAAATATTATAATTTGAGATTTTACTCATAAAGTTTAAGAAATTAATAATAAATAAATTTAAGTGTTTATAAAATGATTGTAATAACGATGTTATGGGACATAAATCAAATAATAAGGCATGCAAATAGCAATGTAAAGATAAACCATTGTAAAAGTACCTACTGCCAAAGCAGAGTAGCTGTCAATGCGGCTATTGAGTAACCTCCACACATATTATAAATTAAACTGTTGTAAATATCGATACTACTAGGAACCTAAAATAATAATATTTTCTGTTAGTTACAACCGGGAGAGGGGTAAATCCAGGGGCTTAAAGTTTGCGAGCCTTTCCGAGAGAAGCTTTCAAAAGTACCTACCTACTAGGACTTAAATATGTATAAAATCATTATTTCAACGTGTTATTTACCTCATTGGTTCTCAGCGAACATTCCGGCAATTAATGAAATAATTTACCGTCGTTGTAAAAGATCGTTATTCCAATAATTGTTTACCTGTACTAATTGAAGGGATCACACTTTAGCATTAGCTTCACGCAGGAGGCCCTGAGGAAAATAATTCTCCTCAAGTGTGTCATTTTATGGACGTATAATATTTTAAGGAAGGAGAGGAAGATGAAAGGAAAGATATGAGGAGTAGGGGTCAGTGTGTCCAGAAGTAACGATGTCTGAATCCTACCAATCCACTGTGGTGCAAGGCGAGGTTCCGAGGTAACGTGCTGGAGATATCAAAAGGTCTCCATCAACCAGTCTCTCCCGATTTGGTCTATCACAGTGATGGTGGACAACCAGGACAAATCTCACCCGATGAACACGAGCATCCCGCTAAGCCACCAAACGTAGCGAACCACTTGATGTAACCTGTTGTAAAGGTGTTCGTTATCCAATAAATAATTCATGGAGCGGCGATACCCACGCTTGACTCCGCACTTCTATGGAATGTCTGCTCAGTGGATGCTTATTTGCATTGCATTGCGATTGTGATAGATGGTTATCATAATTACGACCGACACTGCAAAGGGGATCATTTACACATTTACACACTTTCACAGTGATTGTTCAAAGTTGTTTTATGTTAAAAAAATCATTTCCAACCTGAAGTAAGCGTGGCTTTATTCACATTTAATATCAAATATTAAAATAAATGAATAATATCATCATGCCATCGAATTCAAGTGCTACGGCGGCAGTGATGACTTTTGTGTTCCTCGATTTGGAAACTACCGGACTTCCTTTTCAAGAGAATAATCAAACTCAGATAACAGAGCTAGCAATGGTCGCTGTTCACCGAGATGCTTTACTCAAGTCTCCTGCTGGAACAACACCGAGGGTTCTCCAGAAGCTGATTTTGTGCTTCAAGCCGCATCGTGAACTTAGTGACAAGGTTACAGAACTAACTGGCCTCTCAAATCAGATTTTGACAAATGAGAAATCGTTCGACAAGTCAACAGTTGACACGATAAACAATTTCTTGTCAGGTCTACAGGCACCGGTGTGTTTAGTTGCGCACAACGGTTTCAGATTTGATTACCCCATCCTCAGAATTCACATCGTAGAATCTGGGCAGGAGCTTGTCAAAGGCATAATGTGCATTGATTCTATTGTTATGTTTCGGGATATCTTAAAAATCGTTGGTGGCAAAAAGGACGTAAGGAAAATCACGCCAAAATCAAGCAATCAAGCATTAATTAATTTTCAATTAACGAAAGCCACAAAGGTAGAGGAAATCAGGCCGAAATCAAATAATCCAATAAGTAATTACGAGGTTCTATGGGCGAAACTTGCAAAGGGAGCGGAATTTGGACCAAATTCAAGTCATTCAAAGATAGAGGGAATAGCGCCGAAATCAAATAATCCATTATTTGATTTACAATTCGCGAAAGCCGCAAAGGTAGAAGAAATCGGGCCGAAATCAAATAATCCGTTAATTAATCATCCATCCGCGAAAGTTGCAAAGAAAGAGGAATTCAGGCCGAATTCACGCAAACGATTAATTTCGCTTGATGATGAATTCGAGAAAATTGCAGAGACAAAGGAAATCGGGCCGAAATCAAACAATCCATTATTTGATTTTCAATTCGCGAAAACTGCAAAGGTTGAGGAAATCGGGCTGAAATCAAATAATCTATTAAGTAATTATGTATCCGCGAAAGTTGCAAAGATAGAGGAATGCAGGCCGAATTTACGCAAACGATTTATTACGCTTGATGATGAATTCGAGAAAGTTGCAAAGGCAGAGAAAATCGGGCTGAAACCAAATAATCCGTTAATTAATCATCCATCCGCGAAAGTTGCAAAGAAAGAGGAATTCAGGCCGAATTCACGCAAACGATTAATTTCGCTTGATGATGAATTCGAGAAAATTGCAAAGGCAGAGGAAATCGGGCCGAAATCAAACAATCTATTATTTCATTTTCAATTCGCGAAAGCTGCAAAGGTTGAGGAAATCGGGCTGAAATCAAATAATCTATTAAGTAATTATGTATCCGCGAAAGTTGCAAAGATAGAGGAATGCAGGCCGAATTTACGCAAACGATTTATTACACTTGATGATGAATTCGAGAAAGTTGCAAAGGCAGAGAAAATCGGGCTGAAACCAAATAATCCATTATTGATTTTCAATTCGCGAAAGCTACAAAGGTAGAGGAAATCGGGCCGAAATCAAATAATTCATTAATTGATGTTCAATTTGGGAAAGCTGCTAAGGTTGAGGAAATTGGGCCGAAATCAAATAATTCATTAAGCAATCATCTATCCGTGAAAGTTGAGAAGATGGAGGAATTCAGGCCGAATTCACGCAATCCATTAATTCCGAGTAATTATGAATTTGCGAAAGTTGCAAAGGTAGAGGAAATCGGGCCGAAACCAAATAATCCATTAAGTAAACACCTATCCGTGAAAGCTCCAAAAGTGGAGAGAATCGGGCCTAAAGCGTACAATCTAAAAGCAATTTATGAATATCTTATTGGTAAAGAACCTATCGATGCTCATAGAGCTGAAATTGATTGTCTTTTACTCCTGGAATGCTTTGTCACTCGTTCGGCGAATGTGGTTCCTTGGTGCGACTCCAATATGGTCCAGTTCAGCGCATTGCAACCATTGAAACGCAGGATGTTTTAAGTTCGCATCATTATGGTCATTGTTCCCTACATTTTTGTATGAAATATGCAGTAGTAACGTCGCGGACTTCACAGATAGTAGAAAGAAGCAAGTGTTAAATTTACAGATGTTTACTAAATAAGTGTTGGAAAAAAAATGTTGTGTTTTTACTGTTTAATAAATTTTTTCTCTGAAATTTTATTTTTTTCCTTTTCTTCATCGGAGTCATCTGGTGTCCAGTTTTGAATAATAGGCCTCCTTCAAAGGTGATGGGGTTCTGCTTTGAAACGTTTTGATGACCCTGGTGACATTGCGGTAAACTCCTTGGCTCTGGGCCCGGAGGTCGGGGGCTTGAATAAAAATAAAATCATAGTAATTTACGGGTGTCGCATAAATTTATTGTAATCTTTATCTTTACTAAGCATAAAATGAAGTCGCTCCCGCTGTATGTACGCTTAGGTCTTTTAAACTACGCAACGGATTTTCAAGCGGTTTTCACCAATAGATAGAGTGATTCATGAGGAAGGTTTTTAGGTATGTAATTTGTCAAGGTTTTGTGTAAATTGGTTGAAATACATAATATATCTAGCCAAGCGGCAGCGGGCAGCGGGCTGCGTGGCTTGGATTTGATTTAACAGATGGCGTTATTTTATTGATTTATTTATTTTTTTGTTATAAAATACATTCAGTGTAAGGAAGCTTTGACTGTCCAACTAGGAAGGTCTCCCGTTCCAGGACAGTCAAATTGTCATATTCATATTAGGTTGGTAGGTACATTATCATTCATAAAATATTAAGTAAAGTTAAGCTTCACAATTTGCATTTACATAATTATACAGTGGAGTAATAGATTCTGCAATCAATTAATTAACAAGATAAAGTGTATTCGAAGTGATTAAACACGAAAAACAAAAGTAAAAGAAAAATAAAAAGAAAAGAAAAATTTTGGAAACAAAAGAAATATAATATAAGGTGCTCGTAATACATAATTATCAAATAACATTTTTTAATAATATTTCTGACTCTGTCCTGCCTAAATATAGTAACCATTTTGTTATTTTTTTACCGAAGGATGACGCTTCACACAGTTTTAGTTGTAAAGGGATTTTGTTATATAATTTCGGTCCCAGGTATGAGAATATCATTTGATAAGCTGGTGTGTTGCTTGTTGGAATAGAAAGGTAATTTCTGCCCTTACTTCTGGTTTGATGTTTGTGTTCGACTTTTATCGTTAGTTATAAAGGTTTCATTAGCGTCTTAAAGAGTTTCAAGCAACTGACACCGGTGATAGAACTGACTCAGCATGTCTACATTGTATCTGTGCATTAGAATCGCATCCGTCTGTTAACAACGGATTGTTAATCAAATGGACCGCCCTCGTTTGCACAAAATCTTTTAGGATTATCAAGTATTTTAGATTCCAGCCCAGAGGTGGATCCCAATTTCAATTGTTGGGCGTACTTGAGATTTTTACAGGGCTTGCTTTTATTGAAGAATCTGATAGCCTTCAATTTGTTAAAGTCGGCGACAGCGCTGACAGCTGACGTATCAGTCCGTAGAAAAAGCAATTGCAAGCCATAGACAATCACACAAATTTGAAAGACGATTACGTATGGAATCGATTCCGCATCTACAAAAGAATAGAATCGTAAATTTATATTATTTGTTTCTGTTGAATTAAATATTGCGAAATACATGTACGCGAATATGGCATTCGAGATGTGGATCTACAGAAGAATACTTAAAATAAGCTGGATGGACAGAGTTACGAATGAAGATGTTATGGTTCGGATGAATAAATAAAAATAAGTTAATAAAACTATAAAAATGCGAAAACTTCATTATCTCGAACTTGTGATGAGACATCCAGAGAAGTATGAGATCTCGCATCTCAGATTGCAGGGAAAGATTGCCGGAAGACGGGGCCCTGGAAGAAGGAGAACCTCATGGTTTGGCCAGTCTACTGAAGAGCTGTTCCGGGCCGCAGTAAACAAAGTCCGCATAGCCAACATGATAGCCAACGTCCGTTGAACGGACAGGGCACAAGAAGAAGAAGTAGAAGAATATGGCTGCTTGTTTCAATGGGCGTTAATTCAGTGCTTTTGAATAATTTGTCATAAGTACGCACTGGAATAAGTACCATGTATCCATTAAAAAAAGACAGATAGAATTTGTTACTCCCTAAAAAATGACCGAGCTAAAAATTAGCATTACAACAATCAGGTTATTGTTTTAAATGTCACACTATTTGCAAAGTCAGTGAACTCTTGTCGACTAGAATAGAAGGCCATGTCACCTGAACAAGTGTACAGTTGTACAGTTCGCGAGAGCGACCGGTAAAGTCGGCTAATGATGTAACTACGATTACTTTCGACTGACTGTACGATATATATTATAGTACTCATGATATTATAAGGCAATAAAATTATTCCAATAATGGTGGTTATTGTACTTTTTTTTAAAGATTGGCTCCACACTGGAGGCCTTGAGGAAAATAGTTTCTCTCAGGGCTATGCTATCTGTGAGGATGATGTGTATAAAGTATTTTGAAGGAAATGAGGAGAAGAAGTTCTGGGAAGAAAAAAGGTATGAGAGGTGGGTAGGAATCTAGGGGTCAGCGTGATAATTGGTTGGTTTTTCATAATTTTATCAATTTTTATAAAAAGGCTTTTACAATTTTTTTATGAAATGGCTTTGTATTAAAGTGATACGTGAGATTATAAGCATACAGTGACACACAGGAGGGTATCAGTATTATATTAAGAACAAAATAAGAATGTATGAGTAGGTACACAAAAATAATATCGCTTACAGTTAGTGTCCGAACGAAACAGGACTTTCTACCGAAACCGAATCTTCGGTATCTGTCCCAGTTTCGGCCGAAACCGAAACCAAAACCGAAAACGTAAATTTTTTAGACATGTTAAAAATCTATTGTTTGCTGAAATTTGGCTTATTTTTAACACTTTTTCAGACAGTTAACACGTGTTACATGAAACAAAAAACAATAATTGAAGTATGTGATTTTTATATTTTTATATTACTGCTATAAAACCAACAAAAATAAACAATACATGTTAACTACTTTTTGGAATAATCAACACTACCTATGTTAGGTACCAAATTTAACATACATGAAAAAATGGAAATTTGAATAAAAATTGTAAAAAGTGGCACGCGGGCTGTTTAAAAACTGAATGTACTGGGATTGAATATATGGAACGCGGGAGTAGGGTTGGCGGGACGAGGGAGCAGTAAAGGGAAGAGGGAAGGTGGGGAAGGTGGAAGGCGAAGGCGAGAGGGGGCAGGGGTACCTGGGAGGGAGAGGGGAAACTGGGAGGGGGGAGGAGAACTCGGGAGAAGGGTTTGCGGGACGGGGAAAGGGGGGGGGGATTTGAGTGGGGAGAGGGAAGGTGGAGGTGACGGAGTGGGAACGCGAGAGGGGAAGAGGACGCAGGAGAAGAAGGGGAGGCGGAAGGGGAACGGGACGAATGGAAAAGGACACTCAGGGAGAAACAATTTCTTTATTAAATGGCATAGCAACGCATGCCGGGACCAGCTAGTATATTATAAAAGAAAGTGAACAATTGTGTGCGTCCCGCTGAAACTCAGTCCAGAACATTCGAGAGTATTTGAGAGCATTCCACAACATTCTAGAACATCCCGGAATATTCTGGAATGTTGTGAATCTTCGGGAATAGTCTGGAAGGTTTGGGAACATCCCGGAACATCTCAGATCATTGTGGAACATTCCAGAACACTACTGAATGTTTTGGAACATTGTGGACCATTCGAAGCGTTTTATGTATGGGTGGGGCTACCCATTGGTAGGAGTATAACAAGATCTGTCGTGGGTTCGAACATCAGTTCTATCTAATATCAACTCCCAAAGCAAAGCCGGGTAACCCAACTGGTTATTAATATAATTTATAACGGCTTCATGACCATTATTTATTATCCATTATCAGTTTTGTAAAATTATGGATAAGTCTCTTATGTTAAGAAAATTAAATTTTTTCTATCTTAGGTTCCTCGGGTCAATAATACCCGAGTATGAAAAAGATTAATTCAATTGAAAGATGGTTCTTGTCTCATACATTCCACGACACAAACCACAACAAAATCGAAATACATGATTCAGAGCAGAAGAAACCTAAAATGATTATGGACTATAATGCAACAAAGGGTGCTGTTGATTTTCTAGACAAAATAAGTCAGATCTAGGTTTCGGCCTATAGTTGCAAACTAATGACAAGAAGGTGGTATATAGCCATATTTCACAATATGACTGATATTTTACGTTTAAATGCTTCCATAATATTCTGTGACACTAACATAGACTGGAAACATCTGTATTTTAAAAATATGTACCACAAATAATTAGATTTTGTATTTAATTTAATGTTATTCTTCATTATTTTGAAATCGGGTCAATATGATGCGAAGACCTTAAGGGAATCATAGTATTCGAGGCAGTCCTACCTTTGTGCGGACACTGTTTGTTACATATGTATGTAAATTGAAAAATTTGAATATTTAAGATTTTTATTAGAACTACAAACATATTGTTTATATTATTTTACGGTGTTATGATGTTGTACTTTTTAAAAATTATTTTAAAAAGTACAACAAAATGAAGCTTAAACTCTTGCTAGCCGGGGTATTTCTTATGAAATCTCGGAAAGCATACTTTGAAGGGATATTTTGTCGATTTATTTTGAGCTATCATTTATTTTATTTACCGAAACACTTAATTTGAACAATATACTATCGATACAAACAACATTACGTGTGTTTATTTGATGAATTGACAGGTTTTTTTAAGTTCTTGTGACCAACCATCGACTGACTTTGACAGTTCAATTCGCGGTAAAATGTAACATTTATATTCCACAGATTGTTTTAAAATATTCTGGTGTTGCCAGGTGGATGAAACTTTTGGCGGTATCTGGTATACTGTTGGCGCAAGTGATTCTGACTTTGTCCTTGATACAGTTTCTTTATACATAAAGGTCAAAATCGCATATAATTTTTTTTTTTTTTAAATTTTTGCCGATCTCACTGGCGAACGAGCGGCCTAGGATAGTTTTAACAGAGAGTCTGAGGGGATATCGTCAAAAAAATGTTATCGTTAATAACGCTCATTCACTCTTCTTATTCCCTTGTTCCCATCCCGCGTACTTCTATTTGGTTAACTTTGTACGCAAAATCAGTTTTGGTAGTCATTGTCTACTAAAATTGTTTGCTATGTATATCTGTCGCGGGCCGTAGTTTGACGATCACGGGTCTATACTTTCCAACTTATATGCTTACGACAGTTTTTTTAATGTATAGGAGAATATAATTAGCTTCTGAGATTGTAAGGCTCAAGAGAAAATATGAACAGCGAAAATTGTTGGCTATTAGTAATTCTTTAAGTCACTTATAATGCAATTTGAGATTTAACGTCTTATTATTTTGAGTACTTTAATGGAGCGAATTAAATCAATAAACTCTAATTTATTACGATGTATACGAAATTGGATTTTTCCTGTTTTTTTTATATTCACTCCTAGGAAGCTCTGAGGAAAATAATTTCAATCACGGCCTATTTCATCTTACGAGGTGCTATGTGGATGGTCTTTTTAAGGAATGGAAGGAGAGGAAGTTCTGGAAAGGAAAAAGGGTATGTAGGGTGGATAGGAATCTGGGAGTCTGCCAGGAGTATTGGATGCATCCCTCCAACTGCAGTGCAAGGCGACGGGTTGAGAGAGTCCGGCTTGAGAGGTCTAAGTTAGGTCTTCCAGTCTTCCCATCTCGATCCGCTACGGGAGATCGGGAAAGAAAGAAAATAAAGTAAAACTTACAGAAAACAATAACATCAGGAATTAGCTTCATCGCTTGTAGATGGGGACACTGCCAGAAATGCAATTCTGCCATCACAAGAGAGTTTTCTTTTTATTTATTTATTTATTTACGGACAAATAGTCCAATTAACAATATATTTATCAATATTTCATAAAATATTGATAAATAAATTAAGGAGTATGGGTATAACCGGGAACTTTCTTAAATGGGTAGAGAGTTATTTAACAAATAGGCAACTGTTTGTAAAGTTAAATGACGTAATATCGGATGCCTTTTCTGCCACTAGTGGTGTGCCACAGGGCTCCCATTTAGGACCAATACTGTTTATTTTATTTATTAATGACATTGTAGACGTTTTTTCCGATGTTGATATCCTGTTATTTGCTGATGATTTAAAATTATATAAAAAAATTAAAAATATTTCTGATTGCATAATTTTACAAAAAAATTTAAACAACTTGTTTAATTGGTGTATATGCAATAAACTGGCACTTAACATTAGTAAATGTCAAATAATAAGATTTTATAAAATAAAGAAACCGATCATTTATGAATACAATCTTGACAAAATTATATTAAACTCAGTAGAAACAATAAATGATCTAGGTATTATTTTTAACTCAAAACTTACATTTATTAGCCATATAACTAATATTATTAATAGAGCAATGAAGATTTTAGGATTTATTATTAGAATAACCAAACAATTTTGTAACATTGATACTATTCGCATTTTATACATAACGCTAGTGAGAAGCATTTTAGAATATAACTCTACGATTTGGGCTCCACATTACAATATCCATATTCAAGCGATTGAAAAAGTCCAGCATAGATTCCTTAGGTATATTAATTTTAAATTAGGTATTCCAAGAGAATCCGTTGACTATAATTTGTTATTAAACTGGACTAATCTCGTAAATTTATCAGATCGCAGAAAAATCTGTGATCTATTAATATTATATAAAATAATTCACTCGGTCCTGGATACCCCTGATTTAATAGAACTAATACGATTTCATTGCCCTGGTCGCGCTAACAATAGACTGACTCTACCGTTCTACTATAATAACACACATACATTATCACATTATTACTCACCAATCAGTCGATTACACATTTTGGGAAATGAATATGCTAACATCGGCGACATATATTTCTTAAAATTAGCGCAATATAAATATGCACTCAAAAATTATTTTTCCATAATGTAACTTTATATACGCAATATGGACATGTTGAAATGAAATGTTGATATTTCTCATTGTTCTTTTTTGTTATTTTTTGTTGTGATACACAAAATAATTGTATGTTATTTTTAGGTTTCAGTTTTTAAGTATTTTATTTTTTCCATAATGTAACTTTATATACGCAATATGGACATGTTGAAATGAAATGATGATATTTCTCATTTTTATTTCTTGTTATTTTTTGTTGTGATACACAAAATAATTGTATGTTATTTTTAAGTTTAAAACTACTATTATATAATGATATTATTTTTCTTACTTTTGTACTCTATTATATGTTTATTTATAAAAGGCAGTATAGCCGTTTATGTATTTAAAATAAAATAAAATAAAAAAAAATAACAATAACACGAACAGAAAAGAAAAAAGAGAGATCACAATGAAAGGAGATTACATATAGATGAAGAGCATTGACAAAATACATATAATATAAAAGTACATAGAGAAGATAACTACAAGTAGCTTGAAGATGGATTTAAAAAGACTTTAAAAAACCAAATTGTGTAACGACTGCCGAAAGTCATTTAGGCTTACACCAAAAAATTCAATGCTTTGATTTGTATTGACAAGTCTCGACATTCTGGATAAAGGAGAATGATATCCATAATTAGTAGAATGTTGATTGAGGAACAGCAATTCATTATTTCGGAGTCTACGGGAAGGAATGTTGAACTGGATGAGTTGTAACAAAGCAGGTGTGTCAGTAATACTGTTGATAATTTTGAAAATGCATATTAGATCAGAGTCCTTTCTACGTTTTTCTAAAGAGGAAATGTTTAAAGTTTGTTCAATTTCATCATACGAGTATTCTCGTCTTTCAAGTCCTAACCTCCAAGCAATTCCTCGTAGGAAGCGATGTTGTACAGATTCGATGTAACAAATGTGGACAGCATGAAAAGGAGACCAAATGACACTAGCATATTCAAGGTGAGGGCGGACCAGCGAACAGTAAAGAGTTTTAAGTGTATTTATATGTTTAAAGTCAGAGGTAATTCTATGAATGAAGCCGAGTAGTTTAAGTGATTTGTTTACGATGTTATTAATGTGATCCCGGAAAGAAAGTTTACAATCCAGAGTGACCCATTTATTTTAACCCTTTGTTTTCTATTACTCAAGTAAGAGTGAAAGAATGATAACAATGGGTCTCTAATGCCTATAGCATAAAGTTTGGCCATGAGAATACGGTGATTAACTTTGTCGAAGGCTTTGGAGAAGTCAGTGTAGAGGACATCAACCTGAGTGTTGTCTTCTAAGGCTTTAAGAATGGTATTTATAAAGGACAGTAAATTAGTTGTTGTAGATTTCGCCGATCTAAATCCATGCTGTTCCTCGATCAGAACATTTTTGAAAATAGGAGTGATTTTCTTTGTAATTATCGACTCAAATATTTTTGGAATATTAGATATAATTGATATTGGTCTGTAATTTCCAATATTTGACTTGTTTCCAGTCTTAAAAATGGGTCGAATAAATTAAATTTTCCATGAGTCAGCAAATGTACCGGTTGAGAGTGATAAATTGTACAACATACAAATTGGGTTAGATAATGAACATTTACATTCTTTTAGCAAGATTTCTGGAATGCCATCAGGTCCAGTATTTTTTTTGTTAGAAAGATTATTTAAGGATTGGTAAACCTCTGCAAGTGAAATTTGGCAATCATTCAAGTCAATATTATAGTCATAGTTAAGTGGAGGGATGGTGCATGAAGCATCAGAATATACAGAGGAAAAGTGTTTAGCAAAAAGGTTGGCGATGTCGTGACCATTTGTAGCGTGAGTTTCATGATAATACATACTAGAAGGGAGATCATTATCTGTACGCTTTTGTGCAACAAATTGCCAGAATTGTTTAGGATTTTTAAGTAATTTTGTCTCAGTAACTTCTACAAAAGATTTATAGCATTTGGCCGATTCGATTTTAGACAGTTCCCTTAATTGAGAAATTTTTTGATAAAATTTTAAGTTGCCAGTTTCTTTAAATATCTTATGAGTTTTCTTTTTTTCAATTATTAACTGCTTAAGTTTCGAGCTAAACCAATTTGGAAACTTGGGTTGAGAGTAACATCCCTTGGGAACAAACAAATCTATAGCACGTGTTACACATTCATTAAATTTAAATAGGGCGTCATTTATATCAGAATTTAAAAATAGTTTTGTCCAATTAATCAGGGAAAGATATTTGTTCATGTTAGAATAGTCACCATTAAGATATTTGTAGTGATACGAGACACTTGGTTTCAAAGATTCAAATTTTAAAAAATTTGTGATGTTAATAGAGAGAGGTGGATGATATTTATCAATAGGTAACAACGAGACATCAGCTTCACATACTACGACATTAGGTATGCTAGTGAAAATTAAGTCCAGGCAAGAACCTAGATAGTTAGTGACTGGATTTACTTGAAACATATTCATAAAGGCAAAAAAATTTACTATTTCAATAGCTTGTTGGGAAAGATTACTAGTAGGAGTTTTGACCCCTTGGTTGTCATTCAGCCACAATATTTTAGGTAAATTATAATCACCACAAATAAGTAAGGAATCAGCATTTCTAGAGACACGCTCAATTGAAGCAGTATGCGACTTGTAGACTTCTACCGAAGAGGAAGGAGGAATGTAAACACAACCAAGTACAAGCTTTTTGGTACCAAATATAACACATAGGAACAATTGATCATAAACATTGTCAGATGTTTCTAGAATATGGCAAGGGTATTTTTTATTTACACATATCATCACTCCACCACCTTTACACTTCACAGAAGAAGTAGAACGGTCACAACGAAAAATGTTGTAGTCAAACAGTCCAAGCTCAGCAGATGAGACATTATCAGAGAGCCATGTTTCGGTAAAAAATAAAAAGTCATAATAACATACACTGACGTTACAGCGAATAGTGTTCAGTTTTGTATTTAGGCCACGAACGTTTTGGTAGTACGTTGAGAAGTAATTATTTATAGAACGATTCTTCAGGTTCAACCTAAAAATTTTATCCTAGAAAGTTCACGTCTCTCAGCAGCTTGGCGGGCAGGGCATTCTTGAGCTCCAGTTTTGTGGGAAGCCGTTTTTCTGAAGAAAGTGCAGGTGGCGCATAATGGAGATTTCTCCTTTTTGGGGCAGGCATCACGGTTGTGACCAACTTTGGCACAGTGGGCACAGGTGGGTAAGTCTGCTTGGCACTTGGAAGCTATGTGGCCATATAATTGACAGTGGCCACATTTCAGGCTATCTATCCAGTCCCTTACACGGTGTAGCTGCCAGTCAATGGCAATTTTGAACGGGATATTAGAGAGTGACGAACAGACGAAGGGACTCTAAAAATGTGGATGCAGTTACCAGTGCGAGGGCCCGATTTATGAGAGAAAGAAATGTTTTCTTTTAAATTTTCTAATGAGAGACCGGTGTCGTTGGAAGATTGATGATGAATCGCCGAGATAATATCTTCAGACGAAATATCTTGAGGGAGGTCATGTATAGCAATACGAGGGAGGCGAGTTGGGGCGATCGTTGCTTTTAGACCGGCTTCGGATAGAGCTGGAGCATTTGCCAATTTCGTCGCTTCAGCAGAAGTGCTAGGGTGGATTATCACCCCACCACTTTTCAGTTCACGCATACCCGTTACTCGTATGCCAAGTGTGGCAGGATTGACCGCAGTTTTCAGGGTTTTCATGGTGGCCTTGGAAGTGGAATGGGTGTTGTTGGCCGGAAACACGAGAACTGAAGGTCTAGCAGGGCCAGGAAGAGCATTATTTCTAGTAATTAGCGGCAAGCAGGGCTATTGAGTTCTACTGGTATCAGAAGTGGAAGCAGCGACAGTATTCCAGGAACGGGTGGGCTCAGACGGTGATTTATTAGGCATGCACTTGGATGTAAACGCAGAAAGGGCACCTTCTAGTTTACCCATTTCAAGAGCCATCATATTGGAAATGGAGAGAACACTGATGAGCTCCTTTTGAATCCTGATCTGCTGATCTTTAGTGGCACGGCATGAAGGATCTGTTATGATTGTCATTGCGGTCTGGACCCTCTCAGCCAGCTGCTTGACATAACCTGCCGTGTCACTTTCAGGTATTAGGGGTGTCTCAATGGCGGACACTTGGGCAGGGTCACTCCTGGGAGGCACCTCATCCTCTTCGTCATCGGAGTCAGGAGCTTGATAAGGCGAGCCAGGTGGTGTTCGTTTCATTTTGGAATAATGCCCGGCACAAATTTTATTTTGCACTTGTGATAGTGTATTATTGTTTTTTTATGGTTCGTAAATAATGCTGAATCACTATATAGTTATAATTTTCACTTTAACTATCACTTTGAAGTCTTTTGCAACTTGTACACTTTATTTTATTATCAATTTATGTGGGAGCAAAATAAAAACAAACATCTGTCACTCAAAGTTATTGTCACATATTTTGTAGCTATTCTGTTGCTGGTGATCGGTTTTCTGATTAGTGCTCGGAATTCACCCTTCTTCAAATATCTCAGTAGCACTGCAATACCTGGACAATCTAAAAAGCCCAAATATACCATCACCGTGTACGAAATCATCATGCATTACAATATTTGCCGCCTGTCAGTTGTTATTGTAATAATTTCAGGCCACCAATATTCTACGATCATGGTCTTAAAATCTAATTTATTAATTTGATTTGTTTTTAATAAATTACTCGTTTTGCTTTCAGATATATCCAGCACATCTCCCGAGCTAATTCCATATCCCAATTGGGCAGCCCACAAGGCCGAGCCCGGGGCCGTTCCCGAGCTGGTGTCCCCCTACAGGATCCGAGCTGATCGTTGTGGCAGACTATGGACCCTGGACAGCGGAGTCACGGAGATCCTCAACAACTCCACCCAACTGATTCCACCGCAAATTGTCGTCTACGACCTTAGGACTGATACCCTCACCAAGAGATACGAAATCCCTGCAGACCAAATTGAACCGAAATCCTTCTTCGCTAACATAGCTGTTGAAGATACGTCTTGCGAAGATTCTTACGCTTACGCTGCTGATCAGGGATCCCCTGGACTTATCGTCTACTCTTGGAAATCAAACGAGTCCTGGAGAATCAAGCACCACTACTTCTACCCCGACCCCCTTGCTGGAGACTTCACTGTTTCTGGAATTAACTTCCAATCTAATGACGCTGTTCTCGGACTTGGCCTATCTGGTCCTGGCGCTGATGGTTTTAGCACTTTATACTTCCACCCTCTAGCGAGCACAAACGAGTTCTCCGTTTCCACCAAAATTCTCAGGAACAAGACTGTGGCCGAAGAAAGCTTTGATGAGTTCAAATTGCTGGGTAATAGAGGACCTAACGCGCAATCCAGCGTAGAGTTTGTCGACAAACACACAGGTGTTTTGTTCTACGCTCTTGTCAATCTGAACGCCGTTGCTTGCTGGAAGACAACCAATAAGGCTTACACCATCGAATCTCAGGGCAGAATCTATATGAGCAACGTAACAATGGTGTATCCCAATGACGTGAAGGTGGATGACAAGGGTAGTCTCTGGGTTCTGTCAGACAGGCTGCCTACCTTCAAGTATGGCCAGCTCAACCCTGAAGAAGTCAACTTCAGAATCCTTACTGCCTCCGTTAAAGATGCCATCAGCGGAACCGCGTGCGACGTGAACGTGAATAGTATCGACATCATCAACAAGTTCAAAGAAATCACCAGCAATTTGTACCCTGACAAGCTTAATCCATTCGCAAAGACCAACAAGTCATCTGTTGCCACCGGCTCTTCTACGGTATTTGCACCTGCACTCAGTTTGATCATCACCCAACTGTTGTTCTTTGTTCTTTTCACTGCACGAATGCACTGACTGACCAATCTGTGTGTTAATTAATATGCCATATTTGATATCCTTAAGGATAATGTGAGAATGACTTAGAGTCGGTTACCAATAGTAATTTAAGGAAAAATTTCTTGCTATCATCAAATGATTTATACAATATTATAATATGAACACCAAGGGCTAATTATTTATATACGTTTAACATGCTGAAGCTGAAGTAATTATCAATTCAAATTAAAGCTAAGGTCAAATATTTGTAAGTTTTTTAGATTTTTGCGACTTGTTTGCTCACATTATTTATAAACAACACTTCAAAGGTTTTATAATAAAAATGTCTTAAAAATAATAATATCTTCTCAGATATTTCCACATGTGAGAATGAATACAATACCAAATATTACTGAATAAATACAAACTCTTTACTTGAATGTAAACTATACTAAGTATTATGACAAAGATTCCAATTCATTGGTTAACCATCATACATAGCCTCTAGCTTCTATTATATTTTTGATAAAAAGATAATGATTTTTTATTCAAAACGAACTATTATTTATGCGAAAGTGACTAAATTTACCCAAGATGTTGTCAATTGAGTCATATTTTCTCTCTAACATAAAACATTGAATTTTATTAAGGTTCTGGTATATTGTGGAAGTCTATACTTCTTACTATTTGTAGCAATTTAACTGTAATTCAAAGCTATGACAGCGAAATATTGGTTTATGATTTAAATGACCGTCAGATATTTTACTAAGATAGAAATTTTATCCACAGTTTCAGAAACTAATTAAAAGAAAGTAAATAACCACAAAGTAAATGCATTTTACAAATATGTAATGTAAATTGTTTAATATATTAAATTCTATATCTTCGATATCTTTGGTAAATTATCATGGAATCATAAATCTTTATTGCTCGAAAAAGCTGCGAATGCAATTACAGATTTCTACTAATTAAATATTTGCTCCATGAACATTAACAACCTAATTAAAAGCTATTTATTACTCAATCAAACAAATTTCATATGTTATAACTGGCTGGCTTTACTCTTGGAATTAATTAAGGTATATTTTATTGATTCAGAACTTATTTGCAGAATTGAAAAAAGTACGATTGCGTTAGGAACACAAAATTGCCATTTTCAAATTTAATTGAAACTTTTTCGTAAACAAAATTGTTTACAAAATTACTAATAATTATAATTTGCTAAAGCATTTTTTTTGTAAGATTAAGTTCCTAGGATTATGAAGATAATATTAGCGGGAAAATAGTTTTAGTAAGGCGCTAACTGCAAATAAATGTGTTAAAAATGTAAAAACCATTCTTTCAAATCAAACAACAACAAAAATAACAGAAACACAAATTTGTAATTCATTACAAACATTGCCTTGGCTCCTAAAGATCCACTAAAATGATTTGAAACCTTCAAAAATCTCGTGTAATTTTTGTGTTATGCCAAAAAAACATTCCTTTTTTCATTGTTATCAAGTTTAATTTGTAAAACTCCATATTAAATTTTATTTCGTTTGTATATTCAATAACATTATTAATCAATTAAGAAAAATAGGTTTTATTTAGGTTACATTTATAAAAAAATTCTTCTGTGTAATTATTATTCTGTTTCGCCTGTTTTAATTTTTTTATTGGTTTTCAAGGCACTGGTCATTGGTTTTAGGAAAATGTCCGTTTTTTGAAAATGTCCGTTTTATGAAAATGTCCGTTTTATGAAAATGTCAGTTTTTTGAAAATGTCCGTTTTATGAAAATGTCCGTTTTATGAAAAAGTCCGTTTTATGAAAATGTCCGTTTTATGAAAAGGTCCGTTTTATGAAAATGTCCGTTTTATGAAAATGTCCGTTTTATGAATAGTCCGTTTTATGAAAATGTCCGTTTTATGAAAATGTCAGTTTTTTGAAAATGTCCGTTTTATGAAAAAGTCCGTTTTATGAAAATGTCCGTTTTATGAAAAGGTCCGTTTTATGAAAATGTCCGTTTTATGAATAGTCCGTTTTATGAAAATGTCATTTTTTTTGTAAATGTCCGTTTTATGAAAATGTCCATTTATTGAGAATGTCCATTTTATGAAAATATCCATTTTTTGAAAATGTCCGTTTTATGAAAATGTCCGTTTTATGAAAATTTCCGTTTTTTGAAAATGTCCCTTTTATGAAAATGTCATTTTTTTTTAAATGTCCGTTTTATGAAAATGTCCGTTTTATGAATAGTCCGTTTTATGAAAATGTCATTTTTTTTGTAAATGTCCGTTTTATGAAAATGTCCATTTTTTGAGAATGTCCATTTTATGAAAATATCCATTTTTTGAAAATGTCCGTTTTATGAAAATGTCCGTTTTTTGAAAATGTCCGTTTTATGAAAATGTCCGTTTTATGAAAATGTCCGTTTTATAAAAATGAAAATATTATTTTAATGTTTCATTATATATTTAAATCAGATTTCTAACGATTTTTTAAATTTCTCACTGATTGCTAATTAGATGGTTATGTATCTACATAATATTGGAATGTATTTTTTGACATGCAAATTGAACGAATTTATCCATAAAACCTTTTGCCCTTATCATGATGAAAACAATTTATAAATATCTTATGTTTACCTCATCTGACAAAACTTGGCAATTTTGATTAGAATAGTGGTAGCATCTTCAGAAGACCTTCGTCCGGCAATGATGGCTAATAGTGATGATAACGTATTTGTGTTTAACAAGTAACCATGGGTTTTAAAGTATTTATTTGAGGCTTATATAAATATCGTAAGATTTACATAACGCAATTAGTTTTAAGAAAAATGCTTTTAATAGACGTTCCATTTATTTTAATAAAACAGTACAATATTGTCATATTGCTGAATTTATTAATAATAAGTACATACTTTAGAATTAAATAATTATATATTGTATTGTTCAACATATCGTCGTCACCAACGAAAGAGTGCATTGCTTCGAATTACATACATTTCGATTGTCTAATTGATTAGTCAGACTTCTCCGAAAACTCAAATTTGAGTTGAATGTACTTTCACGTATTTGCTTGTTTCCGGCATGCATTGAAAACTAAAAGCGCATTTAGTCTTCAAACAGCTCGCGTGCCACCTATTGCAATTTTTTTTTTAAATTTAATTTTTCATATATTACAAACATTCATTTTTGTACATGATAAAAAAGATCAATCCAATTTGTTACCTTACATAGGTACCTACCTATTTAAAAAATTCATAGACAGTTCTTTTGTTACAAAAAAACAGCTACCTGCTAAATTCACATACATCAAACGCGCAAACTGTCAAAATAGTCGTGTGAAGTTAAAATAGTCGTTAAGTTTTTTACTGCGCAATTTTCTTAATTTTTATTTCCGTAAGAACCTTCTACAAAGCATTAGAAAACTTATAAAAAAATACGAATGAAATAGGTAAAGTCGTTTTGAAGTTATGGCATGATCAAGGGAAACAGGGATTAATTTATATACATATATAGAAAAGTGTACCCTCTATCGTACGATACTCAGATTGCTCATAGACATCACCAAATCAATTAATGCAAAAAAGACTAGTAGTAAATTAAACAAAAGTTGAAGTTTTCTGGGTCGCTAGTAGATTATTTCAAAGTGTCGTATTAATGTACTGAACCGTTATTCCTTCCTGTGCTATTTTATAGCATATTTAATTATGTAAAACACAGACATGTGTAAATAATATTTGTTTTATCGTGAGCATTCGAATATTGTTTTCATCTTTATCTCAAAACTTAATATTTGGAGGTGTCTGACTAATCAACTGGACTATAGATATATAATGATTAAATAAAGATCCACAACGCAATTTATTGTAAGTCGTTCAAGTGTATTAAATTTATTAAGAGTTTCTTAAATCTTGAGAAAACGATGCATGATGCATGTAGTTGTGTTGTGTGTACCTAGTATCTACTAGTATTTTGTTCATTATTAAAGTCACACTGCTTTATTCATAGCCACGTATTTTGTATATGGTTTGATTAGCATTATACTACATTATAATACATTAGAACTAAATTAAAGAAATAGTATGCCTCTATATATATTATTCTGTAAAAATCTATCACGCGTGTAAAGAAAATAGCGTTCATTTTCCGAACCATTTAAGAAGATTTGAAGTTGAAGTAGTCTTAAAGCTTTACGTTTGCTCGCACAGATGGCAGTAACCTTCACAAATCCATCCAATGTAACACCATTATAAATTATTATTAAATAAGAATGCTTATTTGTATTGATAAAATATAGTCTTTATTTTATTTTATTGTAACCGTCAACGAATTAAATATTTAATTTCATTTACCTTTAAAAAAAGGTTTCTAATAGGTAACTAGTTTTCAGATTATATGCAATGGATTTATATGATAAATAATTATGATTGTCTATTTTTCAAAATATGTAATAGAATTATTGTTGGGTCACTAAATACTATAGTGTTTTTTTGCAGTTAATTAAATAAATATTTTCAAACATTTATTGTGTTTAATTTTATTGAGAATATTGAAATTTAAAAAAATCTACGTATGCTATTCACACATTTGACGGCCGGCGAAGTCCAGCAGCAAGGGTCTTGACTCGCACACCGAAGGTCGCGGGAGCGATGGCGTGGCAAATAAATTTTATTTGATTAATTTGTGTTATTTCACAATTTATTCATTTAAAATAATGTATAGTATATTTGCGGCACGTTCCAGAGTGGAAGATACTTTCAGTATCGCCCTGGTGTAAGACCACCATTCAGAATTCAAACGTTGCTTGAAACGGCATTAGCAGTGTTTGGTGACCAGATCTGAATAGCCAGGTACTTCCCCACCTTCCTCCTTCCTATCTCCTTCCCCTCCCCGCCACTTCCAGCCTCACAATATACCCCAGTTGGGGATGCCATAGTCTCACTGGCTTCAGACGGAAGCAGTTAGGACTCTTGTGCGGTATTCATATAAAAAAAACACGTGGTAGAAGTGAAACCTTTAGAAAAACTTCAAACTAAAATGGACAAGAGTGGGGAGACTATTAAGCACTTTTTTTATCAATGTGAAGGATGAGTTTTTCCATATCTTTGTCGTCGAATTCCAGAGCCCGTTTCCTAAATTTGGTAATCTTATTAATATTTGCGTTTTCTTCTTCGGAGTCGCTAGATGTCGCTTTTTTGTATTTTCTTTGCCTTTTCATTTTGGAGTGGTTTGAAGATTAGATATTGATTTTACAAAAATAAAAATAGATATATATTGTTTTGGATTCCGTAAGTTTAGAATCTTGGTCAGCTGAATATCTGGCCGCTAAGGTTCGTCAGGCGCTTTATACAACAAAATTACAGGAGTCTTGCAGGGAATGTGGATTTATCGTATTATATTGGAACCGAACAGGTGAATTAAATAAATATTTTACCGCTATATCATTCTCTCGCAGGCTAACTCCTGTAGATGCACGTGTTTGTCTCTTTTTAGTGTGGCTCATTTCTGTTTCATCGAGTTTCAAATCACAATGGTGCTAAATAAGTGTTCACTTTGAAAACGATTTCCTGCAATAACTTCACCAAACTTGTATAAGCTTGGAAAAAATCGACAGTTTTGGAAGCGGGTAGGTGGCGAAAAGTGACTCACTTATCGATTGGTAGTTGATTAGTCAGACATCTCCAAAAAATGGAAATTTGAGCTGAGCATGCGTTAGGGAACGTACCCATACTACGTGACCTGTTCGGGGAGGGGGTCTTCAAAATGTCATGCTTGGTACAAATGAGCGGCGGCGGCCATAGGTTTTTGGTCACCGGAGGGGGGGGGGGGTAAAAATTGCAAAAAGTTGGTCACGTAGTATGGGTACGTTCACTTATATAGATCGTCCGGTTGATTTTCGGCCATATCAAAGATATTGAAATATAATAGATGTGCTATTTGCAGTTTTTACTAGGTGGGACTGCGCTTCCGGGTGCCGCCGATATTGTTTACCAATTAAAAAATAAACTAAATGAACGAATAATTAACGAATAAACCAAACGAACGTTAAACTAAATGAACGAATTCTTTCCGTATTCAAACTACCCTAATTAGGTCGTAGTCCACCGACAGTTGCGCGGACGTCTTAGCATATCTCTTTTGTATTTGAATATCTTTGGGGTATATATTAATTACCTGAGCAGTTTTTCTTCCAATCTAGACCCTCCCCCTTGGTGAGATAAATTTGGGCCACTCCGTATTTCTTTTCAAGTAGACATGAGATTTTGCTGGACCCCCCCCCCCCCTTTTGAGCTCACGTAATTAATGTATGCCCCCTTAGTCAGACATCTCCAAATACTAAATTTTGAGATAATGAGGAGGGCAATTTTCGATTGCTAACACTAATTCAAATATTATTTACACATGACGTCTGTGTTTTACATATTAAATATGCTATAAAATATAATAATACCGGGAGGTCCGATACATTAGGATGACACTTTGAAATATCCTACTAGTGGCCTAGAAAATGTCAAAATTTTGTTTAATTTACTACGAGCTTTTCTGTATTATAATTGATTTGGTGGCGCTTCTGAGTAATTTGAGTAGTGTCCCAGATGGATGGTATAATTTTACATATAACTGCAAACTCAACTCAAATTTAGATTTTTTTAAGATGTCTGACTAATCAACTGGACTGTTGATTTATAAAAGTGTACTCTGTATCTGGTACAATACTCAGATTACTCGTAAACACCGCCAAATCAATGCAGAAAATCGACTCGCAACAATAACATTTGGCTGTCATCAGTTCTTTTGTTTTGCTCTTTCAAAAAATATTCTTAAACCAATCTTTTTATTGTGTTTTGGCTGTAAAAAGTTTAGTGTGTTGGAATCTTCTCCCCCCTGATCTTCCAGGAGTCACTCCTTGCTGCTCATTTACAGATATTTATATAATTTTTTTTACTTCTGTCACTTTTTATTTTAGCTGTAAATTTTTTGAACAATGGAGGAGGATTTCCCTCCTGTACCCCTTACGAAGCCCCCAGATCCCCCTCCTGACCCTCCAGATGGAGACATTTCAGATAAAATAGACTTTTCAGAACAATCAAACATTTCAGACAATGAATCTGTCATCCTAACCTCAATTAAAAAAAGAAAATTTAGTCCCCTTTCCCCAAAAAAACATGATTCGCCTTTGTCTTCTCAGTCCCCTCCAGCTCTTCCTCAACCTCCTCCAACGCACTTTTACTCTACTCATTCCCGTGGCCCCTACATTGTATATGCGCAAAAAACTGAACAAGGTAAAACCATCCATCCTCTTGAATTTGGTAAATTTCTTTCAAATAACAAGAACCTTTCGATTAAACCTGGAGGTGTTAAAGCCGAGGGTCGCTTCCGAATCTCTGTTGAATTCCTGTCAGGTTCAGCCGCCAACAACTTTATCAAAAATATATTTATTTCATCAAATTCTAAATTCAAGGCGTACATCCCAACTTTCAATGTCACTCGAATGGGCCTGGTCAGGGGTATCTCGACCGATCTGTCCATTCCAGAAATCCTGTCCTCACTTTCAACCCCCCAACATATCGGCAATCCCATTAAAGCCAGGAGGCTAAATTATAAGGACACCTCTGAGGGCATCGTTTCCTGGAAGCCCTCCCAATCTGTCGTCATCACATTCGAAGGACAATCTCTTCCCTCCCATATTTATTTATTTTTCAACTCCTTACCAGTTGAAATGTACACTTATCCCACCACTCAATGTTACAACTGCTGCCGTTTTGGTCATACCAAAGCTGCATGCAGATCCCCTCCCAGATGTTTCAAATGTGGAGAAAACCACTCGGCTGACCAATGTTCTTCTCTCTCTTCACCTAAATGTTTTAACTGCTTAGGCGCTCATTCCGCCATTAACTCTTCTTGCCCCGAACAATCTCGCCAAAAAAATATAAAAATTTCTATGGCCTCTGACAACTTGTCTTTTCTGCAGGCTTCTAAATTATTCCCGCCTGTCAAAAAATCATTTTCCGAGGTTTTATCCAGTAACTCTTCATCCAACCCTCTCGCCTCCTCCTCAACATCTTCCCGTTCAACAAAATTCACATACAAAAACCCTATCTCTAAACAGGCTCCTGGATACGATCAGCATCAACACAACTCACTTCTCTTAAATCCCAATGGTTCTCCTCTTTCACACGCCACAAATGGGTGCGCAAACAATTATAATTCATCCTCAACAAACTATCAAAAGCTTTCTGAACAACTCTCCCAAGATAATTCTTCATTTATTCAAACTCTTATTATGCTTCTAATTGACCTAATTTCTTCTCAAACTAATCTACCGTCCAACGCTGCTTCTATTATTTCCACATTAAAATCATTTATCCAAAATGGCTCTTCAAGATGTCAGAATTCTTCAGTGGAATAGCCGCAGTGCTATTTCTAACAAATCAAACCTTCTTAACCTATTAAATTCAAACCTTGTTTCTGTGGCTGCTGTCTCGGAGACATGGTTTACTCCATCCACCCACTTTAATGTGGGAGGGTACTCCTGTCTCCGCGATGATCGCCCGGAAGGTACGGGCGGTGGTGCTGCCCTTTTTATTAAAAAATCCCTTCCGTTTTTCCCAATAAATAATATCAAACCCCCCAATGCTGACTTTCAAATGGTTGCAGCTAAAATAAAGGACACTTCCTTTGTTTCTATCTATCTTCCCCCAACATCGCACTTCAATAAACAAGCGTGGTTGCAAATTGTCCGTCAACTAAGCCCTCCTTTCTTTTTATTGGGTGATTTTAATGCCCATTCCCCCGTCTGGGGTTCTGCTTTCTGTGATCGAGACGGTCGAAGTGTGATGGATTTCCTAGATGAATCCAACCTTTTTCTTTTGAATGACGGATCTCCTACTAGAATCTCTCGCCCCAACACAAACCCCAGTGCAGTGGATCTCTCCATATGCTCTATTAATCTGGCACCTCTCTCCTCGTGGGTGGTGTCCCCCGACCCTTGCTCCAGTGATCATTTCCCGATCACCATCACTTATCAAACTTCTTTCCATTCAGACAAGTCCCATATTTCGACAAAGATTAAAACAAAACACACCAAATGGGACGAATTTAACTCACATATGGATAAGTTTATACAAAATTTATCCTATACCGATACATTATCTGTCAAAGATGACTACGATAACTTCAAATCAATGCTCGTAACTGCAATCAATAAATCAAATCCTCCCCCTAAAACCAAATCTCTCAAAAAACTCCCTCCAACTCCCTGGTGGGATGAGGAATGTTCCAAAGTAGTGAGAATTCGGAAAGCTAAATCTCTTTCCTATCGTCACAATATGACTATGGAGAACTATCTCGTATACAAAAATGCCGAAGCCAATGCCAAAAGGGTATTGAGGTCAAAAAAAAAATCCGGGTGGTACAACTTCTGCAGTTCAGTATCTCCGAACACTCCAATTTCGGAAGTTTGGTCTATGATTCGAAGATTTCGATCCTCCTTCAGTCCAACATCTCCTCGAGCTTCTCATTCTAAATGGATAGACGAGTTCTTGGACAAAATTGCCCCCCCTTCTGTACCTAACTTAGATGAAATAACTCCAATCCACAACACTCCTATGTCTGATCATTGGCTTGACTCTCGATTCACTTTAATTGAATTAAAAAATTGTTTATCAACAGTCAAGGACTCATCTCCAGGCAGAGATGGTATACCTTATAGCATTATCAAAAATAGTAATGATAATGTTCTTAATCACTTTTTAAGCATCTTAAATAAAATCTTTCAGACTGGCATAATACCTGATGACTGGAGTTCTCAAATAATCATCCCAATTCTAAAATTAAACAAATCACCCAATTCTGGATCCAACTATAGGCCAATTGCTCTTTCATCCACCCTTAGTAAAATTTATGAAAAATTAATTAAAAACCGGTTAGAATTTTTTGTCGAGAGTAATCATCTTCTCTCTCCATCCCAATTTGGATTTAGGAAAAAGAAATCTACACAAGATAACCTTGCCATCATCAGCACTGATATTAATTTATCCATTTCTAACAAAGAAGTATGTCTTGCAGTCTTTATAGACATAGAAGGCGCCTTTGACAATGTTTCCATCCCAATTCTTAAAAAAAAACTTTTAGGCCTTGGCTTACCCCTCATGTTTGTCCAATCTATTATTAATCTTTTTCTCGATAGGAAAATTTTCATTGAGCTACCAGATGTTACTCCTCAGAGTAGGTCAATTTGGAAGGGTTTACCCCAAGGCGATGTATTATCCCCCTTACTGTATAATATATACACACACGATATGCATGTCACCATTCCCCCTCAAGTAAAAGTTGTTGAGTTCGCAGATGACATAGCTTTCTTCTTATCATCCAAAATCATTCCATCCGCCGTCAAATATCTTAATGAAGCCATGGATGCCCTTTGCACATGGCTTACTTTAAATGGTCTTGAACTTTCAGTACAAAAGAGTCAGTGTGTTACCTTCTCAAATCGTCATAATAACCCCCCTGTTCAAATTTTATTTAAAAACTCTCCAATCCCCAATGCTTCCGAAGTAAAATTTTTGGGAGTAACATTTGATAGGAAACTTAAATGGTCTTCCCACATTAATAATATAGTTACTAAATGTGAAAAAAATTTAAATATTATCAGATCATTGACTGGCGTTTGGTGGGGTGCTCATCCTATCTGCATTAAGTTGCTCTACAATGCACTTATTCGAAGTCATCTCGACTATGCCTGCCCACTTTTTAGTACTGCATCCAAAAATGCACTCAGTAAATTAGACAGAATTCAATCTAAGTCATTGCGAATAATAACTGGCGCGATGCAATCGTCGCCCATCAATTCCCTTCAAGTAGAATGTTCTGATCCTCCTCTTTATTTAAGGCGTCAATTATTTGCTGACAAATTTGTTCTTAAATGTTTAAATTCTAAAAGACATCAGATTATTCCCAGAGTCTCGTTGTTCAACGACTCAACACATTCATCTACAATCAGAGCTCGAACTAAACCTCTCCCTGCCATCTGTAAAAATTTTCGCTCTCTCTCAGAGCTTCAAATTATCAAAAATGATCTTCTTCCTTTGTACAAATTAAAATATAGTCACGTCACCCTATCCCCAACGATTTTAGAAGGGATCGGCATCCTTAAAAGTCATTCCAATCTCCCAGCCCGTACTGTCAATAATATGTTCAATGACATTATTTCTTCTAAATGGCCCAACTCTTCTCTTTTATTTACTGATGGCTCCAAATCTCCGGACTCTCCTAACTGTGGTATTGGTATTAACGTTTACCACAATAATTCTAATGAAAGAATATTTTATTCAATTTCAAACCAATTTTCAATATTTTCTGCCGAGTGCATTGCGATTATTGAATCTCTCAAATATATAATAAAAAATAATTTTGAACATTCTCTTGTTCTCTCTGACTCTCTCAGTTCCCTCCAAAAACTTAAAACAAGTCCTCTTCTTCATCCTGATGATCACTTTGTATGTCTTATTCGAGTATTGATAACCTCCATTCAAAGCTCTGGAAAAACTGTCACTCTGATTTGGATTCCTGGACATGTTGGCATAGTGGGTAACGATATTGCTGATTCCTTGGCAAAACAAGGAGCGTCTAACCCTACCGTTACCCTCGTAAACCATATTCCCCTGTCTGATATTTTTTCCATCATCAAAGATAGATCCCGCAATGTTTGGACAGAGTATTGGAACATTGCTAGTCAATCCAAGGGTGCCCGCTACGCCTCAATACAAAGGACTATCCCATCAAAACCGTGGTTTCAAAAATTCCCCCATTTTTCCAAAAAAGAAATTTCCTTACTTATTCGTATGAGAATCGGTCATTGTTCCGTTCCTTCTCACCTTTATAAAATTCATGTGCTTGACTCCCCAGATTGTACGTTCTGTGGTCTAGATGTGGGAACTTTAGATCACATATTTTTTGATTGTCCCTCTCTAAATAAATATCCTCTCTTCTATCAAGCGTTATTAAAAATTGCCTCTCCTCCATTCAACATCTCATCTCTTCTAAGTCTGAACTCTACTCCAATCTTCCATAAAATTCTGAAATTTGCACATTTAAATAAAATTAATATATAAATTCACCTTTCCTTTCTCTGTAATTATAAATGATGGCCTAGAACACCCTTGAAGGGTGAAAGCCAGAAATAATTGTAAAAAAAAAAAATGCAGAAAATCTTGTAGTGAATTAAACCAAATGCTGATGTTTTCTGGGTCACTAGTAGAACATTTCAAAACGTCATAGTAATGTACCGGACCGTTATGCCTCTCGATGTTATTGTTAGCACATTAAAGTGTAAAACATAGACACGTGTAGACATGGGCGTAGTCATATTTACGGTGGTTTTGATTTATCACACGAGGTAGAAGTGAAACTGGAAAGTCGCTAGATGTCGCTTTCTTTTCTTTTGCCTGTTTCTTTTAAAGTGGTTTGAAGATTGGATAATGATTTCACAAAAATAATAACGTTTTTTTGGATTTCGTTGGATTCGAACCACCGTCCGCTGAGACTTGTCAGGCGTCTTGCCCACTGCGCTATGGGAGGCACGCGCCGAGGTGCGAATTTACCGCATTATATTAGAACGGAATATTTGTGTAGAACTGAGTTGTGATGCATTTCCGTTTCATCCGAATTTCAAATCACTAACGGCGCTAAAGAAGTTTCGCTGTAAAAATCTAGGCTTTTACAACATATTCATGCTTTAGGCTCTATGAATACAAAAAATGTGAACGGAAGAAGAAAAAACCATTCTACGAAGTGCTGTAAATTCGAAAACGCAACTTGGTCGACAACCCCACAGATCATGCATCGGCCAGCCAGGGTGGGGCAAACGCCTCACCTTGCCCCACATGCATGTAAATAATATTGGATTTATGGTAAGCATTCAAGTATTGCTTTCATCATCATCTCAACTTAATATTTGGAGATGTCTGAGTAACATAACAGAGTGAGAAAGAAATGGATTTGGCCCGGCAATATTGTCGTAATATCGGTAAGGTATACCCGATAATAAGGGAAATACGCCGACAAGAATCTTGTGCAAACAGACAGGGATTGTAATCTTTAGAGCACAGGCGTCGGGTAGGAATGCTATCCTTGTTCTACCGGTATTTTAATGGAAGATGCTCCGGGGAACTAGCGTAATTGATCCCTTCGGCACCGGCGCATAGTCGGGAAACACGCCAAACGCGTGCCCAACATATGTACCCACTCGTTCTTGTATTCAACAGCTCTGTGTTTCCTCCTTCCTACAACGTGGGTCTCTTCAAGACCAATGTTCATTCCTTCCTATCCTCAAAAAGGACCACATAGCATCTCAGATGACAAAAGCCATGAGGGAAATTATTTTCCTCAGGGTCTCCCGTGTGGGGTTAATGTAAAAAAAAATAATACTGAAATACCTTACCGGCAGGAAATTGTCTTAATAAATAAAAAAATGAAGAATTTAAGTAACCCCCGACACAAAAAAGAGCTGATGACCTTAAAACGCCTGAACAGATTTTCATGAATTGTGGCTAAGAATCATCTCGATCACGTCAGCTTTCAAACAAAAAACCGCATCAGAATCGGTCCGTTCGTTTAGGAGCTATGATGCCACAGACAGACACACCGACACGTCAAATTTATAAAACCCCCCTTTTTGCGTTGAGGATTAAAAACTTGTTTATAAGAAGCATTTATGCATTTAAAAAAAAATACAAGTGTACAGTTCACACGTGGTAGAAGTGAAACTTTCAAAAAATTAAAGTAGACAAGCGTGGGGAGGCTACGAAGCACCTCACAAAGAGGACACCGATTATTCTAAATCATTCTCTCGCAGGTTAAATTCTACACATGCAAGTGTTTGTCTCTTTTAGTGTCGCTTTTATGTTTCATCGAGTTTCAAATCACAACGATGCTAAAGATTTTTTTTTACTAGTGTGCTGACTAACTTCGTATGTTCAGAACAAAGCTGATTATGGAACAAGTACTGTTTAAAATGTAATGTAATGTAAAATTTTACATTCATTATCATTACTTTTTGAAGTAAAATTTCAATAGCCCCGTTATGATTTGGATTTCGGATGAAACGGAAATGACGATTACTGCACCTACGACTCATCAACTGCGCTCGTTGGGCGCCTTGATTTCGATGTCACTTTTAAAGGCTCCTGGTTGAGATATGAAATGAAAATTACGCTAGGTCTGCGCTCATTGGTCGCTTTGATCATGACCACACTTTTCAAGTATTGGTTGAAATTGTTTTGGTAAAGTTTCGCTTTTACCGTGTGTAAACTACACTCGATTTTTTTTTAAATTCCAAATACCTATTGGTAAATATACTGTTAGACCCGAGATTATTTTTCCACTAACTGGGTAATGAAAATTATTACTTAATGTAAACGCTTGTAAGAATAACACATCTCAAAAACCATCCTCAAAATTTAAGCCAATCAAACCATGGATAACCCAAGGATTAATCATCTCAATTAGACCCAAAGAAACGCTCTATAGACAATATACAAAACAACCGGAAAACATAACATTACAAAAACATTTCAAAGCTTATAAAAAAAAACTTACATATCTTATAAAAAACATAAAGGATGACCACTACAAACAAAAACTTGAATTAGCTGAAAATGACAGTAAAAAGACTTGGTCCATCATAAATGAAATTATAGATAAAAAACAATTCAAAAATAAAACAATCAACACAATAAGACATAATGATTCAAAAATTTGCTGTAAAGATAAACCCTTAGAAGCCGCAAATGTATTCAACAACTTTTTTGCTAATGTTGGAAAAAACCTCACTAGCAAAATCCAACAAGACCTGACCCCAAATGACCCAAACACTACAGTAAATAATGAGTATACCTTTAAACTATTTCAACCAACAACAAAAGAAGAAATCGAACAAATCATTACAAGTATGAAAGGTGGTTCTTCCCCAGGTTTTGATGGGATCACAATACAAACACTGAAATGTATAAAATCACAAGTATCAAAACCATTAACTCATATAATCAATACAAGTTTTCAAACCGGAATATTTCCGTCCATGTACAAACAATCCGTAATCGTACCAATATTTAAAACCGGCAATCCGGAAGAACCAACCAATTACCGTCCTATTTCATTACTATCAAACATTGCAAAAATATTTGAAAAAATTGCCAAAAAAAGAATAACTCATTTCATTAAGATCAATAACATAATTCACAAAAACCAGTTTGGATTCATGGAAAACAAAAGCACAAAAGACGCCATTGCTAAATTATCTAGTACTATACAAGACGCTTTAGACAAATCATTAAAATGTGTTGGTATTTTTGTAGATCTCCAAAAAGCTTTCGACAGTATATCACACGTCAAATTAATACAAAAATTAAAGGTTGTGGGTTTTAATGACAGAGCACTAAATTGGCTAAAAAGTTATCTTCACAAAAGAACACAAATTGTAAAAATTAATCACACACCAAGTCTACCACTCACAAGTGATTTTGGGATACCGCAAGGTACTGTTTTGGGACCATTTCTTTTTATCATGTACGTAAACGATATTTTTAAACAAAACCTCAGTGGAACCGTTATATCTTATGCGGACGACACGATTATCATAATTAAGGATAGTGACTGGAAAATTGTAAACGAAAATGCAAATAATGACATCCATATCCTAAAAACCTGGTTCGATACAAACCTTCTCACAATCAATGCAAAAAAAACAGTATATATCCCTTTCTCAATAAATAAATCCAAAACTTATCCCAACATTAATATAATTATACACAACACAAAATGTAACAAAGATGTGTGTAATAATTCATGTACCATATTAAACCATGCAACTGAAATAAAGTACCTGGGTGTAATTGTAGACCAACATATGAAATGGAACAGACACATATGTGAACTTGTTAAACGCATTAGGAAATGTACCTATATATTCATTAGATTAAGAAATATTCTCAAATTAAACAACCTAAAAAACGTCTATTATGCACTAGTCCAATCACTAATTCAGTATGGAATCATTGGATGGGGAGGTGCATATGAAAAAATTATAAGTCCTGTAAAAGTGGTACAAAAACTAATTATTAAAGTAATTTTAAAAAAAACACCAACATTCCCTTCAGCATCATTGTTCAAAATTTTCGAAGTACCAAAAATTCAAGACCTCTATAAAAAAGATTCAATACTACAAATATTCAAAGAAAATGTAACTAAAAAATTTAAACTCAACTCATCATTAAGGCATAAATTTAACTTCCAAATTCCTCTATTTTCAACACAACAAATGCACAACAATTATATTTACAAAGGCATAAAATATTTTAATAGTCTTCCCGAAGAAATTAAAAAAATAACAGATTTCGTAACATTCAAGAAAAAGGTCAAATTAATCTTAAAAAAAAATCAACAACCATAACAACACCAATCAAAATGCAATAACTTCAATCCATAGCATATCAAAAATTAACATCACAACAAAGTTTATATTTATATTTATTGTATACACTAAGTAAAATGTATGTTATAAAAGTGAAAAATAGTAGTTTATATATTATATTTACATATAGTTTATATTTATTGGAAAATGTAAGTAAAATGTATGTTATAAAAATGAACTTTGCTACAACTTTGAACAAGCTCAAGAGCTAGTACTCTTCATTGGCGTAGAATTTCATAAAATCATGTATCTTTTCATTAAAAAAAAAAAAAAAAAAAAAATGTTATGTAAAATATGATTTTTCCGTATATCTTCTCTTACTAATATTATAAACGCGAAAGTTTGTATGGATGTATGTTTGTTACTCTTTCCCGCAAAAACTACTGAATGCATTTTATTGAAACTTTACAATAATATAGCTCACGCATCAGAACAAAACACAGGCAACAATTTATAAAGGTAGCTAGGAAAGGGACGCGGGAGGGGAACGGGGACGCACGGGAAAGGTGATTCAGGGAGAAACAATGAATTTCTTTGAATATGGCATTGCGACGCATGCCGGGAACCAGCCAATTAAATTTCCAATTAAAAAAAAAATTATCATTAGCGATAACAACAAAAATACGTAAGTAAACAAATTACTTCTTTTCAGTAAGTAAGGCAATATCAATAAAAACCTAAAAGTACAAAATATATATTAGGTCCTTACATATGAAATTGGCGTTTTGTATGGGTGGAACGTAAAGTCGACTTTTTTTATATAATTTATTTATTTAATCAACGTATGTACTATCGCTATCTATGCACTTTTGCCATCTCATATGTAGTTTATCGATCCCTTTACTAAAAAAAAACCATTCGGACGGGAATCAATAAAATCTTTGAAGGTGGTTTGGACAGCCCCATCGGAGTTGAATTTTTTCCCTTGCAAGAAGTTATCCAAATTTCGAAAAAAATGGTAATCTGTTGGGGCAAGGTCCGGGGAGTACGGTGGATGTCTTAGACATTCCAATTGAAGCCCCTCTAATTTGGTAGCCGTCTGTTGTGCAGTGTGTGTGGTCTAGCGTTCTAACGCGCGTTTGTTGATTTGCTTCACTCAATTCGTGAGGTACCCACCTTTCAAGCTTTTTCACCTTCCCAATTTGCTTCAAGAGGTTTAAAACAGTTTTATCACTAACACCGCAGCCTGCAGCTAACTCGGACGTGGTTTGCGATGAACCCACTTCCACAATAGCCTTCAATTCTTCATTATCAACTTTGGTCTCCGGCCGTCCACGGGGCTTGTTCTGCAGGTCGAAATTTCCAGAACGAAAACGTTGGAACCAAAAACGCACTGTGTTTTCTTTTGCGGCCCCGTCGCCATACACACCAATAATCCTTCGAGCCGTTTCTGCAGCACTGGTGCCACGGTGGAACTCGTACTCGTAAATAACGATATATTTCAAGTTTTCCATTTTGTAAACTAAGTGACGCAAAGAAAAAAAACAAATGAATTATAATTTTCGAAACACAAATACATGAGTAAATAGCTGTATAAATTTGAATTTGGAATTCCTAACCAAAGAGAAGATATTTGAGATCAAAGTTGCCACTTGCCAGTACGGCAAATCGCCAATTTCATATGTAAGGACCTAATATTTTAATGGAATACCTATTGTAAGTATGACGGCCTCCGTAGTCGAGGGGCAAGGCCATCAGTCGCGGGTTCAAATCCCTAGATGCGCAAGTAAATTTTATTTGATTATTTTGTGTCATCAAAATTTAATTATTTTAATTAACATAAGATACATTTGAGACACATTGATACTCTCAGAATCCTCCTTTGCTTGAAATGGCTTTAGCCGTGTTTGGTGACCATATGTGCAAAGGTATATCTCCCCACTAACAAAAGCATCACAACCTTCGCCTCACAACTCTCAACTAGCGATCCGGAGGTCGCGGTTTCAAATCAAAGTAATTTAAAAAAAAATTGTTTGTGTAATCACTTATCACAAATTAATTTTTTAAAATAACATAAGGTATATTTGCGGCACGTTTCTGATTGAAAGATGCTCTCAATATTACCCAGGTGTAAGATCATCATTCAAAATTATAACCTTGCTAGAAAAATGTGAAAAAGTGTTTGGTGACTAGATCTGAGCAGCCAGGTACTTTTCCACCTTCCGCTTCCCAATTTCCTTCCTTCCCCCCGCACTTACCTTCAACCTCACAACATACCCCACTTGGGGATGTCGTAGTCTCACTGGTTCCAGACGGTTGGGAGCAGTTGGGGCTATTGCGCGGTACTGTTTTTATTTTTTTACACGAGCTCCACACAGGAGGCCCCGAGGAAAATAATTTCCCTCAGGGCCCATGTCATCTTTAGGGATGCTTTAGAGAGGGTTTTTTTAAGGAAAGGAAGGAGAGGAGAGTTCTGGGAAGGAAAAGGGTTTAAGGGGTGGGTAGGAATCCGGGGTTCAGCGTGTCCTGGTCATCCACCTCCAAGACCTAGACAAACTTCACCCCGTGAACCCAGGCACCCCTGCTATATCACCAAACGTAGCGAACCACTTGGGGTGATCTACGGCAGAGGTATTCGTTATCCAATAAAGGTTCCTGGGGCGGCGGTACCCATTCCCGCCTCCCAAATTGGATATAGTGCTTTCACACAAACGAAATATTGAATTCCGTAAGTCTAAACTTAAATTTTAATGCACACAATTTTGCACCCGCGTTGTGGTAGCGGGTTCCCTTCAGAGCATTGGACCATCCCTATCCACATAAAAAGCATGAAAGGCAAATTTTGCAACGAATTTGTTGATGTAAAATGTTTTTAATTACAGCAGAATTTGAACCACTCGCTCCAGTCCAAAGCCGAAATTCTCCTCGACATAGTTATACTGAGGTGATCGTAAATATAGATGAGAACATTGAAAATCTTAAATTAAATATTGAATCGAAATCGTACGCTGAAGTTACGAAAAATGGTAAAATTAATGAAGAACAAACAAATTGTAAAAAACATGAACCTATCGTCATTATTAAGTCAAAAGATAAGGATAAAAAAAATACCGTAACAAAGGACGAAATAAAACAAAACATAGATCCTGTTAATTTTGGTGTTACCTGAAAAAGAAACTTTAAGCAAGGGGCTATAATAGTAGAGTGCAAGAATATAGCTGCAACAAAAAAGATGGAAGAGCAAATAATTTCAAAGATGGGAAAAAAATATGATGTGAATACACCAAAAACCAAGAATCCCAAACTGAAAATTATTGGTCTATCGGATAAATTCACTCCAGAAGAAATTATTTCAAAAATTAAGATGCAAAATGATTACCTGCAAACAGTTGAAGCGAAAATTCGCATAAAATATATAAAAGAAATAAAAACTAAACGAGGTGACGTCAACTTCACCATTTTCATGGAAGTCGATGGAAAAACTTACGACATAATGTTACAAGAAGGTAAAGTAAATATTGGATGGGATAGATGTCGGGTTTTCGACAACATCTTACTTCTAAAATGTTACAAGTGCAATGGCTATATGCACAAAGCAAAAGACTGCAGAAATGAATAAGCTTGCACTCGATGTTCCGAAGCACATGAAAATGTAAACTGTCAAAACGACATTCAGTGCATTAACTGCAAAAAAATTAATGAGAAATTAAAATTACAATTGCCAACTGACCATTATGCTTGGAGTAATGAATGCTCGGTACATTTGAGGAAAATTGAAGCTGAAAAGAAGAAAATTGATTTTTTATGCCATTAAAAAACTCCTCTAAAAAACACAAAACAAAAAATTGCCAGCTGTACTACCAAAATGTCAGAGGCCTTAAAACAAAATTAAGTCTACTTCAATCTACACTACCAATGTTTGGGCACGAGTTTATTCTACTTTCTGAAACATGGTTAGAACCTAATATTCATTCTAGTGAATTAGGTTTTATAAATCATAATATGTACAGATTAGACAGAAATACATTGACAAGTGCTAAAAGCAGAGGTGGCGGGGTTTTAATCGCTATCAGCAAGAAATACAAATCAAACTTAATTACAACTAAACACAAACTTCTTGAACAAATATTCGTGCAAGTGAATGTTGCCAGGAATAAAAAGATTATTGTTGGTTGTATTTATATCCCACCAAATTCAAGCAATGAAGTATACAGGTGCCATAGTGAGGAAGTGGAAGTTATATTAAAAAAGCATGCTAATGCAACATTTTTGCTTGCTGGTGATTATAATCTTCCAAATGTGAATTGGGTGAACAGGGACAATAATATCAGTGTGAGTGAGTCTGAACGCATTATTCTAGACATGGCGTTATTTCTAGGCCTGAATCAGGCAAATACTATATCAAATGTAAATAATCGTACTCTAGACTTATGTTTTTCTAACTTAGAGTTACTAGTAATTGAAGAATGTAGTGAACCGCTGGTGCCCATTGATGGTTATCATCCTCCACTGGAAGTTATTATTTCTAATGTTCATGTTAATACCTGTAAACTGTCTTTCAGTTACCAAAATTTTTTCAAAACTGATTACGAGAAAATATGTATTATCTCCTCTCTTTTGATTGGTCATCTGTGCAATATGATGATATTAACACAGCTACAAATAAATTTTATTCTATTTTGGGAAAAGCTATTAGCATCTATGTTCCAACCGTAATATGTAAGCCAAACACCTATCCAAAATGGTACACCAAAGAACTTATAAATCTACTTATCACCAAAAAACTTAAACATAAAGAATATAAATTATATAAAAAAAATTCTTATTACAGTGAATTTAAATATTTAAGAACTTTGTGTAAAAAAATGTCTATGACTTGCTACCGTAACCATATAAATGAAATTCAAAACTCCATAATAAACAATGTTAATTATTTTTGGAAATATTCGAAATCTCTTAAAGAAGATGATTCTGAATTCCCGAGCATTATGCACCTAAATGGCAGCCATAGTAATAATACTGATGGTATTGTTAATTTGTTTGCAAAATTTTTTAAAAGTGTTTATTCAACAGACGCAAATAATGCTCCTCTTCCATCAACAACTCTAGATGAAACCCTTGATATTTCGCAGTGTACCACAAGTCTCTCTAATGTAGTAACTAAAGTTAAATCATTAGATATCAACAAATCTGCAGGACCGGATAATATACCCATAATATTTATCAAAGAATGTATCAAAGTAATTGCTCTTCCATTAACCAAACTTTTTAATTTATCTTTATCCAGTGGAATTTTTCCCGATATGTGGAAAAATAGTTATTTGACTCCAATTTTCAAAAAGGGCGATAAAAGTGATGTTTGTAATTATAGACCAATATGCATTCAATCCACCATACCGAAACTATTTGAAAGCCTAATACTTGACAAACTTTTTGCCCAAATAAAAACTGTAATATCACCTTACCAGTTTGGATTTATGCCAGGTAGAAGTACACTTTCTAACTTGATTATTTATGAAAATTTTATAACCAATGCTTTTAAAGAAAAAAAAACATGTAGACTCTGTCTATACCGATTTTAGTAAAGCCTTTGATTCAGTTTCCCATAAAATTCTCATTTGGAAATTAGAAAAGCTTGGTATACGTGGCAGTATATTAGCCTGGTTTGAAAGCTATCTTACTGGAAGACAACAAATTGTTAGAATAAAATCCTCATTGTCGGAAAAAATTTATGCAACAAGTGGAGTTCCACAGGGTTCACACCTTGGCCCAATATTATTTTTATAAATGATCTTACAAAAATATTTCATGATGTATTTATCTTACTTTTTGCTGATGACCTCAAAATTTTTAGAATAATTCAAAATATTTGCCATTGCAACATTCTTCAAGATAATATCAACGAATTGTTAATTTGGTGTAATGAAAATAGACTTTACTTAAATATCTCAAAATGTCATATAGTTAGATTTTCTCGAATAAAAAATCCAGTGATCTTCAATTACAACATTGATAACAATACTCTGGAGACATTAACACAAATTAAAGACTTGGGCATCACTTTTCAATCAAATCTTTCATTTGTTAACCACATAACAGAAATCTCTAATAAGGCCTTAAAAATGTTGGGATTTATAACTAGGCTAACAGAAATTTTAACAATATTAAGTGTATAAAACTGTTATATTTTGCATATGTTAGAAGTCAACTTGAATACAATTCTCCCGTCTGGAACCCATATTACAATATACATGTACAAGCTGTTGAAAGAATACAAAACAAATTCTTACGTTTTCTAAATTTTAAAATGGGTATTCCAGCAATTATGTTGAACTACAATACTATTTTGAATGATATGAATATGCTCAAATTGTCAGAACTTTCACTGACTTGGTATTTCTGTATAAAATTCTAAATGATTTAGTTGACAGTCCGATATTGCTCGAATTGATAAGCTTCCGGATTCCAATACGTAATTCTGGAACTAACTACCATATGTATTCCTCTTTGCCCAGAATACTAATGGAGGGAAACAATTATACCAAGTCAGTGGACATCTTCAATTTATCTTTACACAAATATAAAATATTGTTACGAAGGCAGTTCAGTTATGTACAATAAATACTGTGTATTTCTTACTATTCATATGTAAAAGCCCCGAAAATGGGCGTTAATAAATAAAATAAAAAATAATAGATTAATTACTTTGATAACATAATCAGAACCAAGCATAAGTCTGGCGTGATTGTCTGGTCTTGACGTCTCGTACGATGAAAACGTATCCTGTTTAGTCGCCAGTTAGTCTGCAACATCTGTTATTATATCACTAAATGTTAAATCGTACGATATTCATTAAGGAAAGATAAATAATGACATTTTGATAAACTTTGACTTAGCAGAAACCGAAAGTAAAGGGAAATTTAACAAAATATGATATTTATTGGAAACGTTTTAAGATTTTCACGGCCAAAAGTGTTTTCGTTATTTGCTTTTGGGGTGTTGTGTCGTGTTGCGCTACCTCCTCCTTTAGCCAACGTTTCGGACAGCGTTACAGTGTCCATCATCAGGGCAGATGTGTATGGTATTTGTTTATAAAACGGCCTCATTTCAGGTACTAGCTGTGTACCTGGCTTTAGGCAGTTTAAAAAAAGATTAGGATTTGGCGTATCCAACAGTATTAATAGTGTAGCGTCTGCGTGGTTGAATTTCAGAACCCGGCTTCGAGTACATGTCTGACGCCACGCCATACGCGCCGTGCCACAAATAATGTGTACGTGGAATTTCAAACAAAGCTACCTTTGTAATTCGGTTTCGAATTCAAGAATTCGTCAATAGATGGCGCTTAGCAGGTTAACAGGTCGAATGGGGATGTCCCCCATAGATATAAGTACTACGAATTAGTGAATTTGTAGTATCTCTCCGGATATGGAAAGATTGACGGTTGTATTTAGTTGTATCACGTGGCTATACATATGCTATCATTGCCCGTTCTGGTTACTTCGTCCCGGTGACTAGCTGTCACTGGATCCGAGGAAGGGGCTATTTTTGGAAGCAGTTCCTATTGGATTTATAAAATGGTCACCCACACTAATTTCGCAAAACCGAACGAAAAGCCTCCAGCAGGGCCTAGCAGTAACGGCTAGTTGAATATTTATTAGATAAGAAAAACAGAACAATATATGATATATTCAGATTCAGAGGGTATTTCACCATTAACCTCATCTCATAAATCATCCATACAAAAACGTGTATTTTGAATTAATTAAACACGATTTATTTATTTAAAAAGTCTGAGGTTACTATTTGGTACTTGAATCTATGAATTGTGGCTATATATATATATATATATAGGATACGTTAGCTGAGGTTTTTTTTTTACCCTTTTTTACATTGGCTCCACACAGGATAAAAATTATTTCCATCTGGGCCTATGTCATCTTAGGGGATGCTGTGTTCTATGGTCTTTTTGGGAAAGGAAGGACTGGAAGTTCGGGGAAGGAAAAAGGTATAAGGGGTGGGTAGGAATCTAGGGATCAGTGTGTTCAGAAGTGACGGATGTTCCGTATATTTGATTGCCGCATATTTGCGGCATGTTCCAGAGTGGAAGAAGTAGAAGTTAGAAGCGTTCTGGAAAATGCTCATTATTAGGCATGCTTATGAGCTTTCTTAAAATGCGCGTGCTCTTCAACTGTGCCCCTAGGCAATGCACCCCCACCTTTACCCCAGGGATCCCTAGCCCGCAGGGACCCGTAGTCCAGCGGTGAGGCTCTTGATTCGCAATCCGAAAGTCGCGGGATCGAATCCCGGCGTGGCAAATAAATTTTATTTGATTAATTTGTGTAATTTCACAATTTAATCATTTAAAATAATATACAATGTATTTGCGTTACGTTTCAGAGTGGGAGATACTCTCAATATCGCCCTGTTGTAAGACCACCATTCAGAATTGAAACGTTGCTTGAAAATGGCTTTAGCCGTGTTTAGTGACCAGATCTGAATAGCCAGGTACTTCCCAACCTTCCTCTTCCCCACCTCCTTCCCCTCCCCACTACCTTCAGCCTCACAACAGGCTCCAGACGGGAGCAGTTGAGATTCTTCTGCGGTATTCACTGTAAAAAAAAAAAAAAAAACAAGAAGGTCGTCAATAATAGAGAACTCCAGTCCAATTTTTAATTTTTTTTTAATGACCTTCTAACTTAAATAACTGCATTTTTATTTTTATTTTTAGAGTTAGTTTTGATAGTTAAAATAATTGTCAAAGTTTTAAATTTTCAAGATCCCGCTAAAACTACACCCGCTCAAAACGTACGTATGGTGAATCGTGTGACGTCATCACTCCCGAAATATTACTATAGGATCGGGCAATCAGCTGATCAACTGCCGCCATTTTGAATTCCGTTGTTCGAAGTATTCTCCCTAGAAGCAGCATTACTTTTATTTTTGTGCAGTAGTTTTTGAATATTTTCAATAATAGAGATACCTTTACTTTTGAAACATTATTTAGGCCTAAATAAAGTTTCAATAAACACAACAACTAAATGTCTATAAACAGTATGTAAATAAACGAATAAATTAATGCGATGGCTTGTGTCATATCATACATTTCCATACAATGACTTTAAGGTGACGTCACGACACGTCGAACAGTTAAAAGAACACGCCACCACTAAAATTTCAATAATGCCAACTTGACGCCTTGTTTTTACGACCCGATTAAAAATGGACTTTTTAATAATTTTTTAAAAACTCTGCGTTTAATATTATTAAATAAAACTTATATATTCAGAATCAGTGTTTATTGATCCATATGAACATATTTTTTAAAAGCCATAATATTTTTCACCGGAGTTCCTTATTATCATCATTGTATGAGTCTCGCTTAGGGTTGCCATCTTCTAAAATAAAAAAGCCTGACTCTGCGCTCTGAAAGGCCGGACATTTTGTCCTAAAAGCCGGACGTACGTACATAATTTTGGACATAACTTTTATACATAATAATAAAAAATCTGTTACAAGTTACAGTTGTTTATTAATCACGCATTAACCAATTTAATAAAAACAATCATTAATCAGTCTTATCCTTGCCATCAGTAGACATTTGTATAGTATATAATGTCAATAACAAAATAAAAAATATTAAGTCTTCTGTCTGTAGATATACTAAACTTATAAAACAAACAAACAAAACATAACTTTTTTTCTGGTTAAACAGTTGACTAAAATTTTTCGTTAAATAGATATAAAATTAAACATATTTATTTTTGTGGACAAAAAACGAAAAACATAAATTAAAATGAAATCTCGACATCTCCAAATTATTCAAAAATTACAAAATCTACCATTTTGTACATTTGGCGTTTTCACCTACTTTATCCAAAACGTCGTTTTCTTTGGAAATCATTTAATAAAATTCTTGACATGTCATTTTTAAATTATACAATGTGTACACCATCTTAGCAATTGTTTGCAATTTATTGCGTTCCTTGGTCCACTGGATGTTTATTAAAGAGAAAATTCTTTGAAAGTAATATTCCGCCAAATTTCAGAAATTCGGAAGACAAAACCCGCGCGAACCGAAAAAGCCTAACAAAAGCCGGACAAGCCGGACATATAAATATTTAGCCGGACACGACCTAAAAAAGCCAAACATGTCCGGCTAAAGCCGGACAGATGGCAACCCTAGTCTCGCTGCTTTTTAGGAAATCGATTTTTATCCATACCAAAAAAGGATGAGTCTTTAATTCCATGACAATTGCAAATGGATGATGATTTTATGGTCGGCAGTTTCATTGAATGGTACTAGACAGTTTTATCTGGTGTTAATTTAGTGCTACACTTCTGGTAGAAGTATCTACGGCGCGCTGTTTTTCATGTTTGTTTTACGGGACCGCAGTGGCGTAATGGGTGATTTATTTATTTTTATATATTTACTAGCGAGTTGCAATTGCCACTTAAATAAAGGATTCGTTTCGTCCTTTCCTATTCGTTGCCGTCCCCTATCTCCTCCCCCTTCCCCTCCCGCGTTCCCTCCCCCTCCCGCGTTCCCTTCCCCTCCTGCGTTCCCTTCCCCTCCAGCGTTCCCTCCCCCTCCCGCGTTCCCTTCCCCTCCAGCGTTGTCTTCTCCTCCCGCGTTCCCTTCCCCTCCCGTGTTCCCTTCCCCTCCTGCGTTCCCTTCCCCTCCCGCGTTCCCTTCCCCTCCCACGTTCCCTTCCCCTCCCGCGTTCCCTTTCCATCCTTCCACGGCTTTCCCCCTCTCACAAACCCACCTACCTTCTTCCGTTCCCCTCCGCCCCTTCCAGAGTCTCCTCATCCTTCCGCCATCCCTTCCTGCTGCTAAACTATATTGTATGTAAGTAGATTTCATTACTAATAAATAGCAATTCGTGTTTTAAGTAGGTGTAAAGTTTTAAGGTAAGGAACTGGTAATGAAAGACTCATCTTCAGGACAATTTTTAAGGGACTCTTGAGTTTATTGATTCTATTTCCAATTACATTTTAATAACCGGAATATACAAACTACCCGAGACAGACCAAGGAGTTACTAGTTAATTAAGTGTGGTTTCAGCGAAGCGAAGAGGAGAAAAAAAGGTATATCACCCTAAAAAAACAGCTATTTATAGAATAATATCCTGGCCTGACCAGAGTTTTGTACCTTCTGACATCTGTTGACAATTTATCTAACTAGCTATGAGAGCTCTCACCTAATGTTTTATGTAGGATCTCGAGAGGTGTGAGTCCTGGCTAAATATAGTTAAATTCTAAGGTCTGAAGTTCAGACAGTAGGTAATTATCCAATTAACACGAAAGGCGTAGCCATAGAGAAGCCTAGAATATCACAGAAATTCGACAGCCGATAAAGCGTCGATGACACGTGGCGAGTTTAAAAGCTACTATCTGGGAAATTCACTATCTGTTAGTAAACTCGCCCAGCGTCATCGTGTTACTTGCTAACTAGCAGATTGTTGACAATCTACGAAAAAAAGTTGAAAGGTCGTCAACTTTACTCGCCTACACGCTTGCTCCGCTTGCTCGTGATTGGTTTATTTATGTTTCCAACATGGCTTCCGATAAACAGCTGATTTCGACTGTCAAACATCTGAAGAATTAGTTCAAGCAGGCGTCGTTATTCTTGTTACTGGCGCTAGCAGCGGCCTCAGTTTCCTACGCTTCTGAGCGAGTGGACAGTTTTGTGTGTCATCATGACAATCTCACTCGCCGATTTACCCGCTTTTAAACTTAGTAGATAGTAGCTTGTAAACTCGCCACGTGTCATCGACGCTTAACGTACGACGGATGCCTTCCGATATCTGTTGGATTTTGCCTTTCTGTTTTAATTGTCTCGCGACGCTGTCTTAACGCAAAATATAACATACCTACGAGTTACAGAATCATCCTCAAGGGGTCCTTTTTTCATTTAAAAACACTCCGAGAATCTGAACTGAGTTATTTTATTTACAAGTTTACAAGTTTTTAGGTTAAGAACATGAACATGCGACAATAATTTTGAACAGCCTGCAAAATACATCTGGGGTCGGTTCCCCTGCAGCCAACCAAAAAAATACCCAAATTTTCACCCGCCTACCCCAACCCTGCCATTTTTTAATCACGATTTTAGTATTCTTGAAACAGAACGAAATTATTTCTGTTGTTGAATGACAGATGGCGCTACGCTAATATATTACTTTTTTTCACTTTACATGTAACTTTTAAAAGAACAAACAATGAATATGTCTTCTGAAATACATTGAATTGAGAAAAGTGAATGGTTGGTGTTTTTTGTTTTTATCGGCGGTCATCATATACCTACAGCGCTCCATTCCTTTTTTTGTCATAGACCCCATCCCCTCACACGTTATTTTTTATTTAATAATCTAAATATTCACTAGAAATAATTTATATGGCAGGACAACGTGTGCCGGGTACTAGTATTATATAGAATCAATGTTTAATGCAGACAGTTACGGAACGTAACCGTACTACGTGACCCGTTCAGGGGGGGAGGGGGATCTTCAAAATACCACGCTTGATCATAATGAGGGGCGGGGGGCTTTTTATTAATCATTTTTAGTCAATCTAAAAATCTAAATTAAGTTCTGGTTACAATATATTTTGACATAAGGGGCCATCCATAAATTACGTCACTCGAATTGTGAGACCCCCGTTGACGTCACATATTTTGCAATTTTGACCCCCCCCCCCCCTTAAGGTACATAATTTATGGATGGTCCCTAAGTTTTATCTTGATAATTTTTTTCCACTTGTAATTATAGGCAAGCGTGCACCGTGCACTCTTGCCCTCACGCAGCAAGCGCCGTATTAATAAAGACAAATATAAGTCAAATAATTTTTTATAAACTTTTTGTTAGCAAGAAATGATTCAAAACCATATTTATGAATTACTACGTGAAAACTGTAGGGGGCGGGGGGTCTTGGAATATACTACACGCGATCACCGAGGGGGGAGGGTTAAAAATTGCAGGAAGCGGGTCACGTAGTATGGGTACGTTCCCTTATATCTAAAATGGCGCCGATCGTGGATTATCATCAGTGAAGTTTGAATTATCTCAACCATAGTCCGCCACTGGAGTATTAATTGTCAAACCACATATTATATTCCAAGCTTCAGAAACGTGAATAATATTACCCAAATTAGTTATTTACGAGTCCGTGTGTAATCGAGTTTGGAGCGGCGTCATAAAAATAATAATTCAACCGTTCAATATGACCATAATAATAAACAACGTCGATGAAATATGAATATGAGATAACGTAGTTTGTTGTGTCTTACGTTTTTGTACGGAAATATATTAAATAACAACATACTGTTGAATACCGAAATAGTCTGGGCATAATATAACAATTGAAAAAAAATCAGAACGTTTAATTTACACGCGGTAGAAGTAAAACTAGAAAGTCGCTAGATGTCGCTTTCTTTTCTTTGCTTGTTTTTTTTAAAGTGGTTTGAAGATTGGATATTGATTTCACAAAATAAAAATGGTTTTTTTTGGATTTCGTAGGATTCGAACCCCCGTTCGCTTGATGTCTGATTTTCTGATCGCTGAGACTTGTCAGGCACCTTGCCAACTACGCTACGGAAGGCACGTGCCGAGGTGCGAATTTACAGCATTATATTAGAACCGAGTGTTTGTGTAGAACTGAGTTGTGAAGCATTTCCGTTTCACCCGAATTTCAAGTTACTAGCGGCGCTAAATAAGTTTCACTTCAAAAATTCAGAAGAAACAGGGACTACGTGGTTGAGTGATTACGATTCTCGGCTACGAATCCGGAGATCCGGGTTGAAATCCTGGGATGCGCAAATATTTTGTTCGATTAATTTGTGATATTTTATAATTTACCAACGAGTACCCGGCATCCGTTGCAAGTTGCAATGTCACTTAAATAAAGAAAGTGTTACTTTTGGATACACTATATTTTTGTTTTTCCGTCTGGTGCAAACGCGATAAAATTCCCTCCCTTATTCCCCTTCCACCCCTTCTTATTCCCCCCTCCCCCCTCCTGAATTCCCCTCTCCACCCCCGCAATTACCTCCTGCTGCTAAACTATATGAAATACACAAAATTTTCAAACATCTCGCGCCCCACCCATTTAACAACGCTTAAACAAATTTCGTAAAGCCAGAGCTCACCACTAGAAATAGAGTAGAAATCTTCGCGGGCGAGCGCACAACAACTCACAAAAGTTTTATCACGATCGGATGATTGGAATAGGAAATAAGAAGCGACAAACAAAACAGTAAAGAAATTAAGTATAACTAATTTGGGCTCGACCTAAAACGGTAGAGACTTTTAGTATAGCCCTGGTGAACGACTAGCATTCAGAATCGAAACGTTGAAATGGCTTTAGCCGTGTTTGGTAACTAGATTTCAATAGTCAGGTACTTCCCCACCACCCTCTCTCCCTTTTCCTTCCTCTCTCTGAAGATGAAAGTTGAGGGGAGTACCCATACTACGTGACCCGTTCAGGGGGGGGGGGGGGATCTTCAAAATACCACACTTGGGTTTTTATCACGTAGTCAATCTAGAAATCTAAATTAAGGCTGTCATACCAGCAAATCATAATTTCGATTCCGACTGCACCGCTCACACATCAGCCGTTGCAAGCGGACGTTTTTGGAACTAGATTTCGTTCCGCTAGAAGCCGGGTTTCACGTACCTATAGTTCACGCGAAGCTGGACCTACAGTATGGTTCAGATAAAGATGTTGAATTCTCGCTTCCAGAATTTTAATAAGTAGTAGTTATTTGTAATTTGTGTATTGAAGTGCGTAGACATAAATAGATACATAAACACAGTAGGTATAAAGTAGATACCTACACAAAAAAACAATTTGTTATATTTTTTTAATATTTTGGTTTTTGTTTTTTCATTTTATTTTACGGCCATTAGAGTGGAAGAATTGAAACGTTACTTGAAATGGCTTTAGCCGTGTTTAGTGACCAGATCTGAAAAGTCAGGTACTTCCCCACCTCCATCTTCCCTAACTCCTTCCCCTCCCCCACTACCTTCAGCCTCACAACATACCCCAATTGGGGGTGATAGTCCCACTGGCTCCAGACGGGAGCAGTTGGGACTCTTGTGCGGTATTCATGAAAAAAAGAGTACCTAATATTCAGTTGGATTGTAAAAAATATCTCATTTTGAAATATTTATTCGTGTGCATAATTTTTAATTTTATATTTATGTGAATACCGCACAAGAGACCCAAATGCTCCCGTCTGGAGCCAGTGAGACTATGACATGACTATGGGGTATAGTATGAGGCAGAAGGTGGTGGGGAAGGGCAGGAGATGGGGAAGAGGAAGCGAAGAATTACTTGGCTATTCAGATCTGGTCACCAAACACGGCCAAAGTAATTTTTAGCAACGTTTCAATTCTGAATGGTGGTCTTACACCAGGGCGATACTAAAGTATCTTCCACTCTGGAACGTGACGCAAATATATTATTTTTATATGAAATAACCCAAATTAGTCAAACAAAATTTATTTGCCCACGCCGGGATTCGATCCCACGACCTTCGGATTGCGAGTCAAGAGCCTTACCTCTTGACCACGCCGGCCGTCAATAAATAGTATCAGTAATTTGGAAGGCGGGTATGGGTACCGCCGTCCCGGGAACCATGTATTTGATTATCAACACCGTACGGGTAGCCCGGGTTCATGGGGCGAGGTTTGTCAGGATCTCGGCGGCGGTGGAATCTGCCCCACCAACTACGTAGAAGGCCGGATCGGGAGAGACCTTTTTTTACAATCGCTCGACACATTGCCTATCTCTTCTTTGGGGATGCTGTGTGAAGGTTCGTTTCAGGGAAAGGGAGGAGAGGATCTTCTGAGAAGGAAAGGGTATTAGGGGTGGGTAGAAATGTGGGGGTCAGCGTGTCCAGGAGAGCGGATGTATGAATCCATCCCTCCCACTGCGGTGCAAAGCGATGTTCCGAGAAAGTAAGGCTGGAGAAGTCAAAGGGACTCCCTCAACCACTTTCTCTAGATCCAACCTGCCATGCAGCTGGTGCGCAGACGCATCCGCTGCCAAGACCTGAAAAACCTCACCCCATGAACCCAGGCACCCCTGCTAGTCACCAAACGTTGCGAACCACTAAGGATGACCTACGGCAGACGTGTTGGTTATCAAAAAAATGGTTCCCGGGGCGGTGGTACCCATACCCGATTCTCATGTTTGTTATTTTTGTAATACGAAAAATGGATATAAAAAAGCCTACCCCCCATCCCTCTCAACCCCCTCCCCCTCTCACCCCACAACCTCTAACCACCCTCCACCCCCCCGCCTCTTTTACCCCCCCCCCCCCCTATATAAAAATCAATTGCTGTTTGTTAGTTTCACTAAAACTCGAGAACGGCTGGGCCGATTTAGCTGATTTTGGTTTTGAAATGTTTGTCGTAGTCCAGGAAAGGTTTAAACGTTGAGAAAATATGGAAAAGTTGCGAGGAAGATAGTAAAATCAACAATTTAATTCTCCCATATAAACTGTTCTACATACTTTCCTGTGAATTGCTAACCGTTCATCCGATTGCGATGAAACTTTGGTGAGTTGTTGTGAGCACGCCCGCAAAGTAGTCCAGTCAATAAATGCTCCAAAAGGAGGTGTAGAGTGCGTGAGCAGGGACCTAAGCGATTCCTCCAGAAACTTGTTTAGGGTGCTTAGGGTGTGAACATACTAAAAGTCCTGACGTCTTGGTTGTGAGCTAGGGGGAAGGGGGGGGCGGGGGAGGTCCCAATTTTCGGGTTTCCGCTTATATCTCAAAAACGGTGCGTCACACATGAAAATTTCCTAAGGATAAGTAAAAAAAGCTCATAAAATTATCTACAACTTTTATTCTTTACGTAATTTTCGAAATCACGTCCATTTTTGACTTACACGCTCCACAAATGTAGATATTTTTGAAAAAAATTATTTTACCTCACATTTTTCATCAAACATTCCTTCATATCGTCTAAAATATTCATCAAAGAAAGAAATTTATTTATAAGAAGTTGTAATAAATTTAATTCCCTTTTAGAATATATATACATATGCAAATAAGTCTCCAACCAGTAAATATTTACAGCAATTTTAAGGTTTTGCGTAAAATGTCGTCATTTTCAGAAAAAGCTGTTTTTATCTTATTACTGACACACCGACGTGCAACGACGATTATGCGACGCTCTTTTAGTAAGGCGTATGATCAGATATGACCATGGAAACCACATTGATGCTATCATTCAAAAGCCGAGAAGGCATAACAGGAGGCAGAGGTATTTTGCACAATGTACTAGAAGTGGTTAGTTGGTATGAGCGCAACTCATGAGATCTGCACTTCCCTTGAAGAGTATTGTGGAGTCTTCACGTCCAGTAACAACACAAGGACCTCGGACAAGCCCACCGAAGTAAAGATGCAGCAGACATTTTCAAACTCAGTCAGTAGTTTGATGCACATCCTCCCTTCCCACAAGCCAATGAAATAATGTCAATTCCCAATGTCTTCTGTCAGCTCGTCGATAAAAAATCACGATGAAAAGGTTGCAGTTGACCCAACATTTCTGTTTCACCGGATGTGTATAAGCAAACGATCAGATGAGGATTTGAAGAAATTCTTTGAGTATGAGTTGGCCCCATTTCCCTTGGCACTGTTCAATGAAGGTGGGATGTGGAAGACAACTAAATCTGTCCTGTACAGCTTATTCGAGCATACCAAAAAACTGGTCTACTGTCTCAGGTGAACATAGTTGTGGACGGAAAATTTCTACTACACAGAGTAATTTGGCAAAAAGATGCCTTCCTTGTCACAATTTGTGATCGTTACATCAACTACGTCAACCACCACTATCCTGGATGACTCACACTGTGGTATTTGATTGGTACCCAAACCCAGCCAACGGTACAAAATCACAATAACAGATGCGATGATACAGACTGAGAAGGTCAGCTGACATCAATTTGACTTGGAACACTTCAATACCCGTTAAAAAGGAAGATTTGTTATCCAATCCTACCAACAAAAGTAACTTCATCTCTTTACTACAGACGAAGCTTCGGGAGAATGGGATACAGACTCTTCAGGACATGATGCTGACTTCCTTGTTGTGAAGATTGCTGTGGAACATTCCTCTCACAGTTTTGTGAGAAGCTTTCACTTCCTTTTGATTGCTTCCACTCCTCCCACCCAAGATATTCTGCTGCTGACAACGGACGAGGGAAAACCAAAACAATGCCACTGTCCATCCAAAAGATGCAGCACCGTGCATTTGAACACATCCTGTTCTTACATTCATTTACCGGCTGCGACACAACATCTGCAACTTTCAGGAGAAGCAAGGTGGGCTTCTCAAAATTGTACTTGGAGTCAGAATTCATCAAGCAAGCGGCAATGATCTTTATAACCCCTCCTCTACTCACGGCGAGGTTGAAGAGGCAGGAAATAAATGTTTCCTGAAATGGTATGCGGCGCCAAAAAGACAGACCTTCCTTAACCAGTACCGCTTTTAGTCGTTCACAGGGTTGGTGGCAAATATGAAGCCTGACATCAGCTCCCTCCCTCCAACAGAGAACGCAGTTAAACAGCATTCCCAGTGCACCGATTGAGCTGCCCGCTGAATAATGGGGGTGGAAACATGAAGGAGAGACCCTGATGCCAAATACAACAAAAGATCCACCAGCGCCGGAGGTCCTTCTAAATATGATATTTTGCCGCTGCACCAGGGATTGTGCAATTGGCAAATGTGGATGCCGAAAAGCAATGCTGACCTGTTCTGCAGCGTGTCTCCGAGTCTCCTGCCAAGGGAGATGCCTCAATAGCGTGCCTGTTGCCGAGGACGACGATGACGACGACATAGAGCCCATTCAGCAAGAACCATCCAATACTGAGGATGAAGATGCCATGGATGAACAACGCTTGCGAGGACCCCCACGTCCAAGGAGGATGAGAATGTAACATGATGTTATTGAGAACAGTGATAACAATGAGATCTATAATTTTATGTGCTTAATGTAACGAAATAGAATAAACATTATGATTATAAAATACAATTATGTATCTTTCAAGTAATATGATTTTTACCTATTTTATTTAATAACTGGTTTTAAAGTGTGGTCACACATATTATTAGGCGAACGAACAAGTGTTGTGTGTCAGTAATAAGATAAAAACAGCTCTTTCTGAAAATGACAACATTTTACGAAAAAACTTCAAATTGCTGTAAATGTTGAACGGTTGAAGATAATTTTACATATGTCTATATATTCTAAAAGAAAATTAAATTCTTTACAACTTCTTTCGAATAAATTTTTTTCTTTGATGAATATTTTAGACGATATGAAGGAATGTTTGATGAAAAATGTGAGGTAAAATGATTTTTTTCGAAAATATCTACATTTGTGGAGCGAATAACTCGAAAATGGCTGGGATTTCGAAAATTACGTGTAGAATAAAAGTTGTAGATAATTTTATCAGCTTTTACTTATTATCAAAAAATTTTCCTCTGCGGCGCACCGTTTTTGAGATATAAGCGGAAACCTGAAAATTGGGACCTCCCCCTCCCCCTCCCCCCCCCTAGCTCACCACCTAGACGTCAGGATTTTTAGTATGTTCACATCCTAAGCACCCTAAACAAGTTTCTGAAGGAATCGCTTAGGTCCCTGCTCACGCACTCTACACCCCCTTCCTTGACTGGACTAAAGGTTTCTGTATATACTGGTGAGCTCTGGCATTATGAAATTTGTATATAAAATTGCAATTGGTGCCACGCAAACTGTTTGAAAACTGAATGTACCGGGAGTGAATGTATGGAATGCGGGAGGAGGTGGCGGATGGGAGAGGGGTGAAGGATGAGGGAGGGAAGGGGAGGGGGACAAGGGAGGGGAACTCGGGAGAGGGGGCCCGCGGGATGGGTTGGGGAGGGGAACCCGGGAGGTGGGAGGGGAACTCGGGAGGGGGGAGAGGAAAACGGGTGGGGGTTTAAGGGATAGGGGAAGCGGGCGAGGGGAGTGAGGAGAGGGGAAGGGGACGTTGGAGAGGAAGGGGAGGCAGAAGGGGAACGGGACGAATGGGAAAGGACACGAGCTCTGGCATCATGAAATTTGTATAATAAAATTGCAATAAGTGGCACATGAGCTGTATGAGAACTGAATGTATCGGGAATGAATGTATGGAATGCAGGAGGGGGGAGGGGAACCCGGGAGGGTGGAGGGGAACTCGGGAGGGGAGAGGGGAATTCGAGAGGGGGATCCGCGGGAGGGAGGAGGTGATTATGGGAGGGGGGAGGGGAACTCGGGAGGGGGGATCGCGGGACGGAAAAGGGGGGGAGTAGAGTGAGGAGAAGGAAGGTGGAGGAGGAGTGGGAACGCGAAAGGGGAAGGGGACGCGGGAGAGGAAGGGGAGGTGGAAGGTGAACGGGACGAATGGGAAAGGACGCGCAGGGAGAAACAATTTCGTTATTAAATGGCAAAGGTTGGTACCCGGCATATATATAAATGCTAATAAATGAAAATGAATCGCCGAAATGTATGTACGCGCATAACTTCCGAACGACTACACCAAATTGGATAATTCTTTTTTTGTTGGGTTTGTTATTGCCAGGACAAGGTTTGTATATAACTACTGGTGAGCTCTGGCATTATAAAATGTGTATACTAAAAATTCAATGGGTGGCACGTGAGCTGTTTGAAAACTAAATGTACCAGAACTGAATGTATGGAATGCGGGAGGGGGGATAGGAACTTGGGTATTGGTGCCGCGGGTGGAAAGGGACGGAGGAAGTGAGGGGGAGGGGAACCTGGGAGGGGGGAAGGGAATTCGTGAGGGGAGTTGGCGGGACGGGGGAAGAGGAGTGGAGTGGGGAGTCGGAAGGTGGAGGAGGCGGAGTGGGAACGTTTGAGGGGAAGGGGACGCGGGAGAGGAAGGGGAAGCGGAAGGTGAACGGGACGAATGGGAAAGGACACGCAGGGAGAAACAATTTTTTGTTGAACGGCATAGCAACGCATGCCGGGCACCAGCTAGTATATAAATGAAAATGAATCGCCGAAATGTATGTACGCGCATAACTTCCGAACCCATGCATGCCGGGTACCCGCTGTATATAATTTATTTATTTATTTATTTACGGACAAATAGTCCATTAACAATATAACAATAACACGAATAACAAGCGAGCCTAAAGGCCCGACCCGCCTAGCAATTGATCACTGTTCGCATCGATTACCGTTCGCATGTCATTTTTTGTAACCAGCACCACTTTTCGTAACAATCACCACTTTTCGTAACGATTCACCAGTTAACCCCATGTGTCGAGCATGCGTAAAGAAGTTTTACTTTAAAAAAATGGGGCATTTGGGACTCTTGTTTTTTGTATCGTATAATAAGGGACAAATAAAAACATTTATTTTTAAATATAAAACTTTTTGCATAAAAATATTCAATGAAAATGAAATTCGGTCAACCCTGTAGATTTTACGAACGTGAAACAAGGAATTCGTATGTATTTACATTTCGTTTCCAAAATATTATTTCAAACTGTTGTAATTCAGAGCGACGCGGACACGTCCTCGTCTGGCCACGTTTCGGACCGTAAGCCGTAATGAACTGCGAAATTTTGTGTTTCGGCGCTATGATAAAATCGTCAAATGCGAAGCTGTTAATTAATTAAAATTAAATGCTTCCCAAAATTATTTTTCGGTCAAACTTATTTATGATTTGTCAATAATGTCTTAGCACAATAAGTATGTAAAAAAATATGAAATATATTAGTTTATAAGTGCGCAAATAAATACACAAATGGACCAATTTTCGTCAAGAAACACATGTACGTACATATTTTTTAATGATTTTATTGAAACTAAGATTAAAATTCTAATACATAACTTTGCTAGATAATGTATTGATTTATTTCACTGCATGATTACATTATTTGAAATGGGTGTGGTATAATACAAAAACTTTTTTGAAAATTTAACAAATCTGCCAACGACCTATGGAATAACCTTATTATACTAAAAATTAAAAAAAAATTCTAAAAATTTATTACATAACTATGCTAGATAAAAGAACAATCTTTCGAAATCCATTTATAATTTTTTGTGGAAAAGAGTCAATACGTCTAAAAACTTTTTTGAAAATGACATATTTCTGGGTTTCTCTACCTATGTCCTCTTAAGTTCTGGTTACAATATATTTTACATAAGTTTTATCTTGATAATATATTTTCCACTTGTAATTATAAGTATGCATGCACTGTCGTCACGCAGCAAGCGCCGTATTAATAAAGAAAAATACAAGCCAAATATATTTTTTAAAACTTTTTGTTAGCAAGAAATGATTCAAAACCATATTTATGAATTACTACGTGAAAACTGTAGGGGGAGGGGGGGGGGGGGGGTATTGGAATATACTACACGTGGTCACCGAGGGGAGACGGGGGTTAAAAATAGCAAAAAGTTGGTTACGTAGTATGGGTACGTTCCCTAAACGGGGATGACATTGACTCACTGGCTCCGTTCAGTCGGGACTCTCATAAAAAAAGAAGAATGAATTATCGTTTTTTCCACGCAAGGGTTAGAATTTAAACAAAATCTTCCACAGGCGGATAAATACGAATTTCAAACTTTATCACACAGTTAATGGGCAGACGCATCCGCCGCCAAGATCTAGACAAACCTCAGCCCATGAACCCGGGCACCCCTGCTAACTCACCAAACGTAGCGAACCACTTGGGGGACCCGCGGAGGTGTTGATAATCCAATAAATAATAATCCCGGTTAATAAATGGTAATCCCAAATTGAACCAAAATGCCACAGTAAAGTAGAAAGTAACATATTTTTTCAATTCACAAATACAAATTTAATACTTAACCACCGGAGCACTTTTTGCCACAATATGGCAGTATTTTAAATACCTAGGATTGCTTTGCTGCCAATTTTGGCAAATTATATGTATGCTGATGATGCGGTGCTGATTTCTAACACTATGGAAGATCTACAGTCTCTCGTATCTAGGATGAATGAAGTATGTATGAAGAATGAGTTAATGATGAATGTAAGTATGTCTAAAGTCATGGTGTTTGAAAGAGAGAGTACGAAAACAGTATGCAACATAGTTGTGAATGATGAATACTTGGAGCAGGTGGATGAGTTTGTGTATCTGGGTAGTGTGTTTACGAGAGATGGGAAGGCTGATAGAGATATTGAAAGAAGAGTGAATGCCGGTAACTCTATTAATGGTGGACTGAATGCCGTTGGCGCTAATAAAAAACTGTCAAAAGAAGCGAAGCTAGCAGTCCACAATGGAGTCCTGGTACCTACCCTGATGTATGGCAGGGAGGCATGGAACTGGCAGTGGAAGGATGGAAGTAAGCTGAATGCTGTTGAAATGAGATCCCTGAGACGTATGTGTGGTAAAACAATGTATGATCGTGTGAGAAATGTGGATATCCGCAAAGAATGTAAGGCTGATGTAAGCATAATGAGTAAGATTAAGAAAGGGACCCTCAGATGGTTTGGGCATATAGAGCGAATGAACGAAGAAAGTAGTGTAAGAAGAATATACGACGCGAATGTGAATGGTAGAGAAGAAGTCGGGGACGCCCGAGAAAGACATGGCACGATCAAGTGAATCAAATACTTGAGTCGGGCCATGTCAAAAGTCAGAATAATAGAAGAGAATGTATGAGACGATGTATGAATGTGAGTGAGGCAAAGAGTGTGTGCCAAGATCGAGTTGTTTGGCGGTCCGTCCTCTCTGCCTACCCCTGCGGGGAAACGGTGTGATGGTTAGTTAGTTAGTTAGTTATAAGTAATTAAGTAGAAGTTTACGCTTTTATAATATTTCTTTTTTATAAATCCTACAAATACGTGATAATCTACAAAAGATATGTGGATTCATTGGCTATATACAACTATAATCAGTGTATGTCTTCATATTAAAATTCGGAGGTATGATTTTTTTTTATGTGGGCGGAAAATATTCAAAATTTTGAGCAATGGGAGAAAAAATTTGCTGTTGCTCCAGAGGTTAAAAGACCGCAACCCGGATTTGTACATATTATTACATATTTCCCTTAAACACGGTAAGTTTTAAAGCTCTTAAAAAATATATGTTATTCTTGAAGATAATATCTAGACTTTGCCCGCGCCGAAACGCAAATTATATAAAATCCCCCGATAGAAAAAAACCGCAAAGTATGCTCCAAAAATTATTAATAACACGTTTGTTTCAGTTATTTTACAAGTTATATGTATGAAACTATTCACAGCGTTTTTTTAAATGCTGTTTAAGATAATGCTCGCGAGATTTTTGCTCTATTTTAAACGAGTTGTGTTTTATTAAACATTTTCGCAATTTTAACTCTACCATTCGTAATTTCGTATCTCTCCATCTTTTTCTTTTCGGGCCCGGTTGCAGAGCCTTAACTAATGGTTAAATGAAACATACAGGATATTCATCAGTACATTCATTTTATAAATATTCATATAAATGAGTCAGTGACAAAACTCTTTGAATACACCGAAGTTCATTATTTACAACACATCCTAGCCGTAAATTATAACTCGAACATAATTACAATCGTTCTAAATGCCGAAAACATTGATAAAAACCCTGTTTTCCCCCTTGTTTTACTTAGTACCCTATTGCATTTCAGAGGAAAAACAGGTCAAAAACAGTTGCTGACCTACTGATACAATTTGTTTTCAAAGTAAACTTTTATACAACATTGTGATAATAGTAAGGAAAACGTACAATACAATGTCAAAAGTGTAGCATTTATCACTTTCATACTAACGTAGGTATTTGATTTTTAACACTTCCGGTCTGCGTATTTACAAAACCTATACCGATTCAGTCGCGGTAACTACAATTTACATTTTAAATATACCTCTATATTAATTATTTTTTATCACATTGCAAAAACAAAAATTGTTCTAAAATCTAGATAAAATAATCTTTCTGATGTGTATATTAGAAATTAATAATTTTATTTCTAAATATTTAAATTTTAATGTTATTCCCATATATTGTAAATACACCTCTATATTGATAATTTTTTATCACTTTGCAAAAACAAAAATTGTTCTAAAATCTAGATAAAATAATCTTTCCAATGTGTATATTAGAAATTAATAATTTTATTTCTAAATATTTAAATTTTGATATTGAAAATTTAAAGCGACTGAAACGCGGTAGGGATTGTAAATACGCTTCCAGGCTTGGGAATATTCTCTCGGGTGGTCAGAGTATTTCCGCTTTGCAATAAAATCCAATAAGGAAATATCTGAACATATTCGTAAACAAAAAATTGTTTTCGAAGGGTGATGAAATACAAATAATAAACATATAATTTTTCTTATTAAACAAAAAATAAAACACATATTTTATTAGACAAAGTACTATAAAAATTATTTTCACCTCACATTTTTGTTGTTAACATATAAAAATAATTGGTAAAAAATTCACGAAGCTTCATAATATTTTTTTCAAATCGCGGTCGGCGTTTTTGTTCCATAGAAGTGCACATATTAATTTTTCTGTAATTTTTCTTACATTTGAACATAAAAAGTGGTGTTTTCTTTTTCTAACACCATTTAGATCATATTTCTCATAGTTTCAGTAAGGGAGATACGACGATTTCTATGAGACCTGTGAGAGCTGTTCCCCAAAGCGAACAAATTTAACTGAGGGGTCAAACAAGGATTTTTTTTATTATGTTTGAAACAGAAAAAGAGTTTGAAAATGGCCTTGTAAGCCGAAACGACTGTCATGATAATAAAACTAAAATACTCGCAGAACTTAAGAATAACATTATTATCTAATTTCAATTAAATTAGATTTTTTTAATGGATTTTTACGAATTAAACACAACAACAATTAATGTAGAATATTTCTAGCCAAAAATTTGGGAAAACAGTTTATTTGTAAAAAAAATCGTAAACATGAACTGCGGAGCTTTAAAAATCCACTAAATATTCACTTTTGAAATATAAGACCATAAAGCCATTTTTTGTTTCATGTTTTTGACTGAGTTAATCAAAAATACTTGAAATGTTTGCAATATTATTATTATTAAGGGGTGTTCAGACATCTAATATAACCGCTAGCAGGTATCTGTTGAACCGCGAGCGCTTATGTTTCGTGCCGTTCACACGGCGCAGATAAAATATTTCTTCCTATGGTAGGAGAGGGGGTCAGTTGAATTAGCGAGCGGCCACGGAGTGCGCATTTTTCGTACTGAATCTATGGAGTTGACATCTGTCACCCACCGGTCTTGGCAGCTCCGTAATTAAAATGACCCCCTCTCCTGTTTTCGTCGGAGTGGGGGGCGCTTAACTGTTGGCATATCGCCTCAAGAGCGGTTACGGCGTAAGATGTGCATTGTCTATGGTTGATGTGCGCATAAAGCGCTCAGGTGTGAACGGTCTGAAGGGATTGTATGGAGAGCGATATGTGGCGTGCTATGATCTTTTATATTTATATGCTCAATGTGAACGAGCTCTTAAACAATACAATTTCGGAATATGTACGCAACAGTCTCATATTTTCTGTACATATAATGTACTTATGCCACCGTTCTTATAATACTTGGTGGTGTAATGGTCAGCATAGTTGCCTTACAAGCACTTGATCAGGTTTCAATTCTAGGTCTCAGCAATTTCATTTATTTAATTTTTTTTTATATATATTATTAAAGAAGATAATACTAATAAATCTAAACGAAACGTGAAACAGAACAATCAGAGAAAAATAAAAAGACTCAACACGCTGGAACTCGAACCCAGGATATCCTATCTTACTGGGTCATAGTGCCTAAAACAACTCGATCATTGGGACCCATATTTTTTCTTTCAATTTTGTTGATCTCATATTTCATATTCAGAAGTAACATTATTATTCTCTGTTTTGTGTGTCTTGTTCTGTTTCATATTTCGTTTAGATTTATTGGTATTGTCTTCTGCTTCAATGATATATTACATTGGTGGCTTAACATTCAAAAGTTATTCCGATGAAAGTTTTATACATTAAATAAAAAAATATATTTTTTTTGCGTAGGTATTTTTTAAATTTTGTGTCACGTTATGTTTCACGGGTTTACCCTAGTTTTAAAATAATTTCTGTTTGTGTGGCATAAAACTGATGACATAATAATCGCCTGGCAACGTCAAACCATAAATTTTCAATATTAATTACCTCACACTATTTTGCTTGATTAAATCTGGTCATTACTAGATCGGATGTTTTTTGTTTTGAAATTTATAAAACAATAATAAAACAAACACTGCAATGTCTGGATATTAAGATTATTTTAAATCAAAATTGGTTAGCACTGCAATTAAGATAAAACGGTTTTCCCTTTTAAAGTTGCCATACGCGTGGCTGGGTAAAACCGGACTTTTTCTGTCTTTCCAATGTGCCCTCTTTTAGACTAGCTTGACGCCCCCACCACTGGGGGTCAAGCACAGAGAAATCGTTAACTTTACAATATCGGATCGATAGACGTAACTTCCGACGATTTTATATCTGTATATCGAGCACGGTTTCACTGTTGACGGCCGAACCGATTTTGACAGGGAACGAATAATCGATATGCGTTTGAGGTGTTTTCTATGCATTCACTTTCCGAAACGTCAAACGCCAAGCAATTACGAAAAAATGTTAATAAGTTGGCAAAGTTGAATTGAAATACTAGCATAAATATGCATTGGCAGTCTGCGTTTACTTTTTGACACTAAACTGAGGTCTTTAGACATATCTCAATCACAATTGATCGTATATTAGAAGCATTATTTATGACTGTGGGTTGCGTAAACGACTTATTTTCAATTTCATAAGAAAAAACTCTATTTTTATACCTTTTGAAGGTTATTCCCATCAATGTAATATGTATATCTTTGAAGAAGAAGATTATAATAAAAATCTAAACAAAAATATGAAATTTTTTTCTGTGTCTTGTTCTCTTTCATATTTTCGTTTAGATTATTATTATTATTATCTTCTTCTTCAATGATATATTACATTGATGGGAATAACCTTAAAAAAGTTATAAAAAGAGAGTTTTCTTAAAAAATTGAATATTCGTTTAGTCTTTTATAAAAAGTCCATAGTTCCATATAAGTAAAATCTGATATATTTATCCGAGACGCTATCCAGGTTACAAACCAATTCTTAGAATGATTGTTTCCAATAAAAAAGGGTAGTTGCTTGTGGAAAAAAAATGTTGAAGATAATATTGTTAATTCTAAAATTTGAAATATGAGATTGACTATTATTACGGCTTGACAGTAGGTGGCAATGGCGAAATTGGTAAACGCACGTCCCGGATAGACGAGAGGTTCTGGGTTCGGGGCCCAATTTGACTATTATCGTTTAGATTATTACTATTATCTTCTTCTTCAATGACTTATTTCCATTCTAAGAGCCTCGTTGGATTAAATAAGCCAGTAATTTTCCATAACAAGCGACATAATTCTAAAATATGTGTAGGTATATTGACAGTTAACCGAAATAATCTGAGGCCGGGCTAAAATGCATCAATCGTCGGTCGCTATATCTGCTATCAATGGTTGACTATGCTCGCAAATATTGATGACTGAACATAGATGACGGATTTAGTTAATATCGTATCGTAGGGTTTTAACTTTAACCTTCGTCTATACAAGACCTCCTGGAGAAGCTCTTAAAATAGTTTAAAATCATCGCTGTATCAACTGTGCGATTTTTCCAGGCATCATCCTCTTATCAGGGTGTCTTCCTCTTACCAAATATCTCTTTCCCCATCTTTTCCTGCTATTTATTAATGGTTTCAGATACATTCCAAACTCGTTAATTTGAAAATAAGATGCAAATAAAGTATCATAGAATTGAGTAAGTGATGGGGAGAACCAAAGAGAAGAGTGGGGAGAAGCAGAGGCTGGATGAAGAGGAGACCAAAGAACCTAACTTTAAAGAGAAATGTGCCCAATGCTTGAGAGGCCCGAAGCAGATCATAAGGTCCATAGTTCTGATGACGTGTATGGTGGTGGTCGTATACCAGGTTTGTTGGACATTTATGCACAATTATTTGGAAATACCAGATCGTTTTTTTTGGTTTATTCAATATGCCACCCACCACAAAAGATCTTTTTTTTAAGGTAAGGTTAACTTTTATTTGAGATTCACATTCTTTTAAATGATCTGAATATACTTGAATTATAGGTCAGGAGGATTTTCAATTACATGGTATTTCTGTATAAATTTTTAAATGGTGTTTTTGATAGTTGAGAATTGTTTGCATTGCATTTACGGATTCCACTTATGCACCCGACATTTTCCACATTGCTTTTAAGGTAGGTACTTCGATTTGGCTTTCACATTCTTTTAAATGATCTGAAAATACGTAAATTATAGGACAGAAGGATTTTCAATAACTTGGTGTTTCTGTGTAAATTTTTAAACGTTTCCACTGGTGAAATCCGAAATTTATTCAGAAATACCAAGTTCGTGAAAATCCTTCTGTCCTGTAAATTAAGTATGTTCATGTCATTTAAAAGAATGTGAAACTCAAATCGAAGTAACTACTTTAAAAAAATGTGGAATTGTTTCACTTTCTAGAAGTCCGAATTTTTAACAGTGCAGAAATTCCGGAACTCAATACCATGTGTATTACGTATGTAGTAAGCTTGTTAGGAACCTTTGACACACAACAAAATAGCTCTGCAATAGCGCGGGAGTGAAGCGAATAATATTTTATATGAATAAAAATATGTAGTTACTAAGAAGAAACGTATTCCAAACAACTATTACGACTAAACGTTTCAACAGACAAAATGACGTTTGGTGGCATTTTTCGTTCACAGTCATCTCGGGTCCAGTTTTGAACATAACCTACCCATTAGTTGGCAAATTGACGTAAATATGTGTAAAAATGCATTAAAATGTATTATTTTCTGTTTATTTAGATAGCAGAATGTCTGAGAAAGATACGGAATCCACCAACAACGACCTACACCCATTTCGACTACGACGACACCATCGAGTACCCAGCTGTGACTGTTTGCAGAGATCCGCCATACAAATTGGAAGTTCTGGATGCAAGTATTATAAATTTATATACCCTATACCCATCGTGACCTCTCCGTAGACCCCTGCACATAAATATACAAACCACCCCCCCTGCAGTACTACTAGCAGTGATGAATGAATTTCGAAAGTATGGATTATAGTCACAAGGATAGTGTTGAAGTGTGAGTGAATTCCAAAAATTCAAAAACACAAACTTCAATGCGCTCATGTTTTTGCTTTTGTTGTTAAACATATAATGCTGCAGCACTTTCTTATATATTAAATAACAACAGTCGAAAATGAGACAAACGGTGAACGTATGTCTGCACCCCCCATAGGAAACATACAGTCATATATCTGGAAACATAACTTCAAAGCCAACCGACGGATGCCGGTCTCGGACTCTGAAGGGTCAATTTACTGATGAAATTAAAACAAAATTAATTGTGTTAATGGGTTCGAGTCCCAGAAGTGCCAATATCTTTTCTGATTTTTCTCTTTCCAGATTTTCGATTGAGTTTCGCTAATATTGTCTTCATTTAATTAAAAATTAATCGTCTTAAAATGTATATTAAATAATTCGGCTTTATTTTAAGTATTGTGATTAGACGCTTTTAAAATTTCCTTGACGATTCACGGTTACGGTACCGTGACGACAAAAAAGGCAATAAAGATACGTTCCTTATCGTTATAATGCTGCAGCTCTTTCTTACACATTAAGAAAGATGTGACCCACAAAATACGTGTGGCTGTTTCCTAAAGTACTAATTTTTCTTTTGGAGGAACAGATATACATATCTTATTTCAGCTCAGCTACGGTGACGGAATTTTTTCATTTCATTATCTTTATACGTTTGAGGGAGATGTATGATAATGATTGTGTGTTTCCTTTGTGGGGGTGCAGACATACGTTCACCGTTTGTTTCAACTGTTGTCTCATTTTCGACTGTTGTTATTTAGTGTGTAAGAAAAAGCTGCAGCATTATATGTTTAAGAACAAAAGCAAAACCATCAGCGCATTGATATTTGATGTTTTTTAATTTTTGGAATTCACTCACACTTCAAAGTTATCATAATAATAAAATTTATATTATAGTAATTTGTGCATTTAAGTTTACAAATTTCTAATTAATTATAATATTTCATATTCATTATATTTTTTCTAGTTTTATGTAACTCCTACAATACATCTTGAACTTTCCAATTGGTGTGGACTTTAAAGTTTCTGGTAGCGTGTTATGTAACTTCATTCCCTTGTACAGTAAACTGTTCTGCGTATTCGCTTTGTCCTTTTTTGTAGCCTGATTTCCTTGCACGTCCTTATGTTATGTCTGTGAATGTCCTTGTTGTATACAATTTTATTTGAGAAGTATTTTGGTAACATCTTGTTTAATATTTAATGGATAAATACCACCGTGTTCAAGGTCAGCATCTGTTTCACGGTTAACCAATATAGTTCCTTTAACATTTAAATTATTTTTGAAAATCTTTTTCGTCGCATCCTCATTGCCCTGTTTTGGAAAATTTGTGATTTATTTTGTTCTCTTTCGTTACTATATTCCTTGTAACTATATTCCATACTTTCAAAATTATCGTCACGGCTAGTAGTATTGTAGGGGTTTACGGAGACCTCACAGTGCCGTGTGTGAGAGAGATGCAAGAAAATGAAGACTTTTTCATTTTCAGCATGGATACATTGTGTATCTCGTCTTTTGAAGGAGCTGCAGCATTATTGTGATAAGACTGATAAGGAACGTATGTTTATTGCCTTTTTTATGCCGTCACGGCACTGTAACCGTGAATCGTGACGATAATTTTAAAAGCGCTCATTGGACACCGGTATGAGATAATAATTGCAAAGATTTTAATTGATTCTATTATTCTTGCCTCTAAAACTTGACTCTCTGCTATTTATAAGCCAACTCCAGCATTAAGTCTGCATGACTATTGCATAAGATTACATTTTTAAACATACAAATGCTAGCAATCTCTGAGGCGAATAAAGACAATTCAAACTTGTATTTTATTCGAAGATTTAAAATAACTCGCTCCACTTTGAACACAATTTTTGATAAATTTTGCTTGTGCATCAGCAGAAATACGGGCTGTATGGACATCCCAGGTTCACTTCTGAGTGGAAATACTTCAACTTTGATGAGGTGGACGTGGACCAATTTTGGCACGAGGCCACCTACGACAAGACTGAGAATTTTATTGCCATCGCTCTCAACTCTACCCCAGAGAGTGAGTATTTGAATATTGTATTGCATTGTGTTATATATTTGTGCTAGAACTTAACACCATTCTTTCAAACGTTCTCTGACCTCAATGGACGCAACTAAACTGGGTCTTTATCAAATTTCGCCGAGTATTTTGACATTTTCAAATATTTCATTTATTTTGACTGAAAAGTAATAAAAATTGGTAGTTAGAGAAACTGTTAAAACATTTTTTAATTGGGTTGTAGATTTTCGAAAGAAACGAAGAGGTCTTATTGAAACTAAAAAAAGTGATGAAAAACTATTACCCCATTTTTTGTTACATTCGCTCTACACAGGAGGCCCTGAATAGATAATTTTGTTAATTGTTTTTGGTGTTACGTACTTTGTTTGGCTTATAAACCAAGGACAGATCAGATTGTTAGCAAAATGGTGCCTGGATTAACTTAAATTTTGGCGCCTTTTAAAATCTGAGACAATTTGTAATAATTTATATCTATTTTCACGTGGATCTATGATGTGTAGCTACAACCAGTGCTAGCTGTAACGTTTTGTTGACTGAATGTTTTTAATTTGATCAAACGCATGACGTTTGAAAATGGGCACTGACATTTGGTAAACGGCTAAAAAGAACAGAACAGTTTTTCCCAATTGTCCTGCACAGGTCCGAACCTGACCAATAATATTCATAATTCTTCAGTTTACCAAACTTAACCTCACACCAAACTTAACGTCAGGTCATAATGGGATTCCGAGGTCTTTCTGCTAGTCGACAATTTCAGGGATCATTTGGTTCAAAATAGCTTCAGTCTTTGAGAAACTTCTTCCATGATGTTCAGTTGTTTGTATCTGCTCGCGTTCACACAATTTTCAGTCTTTGAGAAACTTCTTCCATGATGTTCAGTTGTTTGTACCTGCTCGCGTTCACACAATTTATAACCCTATAGACCCAATTTGTACACCATTAATTAATCCAGTAATACAGTTGACTGGTGCGATTTCCAGACACCCTAATAAAGGACAACCTGCACTTCATTTCGGGAAAGTGCCAGACGGTCTACCCTCTGGTAGAGATGCCTACGGCTACCAAGGAGACCGGCTACTCGCTTCTGCTCGGACACTCCATGACGGATATCAAGAACAGTAGCAGCACCATTCCACCAGGGTACCACGTTTACATTCATCAAGTGGAGGAACCATTCACAGGTGAACCCTTGGTTAACATGATGACTTAGAAAATATAGTCCAAAGCACGAGAATTTTGGACGTATTCCTTTGTATGGATTTAACCAAGGAGATAAAACCATCGGAGACCGTTAGAACCAATTGTGTCGTTTGCGGGAAGAACGCCATCAATTCCAGAGCTTGGTTTAGTCGTAAATCCACGTAAGCCATATTCTCCTGATCTAACACTATAAAATTTTTCCGCTCATGTGAAACAGACTTGATGAATCTCTTTCAATAGATGCTGTTGAAAATTGGCTTACAGATTTTTCTATCTGCAAACCGTCCTCTTAGACTTGCAATCAAAAATTTCAGTGTGTTGGAGTCAACTACAAAAGATGTAAAAGAATTTAATACTCACTATTTGTGTTTGTAAAATACACAAAAATAAACATTTGAGATCGACAAGAACTTACGCATCAATCCAATTACTTAACAAATATTTAGCCAGCACACTCAGCTTCCATGATGAGGACACTGTAACGCTGTCCAAAATGTTGGCTAAAGCAGAAGGAGGTAGTGCAACACGGCATAACATCCCAAAAAATAAATAACAATAGCACAAATTGTATTTATATCATTGTCAAGGTTTCTTAATGTGTAATTGCAGAAAAGACCACTGCCACCCAAATGGAGTACATCTACGTGAACGTGGGAGAGCATGTGGACATAAAGCTGGAGGTGCAGCAAGTCAACATGCTCTCAGGGGGACCAGAGGTCTGCGACTCCAGCGAGGGGTACAGCACCGCTAAGGTAAGGTTCAATACTTGCCGCGGAAATTGTTCTATTATTAACATTCATGATATTACCACCAATAAACTCAATCTCCACACTCAATCTGGACTTATTGATGTCCACGTAGCATAGCTTCAATACCGATACATACTCGGTGGTCGCCAACGCATAAGATTGGCTGATGAACTAAAGAGTAATAGGACTATTTCGGATAGGCTAGAGCCATCAAGAAAGGGGAAAAAACTGGAGACATTCAATGGAGACCGTGGTCAAAACTGGACAACAAAATGCCCATGAAGACAAATTAGTAGAATAATAAAACATCTCGGTATTATTCGCATGTAACTTTTTTCATTGCATGCCTTTGTACCATGAGGTTCTCGTTGAGCTAATGACTTATGCATTTTGAATCTGCAGTGCTCCGAGAAGTGTCGTAATGACGAGATCTTGGAGGAGGTGGGTTGCTCCGGGCCCTGGATGGAGACCTCTGTACCGAGGTGTAGCAACTACTCTAGCATGAGGGACCTGATCATCAAATACATCCAGTAAGTTGTCATGAAAAACTGTCAAAAAATCGCTTGAAAACAAATTTAAAAAAAGTATTTTTTAAACTATCGATTCTTCCCTGTTTCCAAAAAACCTCTTGCCACCCAAAACAAATTTAAGACAATCAAATAAAACTGCGTAACTTTCGGAACATTTTTGCAAAATAAATTGGACATTCAATAAAATTAAACTTGATTATATTCAACAAATTTGAAATAAAAGATAAATTTAAAAGAAAACTTTATACTGGCATAGCGACGATTTGAATATTTATATTTAAGCCTCGATGACATTGAGCGAGTTTACAAGCTACTAGCCGGCTAATTCACTATCTGATAGTATACTCCTTCAGTGCAAAATCTGCGAGTTAGCTAGTAAAATGATTACACTGGCGAATTTACTAGCAGATAGTGAATTCGCCGGCTAGTAGCTTGTAAACTCGCTCATAAAATAAAGCAATAAAGAGAGCTCTTGTGCTTGGTATGAGACATACACTTTGTCTGAAAATAACTTAATTAATTTTATTAACAAGTTACATAGTACTAATAGTTGTATGAAAATTAATTCTTTTAAACAAAAAGTCAATTAGCTATGTTTGAGTAAAAGTACACTTTCAAAACATGCTTTGATTTTATATGTATTTTATTTCTGTGGGCAGATTATTAACACGTGTAACTGTGTTGCATTTAGTTAGTGTTAAATTTTGAAGGTGTTGTATTGGGATCTCATTGATATATTACTAATTTTTTTTTGTCTTTGCATATTCGGATAATTGATGTCTTTGTGTAGATATCACCTATTTTTAGTGTGTTGAATGTTGTAAACAGTGTTTTGGACGGGAATGTTAAAGGTTTATAAAGTTTTTTTTTGCAAATTTTGTCCAGACATGTTGTATTTGAAAAAACTAAAAATTAAAATCTGAAAGTCTTTGAAATCGTACTGAGAAGGAAATTATTTGGTAGTTTTAAAAATATAGAATTATTTTTAAGAACCAGTTTCCCAATCGATCTAACGCTGACATCGGTTAAAAGACTGCATTGTCCACAATCATCAATTTTGTCCAGGTTAGTGGACGAAGTGTATACAGACTGCGACTGCCCAAGGAGATGCCGCTCCTCGCTATACCGCGCATACGTGGTCAACAGGAACTTCTTCACGCTGTGGAACCAAGAGACCAAGACGTGGAACTTCAAGACCGAAGCTGATAGGTATCAGACGCAGGTGAGAACATACCAAACAACTAATACCAGGGCGGCACCACGATCTGATATGCCTATCTTCCACATGGCAGAATAGACAGAGGTTTGATGCTGCTAAATAACATTCTCTTGATAAATATCGTCAACATAAAACATGAAGGTTTTAAGAGACATAATTTAACTTAATTCTTAGGTTGATTTTTATGTTGAATAATATTATTTATTTGTGTTACTCTTCATAGTTGAAATATGTTATATAATTAAAGTTAGGAATCCCACAATCCGGCAATCCCACAATCCGCACCGAGAATCCCACAATCCCACAATCCAATCCCACAATCCAATCCACAATCCCACAATCCCACAATCCGCGGGATATCAGCAATATTTGATGACGCGAATTTGCGGGATTACATGTACGGTATTTGTGGGATTGCGAAATTGAAAAAAATCTTAATTAACACCAAAGCCTTCCGTTTAGATTTCCTCATGCTTGCAAATTGCAGAATGCCCAGAGAAGTCATTGATATCGGTTTACGTATGAGTGACAGAGTTCCACATATTCTATTTTTTTACGGTTCTATTATTTTTATCAGTCTTCTTAAAATAGTTATTACATTATCACAAACATCAGGCGGTGTTGTACATATTACCAACCGGAACGGCAACTACATCACTAATGTTATGGTCTTGCTATGTTTCAGCTGTACATCTACTTCAACTCCAAGATAGTGTCGGTTTACCAGGAAACTCATGGCTACGACTGGTCCCTCTTCCTGGCTGACTTCGGCGGAAGTTTGGTAATATATAATGTTAATAATTTAATATTTTTATATGTACCTTTACAAGACCAGCTTGGAACGCGGATCTCGTTTCGAATAAGGTGAACTTTGAGGGCTTGAGGAAATTTACGAAAGTCTGGGTTGAGAGATGGCCTGATCTTAGAGCCGCTGACTAGCTATAGAATTATGTAGGTGCCAGATGTTTCTGCTCCTGAATCCACGGACATACCTATTACTTTATCTACTGGTAGAATTTTATGTTTTATGCTTTATATCTACGTATTTTTTTTATATCATCTCTATTTTATGTACCTTTATCTTATTCTATTGTAATTTTGTTTTATTTCTTTTATTTTTATGCCACTTATTATCTTTTTTGCTTATTTTGTTTCTTTTCACATTGTTTGTTTTAGATTTCACTATGCTATGCTAACGGTTTTTTTTATCGAGATACCTGTTTATTATTTTTCATCATTTTTGTGTTATATTCTTTGTTTTACAGTTTCCTGTTCCAAGGAACACTGTTGTGATCCAACTAATGTACTTGTCTTTGTTTTTTTTTTATGTTTGTTTCTTTTTCTTTGTTCTCTTTTTCTTTTAAGCCTCTACTTTGCTTCGCTCAGAAGGCTGAACTGAACTGAACTGAACTGCATCTATATATTTTGTTATGTTTCTTTTTCCCCTTCTGGATGTGCGCTAGACCTCGTCCTTGCATCAACAGGAGTCAGTCGACGATGACACGGTTTCCTCTAAAATCATTTGCGTCACCCCCAGCAACACGTGCAGGCTTTAGGTTTGGGGGGGGGCGACCTCGGCTCTCCTTTGCCTTGCCTCCGGCTACTCGACGCTGAATTCCTTAGGGTCGTCGGGTATTTCCCCTCAATCTCCCATTTACTTTTCTTTGAGGCATCACCGAGGAACCGGCTAAGGGGCGCGGAAGCTGAGTGTGGTTCACGGCTAGACCGAACGTCATGCGCATTCTTGCTGGGACTGCCAATCGATTGGAGAGGACTGCCAACCTTTTGCCATTCCCTTATTACTTGTCTACTGTGTCTTCCTTCCAAACAGGTGCTTGTAGGATACGCTGGATACAATCACCCAGCGCTTGCCACCTCGTGGACTTTCACCAACCTGTCCCATTTTCTTGTCTATATTTTGTCGTAATAACACATATTGTATCTGTATTTCCCGCTAAGCACTTGCATACTGCTTACTAACAACGTATGCAAAGACATTGGAGGTCTAGATTCGCTATCAAATGTAGAGTCGTTTTTACCAAAAAAATTAGAGTCCTTGCAAGAGCCTTGAAGGGGTAACCATCTGTTACCCATACCAGGGCGGGTAAGTGGTGGGTCCTACAATACTGTACCTTTACCATTTATATTATTTCTATCTATTTATACAGGTGCTTACATGGTTTTTACACGATGCAAATGCTGCCTTGTGAGCTTCTTGAACGAGTTTAAGTTTTGCTTTAACTATTATTTTTGCTTGTATTACTAACCTGATTTGATGTATTATGTTTTTTTTACTAACAACGTATGCAGGGACACTGGAGGTCTAGATTCGTTCAAAATAAATAAATGTAGCTTCGTTTAACAACAAAATTAGAATCTTGTGAGAGCCTTGAAGGAGTAACAATCTGTTACTTATACCAGGGCGGGTAAGTGGTGGATAACCTCCAAACCTTTACCAAAGTTCAGAATTTAGGTGAATCAGGACCATTAATTTCTGGATTCCTGATTTATGGAAACATATTTGAAGATAAGGGACCTTCTTGGCTTACGAAAACCAGTGGCTCCTGATATTTTTAGAAATCAAAAATGTAAATGAAATTTTTTCACTGGTGACTTTTTCGAAGACATTTTAAAAATATTTTTTTTTCAAATTTCAACTTTTTTTTTCACCTGTCGTCACTGGTCACTCACTCAGCCGAGTATTCGCGCACCTCGTCACCCTGGCCCTAACTGTCCAATACCTACTGTTTTTTAATGTTTTCAGTTGAAAAAAAAAACATAAAAATGTCAACGAGACTAAAATTTAATTTAATTTTCTTACTCAAAATAATGTCAGGAAAACTAGTTTAATTTAATCAAGTAGGTACGTCCATTAACACCCTGAATATCAACAAAAAAATTGAGTGCAGCTTACACGCGGTAGAAGCGTAACTTTACAAAAACGATCTCAACCAATACTTGAAAAGTGAGGTCATAATCAAAGCCACAAATGGGCGCATTTCCGTTTCATATTTCAACCAATAGGAGCCTTTAAAAGTGACATCGTTAACAAAGCGGCCGATGAGCGCAGTTGATGCGTCGCAGGTGCAGTAATCGTCATTTCCGTTTCATCCGAAATCCAAATCACAGCGGTGCTATAGAAGTTTCGCTTCAAAGAAATTTTGCAGTAAATAAAACACGCCATTCAAAAATTTTGTCGACACAAAAATTATTGTTCTTTTACACTTCACTATTTTTAAAATGGAGTGTGAGAAAAAGGTTACATACGATTAAAAAAAAATCTATAACAACCCATAATAATTAAATAAACAATTTCTAGGGTTTCCTGCTTGGCCTCTCGGTTCTGGGGGTGATCAGCATATTGGAGAACGTCTTCAAAACTTTCATCAGACCGCTGGTGCCTAAGAGACGTCCCCCAAGTGATGACAAGCTCTTCGAGAAGGAGCGCCAGGAGATGAGGAGGAGAAAGGATACGCGGAGGGGAGGGGACGGGGATAGCATTAAAGAGATCGAAGAGAAGAACGAAAAAATTGAGAATGTTATGAAGAAATACGATACTTTTAATGATAACAAGTATGATGAAAAACACTTTTACATCTGATAGGAGGTAAATGGGAACCGAATGATTGTCCGCTTTATGGGATTTTAATTTTGAATGTGTGAAGGTTTGATCCTACAGTACAAAACAATAAATAGTGACATAAAATTTACTTAACCCTAGAAAGACAATCTTATTTTGATCTACGACATAATGATATGTCTTAAAGACGTACTGAAGTTTAAAAGTGTATATTTGACATATTATCAAACTTAAACAGTTTAAAGGTAGTTGTATAATTAATTTAGGGTTTTGTACTTCTAATAAAATCAAAATAATTATAAAAAATATATTATAATAAAAAAATTAACAAGATGCTGTAAACATCTTACAAATCAACTATAAACCATTAAATCTTTTTAAAATGAAAAATTACGTTTTATTTTATGTCTAAATCGTATTTTTTATACCAGTCGTTATAAGTAAAAATAATAACATTTTTAATAAAATAATAACATCATAAGAAGTCCGAAAGTTCCGCGCAAGCTCTGCTCGGCAACTGAGCTAACTGAGATAAAAATACACCAATATTTGTGTCTCGCTTACCTCGCAAAGACGCAGATTATTTTCCTAGTTAATTACGTATCAAATCCTTCCATTCTTTACATTACACAACTAAATGGACATTTTGTAGTGTAATAAAAAAATATAAAAAATAAAACAAACACTTTGTATTTAACCACGAATTTATTATTTTATATATCGACCGGTTTCGCTTCGACCAAGCCTCCTCAGGATATAATAAAAACTGAAACCATAGAAAGTGTTTCTTTTATTTTTTATAATAATATATAATGTCTAACCAAAAAGTAATTGCTTCTTATGAAAAAAAAAATAGCTAAATGTACTTCGTTTCCCCACTTGTTCATGGTTCCACGACAATTCAACAAAGTGGCATTTCAACACCCCTTTTGAAAAGTCGGATATAATTAAAAAGTAGTCCATTACCTAACCCAACGTAACTTATTTATATTTTATTTATATTTTATCACTTTTAATGACTTTTTAAAGGGTGATGACTTTGCAAATTGAGTTGTCCGGTCACCCTTGTTCATATAGTGATACCCACAATAATGAAGGTACACTTTAGTGAATCGTTGAAAATCTTTAATAAAACAAACTGAAGGGACAAACATTGTTATTTATTATTAGTACATTGAGAACATTAGAAAGAATGCAAAATTGAAAAAAATTTCGACGCTCTTTACATAATCTGATTTCAATTTTTACCAAAGCTTCTATTTTAAAAGTAAATAAAATGTTAAAGGAAATTGAATAACCGTGAAATAGGTGCTGACCTTAAACACGATGATATTTATCCATACAGTAGTAAAAACCTGTTACCACAATACTTTTAAAATATATATGTACAACAAGGACATTCACAGACATAACACTAGGACATGCAAGGAAATAAGGCTGCGAAAAAGGACAAAGCGAATACGCAGAATGGTTTACTGTGCAAAGGGATGAAGTTTTATAACGCGCTACCAGAAATTTTTAAGTCCGCACCAATTGGAAGGTTCAAGATGTATTGCAGGAGCTACACCTAACTGGAAAAAATATAGTATGCAATATGTAATGTTATAAATGATTAATTTACAATTTGTAAACTTTATTTAATAAATAAAAAAATAAAAATTTGCCGACACAGAAATCAAATTGAACAAGAGATATCTGTGTTAAGATTTCGGTGAAATATTTGCATAATTTAGTGAGAAAAGAAACCGAAGCAATGGCTATTCGTTACTTTTCAAAAAGTTAGATTGCCGAGATTGAAAAATACGACATTATTGGTGTTGTAGCTAAAAAAGGTTTTTTTTTCAAAATTTCAATTTTTTTTAATAAATTTTTAATAATGTCGTATTTTTCAATCTTAAGAGGAAATACTAGCGGCGTTTTTCCATACAAACGTATTCGCCGTTTATCTCTCTGGATTTTGACCCTAGAGCAAAAATTTTTTTTACATAATATATATATTGACCACTAGCGTGTCGGTACGTTTTGTTTTTTTTGATAATTTACTTCTTATAGAAGTTAGGACCTTCCAAAAATGAATAAAATTGCCTAATTTAAACGCCGTCAAAAAACGTTCAGTATACAAACTAAACAATGTATTTTGAAAAAAAGCAAAACGTACCGACATAGAATATTTTCTTTTAATACAGTTAGTAAAAAAAAAAAAATTAAAATCCGTCCAGTTTTTGAGAAGAAAAATGGGGAATACAAAACATCGATTTCGAAGATTTTATTTAGGTATTTTCGGCCCGACGTGCAGGTGTCCCTTTCGCTCATTTCTCCTGAGGGGGCCGGGGAACGAGGGTTTTGACAAATACATAGGTACATATAAAGCGAAGTAGTCATGTAACGAATTTTATCGGTAGACTAGTGTTGTCCTTGCCCGAGTAATCGATATTTTTTATTCGTTTTTTTCTGTTTAGTGACTCATCGCGGTATACCAATACTGATCGAGCTTTCATACTAAAATTGAGCCAAATTAAAATTGTTTATGTCAAGTACTATAATAAATTCTCAATTTGGGAGGCGTTATAGGTACCATCGCCCCGGGAACCATTTATTGGATAACCGTTTACCTTAGTTTTCTTTTTCGACACCTCTGTGTTGTCTCCTTCGAACGTCGTTGTCTTTCGATAAAATGCTTCTCCCTTTAATATTTTGTCTATAATTCTTATGTGTCCATATTTGTTTGACTTTTAGTATTAATCCTATTCTGACGAAGAACACTCTGTTTTTGAAACATGTTGATAATATTGATTACATCGTGCTATTTTTACAAAGTTATTTGTTCTCAATTAATTAAAAATGACGCCACAAAGTGTATTTGCAAAGTTTGAAGAAGCGTTTAACTTCAATTATACTGGTCAACACATTTTTTGTCCCTTTAACGAAAGTAGCCAAATCTGACAGGAAATTTCACGCTGATTTCAGATATGTGATTAGTTTTTTTCTATCACGTCAGGTTTTTATGGGTTTTAAGTTTTACTAAAATATGTATTAATTCATATTTATTTGTGAGTTATCATTGATTTTTTTATAATATGGCGAAAAGGGTACAAAAATCACGCATTTTAGAAACTGGCAACGTATCTTGGTTCCATATTATGTCATGGAAGACACTTTATGTTACTGTCAAGACATTGAAGGTCTGTTCGCAGCTCTTGGCTTGGAACACAACGTAGCAAATTGTCGTCGAAAAAACTTGTCGTAACAAAAACTCGTCGAAAGTAAGTTTGAAAGCTGTTTTAATTTACAATGGAAATACTCAACCATCCATTCCACTTGGTCATGCTGCAAACATGAAAGAGAACTATGACAACATGAAGCTGCTGTTAAAAAAAATTAAATATGTAAAATACGAATGGAAAATATGTGGTGATCTAAAATTAATAGGGCTCCTACTAGGACAGCAAGCGGGATACACAAAGTATTGTTGTTTTCTGTGCGAGTGGGACAGCAGAGACAGGAAAAACCATTATACCAAGAAGAACTGGCCTACTAGAAAGCACCTTAAACCTGGCACGAAGAATGTTCAACATGCTCCCTTAGTAAAATCTAAAGATATCTTACTTCCACCCTTACACATTAAATTGGGTTTGATGAAAAATTTTGTAAAAGGCTTGTCTAAGGATGAAAATGGCATGATTTACTTAAAGCAAAAGTTTCCTAAGATCAGCGACGCAAAAATTAAAGAAGGAATATTCGTGGGACCACAAAAAAGGGAGGTCTTGACTGATCCGAATTTTATAACAGTGTTGAGACCAGTCGAGCTAGCCGCTTAGTCAGTCTTCAAGAATGTTGTCGAGAACTTTCTTGGAAGTCATAAAAGTGTGAAGACTATATCAGCATTGTGTCTGAAATGCTCATGGCCTATAAAAATATAGGTTATAACATGTCACTAAAAATACACTTCCTTCACTCTCATTTGAATTTTTCCCCGAAAAAATGGGAGATGTCAGTTCCGAGCACGGCGAACGATTTCACCAGGACATTGCGGCTATGGAAAAGCGATACCAAGGAAAGTGGAGTCTATCTATGCTAGCAGACTATTGCTGGACCCTGCAGAGAGACTCTTAAGATACTCACAAGCGCAAATAAGGAGCAAAAAAAATTAAATTTAATTAGTTTTGACATTTTCTTGTAAGTACCCGTGCAAGTACTTTGTAAGAATTATGTAAAAAACTTCGTTAAATAATAAAAAAAACCTGACCTATAAATTTTTTTTTTGTTTCATTTCGTGTTTATGGATACTAAATACATATAAAAAAATTAGCTTTGCTTAAGGGACTGCACTTAAAAAAATAAATGTCGACCAGTGTTATAGTATCCTTACCGATTAGGTCAACCGGACTTGCCGCTAAAAAGTTTTTGTTTTCATCGTTACACTGTCCACAGGCACATGTAATCCTATTTCTTTGGTAAATTGCTTTATTACTTGGTTTTCATTTTATTTTACATAATTTGTTGCATATTTCCTTTAAATTGCGAGTGCTGTAACATGTTTAATACTCTAGCCACTGAAGTTTTTGGCCGCAGCTCACATATTTTTCCAAAGTTTCTATTGCTTAAAAATTATCATCACTTTGACCCACCGTATTCCTTTCGAGTTTTTCATTATTCGATGAAGATAATTCATGGTAAAATTCCTCTTTTTTCATTTTAAACAATTCAGGTGGCATATCTGTTATATAATTCCAATTGACCATTCCTTTTTTCCTCTTTCCATTCGTGTTTTCGTTAAACGTTAGTTTTCTTTTCCAATATCTTCCCATATTCTCATTCGAAGGTGTTTTCTTTCTATAATCAAGATCTTTCAAGATCTGCTTGACCTTCAAAATATTGCAAGGAATGGCGCCAGCCTATATATTGGAACTATGTGTCCGACAAAACTTAAGCGAGAGACAGCTTACTCTAAGGTCAGCAGATCTAGATGTTACTAATTACTCTCATTTGGAATAAACTTCCCTCAGCTCTTACTAATATCCAGAATTTGGCTGAATTTAAACTGGCTTTAAAAACAAAATTATTTAAAAAATCATACCATTCATGAATCTTAACATCTCTCCAATATACGTAATAATAATAAGCCATGTTCTCAAGTTTCCCGTGATTGTTTGGTTTCGGTTTCCCTATAATTGTATTTTTATTTTATGTTTAATATCCGAATTTATGTCAGAATATTTCTCATTTCTGAACGCAAACTGCCTTTCTGTTAGTATTTTATATTTTAGTTTTAAAGTTCTTGTTGTGTCCTGTGTTACAATAGCACCGCTATTGTCTATTATTATTATTGTCCCGTGTGTGCTATAACAGCACTATCTTTGTTAATTTTGTTCTTCTGTCATTGTTTTGTAAATACTCAATATTCTTTTATTATTTTCTCAATATTATAAGGAGCACTGTAGGATTATTTTTTAAATTTATTATAGTTAAGCGCACTTGAAGTGAAATGTCACAAAACAGCGCTATATAAATATAATGTTATTATTATTATTATTACAAAGTGCTTCGCGTATTTACCAGGATTATGGCCTTGGATGTTCTTTGTATTCATGGAGGCGGATATGGATTCCGCCGCCCCGTGAATTGGATAACCAAGACCCCTGCCATAGGTCTCCCCATGTAATTCGCTACGTCTCTGCATTTGCCCACCTTCTGCGTGGCGGGCCGGATCGGGAGAGACTGGTCGAAGGAGACCTTTTGACCTCTCCACCCGGACTCTCTCGATCCATTGCCTTGCACCTTAATGGGAGGGTTGGATTCATACTTCTGTCACCCTTGGACCCATTGACAGATACCTCCCTTCCCAGAACTTCCTCTCCTTCCTTTCCCTGTAAGGACCCCTACACAGCGTCCCCAAAGATGACATAGGCCCAGAGGGTTTTTTTTCCTAAGGATCCCATATGTGGAGCTAATGAAAAAAAACGTGGAAAGATGTGTGTATCTCCTTCTGTCGCTGGCTATAATGCTTGAAAAGGTTATAATAGCGCCAAACTACATTCAATAAATATAATGTTAAATTTGAATTCGAAGCAAGATTTTAAGTAATCGCTGCCTTTAAACTACGTTAACATTTAGTTTTATCCAACCGTTATATTTTATTTGTTATATTTTGTTAAAAAATGTTGTTTTTTATGTGAATACCGCACAAGAGCCAGTGAGACTATGGCATCCACAATTAGGGTATGTTGTGAGGCTGAAGATAATGGGGAGCGGAAGGAAGTGAGGAATAGGAAAGTGGGGAAGTGCCTGGATATTCAGTACAGTTGGTGTACATTATTGTTTAGTATCTTAGTTTTATCCAGAAAACGTGTTATTTTTCCCTTTTACATTTTTAACAGTCTCTCGTGTCTAGGATGATCGAAGTATGTATGAAGAATGAGTTAATGATGAATGTAAGTAAATCTAAAGTCATGGTATTTGAAAGAGATAGTATGAAAACAATGTGCAACATAGTTGTGAATGATGAGTATTTGGAGCAGGTGGGTGAGTTTGTGTACTTGGGAAGTATGTTTACGAGAGATGGTAGTTTTGACAGAGATATCGAAAGAAGGGTAAATGCAGGCAACTTTATTAATGGAGGACGAACGCCTTTGGCGCCAACAAAAAACTGTCAAAAGAAGCGAAGGTAGCCGTCCATAATTGAGTGCTGGTACCTACCCTGATGTATGGCAGTGAGGCATGGAACTGACAGAGGAAGGATGAAAGTAGACTGTATGCTGTAGAAATGAGATCCCTGAGGCGTATGTGTGGTAAAACCATGTACGATCGTGTGAAAAATGTGGAGATCCGCGAAGAATGCAAGGCTGATGTAAGCGTAATGAGTAAGATTAAGAAAGGGACGCTCAGATGGTTTGGGCATGTAGAGCGAATGAACGAGTAAAGGAGTGTAAGGAGAATATATGACGTAAATGTGAATGAAAGAAGAAGTCGGGAACGCCCGAGGAAGACATGGCACGACCAAGTGAATCAGTTACTTATATGTGAACGAGGCAAGGAGTGTGTGCCAAGATCGAGTTGTTTGGCGGTCCATACTCTCTGCCTACCCCTGCGGGGAAACGGCGTGATGGTTAGTTAGTTAGTTTTAGTTAGTTTACATTTTTAACAACTAGATTACGTATCTTGGACAAAATATGTTTTGTGTTTTTTGTACAGCCGTTATTGAATAAAAAGTAAGTTTGATACAAAACAAAAGACCATTATTTTATTTTTTTCAAATCACGAAATATAGTTTTTTCTAAACTTCGGGTCGTTTAGACTAATTTTATTTATTTTAACGTTTCGAATAGCTACAAATCATATGCACCTTTAGAGACCTCGTGTGTTTAAAAATAATGCGCCCTTTTTTCTGTGTATGGAGAGCGGTACCGCGCCGAGTCAAAAACTTCGTTAGCGACGAAATAAGTCGAAACATGCATGCGATGAGATTCGCGGAAGACGGTAGGTAGGCAGGAGACGCAGAGGGGGCGAGCGGGTGTTCGAGCCAAACACTCACGTGGTCTCACCCACACATCTATAGCTAGTTCTTTTGTGAGCGCTGCGCGACAACGATAATTTTTGAAAATACCTACCGTCGAGATTTCTCACCGGTGGTATTACCTCTTAACACTCTAACTTAGCTTAAAAGTATAGAACAGGGTTTCCCAACCAGTGGTCCGCAAGAGGCTAGAAGATGGTCCGCGATGGTCTGCCGGTCAATAAGCGAGCAAGCGCGCGGGCGATCCTTGGTCGAGAAGTCTGAATAAAAAACATCCGGACAATATTCCGTTTTATCTTTATTGTACCTTGTGTACCTTGTTGTCAGTGGCCATTATGGTATTCAGTTTTGCCCCATTCCATCCTACCCCGTTCTACCCCCTCCTTTGTGGTAAATATTCTGCTAGGACCCGTCCCACCATATCCCATTCCGCCCCTCCGTTGTGGTAAATATTCTGCTATTCTGCTAGAACCCGTCCTACCCTATCCCATTACGTCCATCCTGTTGTGCTATCCGTCCCTGGTGCCACCCATGCTAGCCTATGCCATTACAATATCTGAATATGAGAACCAAAGTGCGTACGAATATCTATAGCTCAAACTGCTGACTAATATCTATGAGAACCAAAGTGTTGAGGAATATCTACAGTACTGGCAGATCTTGGATTTGCAATTATGTGTAGCATATTGGAGTAACGTAATATTGCGTATGCAGTTTAAAAAACTTAATTTATGTATGTATGTAAAAATCCCTAATATATCCCTATTGGACACATTTAGCTAAATATTAAGGATTTGGATTTTTGTTTTAACAGCTTTCTTTATTTTGAGTGCTTCTAAATTATTATGTCTGTTACCACGACCATTTCTATTTATTTATTTATTTATTTATTTACGGACAAATAGTCCAATTAACAATATAACAATAACACGAACAGAAAAGAAAAAAGAGAGATCACAATGAAAGGAGATTACATATAGATGAAGAGCATTGACAAAATACATATAATATAAAAGTACATAGAGAAGATAACTACAAGTAGCTTGAAGATGGATTTAAAAAGACTTAAAAAAACCACATCGCGTAACGACTGCCGAAAGTCATTTAGGCTTACACCAAAAAATTCAATGCTTTGATTTGTGTTGACAAGTCTCGACATTCTGGAGAAAGGAGAATGATATCCATAATTAGTAGAATGTTGATTGAGGAACAGCAATTCATTATTTCGGAGTCTACGGGAAGGAATGTTGAACTGGATGAGTTGTAACAAAGCAGGTGTGTCAGTAATACTGTTGATAATTTTGAAAATGCATATTAGATCAGAGTCCTTTCTACGTTTTTCTAAAGAGGAAATGTTTAAAGTTTGTTCAATTTCATCATACGAGTATTCTCCTCTTTCAAGTCTTAACCTCCAAGCAATTCCTCGTAGGAAGCGATGTTGTACAGATTCGATGTAACAAATGTGGACAGCATAAAAAGGAGACCAAATGACACTAGCATATTCAAGGTGAGGGCGGACCAGCGAACAGTAAAGAGTTTTAAGTGTATTTATATGTTTAAAGTCAGAGGTAATTCCATGAATGAAGCCGAGTAGTTTAAGTGATTTGTTTACGATGTTATTAATGTGATCCCGGAAAGAAAGTTTACAATCCATAGTGACCCCAAGGTCCTTGATAGATGTGACAGTAGAGAGACAAACATTATTTAGTTTATAATCAAACTGAATAGGTTTTTTAGTTCTATAAAAGGACAAAATTTTGCATTTATCAACTATTTATTTCTATGTCGGTTAGGTTAGGTTAGGTTAGGTTGTGGTGCCGTGTATTTCGAAATAAATAAATGTTTTTGTAATATGACCTCCATGTTTGTTCAATAAATTATTGTCCTCGTAAACAGCAAAATACGTAATATTATGCAAAAACTTCATGTACGTACTTTAAACGTTTAAGCCTTTACGTAATTAGTAATTATGTTTTTCCGTACAACCTCTTGCTCAGCTGCCCTCTGTAGATATTAGTCCAACCTATGCTCTGTAGACATTAGTCAACACTGGGACCGTCATAGATATTCGTCCGACCTTAGCTCTGTAGATATTAGTCAACACTCTGAAGTTCGTAGATATTAGTCCAACATATGCGCTGTAGATATTAGTATCTGGAGTCATCACTAGTTGCGGGCGATAAAAGTCTACTTTACCCTACATAGTATTTAAATACATATTATAAAATAAGTAACATTTTTATTTCAACATCATCATCATCATCATCATCATCATCATCATCATCATCACTATTGGCTCTAAGTCTACAACCCCTGGTGGGTCTTGGTCTCCTCAAGAGTCTTCCTCCACTCATCTCGGTTATTTCAACACAAATTTATAATTTTTTTTTAATGTCTAATAATATGTTTAGTATATTTCTTTTAATTTCCCAAAAAAAAAAAAATTTCTATTACTCAAAATCATTTTTTTTTTATTTAGTAAAAAAGTTATTCAAAAACAAAATTTGATGATTAATTTTGCGCCACTCTGTATAAAACAAAATTTTGTTTCAAAATATAAAAAATCTACCAACGACCTACGACGGTATAACATGACTAAATATAAACTATTCTAAAAATAAGCATTTTTTTCTCAAAATTTAAAACACACCTTACTAGAAAAATCTTTCGAAATCGATTTATACTTTTTTTGTGGAAAAAGTCAATACCTCTAGAATTTTATTTAAAAATGACATATTTCCGGTTGTGTCTGGTTATTCCCTCTTAAGGTTAAGACTAATTTTAGTTAAGAATAAATAATAATTTTGTTTAAGGTTAAGAGTAATTAGTTAGGTTAAGAATAAATAATAATAATGTTTTGTTTTGACAATGGGTTCAAATTGGCACAAGCATTTATCGTCCTTTCAATAAAATGGTAGATGTAATTAATTAATTATTTTTTAAAAATCAACCACATTAATCTTGTTTTTGTTTAAAAATCGCATTCCCGTGGAAGGAAATCAATATTGTACAGTTGAATGGTAAATAATCGGATTGAACTGCTATATGGTCTGAAATAAAATGAAGTAAGTTCACAAAATAATACCGTTTTAAATTTCTTTGTAAATTTAACTTAAATTGTGTTATGTATTTATCGGATGTTTAAAATAAGATTGCTGATTACATTTTGATCTAAAGCTGTTACGGGCCGAGAATCGTCGTTTAAGGCCCGGTAGTAAGCGCTCAAAAAGAAGAAGAAGGAGAGATATGTAAATTCGAATGTTAGAGGGAGCGCGCTAATATTAAAAACTAAATATTTAAGCGAAAAAAAATAATTGACTCGTTTAAAACAGCACAAAATGGGAAACGCGTTAACGTGCACGTTCCGGTTACACGAGAGGTCTGGGTTCGAGTCCCAGTTGCGACCATCGTCTTTTTCTGTTTTTCTGTGTCTTATTCTATTTCATATTTTCGTTTAGATTATTATTGTTATCTTCTTCTTCAATGATATATTACATTGATTGGAATAACCTTCAAAAGTTATAAAAGGAGAGTTTTCGTATAAAAAAATGAATAAATGTCTTAAAAAGCATTTAAAGAAACACTTTGATTTTTTTTCATAAATACAACTTGTAAAATAACAGAAAAAACGTGATTATAATAATTTTCAGAAAATGCTTTGTGATTTTTTTCTATCGTAGAAATTTCATACAATCACCGTTCCAGCATGGCAAATTTACAGATATTATCTTCAAAATAATATATATTTGTTTAAAAACTCAAACTTAAAGTTTTCAAGAGAAATATGTTTTATAACGGTAGCAATTCGGAATACCGCTGCTTAACAGGGATAGTCATAAAATATGTCGATTTGACGGTAATCAATAGGCCACTTGCATCACATTTAAAAAAACCCGGTTTAGACATTCCCTATGTTTTTTTATTGTATTTTTGAAACTCTGATAATTTTTTGAAAATTTCAATCCGAAAAATCGGACCATTTTTTATAAACCAGAAAGACGGGACATAATTTTATGGTGCGGAAAAACAGTAATTACATAGCCGAAAATCATTTAAAAAAAAACCGACGTATTCCGTACGAATGGAACAGGAGAATAACGAGACATACCAAAAATATTACATTTCATAAATATTTTTTTCCTTGATCCATCTTATTGATCATTAATCATTATAATGTTCAAAAATTATAATAATAATAATATATTATAAAATTCGATCTTGTTGAAATCAGCATCATTATCATTACGCTCCTAAGACAGCCGCTGCGGAAAGCATCTGTACGATATTCACTTCATAACATCTGTCAAAACGTCAAACCAAGCATAAGTTCGCAGGTAAAAAAGAATAAAGCTAGTGAATTTAAAGTGTCAAATTCAAAAATTCGCCGAAAATCAAAGAGTTGCCATATAAAAAAAAAAGTGTGGAATTTTACAAAATTTATTATGTATGGAGACGAATCATTTTCACGTAGTGACGTCACGAGTCCAAAAAATGGATTTATTTATTAAAAAAATCGTAATTTCGTAATCTTAGTAGAAAAATCTATCCACATAATTTTTTTTTCAAATCATTATGAAATCCATGCAAGTGACCTATTGTGAAGAAGTTTAAAACATCACAAGTTTAATCTGTCAAAACTCATAAATTAAATGCAAGCGACATGATTCCGAACGATTGGCTCGTCTCCAGTAAATCGGCCAGGTGAGATTGCACTGCGTCACCTGTCGGAAAACTTTCAATTTGTTGGCCGTCACCCCAGGTGTTAAAGCTCTTGAACTGTCAAATCTGTCAAATCAAGATTAGTTTTAAGATGAAGTTATACCTATGTACACAAGATTAAAAGTAAATACACACTGGGCCCACGTACGTAACGTATGCAATACTACGTTCCCAGGTCAACTTACACTTTTGTCCTACACACGCAATGTAAATTTGAATCGCAGTATTTTAGATTTTACGTTATAAATCACTTCGTAACGTCTAACTATAGCTATTGGTTGTTTATCTCGCATTTTGACAACAAATATCAGTAAACGCTAATGCCATTTAAATTTCTACCGATATGCAACACATTTCCCTTGAACACTATAAGTTTTAAAGTTCTGAAATATATATAGGTACCTATGTTATTTTTGAAGATAATATCTATAAATTTGCCGAGACAAAACGGTAATTATATGAAGTATTTTTTTGTTTTACATTAGCTCCACACAGGAGACCCCGAAGAAAATAATTTTCCTCAGGGCCTATTTCATGTCAGGGGACGTTGTGAGGAGAGAAAGAAAGGGAAAAGAATTTGGAGATCAATGTGTTCAGGAGAATATAAGTATGAATCCATCCAACTGCGGTGCAAGAGGAAGGGTTAAAACAGTCCGGTTGTAGACGTCAAAAGGTCTCCCTCAACCAGTCTCTCGTAGGCGGTAGACGCATCCGCCACCAAGACCTACACAAACCTCGCAATATTAACTCGGGGACCCTTTCCAAGTCACCAAACGTAGAGAATCATTTGGAGTGGCAGAAGTGTTGGTTATGAAATAAATAGTACCCAGGGCGGCTTTTCCAAAATCCACCTCCAAAATTGATAGTTTCGAGGGTTTTATGCCAACTCAGAATGAAACCAACTCAGAAAGATCATTAAAAGCTATGAAAAAATAATTTTAAAATAGCCGGTAACCCTAACCTAACTTAACCTATTTAACCAATTTTTTATATTTGTTTTTCGTCACTCTTAATGATACTTCTGAGGTGGTTCTGAGTTGGTTTCATTCTGAGTTGGCCGGTCACCAGTTACAAGTATGCTTCGTAAATGATTAAAAATACATTTTTTATCCTGTAATTTAACATGTTTTATAAATGAAAAAACCACAATGTATCAATTAAAGATAATTGCTTCACAATTTTCGCTTAATTATAATAGTTTTTTAATGTAATAGTTATAATAGTATAAAAAATTCTAAAGTACCAAAATAAAGTTGACAAAATCCAGGATTATTATTCCCTATTTTTCTCCTCCTAAAACTGAACTGATTTTTAAGATTCTTTTCACCAACTATATTAAAAGAAAAAAATCCACGTCAGTATGTTTCGCTTTTTTTTTTTTAAATATGTACAATGTCTAGTTTGTATACTGAGCGTCTGTTGATGGCGTTCGAACCAGCCAATTTTAACGATTTTTGGAAAGTCATAACTTCTAAATATAAGAAATAACATACCAAAAAGAGGAATACGTACTGACACGATAGTGGTAGACATATTATATTAACAAATATTTGCACAATCGGGGAAATACGTTGGTTCTTGTGGACAAAACACCGCCAGGTTTCTTTTTAAGCTACTACTCTGTTGAAGTTGTATAAAAGGAAAGAGGGCCTCTGACATGCGAACTCGCCTTTTATATCCTTCGTTCGCCTGGAACATAAGTTAATTTGTTATACAAAATCTCCGACCTACGTTTTTTACAATTAGGGATGCCAGAGTCTTAATAGCTCCAAACGCTTGGGAGCTGTTGCGACTCTTCTGAGGTAAATATTTTGACTATCACAAAATTGTGCGATAATAATAATTATTAATTTTTTTGACCGAGTTGTCTGCGAAATACATCCGCAAAGGAACTGATAACGCATCGAAAGATGTCTCGAAACTCGTAACACAATAATCAGTATTGCTGTTGGTTTATAGATGTAAACATTGATCACCTGTTTCTTATTTTATCTCTTTTATAAACTCTTAAAAACTATTATTTTATTATTACTATCGCAGACCCGTGAAAAATCACGGAATATTACAGGATTGTAGGATTTGTGAAGTTGAAAGTATTCATAAGAAAAATATTTTTCTTGAGATTATTTCCTTTTAAAAGATGATCTTTCGGTTTAACTTCTTACTCCGTTCTAAATCTGTCCAAAAATTGTAATAAAAGAAATACAAATATCAAACATAGAATTATTAATTATTAAAATAGTAGGTATATCTACTTTATCGCTTGTCAAAATCAGTCCCAATTTTGAAAATCAAACCAACTCGTACGAGAGTTCATTGAATACACTCAGTGACTAACATACCACCGAAATTTGTATTTTTTTTTATTTCTAGTCCCTTGAAAAATCACCCGTGATCATAATAATACATGGACCCTCAAGGGCGGATTTAGACCCCCCCCAGACGGTATTTTTGTGTACTGTGGAGATTCCATCACAGTTTAGAAGCAAAAACTGTCTTTATTAAACATTTATTTTTTCTTTTTCATTATTTGTTTTTGGGGTGTTATGCCGTGTTGCGCTACACGGCATAACACCTCAAAAACAAATAATGAAAATGCTTTTGGCCGTGAAAATCTTAAAACTTATCATTTATTTTTTCTATTGTTTTGACACTTAATAAACCTTCCTATAGATTATAGATACCTACTTGAACTTGTAGAAATAAACTTGAAGTATCATACTTCAAGTTTATTTTTATGAGTATGATACTTCAAGTTTATTTCTAACAGTAATTGTTGATTTTTTAGCCTGTGCCCCCCCAGAAAAAAATCCTGGATCCGCCCTTGTGGACCCTTGAAAAATCACGGAATATTTTAGTACCAATTTTGAAAAAGGCAATTAAAATAACTTTCTGTTAAAATGTTACAATGTAGGTAGGTACTTTATCGCTTGTCTGAATCTGTTCAAATAAACATTTTCCACTTTTGTAAATGATATCTACTTAAATTCAAAGCAAATCCGAGTTCGAGAGTTCATTGAATCGGAGTTACAGACACCAAAATAAGCATTGATACAATAAGAAAACAAAATAATAATGTGACATTTTAACCGATTTAACTTGTTTGAAAAAGTTTTGTTATTATAATAAATTCACTAGTTAGTAGTCAAAATGTGTCGGGTTTCTACGTCGGAGGACTTAAATCTCAAATTACACTCATGCCAAGGAATTTATCAACAAAATCAAGGCTTATCATGCCTCTGTCCCACTATAGCACACTCCAAAAGCATCAAATATCTTGGAATTGAAATTGATGATAATCTCCGATGGAACTCACAAATTGACGTAATTACAAAAAAACTAACCAGGTACGTATACTTCTTTAGAAACATTCGTAATATTCTCAACATAAACGATATTAAAAAAGTATACTATGCTTTGTGTCAGTCACAAATAGAGTACGGTATAACTGGATGGGGGTCTGCTTTGAGCACTCACACAGAGCGACTCAATATAGCCCAAAAAGGAGTACTGAAGACAATACTGAAAGTTCCGCTTAGAACTCCGACGGAAGAAATATTTAATAACTTTCAAGTCTTCAATGTACAGAAACTTTATTCAAAAAATATTTTATTTAAACTGAAAAAAAACATATATGTATACTCCACTGCCCAACATAAATACTCAACCAGGTCAGTAAGCAATAACATCCTGGTTACTCCCAGTTTGAACACATCTTTTGGACAGAGAATTAATAAATTCCATGCTATAAAATTATACAATGCTCTACCAGATCAAATAAAAAATATAAAGGAAATGAATATATTTAAAACAAAAGTAAAAATATGGCTGAGAGATCAAAGTGATAATAAAATTACAAACATCATGAAGACGATATAAAGACAATCCATAACCAAATACAAATATTTTAAAAAGCTACAGGCCACCTCAGAACAGGAAATCCTAGTGAGGAGGTCTGTGAAAAAAAAAAGAATCTATACTTATTATATATATCATACATACATGTACAAACCTTGTTATTGAAATTAATAATAAATAAATAAATAAATAAAGGGGTCAAGGGTTCAAACCTCTGCTGTATAAGTTTTCAATCATTGTATAATGCATGCTATCTCAAACCCTTGATATATTAAAAAAAAAAAAAAAAAATTGTATAGCCACGGCCGAAAATCGAACCCCGATCAATTGCTTGAAAGGCAACTACGCAGACCATTACTTAGCTATTTAAAAAACTGGAACATGAATTAATTTGAATATGTACCTACTGAATATGTAATAAGAACGAGTGTCCTTAAAATGCCCTCCACAAAGTACCTACAGCTTAAGAGGGCATTGCCAGAGAAAACCAGAAATATGTCATTTTCAAATCAGATTTATACGTATTGACTCTTTTCCACAAAAAATTATAAATGGATTTCAAAAGATTGTTCTTTTATCTAGCATTCGCATGTAATAAATTTTGAGAAAATTTTTAAATTTTTAGTATAATAAGGTTATTCCATAGGTCGTTGGCAGATTTGTTAAATTTTCAAAAAAGATTTTGTATTATACCACACCCATTTCAAATAATATAATCATGCAGAAAAATAAATCAATACATTATCTAGCAAACGCATGTTTTAGAATTTTAATTTTAGTTTCAATAAAATCATTAAAAATTTTGTACGTACATGTGTTTCTTGACGAAAATCGGCCCATTTGAAACTAATATATTTCAGATTTTTTTAACATTCTTATTAAATTTAGACATTATTGAAAAATGATAAATACTTATAATCAAAAAATAATTACAAAAAGTACATTATTTTAATAGTTTTATCATCACGTCTTTCAGCATTTTTGGATGAAGGAATAAATTAAAGCTAATTTGGATTGAAATAAATTCGATATTGAGTTATAATTTAAAAAAGCTGGTACGGAGAATAATTAATCTTTCTCATTGAAACCGCCCTGCACGATCGTAAGAACAACTTTCGACGAAATGAGGATTTTCGTCCGCTTAGCAAATCTGAGTAAAACCTTCAGAAAACTAAAATAGGCAAGAGTGGGGAGGCTACGAAGCACCGCACAAAGAGGAGACCGATTAGTCTGTCTCATTCTCTCGCAGGCTAAATCCTATAGATATATGTTATCTTTTAGTGTCGCTATTTTTCGTTTCATCGACTTATTACAATTACAACGGTGCTAAAGAAGTTTTCACTTCAAAATATTAACTTATAATGTTTTGTTGATTTATCAATAAGATGAAATAATGTAATCTTCCTATATCTACGAGTATATTCTCAAAACAAATCAAAGTATATTAAATTACGTAATACAGTTGCTATTATTAAATATTACAACAAAACTTGAGACTAAATCTGCATTTTGTACCCATAGACAACACGCGACATTTTAATTGGGTGACTCGAAAGAATTACAAACCTATTTGTTTATAAATTACTTTTACTAATATTTACTTTATTGTTATTATTTTTATGAGTAACGAATAAAGGAGTGATAGCATTTCTGTGGACAGTAGACCTCGCGCAAATACAAATTGTGTTTCTACTTTATTCTTATTTAATAAATGAAAACCAAAATATCCCTTGAAATCATAAGATTTATAAGTCTTCTTCTTCTTATTGTGCCATGTCCGTTCAACGGACGTTGGCTATCGTGTTGGCTACGCGGACTTTGTTTACTGCGGCCCGGAACAGCTCTATGGTAGACTGGCCAAACCACTGTCTAAGGTTTTTCAACCAATTCTCCTTCTTCCAGGGCCCCGTCTTCCGGCAATCTTTCCCTGCATTATGACATGCAGGATCTTATACTTCTCTGGATGTCTCATCACGTGTCCAAGATATTGAAGTTTTCTTATCTACTTCCTTTTCTTTATTCATCCGAACCATAACATCTTCATTTGTAATCCTGTCCATTCAGCTTATTTTTAGTATTCTTCTGTAGATCCACATCTCGAATGCCTCAAGTCGCCTAATTTATTTACCTTCAGTAAGCGTCCATGCTTCCATTCCATAAAATAATATCGAAAACACATAGCATCTTTAATAAGTAGGTAGGTTCAATTTGGGAGGCGGGTATGGGTACCGCCGCCCCGGGAATCATTTATTGGATAACCAACACCTCTGCCATAGGTCACCCCAAATGGTTCGCTACGTTTGGTGATTTAGTGACCGGGTTCATGAGGTGAGGCTTGTCCAGGTCTTAGCGGCGGATGCGTCTGCCCGCTTGCTGCGTGGCGGGCTAGATGGAGAGTGACTGGTTGAGGGAGGCCTTTTGACCTTTCCAGCCGGACTTTCTCGACCTATCGCCTTGCTCCGCAGTTGTGGAGGGATGGATTTATACGTTCGTCACTTCTGGACACACTGACCCCTAGATTCCTACCCACCCCTCATACCCTTTTCCTTCCCAAAACTTCCTGTCTTTCTATTCCTTAAAAAACCCTCCACACAGCACTCCTAAGATGACATAGGCCGTAAGTGAAATGTTTTCCTCAGGGCCTCCTGTGTGGAGCTATTGCAAAAAAAAACTTACTTAATTGTAAAGCTTTTGATTATTCTGATTTGACAGCTCGTGAACCAAGCGCATGCGAACTCTGGCGGAATGAAAGGGTAGTTTCCAGCACGGGTACTATTGATTGATCTTGAAACAAATTTACAGACATATGAAATACAAAATGGTCGAGTTAAAAAAGGACTTCGCAACGCTCAGTAAATGACGAGAACGTAAATGGTACAAAAAATCGGGGACAAAAATGGTACAAAAAAGTGAATCAACTAAAGATGTAAATACCTGAAGGTCGGAAGAATGAATGCATTTAAAAAGGAAAGTTATGCTTACTGCAAAAATAAAATTTTATAATTTTTTTAGAGATTATTAGTTTATATACGAATAAAGTATAAACTAACTGAATAATAAAATTAATCAAAAATTCACTTTATCTGTAATGTACCTAAAAAAATCGAGTGCAGTTAATACGCGCTAGAAGCGAAACTTTCCCAAAACAATCTCAAACTATGAAGAACCAAGGAGTCTTGAAAAGTGAGGTCATGATCACAGCGTAGTAAGCAGGCCAATGAGCGCAGATCTAGCGTCGTTTCCTTTTTGTATCTCAACCAATAGGAGCTCTTTTAGGAGTTTGATGCTTTGCGGATGCGTCATTTCCGTTTCATACGAATTTCAAATCACAATGGGACTACAGAAGTTTCACTTAAAAAATAATCAAAAAATGACTTGTGGAAAGTGATTTTTGGTTTTATTGGTCTTCCTATTAATTAAGTCAAGGTTTTGGACAGCCTTATAGTGTCCATCATCAGGGCAGATGGACACTACATGGACATTACTTACAATGCCCGCGAAGCGTTGGCCAGTGTCAAGAATTCAGACAAGCGGTAATATGCCAATACAATGTTTTAACAAAAAAATATTTTTATCGTAATTTTTAAATATTTAATTAAATGAAGACAATATTAGCGAAACTCAATCGAAAATCTGGAGACAGAAAAATCAGAAAAAGATACTGGCACCTCTGGGACTCGAACCCATGACCCTTTGCGTACATGGCAAGTGCTCTACTAAATGACCTAAGACGTGTATATTCAATTCGGTCACTTTAATACCAACATTATCTTCATTTTCTTAACGCACATATTATTGGCTGCTATCTTTATATATGATTGCGAGATTCAACTCAAACTAAATTCTATCTAGATAGTGTCTGGATAAATTTTTATCCATTTTATTTTTAATACGCAACATCTATTGATTTATAATGTCTAAGATGAATATTTATTTTTTATTTTAAAATAAGTAATTTTTAAAATTAGAACTGATGTATCAAGAATTCAGACATAATTTGATAACTTATATTATAACTGATAAAAAAAAAAAAAAAAAAAATCCACGAAAAATTTTGGCATCCGTGGTCGAGGGATGAGGTTCTCAACTTTCGTGGTTCGGGTCCAAATACTGGCGTTCGCAAGTAAAAATGTATTTTCTAAATTTGTCCTATTTAGTAATTAAAAATAATATATACCTACGTATAGTATATCTATTTGCATCACATTCCAGAATGAAAGATACTATTAGTATGGCCCTAATGTAAGAGCACCTTTCAGTATTGAAACGTTGCTTGAAACAGCCTTAGTCATGTTTGGTGACTAGATCTGAATAGCCAGGTACTTTCCCGCCTTCCTCATCCCATCTCCTTCCCCTCCTTACCGCCACATTCAGCCTCACAATATATCCCAATTCTGGATAACAGTCTCAATGACTCCAGATGGTTGGAAGCAGTCGGGACTCTTGTGCGGCGTTCGCTCAAAAAATTGAATTTAAGTGAAACCTTCAAAAGAGGAGACCGATTATTCTGTCTCATTCTCCCGCAGGCTAAATGCTGTAGATACACTCGTATTTGTATGTCTTTTTTTATGTTGCTTTTTTGTTTCTTCGAGTTTAAAAATAAAATAAAGAATTGCTGTTGTAAATATTTTTTCGTGAATATTTTTCAATGCAGCTATAAATTATTGGCCCTGTTATTATTATACTATATGTTATTCAAACTTTCAGCTTCACAAATTTGACGGGTCTAGTTTAAATAACAAAAACATAATCAAAGTTTTATAGATAATTGGTCAAGTATAACCATTTTTCAGGGTTCCTTATGTACAGAGTCTTCAATGCAAAACCCGCGCGTGCAAAGTCCAAAAAACATCGCCTGAGCATCAGACCATACGGATAGTTAACTGGACTATTTTTCGATAACCTTATCGGACAGATACATCGTTTGACAAATCTTATAGAGTATAAAAACACCCTCGCACTCTTCAGAAGTATTCAGTCCACCTCCAGCATCCGTGCCTGCAGTCAGATCAAGGATAACATCGTCTATTCTTCTACACATCAAACATTTATTCTGCCATTCTAGGTAATAAATTTATTCTTTTAATTTAATAAGTTTCTTGATGTATTTTATGAAATGCTTAAGTTGTCTGCCTGTCAGATCTTTTTGTACATCATGAAAATCCTTTTGCAAATTTTATAAATCAGCCCTAAAGAGGGCGTAGTACCCAACCACAGCACAATACCTGAAACAAAAAACCGTCGACTCGGAAAGGGCTCCAAAAACGGGCGGTCCGCTTGATGGATTCTACTATCTTAACAAAAGGATTGCAATCTTTAGAACACAGGCGTCGCGTCGGGGGGAATTCTGTCCTTGTCCTACCGGTATTTGACGGCCGGCGAAGTCCAGCGGTAAGGCTCTTGACTCGCATTTCGAAGGTCGCGGGATCGAATCCCGGCGTGGCAAATACATTTTATTTGATTAATTTGTGTTATTTCACAATTTATTCATTTAAAAATAATATATACCTAGTATATTTGCGGCACGTTCCAGAGTGGAAGATACTCTTAGTATCGTCCTGGTGTAAGAGCACCATTCAGAATTGAAACGTTGCTTGAAATGGCTTTAGCCGTGTTTGGTGTCCAGATCTGAGTAGCCAGGTATTTCCCCACCTTCCTCTCCCCATTACCTTCAGCCTCACAACATACCCCAATTGGGGTTGCCATAGTCTCATTGGCTCCAGACGTGAGCAGTTGCGACTCTTGTGCGGTATTCATACAAAAAAATCAATGATATACGCTCGGAGGTATTAGCGGCGTTCTTTTCTTCGGCTCCGGTGCACAGTCGGGAAAAACACCAAAAGCGCGCCCAACAATTGTATACAGTTATCATTTGACACATGAGAATGGGTTATTTCTACTGCTCGTTTTTGAATTGCAGGTCCCTATGTTTCCTCCCTCCTTCAACATGGGTCTCTTCAAGACCATGCTCAACCCTCATTTTCCAGAAAAGACTCTTAAAACAGTATCCCCAAAGAAGATATAGGCCCTAGGTAAATTATTTTCCTCAGGGCTTCCAGTGTGGTGTGCATGTAAAAAAAACAGTTGCGCCAGAACAAGCATGGTTTTAGGGAAATATTGTAAAGAAAGGTATATTTTTCCATTTTTAATAATAATTTGGAAAATGATACTTATTGTAATTTTTTAAATAATTTTATTTCTTATTGTAAGTTTTTAAAATACTCCGCCTTCATAATATTACGTATCTAAGCAGCAAAACTAGTTCTGTTTTTAGAAAATGTTCACGGTAGGTATACTTATACAAAACCATCAAAATTAGGAGTTCGGGAGGATTTGTATGAAACCAAATTATTTCTTCGGGTATTTATAACAGCAGATGATTATTTTTTTGACGTTTTTTCTTTTGTTTATTACAGAAACACCACAGAAAACCACCAAAGTCAAAATGCAGTACCAATTTGTATCTATACAGGACCTTATTGCCCAACGCCAGGTTAATGGGGGCGAGGGGTACGGAAAGGCAAAGCCCTACGACCAAAGCAAACCCTACGAAGTCGACCAATGCAAGCCGTATGATATGGATACCACCAAGCCATACGAAGCCACTGAGCGTATTGAACAAGCTAAACCATACGCTGGAGAGTTCTTGAAAATGAACATCGACCAGAGCAAGCCATACGCCATCGATAACCTCAACCGTATGGACCAAACTAAGCCATACGATACATACCGCTTTGTGTCTCTAAATGAGATGCGTGAACAGTTGGAACGCATCGATCAAGCCAAGCCCTACGACCAGAGCAAGCCTTACGACCAGAGCAAGCCTTATGACCAGAGCAAGCCTTATGACCAGAGCAAGCCTTATGACCAGAGCAAGCCTTATGACCAGAGCAAGCCTTATGACCAGAGCAAGCCTTATGACCAGAGTAAGCCTTATGACCAGAGCAAGCCTTATGACCAGAGCAAGCCCTATGATCAGAGCAAGCCCTACGATCAGAGCAAGCCCTACGATCAGAGCAAGCCTTACGACCAGAGCAAGCCCTACGATCAGAGCAAGCCTTATGACCAGAGCAAGCCCTACGATCAGAGCAAGCCCTACGATCAGAGCAAGCCCTACGATCAGAGCAAGCCTTATGATCAGAGTAAGCCCTACGACCAGAGCAAACCTTATGACCAGAGCAAGCCCTACGATCAGAGCAAGCCCTACGACCAGAGCAAACCTTATGACCAGAGCAAGCCCTACGATCAGAGCAAGCCTTACAACCAGAGCAAGCCCTACGATCAGAGCAAGCCCTACGATCAGAGCAAACCCTACGACCAGAGCAAGCCTTATGACCAGAGCAAGCCTTACGACCAGAGCAAGCCCTACGATCAGAGCAAGCCTTATGACCAGAGCAAGCCCTATGACATGAGTAAACCATACGATATGAGCAAGCCCTACGACATGAGCAAGCCCTACGACATGAGCAAGCCCTACGACATGAGCAAGCCTTACGATATGAGCAAGCCATACGACATGTCCAAGCCCTATGACATGAGCAAACCCTACGACATGAGCAAGCCCTACGACATGAGCAAGCCCTACGATATGAGCAAGCCCTACGACATGAGCAAGCCCTATGACATGAGCAAGCCCTACGACATGAGCAAGCCCTACGACATGAGCAAACCGTACGACATGTCCAAACCCTACGATATGAGCAAGCCATACGACATGAGCAAGCCCTACGACATGAGCAAGCCCTACGACATGTCCAAGCCCTACGACATGAGCAAGCCCTACGACATGAGCAAGCCCTACGACATGAGCAAGCCCTACGATCAGAGCAAACCCTACGATCAGAGCAAACCCTACGACCAGAGCAAGCCTTATGACCAGAGCAAGCCTTACGACCAGAGCAAGCCCTACGATCAGAGCAAGCCTTATGACCAGAGCAAGCCCTATGACATTAGCAAACCATACGATATGAGCAAGCCCTACGACATGAGCAAGCCCTACGACATGAGCAAGCCATACGACATGTCCAAGCCCTACGATATGAGCAAGCCCTACGACATGAGCAAGCCCTATGACATGAGCAAGCCCTACGACATGTCCAAGCCCTACGACATGAGCAAGCCCTACGACATGAGCAAGCCCTACGACATGTCCAAACCCTATGACATGAGCAAGCCCTACGACATGAGCAAGCCCTACGACATGTCCAAGCCCTATGACATGAGCAAGCCCTACGACATGAGCAAGCCCTACGACATGAGCAAGCCTTACGACATGAGCAAGCCCTACGACATGAGCAAGCCCTATGACATGAGCAAGCCCTACGACATGAGCAAGCCCTACGACATGAGCAAGCCCTACGACATGAGCAAGCCCTACGACATGAGCAAGCCCTACGACATGAGCAAACCCTACGACATGTTCAAGCCTTACGACATGAGCAAGCCCTACGACATGAGCAAGCCCTATGACATGAGCAAGCCCTACGACATGAGCAAGCCCTACGACATGAGCAAGCCCTATGACATGAGCAAGCCCTACGACATGAGCAAGCCCTACGACATGAGCAAGCCATACGATATGTCCAAGCCCTACGACATGTCCAAGCCATACGACATGAGCAAGCCTTACGACATGAGCAAGCCATACGATCAGAGCAAACCCTACGATCAGAGCAAACCCTACGACCAGAGCAAGCCTTATGACCAGAGCAAGCCTTACGACCAGAGCAAGCCCTACGATCAGAGCAAGCCTTATGACCAGAGCAAGCCCTATGACATGAGCAAACCATACGATATGAGCAAGCCCTACGACATGAGCAAGCCATACGACATGTCCAAGCCCTACGATATGAGCAAGCCCTACGACATGAGCAAGCCCTACGATCAGAGCAAACCCTACGATCAGAGCAAACCCTACGACCAGAGCAAGCCTTATGACCAGAGCAAGCCTTACGACCAGAGCAAGCCCTACGATCAGAGCAAGCCTTATGACCAGAGCAAGCCCTATGACATGAGCAAACCATACGATATGAGCAAGCCCTACGACATGAGCAAGCCATACGACATGAGCAAGCCATACGATATGTCCAAGCCCTACGATATGTCCAAGCCCTACGACATGTCCAAGCCCTACGACATGAGCAAGCCATACGATATGTCGAAGCCCTACGACATGAGCAAGCCATACGATATGTCCAAGCCCTACGACATGTCCAAGCCATACGACATGAGCAAGCCTTACGACATGAGCAAGCCATACGATATGTCCAAGCCCTATGATATGTCCAAGCCCTACGATTTGTCTAAGCCCTACGATATGTCCAAGCCCTACGACATGTCCAAGCCCTACGATATGTCCAAGCCATACGATATGTCCAAGCCCTATGATATGTCCAAGCCCTACGATTTGTCTAAGCCCTACGATATGTCCAAGCCCTACGACATGTCCAAGCCCTACGATATGTCCAAGCCCTACGATATGTCCAAGCCCTACGATTTGTCTAAGCCCTACGATATGACCAAGCCCTACGACATGTCCAAGCCATACGATATGTCCAAGCCCTACGATATGTCCAAGCCCTACGATATGTCCAAGCCCTACGATATGTCCAAGCCCTACGATATGTCCAAGCCGTACGACATGTCCAAGCCCTACGACATGTCCAAGCCATACGATATGTCCAAGCCCTACGACATGTCCAAGCCCTACGATATGTCCAAGCCCTACGATATGTCCAAGCCGTACGACATGTCCAAGCCCTACGACATGTCCAAGCCATACGATATGTCCAAGCCCTACGACATGTCCAAGCCCTACGATATGTCCAAGCCCTACGATATGTCCAAGCCCTACGATATGTCCAAGCCCTACGACATGTCCAAGCCCTACGATATGTCCAAGCCCTACGATATGTCCAAGCCCTACGACATGTCCAAGCCCTACGATATGTCCAAGCCCTACGACATGTCCAAGCCCTACGATATGTCCAAGCCCTACGATATGTCCAAGCCCTATGATATGTCCAAGCCTTATGACATGAGCAAGCCATACGATATGTCCAAGCCCTACGACATGAGCAAGCCATATGATATGTCCAAGCCATACGACATGACCAAGCCTTATGACCAGAGCAAGCCTTATGACTTTGGTTTCTTGAAGCGCTTCGACCAAAGCAAGCCATACAACTTCCTCAAGGTTAGTATATTATTTTTTTCTTTAATTATTATAATATATATATATATATATATATATATATATATATATATATATATATATATATATATATATATATATATATATATATTTGTTTTTACTAATACTCTTTTGTTATTATTCCATTATGAAGAAACTCTTTTAATTCGCGTAATTTGAGTCTATAATCTAAAACTTTTCGTTAATTAAACTCTTTCCCTCTTTTCTAGTATGAACGCTCGAGTAATATTAATGTGTTTTTACAGCTGACGTGTGGCCTTTCTGCGTACAAGATGACATCGTTTTCAACATCGTGAGTATATTCACATAAACTAAATATGTAATTTCATCATTTTGATTTAAATCGTTTTAACTCCATAATTATCAGACTTGTTCTACGTGTACAAAAATCCTACCCAAAAATATTTAATTACGCTTGTATATAATTAAAAACTCATTCTTCTATCTCTTGATACAACAGCAATGGCAAATCAAGTACCTTCTAATTAAATACATTGCACTGGTTGCATTAAACATTTATTTCGAAATCAATAAAATTCTTAGTTTTAACCACGCTATTGTTTAAAAACTCAACATGTTTCGTAAGCAAAGCTTACTTCATCAGAGTTTATTTAAGACTAATTACAACTTTTTAGATTTTCTATTGAGTTTCGCTAATATTGTCTTAATTATTAATCGAACAATTTGAGGTTAGATATTACAATTACACACTATTTACATATCATTTAGTACGCGTTTGACTTGAAAATGAAGATAATGTGGGTAGTTCTCAGCCGAAGTGTGATATTATTAAATATGACCGAATCGGATAGGGATAAATTAGTTCAGTTGGTAGAGCTCCTCCCCGGTAAGGCGTAGGTCCTGGATTAGTGACCTAGATGTGACCGCATATTTTTCTGTTTTAGATTTTCGATTGATTTTCTCAAATATTGTCTTTATTAATTAACATAAGAGTATTACAACAATAGACTTAGAAGATGTTAATGGATGGGCGGAAATGTGGTAGACAAATTTAACAACATTTTTTTGTTATTGATAATATTTAAACTCATCTTTATACTCAGATTGCAAGTTTTTTTAAATGAATACCATTAGCATTCATCATCATCACTCTTGGCTTTACAACCTCTGGTGGGTCTTGGCCTCCTCAAGAGTCTTCCTCCACTCATCACGGTTTTGTGCCAGCTCTCTCCAATTTACAATCTCCAGAGGACGTTGTCGCTCCATCTTAAACTTGGTCTTCCCAGATCTTCGCCCTGTCGGTCTTGAGTTCAACAGAGACTTTGGTGTTTGATGCTCGGTCATTCTCTCCACATGACCCAGCCACCGAAGTCTTCCCAGTTTCATAAATTGTGTGACGTTAAAATCCTTAAACAGAGTACCTATACAGCTTATTGTTAAAACGTCTGTGCCAAAATCCATTTTCTGAAACCGGTCCGAAGATACGCCTCAAAATTTTCCTTTCAAAAACATCCAGTGCTCGCTGATTCCTCTTAGTTAGTACCCAAGTACCCAAGTCTCAGCTGCGTATGTGAGTACTGGTCTGATTAGTGTTTTGTACACTAATATCTTGGTGTTTCTAGACAGCAGTCTGGATTTTATTTGGTTTACCATTAACATTACAGTGTAGCAACTCTTCCATTATTTTTTATCAAAATTATGATTCGTCTCTAATATTTTTTTTGTCTTTATTTATTACAGAGCATGCTGCTAAGAACATCGTCGTGGAATTAAGGAGTGTCTGATCATCACCAGACAAACAGGGAAGCAGCCTACATCTTCAGTAATGCAAATGAAATAGAAGTATGGTTGCCCCTATAGTACCAATTGTATTGAATGAATAATAACGAAATAAATTATTTTATTCTTTAACATATTTTTTTTTCTTACACTTTCCTGTTTCATTCCCACCAATAAACAAACACATAACTCATGAGTATGACTTTTATGGTTCCATGCCAACTCAGAATGAAACCAACTCAGAACCACCTCAGAAAGGTCATCAAAAGCTATGAAAAAATAATTTTAAAATAGCCGGTAAAAACCCAAACCTAACTTAACAATTTTTTTAAATATTTTTTTATCATCACTCTTACTGACCTTTCTGAGGTGGTTCTGAGTTGGTTTCATTCTGAGTTGACCGGTCACCGACTTTTATTACTCATCAGCTGAAGTCCCCGGCGATGCCCGGGCTTTACACAGAGTTTTCGAAATCAAATGTAGACAAACTTACATCAAACTCGGCATAAAACTGTAGATTTGCATACAAATCAAATTCACACCTCCCGCTTGTCAGCCCGCTGGTCCACCACATAGAGACATTCTCCTTTTTATATATTATATATTTCAACCAATTTATACAAAACCTTGACAAATTATATACCCAAACATTCATCATGAAACACTCTATCTATTGGTGAAAACCACATGAAAATCCGTTAAATAGTTATTGAGTATATCGCGAACAGACAGACAGACGCGGCGGGGGACTTTAATGTCATGGACAATTTGTAATAATAATCAATCGTCAATTTGGTTGGACAGGGTTCTAACTTCACTTTAAATGTTGGAGTGTCAAAGTTTGCAAAGACAATTCCTGATAATCTGTTCACCTATTTCCGATTTTGAGGTTGAATCCTGTGAAAAAATTTAAGTTAAACATATTTTAAAGGAAAATATTAAAATAGATCGTAAACTTACCATTTTAATATAAAACCATATGCAACCAGCTAGAGCAAGGGTGTCCAACCCGCGGCCCGCGGGATGTTTACTTGTGGCCCGCCGAGCATATGAACACATTTTTTCTTTCAGTGTACATAAAACCACCAAAAGAACATTCCAACTTGCGTAGTTCGTTTCACATCTCATATATGGAAGTATCCTCAGTGCATTGATCCAACTATCGTGACAATTTCTTCTATGGTAAATTCTTGTTAACAAACAATCACAACGCTGATTTTAAAAAGCGCGCACGCCGATCTTGCGTGGATAGCCGTGAGCGTGAATGCGGGGAATGCAGGACGAGATAAGTCGTGCTCCAGCCTTCAGATTTGGAGACAAGGAGTGGGTTAGCGATTTTGCATTTCTGGTCGATATAGTTAGCCACCTAAACGTTGTTAATACTCGTCTCCAAGGGAAAGATCAAGCAATTAATAACATGTATTATCTTATTTCCGCATTCCAAATGAAACTTTGGCTTTGAAAACAACAGTTACGGACAAAAATCTTCACTCACTTTCCTACATTGTTATTGCAGCCAGACGTCACACAAATGGCTGCGGATAAATAATGCGCTTCGTTGATATCCGACTTGAACCTGGAATTTGAAAACCGATATCAAGATTTTAAAAAGCATCGTGTGCTTTTTGCTGCGTTTGCAACGTCATTCTCCGTAGACGTGAATTTATTGCCAGGAATTATACAAATGGAACATTGTGAAATGTGTTGTGATGCACAGTTAAAGGAGAAATTCAACCAGGTCAGTTTGGAAGAGTTTTACAAAACATATTTGGACAAGGAGAAATATCCCGCATTTTACAAACATGATCTATCGATGATTTCGCTATTTAGAAACACTACACGTGTGAACAGCTTTTTAGTCGAATGAAGCATATTAAATCTCAAATGGGAACACGAATCACTGATGAACATTTGGAAAACTGTGTGCGTGTAGCTACAACATCAATCGTTATCAACATTGATGCACTTATTTATTATATTTATTATATATTCTCAAAATTTATTATATTTTGTTATATTTTTTATTATTTTTTTTTTGTATTTCCTAACTCTAATCTAATAAATATGTTTATTTCTCATGTTTGTTATATCTTAAAAAATATATATATATATATTTCTTGTTTGCTTTGAATAATAACACAAATTTTGTTGTGCTGCCCGGTAGGAAATCTCATTCCTAAAATTTGGCCCGGCTGCTAAAAAGGTTGGCCACCCATGAGCTAGAGCGTAATAATTCATTGCACAAGGTTCTAACTACATTTTCCGAATGTCATTCCAAGAAAGGGTCACATTTTAATTAAGTATTTTCCTTTAAAATACGTTAAAGTAATATACACGAAAATCAGAAATGGTTAAAAAGATTATAAAAATTTTCCTTTACAAACATTGATATCTCATAAGGCAAAGTTAGGACCTATCTGACTAAAGTGATGAACTACATATGCGCCACGTATAAACGATCAACTGTCAGATACTCGTACTAAAAAATAAAACGAGTGTGCTTTAGACCACACGACTGAAGTAAAACTTCACTCACTTATATCTCCCTTTCTACTTCCGTTCGCCTCGCCCGATCACACTTTTTATAATGCTCTCGTCACGCATTCACCAGCTAACTCCCCAATTCAAGCGTGCGCAAAGAAGTTTTACTTCAAAAAATAGGAATTGCAAAAGCTTCAAAGTGGAGTTATTATCTTAAAATAAGTGGAGGCATTAAAAACTTGATATTACAACTTCGTCACACAAGTATTTACGGAAATACAACACAGACGGTTCGGAAAATTGGTTGGTTATAGAAATGAGCAAAAGAAAACGGTTTTGCTTTCAAGGGCCATTTTTGACAGAAATGTCAGTTAGAAACTTGTACAATTGAGGTGAGCAATATATATTTATTAAATTCGGAACCTTTATTCATGATGGAAATCCATTTCACAGCACGTACCCGAAGGGTTTTCACCAGCGATTCCTCAGCATAGTCGAAGACAAATAATGTAAGTGTCATTTTGCTGCCCGATGATATTTTTTTTCAATTGAAAACAAAAATGTTTTTTAGTAGAGCAGTGTGATCAGTGGCTACCATTGATGGAATTTTTCATTGTTTTTAATTGAAAAAATAATCGCTGGTTAAAATCCTTCGGGTACGTGCTGTCACACCCTGTATATGACATTTTAATGGATTGAAACTTCTTTATAATTTTTTTTCCATTTTTTTATTAATGACGGGACCGGTTTCACCTAATGACAAGCATCTTCAGACTACCAGTCCACCCTGTTTAATGATGACCATTATAATGTGAAACCGGTTATTCTTTACTAAAGAATCGTAAATCCATTAAATAATTAAACCACAAAAACATTCTTTTTACTAGCATAGATATATTTTCAATTTTCGACCTAGTTGCGTTACCTCTTGGGCCGGTTTGTAGCCAATTTGAAAGGAAAAATGTTTTTTTTATTTGTCTGAGGATTGGCTCCGCAGGGACTGGCTCTTAACTGCTGTGAACTTTTAAAATGTGCTTTAAATTAGATTTTTTTAAAGTTTTCTGTGCATTGAACCTTCCTCTCCAGAGACTAACTAAAATGGGTGAAGACCGCTAACACCTAAGCCACATCCTAATTGGACGGTATCGACATTTAATTCGTACATTAACTGCTGTAATTTTTAAAAACGTATTGTCGTACAATTTCAGAAAAATGCGTGTGTGTGCGCGTATGTGTACGTGACAAAAATATTGCATTGTCATCGACAACGTGTCTATCTATATTTCCACTTTCAAGATTTCAAAACCAAATCAAAAAGACTTTTTAAAAAGTCACCGATTCTGATGTGTTAAAATTTTTAGAAGCCTCCATAAAGAATCGTTTAGTAGATTGATCAAAACTCGGAATCAAAATGTTTTGTATTTTACCTTCATTATCTATTCAAAACGTGCATGACATTTGTATTTGACCACTGATTTATTTATAAAACAGGCAACGGTATCATCTTAGTCAGTCTTATTTTTTCGTTAACCAAAAGCTTTCACAGGAAATATAGAATAAATAAACAACCTGCCTAAACTTCCAAAAAAAAACGCCACAAATAGGAAAAGCATTTTAATATCTTGATCCCCATTTCAAAGAGTAAAAAACTGAAAACCTTGAGAATATAAAAAGGAAAGCGGAAGAAGTAGAAGAAGAATAAAGCAGTTTTTCCAATTCTCTATACAATGTAAACTAACCTCCATGGGATGCTACTAAGATTTCATTAATGGTACCAGCGCGCTCCTCACGCTCTTCTGTCCTGTTTTTAAAGTGGATCAATGCAAAACAAACTTAAAGAAAATTATTGCCTGAATAGACTATGCGTGTATTAATTACAACAACATAATACCAAAAGAGGTCATTTCCAATTGCGAGCTGAATAAGTAAATCATAAAAGAGTATTTTTCGGATACGTCCTGACTGGTGACCCGACAATTCGTCCTGCGACAATTCATCCGGCGACAGTTCATCCTGCGACAGTTCATCCGGCCGACAGTTCATTCTGCCGACAGTTCATCCTGCCGACAGTTCATCCCGCCGACAATTCATCCGGCGACAATTCATCCTGCCCGATAATTTAGAAGATTTTTATTAAGTATGCAAAGAGGATATACGGCCGTACAACCAAAATCGATATACTTATATCTGAAGGCATCTTGAGTGGAAATCCGCTGTAAAAATATTTTTACTAAATAGGTTAGGTAAGGTTAGGTTATGTTAGGTTAGGTTAGGTTAGGTTAGGTTAGGTTAGGTTAGGTTAGGTTAGGTTAGGTTAGGTTAGGTTAGGTTAGGTTAGGTTAGGTTAGGTTGTACGGCCGTATATCCTCTTTGCATACTTACTTGAAGAAAAAAATTTCTAAATGATCAGGCAGGATAGTGGCACGTAGTCCAGTGGCTAAGACTCTTGACTCACATTCCGGAGGTCGCGGGTTCGAACCCGGCATGCGCAAATAAATTTTATTTGATTAATTTGTGTTATTTCACAATTAATTCATTTAAAATAATATATAGTATATTTGCGGCATGTTCCAGAGTGGAAGATACTATTCAATTTCAATTTCAGTGCCGGCAACCCGGGCGTTTATTTATTATTAGTTATGTACAACATGATTTTTTTTCCTTACCCTCCTCACTAGACAAAGAGTCTGTTCTGAGGCTGGTAACTAACAATTTCTAATTACATAAAAACAAATAAGTGGTAAAAACATAAAAAAAAAAGAAAAATATATATTATAGTAAAAATAATAATAATAAAATACGAGGAAAATCAGAATTTAAAAACAGAGTAGAAAATAGAAAATATATAATATTAGATATTAAGAATATTACTTATCTCTCTTCTTTCTTTGACATTCAACCAGTTCAAAAATCTTTTGAAAACCCAATTCAAATTATTAGATGCGACGTAGGTCTTTGTTTGGGCTACAAACTTATTGAATATATATGGTGCCAAGTAAGATTCATGTTTTTTTGCAAAATTTGATTTGATATATGGTACTTGTAATTGATTGTGTGTGTTTGCTCTTGTGTATTGCGAGTGAGTTATGAAGTGTGGTGATATTTTTATGCAGTTTTTGTGGATGATCTTCTTTATGTATAGTTTATTTATGTCTAATAGGTTATTGTTGATCATTATCTGTTCTGTCGGATGTTGATAAGGCTTTCTAAACATAATTCTGATTATTGTTTTATGATTAATTTTAAGTGATTTGAGGTGAGTCTCTGCTGCTGCTCCCCATACTGAAATACCATACATTAGAATACTTTGACAGAGTGCATAATATATATTTTTTAGCTGAGGTAGTGACATAATGTTTCGAATTGTTTTGAAGATGTAAGAGAGTTTCCGTATTTTTTTTGTAATTAGGTTAATTTGGAGATCCCATTTTAAGTTATTGTCAACACGGTAACAACAATTAGTATCGCCCTGGTGTAAGACCACCATTCAGAATTGAAACGTTGCTTGAAAATGGCTTTAGCCGTGTTTAGTGACCAGATCTGAATAGCCAGGTACTTCCCAACCTTCCTCTTCCCCACCTCCTTCCCCTCCCCACTACCTTCAACCTCACAACATACCCCAATTGGGGATGCCATAGTCTCACTGGCTCCAGACGGGAGCAGTTGAGATTCTTGTGCGGTATTCACTGTAAAAAAAAAAAAAAAAGGATGAATTGTCGCCGGATGAATTGTCGGCGGGATGAACTGTCGGCAGGATGAACTGTCGGCAGGATGAACTGTCGGCCGGATGAACTGTCGCAGGATGAACTGTCGCCGGATGAATTGTCGCAGGATGAACTGTCATGGAACCGTCCTGACTAATTAGGTGACTTAAGACATTCGAGATATGGATTTACAGAAGAATACTGGAAGAAGGAGAACCTCATAGCTGAAAAACCGTGGTTTGGCCAGTCTACTGTAGAGCTGTTCCGGGCCGCAGTAAACAAAGTCCGCATAGCCAACATGATAGCCAACGTCCGTTGAACGGATAGGGCACAAGAAGAAGCAGAAGTTCTGAGTAACTTTACAATGAATGGATTCGAGAAATATTCATTACGATTCGATTCCGTAGTGATATACTTTGGTGGCTGCACTCCAAATTTACTGGACTATCATATGGATAAGAGAAATGTTCATTACGGTTTGATTTGCATTCTAAATTGAGTGGACCTGATCATATTGAATAAATGGATCCAAAAAACGTTCATTACGATATCATTTGGTAATGATATACTTTAGTGATTGCACTCTAAATTGAGTGGACTTGATCATATTGAATTTATGGATCTGAGAAGTATTCATTACGATTTAATTCCGTAATTTGGTGATTGCACTCCCAATATAGTGAACCTGATCATTCTGAATAAATGGATCCAAGAAACGTTCATTACTATATGATTCCGTATTGATATACTTTGGTGATTGCACTCCAAATTGAGTGGACCTGATCATATTGAATATGTGTATGCGAGAAGTATTCATAGCGATTTGATTCCGTAATTGTATACTTTTGTGGTTTGTTAATTAATTACCTTAATTATTACCAAATTGAGTGGACCTGATCATATTGGGTCAATGGAATCGAGAATCGTTAACTACGACATGATTCGGTAATGATATAGTTTAATGGCTGCACTCCAAATTCAGTGGACCTAATCGTATGGAATAAATGGATTCTGGAAATATTCGTTACGATATGAATGATGTACTTTGGTGATCATACTCCAAATTGAGTGGACCTAATGATATTGAATAAATGGATCCGAAAAAATATTATTACGACATGATTCCGTAATGATATACTTTGGTGATTGCACTCCAAATTGAGTGGACCTGATCGCATTGAGTGGACCTGATCGAATAAATTGATCCGAGAAACGTTCATTACGACATGATTCCGTAGTGATATACTTTGGTGATTGCACTCAAAATGGCTAAAAACACTCCAAAATTGAGTGAACCTGATCACATCGAATAAATTGATCCGAGAAACGTTCATCACCATGTGATTCCGTAATGATATACTTTGGTGATTGCACTCCAAATCGAATTTTGAATAAATAGATTCTAGAAATATTCATTACTGTAATGTATTGAAAGAGCTTCTATCAGATGCCAGCAGGGAAAGTGCTTTTATCGATTGCCGACAAGGGTGCCCGGGTAGGGGGTGGTCATCGAGAGTGGTTCTCGCCAACCTACCGCTCAGATTCAGTTAGCCGCTGGTATAGACAGGTCGTGTGACTTGTATAATTATTGTAAATACGTTAACTCGTAATAAACCAGTTTGAACCAAGGACCTATTGTTACTGAGAAGTACCCCCACAGAACAAACATTTCAATTACGTTATTTGTTTTTGGGGTGTTATGCCGTGTTGCGCTACCTCCTTCTTTAGCCAACGTTTCGGACATCGTTGCATCGTTGATGCCCGACACGGTATAACACCCCAAAAACAAATAACGAAAATACTTTTGGCCGTGAAAATCTTAAAACGTATCATTCCAATTACGATTTGATTCCGTTATGATATACTTTGGCGATTGCAATCCAACCTGATTTTATTGAATAAATGGATCCGAGAAACGTTCATTACGATGTGATTCCGTAATGATATAATTTGGTGGTTGCACTCCAAAGTGGAGAAGTACTGTTGGCTCTAAGCCAGTGGAGATCAATGGCGGACCCTGATGTGGTCCAGCAATAGAGATTGAGTGGAGATGTTTAATTGGCTCCCGCACTGGCACTGGACACGATTCGCTACATCACCTCTCTAAGCTATTATAGAATAACTCAGCAAGATATTTGATTGAGTGGTCTGCTGTCGAACGAACTGTGAACGACAGTCTTATAGATTTTGAAAATTATTTGGTTAACTTCATTTTTAATATCTTTAATTCTATGCTCGTTCACAAAGTTTACAGGTGAATAGATGATATGTGTAATTAACCCGTCTGCTTGGTTCAATATATTCGCACCTCACAATCCGGAAGCCCCAGTTTTGCGCAAAAAATCAGAAATCGTCACTTTAAATCGAGATTGTTAAATATCCATGCAAGATAGCTTTCATAATTCAAAGACAATAAGAAGCATTATTTCGTTCTCTTTCTGGTTAAAAGAAAAATACATATGTTTGCATTAGAGGAAGAGAGATATATAGCTTTTAAAATGTAAGGTCGCTCGGGACGTTTTTGGTCTTATGAAAGTATAACGCGATAACGTGTTTTGGGATGTATTTACTCCTAAACAAGCAGACGGGTTTATAAAACGTTTCTATTATACAGGGTGTCCGGGGGTAAAGTGCATTAACTTCGGGAGGTGATTCTACGTGATAGTACAAGTAAAAAAGATAAATAACTTTTTTCGAAATTCCAACTTTTAGGGGTATATAGTTTTGAGGTAAAAACATAAAATTAGTCCGGCGTGTGCGGCCAGATTTATTATTTTCCGCTGTTATGATACGGGCCAATCACAATGGAGTCGGACGCCCGGCAGGCTCTCAGCAAGTAAGATCGTACCTCACACTAAGGATTTTTAGTAGGTACGTCTATTTGTATGGGAAAAAAATGTTGGAATTTCGGAAAAAGTCGTTAATCTTTTTTACTCCTACCATCATGTAGAATCACCCCCCGAAGTTAATGCACTTTACCCCCGGATACCCTGTATAAAAAAATAGTAGAAGAGTGCAAAACAATCGGTAACTGTTTGTAAGGGATTAAGAAATGATGTTTTGTGAACACCTTACCAGGATAACCTTTGCTGAGGTGTTCGCATGATTTAGAGAAAGTGTTATTATGTTATTGGGTTAGTAGCAGTTGAAGTGTATCATAATATTACATACATATAATAAGTAGTAACTGTAATGAACTTTAATCCCAGAGATTAAGATTTCTTTAAGTGTCCGGGAAAACTCAAAAATAAGACCGAGGTTCGTTAAGATTACAAGTTGCTTTATATACGTTTCGTAAAGTTTACAATGAATATTTAACTGGACCAAAGGTCCATTCTTTAGGAGACTTGAGTTAGAATTTGAAATTAAAACACTTTTGTACTTTCTTCCACTAATTTTTATTTCACCAGATAGAGATGTCAAAATCCTTCATGTTTGCAACAAAGGACAAAAATTAGACAGGTTAGAATCACTAGAAATTAATCGCCTAACGAAGAAAATAGATCGAAAATACATCATGAATAAACAGTTGGAACATAATGCTCAATCACCATTAATATACGCATTATAATTCACTTAGAATAATTTTACTTCGGAGAGCAGTGGGGTAATTTAAGTTTGTAATTTAAAAATGTAATAACCCAAATACACGGAGAACCCTAATAATAATAAATACCATAGTGCATCAATATTTGTCAATTAAGCCCTAAGCAACAAGGAGGGAATAACCCAACATTACCAAAATAAAATATCAGTAAGTAATCACAAACCTTTTAAATTATATAAATTCATGTATGTATATTCATTTGAAGTAAAAATATCTATTTAATATGTAACATCATTCATAATTTTAATAATAAACTTTATAATTACCTGTATGTACCTAAAATTAACAAAATAACTTATAATACCTTAAAATTAACAAAATAGAAATATTCATTACATAGAGACAATGTTGTGTACCCCTGCCTAAGAGTGTATAAATATCGTAGCATAAGAATATCAACTACCAGTCTGAAAATGTCCGTAATAGGATGAAACGGGTCCTGGTGAAATATAAATTAGTGGAAGAAAGTACAAAAGTGTTTTAAATTCAAATTCTAATACAATGGAATTCCACCACGAATTATCAGTGCAAAAACTAGAGACTTAAGTTATTCTGCGGCTGGGCGCTCAACAATGTCGGAGCCCAGCCGTATATCTTATGCTTTCGGAAATTTCCGTAACCGTTCGTGTATTAGACACGAACGACGATAGATGATACTCTTCTAAGTTACTATTAACTAAAAACTGAAAAATAAAACCTTTTTTTAGCATTAATTCCACACAGGAGGCACAGGGAAGAGGAGGAAAATAATTTCTCTCAGGCTCCATGTAAACTTTGGATTTGCTGTGTGAAGGGTCATTTTGAGGAGAGGAAAGAGTGAACATGGGTCTTTAAGAGACCCATGTTAGGAGGAAGAAATACACAGGTCGGCAAATCATTCCACAACTGAGTTGTTGAATATAAGAACGAGTCGTAGCAGCGACCCGTTCTCATGTGACAAATGTCAACCGTGTACATATGTTGTACAGCACCGGTGCCGAAGGGATCATGGACGCTAGTTCCTCGAAGCATCTCCCATTGTAATACCGGTAGAACAATGACCGCTGTAATGTCCGTCTGAGCCAGTTGTGGCAGAGCTAATCCAGATGCGGACTTACAGATGTGGAAGACGAAGGATATTAGTGGGTAGTACACTAAATGAAGAGTGTAACAGTATTCTGTACTATGTATTTATTAGGGAGCTGCCTTAAGCCAAAAGAGGACGAATCTCGCATGCATCGCCTTATATAGATTCACGCAAGCATGCTATCTCGCTTACACTTATACAAATTCACACAGACATTACAACCGCATACCTACCTAAAGTATGTGCTCTAAAGATTGCAATTCGCTTGTTAAAATAGAGGAATTTATCAAACTGACCGCTCGTTTCTGCACAAAGTTATTTTTTCTCTGATAATTCAGGGCTCCAGACCAGAGGTGGCTGCCAAATTCAACAGTGGGGCGAACATGTAAATTGTCAGCAGTTGTGTCCCATTAAAGTATCTGCGGTCCCTGCTTGTGAGAGGCTAACTTGACTGGCTTCGATTGACTTGATGGATGGCCTAAGAATAATTGAAAGGTCTTTATGTATTGTGGCGTCAATCGTTTTGCTCCAAATCGGTATAGATCGCATTCTACCTATTTTAAGTTCGGTGATTCAGAAAATAACAAATTTCTCAGAAGAAGAGGGGATCTTCGATGAACTGTCAAGGAGTGTGCGCCAGGAAAAAAAGGTAATGCGTGATTTCATCCCGCGTCAAAATATCCTCGAAAAAATATCCCCGACAAAATATTCCCGACAAAATATCCTTGACAAAATATCCTCGACCAAATGTCCCCGACAAAATATCCGTGACAAAATATCCTCGACCAAATATCCCCGACAAAATATTCTCGACAAAATATCCACGACAAAATATCCCCGACAAAATATCCTCTACAAAATATCCACGCCAAAATATCCTCGACAAAATGTCACCGAGCAAATATGCCCGACAAAATATCCTCGACTAAATATCCACGACAAAATATCCCCGACAAAATATCCTCGACAAAAAATCCACGACAAAATATCCCCGACCAAATATCCCCGACAAAATATCCTCGACAAAATATCCACGACAAAATATCCTCGACAAAATATCCCCGACCAAATATCCCGACAAAATATCCCCGACCAAATATCCCCGACAAAATATCCTCGACAAAATATCCACGACAAAATATCCTCGACAAAATATCCCCGACCGTAAAATATCAAAAATAAATATATAAAATATCTAAAATAACAAAATATCCCCGACCAAATATCCCCGACAAAATATCCTCGACAAAATATCCCCGACCAAATATCCCGACAAAATATCCCCGACCAAATATCCCCGACAAAATATCCTCGACAAAATATCCACGACAAAATATCCTCGACAAAATATCCCCGACCGTAAAATATCAAAAATAAATATATAAAATATCTAAAATAACAAAATATCCCCGACCAAATATCCCCGACAAAATATCCTCGACAAAATATCCCCGACCAAATATCCCCGACAAAATATCCTCGACAAAATATCCTCGACAAAATATCCCCGACAAAATATCCCCGACAAAATATCCTCGACAAAATATCCCCGACCAAATATCCCGACAAAATATCCCCGACCAAATATCCCCGACAAAATATCCTCGACAAAATATCCCCGACCAAATATCCCCGACAAAATATCCTCGACAAAATATCCTCGACAAAATATCCCCGACAAAATATCCCCGACAAAATATCCTCGACAAAATATCCCCGACAAAATATCCCCGACAAAATATCCTCGACAAAATATCCCCGACAAAATATCCCCGACAAAATATCCTCGACAAAATATCCCCGACAAAATATCCCCGACAAAATATTCCCGACAAAATATCCTTGACAAAATATCCTCGACCAAATGTCCCCGACAAAATATCCTCGACAAAATATCCCCGACCAAATATCCCCGACAAAATATCCTCGACAAAATATCCCCGACCAAATATCCCCGACAAAATATCCTCGACAAAATATCCTCGACAAAATATCCCCGACAAAATATCCCCGACAAAATATCCTCGACAAAATATCCCCGACAAAATATCCCCGACAAAATATCCTCGACAAAATATCCCCGACAAAATATCCCCGACAAAATATCCTCGACAAAATATCCCCGACAAAATATCCCCGACAAAATATCCTCGACAAAATATCCCCGACAAAATATCCCCGACAAAATATCCTCGACAAAATATCCTCGACAAAATATCCACGACAAAATATCCTCGACAAAATATCCCCGACCGTAAAATATCAAAAATAAATATATAAAATATCTAAAATAACAAAATATCCCCGACCAAATATCCCCGACAAAATATCCTCGACAAAATATCCCCGACCAAATATCCCCGACAAAATATCCTCGACAAAATATCCACGCCAAAATATCCTCGACAAAATATCCCCGACCAAATATCCCCGACAAAATATCCTCGACAAAATATCCCCGACCAAATATCCCCGACAAAATATCCTCGACAAAATATCCCCGACCAAATATCCCCGACAAAATATCCTCGACAAAATATCCACGCCAAAATATCCTCGACAAAATATCCCCGACAAAATATCCCCGACAAAATATCCCTGACAAAATATCCTACGGACAAAACATCCCCCGACAAAATATCTACTAAAACCTAACCTAACCTAACAAAAAACAGGACAAAATAATACAGACATCCTATAAAGAAAATAATTTATTGTTCAAAACTAGTAAAATGGGACAAAAACAATACAGACATCCTGTAAAGATAGGTTAGTTAAGGTTTTAGTAGATATTCTGTTCGATTCTGTTGTCTAGGATATTGGTTGAAAAGTCGCGGAACCGGAAAAAATACGTGTCAGTCAATGCTCTGCAAAGAAATGGCGTGATGGTTCAATGGCACCAATTTGAATTTATTTTTACATCCGGGATGGATAGATGATTAATAAATTGCCGTTATTTAAAAACATTGTTTATAAATTTGTAAGAAATAAGTCAACCGAATAATTAATTCGCTTCTTGAAAGATAACCTTTTGACACGACTATAAAAACAAGTTCTAAGCAAATCATAACAAATGATTATAGTTTACAGACTTAATAACAGTCACAACAAGATACACGACGCGGTCTAGGGGTAAAGCTCTTAAAGCAATCCGTAGGTAAAGCAATCCGAAGGTTTCGGGATCGAATCCCGGCGTGGCAAATAAATTTTATTTGTTTAATTTGTGTTATTTCACAATTAATTAATTAAAAATAATATATAGTATATTTGCGGCACGTTCCAGAGTTAAAGATGATCTCAATATCGCCCTGTTGTAAGACCACCATACAGAATTGAAACGTTGCTTGAAATGGCTTTAGCCGTGTTTGGTGACCAGATCTGAATAGCCAGGTACTTCCAGTCTACCTTTTCCCCATTTCCTTCCCCTTCCCACTATCTTCAGCCTCACAACATACCCCAATTAAGGGATGCCATAGTCTCACTGGCTTCAGACGGGAGCAGCTGAAACTCTTGTGAGGTATTTACATAAAAACAAAAAAGCATACATCCATACTAATATTATAATACGTACTAATGTTACGTGTATTTGTTTGTAACGCTTTCACGCCTAAACCACTAAACCAATTTTAAAAATTCTGTCACCAATAGAAAGCTACATTATTAGCGAGTAACATAGGCTGTATATAATGGTAAGCTCTGGCGTATTGAAATTTGTATAATTGAAAATGTGTGTATTTAATATATTTAAGCGGCAGAGAGGAAAGGCAGGGGGAAGGTGGGATTCGTGGAGAGGGAAGAGATGAGGGAGGGGGAATGATGGAAGGGAACGGGGACGCACGGGAAAGGACATGCAGGGAGAATCAATTTATTTCTTTGAATGGCATTGCAACGCATGCCGGGTACCAGCTAGTAGGTTATAAAAGTATATGAATTTTTTAAATTTTTATTTCATAAATTTTTTATTAGTTATAGATATTTGTTTTTTTGGCTACCACACTGGGCTCATGCCCGTGTTATGGTAGTCGTATATTTAATATTTATTTAAATTAATACAAATACTATTTTATTAAAACAGATGATAAAATATACTAAATAAAAATTATGAAATATTTTAAAGTAAGTGAAAAATAAAGAGAAAAAAAGATCATATTTAAAAGAAAAGTAGAAATAAAAATGAAAATTCAAATTTTGAAATACAAAAATTAATAATAAAGATTAAATGTTAAGAACTCAAGTGTTCTATACAAATATATAAATTAAAACATATGAGTAAATAAATTAAAATTAAAAATATATAAAATTTTGTGAAAAAATTAAGAGAAAAAAAAAATAACAGCATTTTAAAGAAAAATAGAAATAAAAATGGAAATGGAAATTAATATTTTGAAATGCAAAAATTAATAATTAAAATGTAGTGTTAAGAACTCAGGAATTCATTAAAGTACGCTCGTCCACTTTCGAAAATCCAATGTTGTACACGTGTTATAAAGAGAATAAGAATTACGTGACTTTTTTTAAATTATTATCAGATTATTTATTTTATCTCAATTTTGGAGGTGAGTATGGGTACAGCCGCCCCGGGAACCATTTATTGGATAACCAACCTCAACCCAGGAAGCCTCAAGTCTCGGCACTTTTCGTAGGATATGTGCATTTTATGTAAAAAATCTGTTTTGATTACTTACCAATGTTATTCTCATGTCTTATTCTTTTATAATGTATTTTTGTATAGTTATCTTTTTTATTTAGTACTCTTTTTTAAAATGTATTTGTAAATGTTACTGTACTTACTTCGTAAATTGTATTTTTTTATATTTTCGTACTAGATGTATGAAAATATTTACATACATCTATATAAAAATTTCAAAAAAAAAAAAACAAAAACTCCCCTCCCATAGGTCACCCTAAATGGTTCGCTACGTTGTAACCTAATAGGGGTGCCCGGGTTCATGGGGTGACGTTGGTCTAAGTCTTGGCGGCGAATGCATTGGCCCAATTATTGCGTAGCGGGTCGGATCGGGAGAGATCATCGAGTGACCCATCGCCTTGCAACCTTGCACCGCAGTGGAAAGGATGGAGTCATACGTCCGTCACTCCTGGACACATTGACCCCAGATTCCTACCAACCCCTTATACCCTTTTCCTTCTGAGAACTTCCTCGCCGTCCTTTCCCTAAAACCCTCCACACAGCATCCCCAAAGATGACATAGGCACTGAAAAAATCTGTTTCCGCAGGGCCTCTTCACGGAGCTCAAAAAAAACTTTTTAATATTAACTAAAAAATTTAAACATTTTTCCATTAATTTATTTCTGACCATCTTCGGACTTACAAATATTTCTTTAAATATGGTTTATTTACATAAAAATTAGGGAGTGGATTTATTATATAAAAAAAAATATTTGATTCTATTAAGATTTAATTTAATTTATATTACACAAAAGTTTCACACTGTTTTGATATATTATTATAGTGGAATTTCACCAAGAATTGTCAGTATAAAAAATAGAAATACTAATAACTCTCTTCTTTAATAATATACACATCTGAGATGCTGTGTGGAGGGTCTTTTGGAGGAGAGGAAGGAATGAACATTGGTCTCGAAGTTACCCATGTTGTAGGAAGGAGGAAACATAAAGGCCGGAAAATCGTTCCACAGCCGAGCTGTTGAACACAAGAACGAGTCGAAAAAGCGACCCGTTCTCATGTGACCAATGTCAACTGTGTAAATATGTTGGGCACGCGTTTGGCGTGTTTCCCGACTATGTACCGGTGCCGAAGGGATCAATGACGCTAGTTCCTCGGAGCATCTTCCATTGAAATACTGGTAGAACAAGGATAGCATTCCCACCCGACGACGCCTGTGCTCTAAAGATTGCAATCCGTCTGTTAAATTAGGAGAATCTATCAGACGGACCGCCCGTTTCTGCACAGAGTGGAGGTTTTTTTTCAGGTATTTTGGGGCTCCAGGCCAGAGGTGGATGCCAAATATGTATCCTCTATTGAGTTTAAGAGGATATTTCACCACCTCTGTTTGTCACAAGTGTTTAGTAACTACTAGTCAAATAACTTTAAACATACCACTAATTAGTAAAATTTTGAATCGAGGACTGGGTAGTTTAAATAGACATTTACTTGGCGTTCAGTAATTTCGTGGTGGTTAAACGGTTAAAACATTATAATATCTACGCTCATAATGTAGCAAAAACGTGCATGGAGTAGAAAAATATAAATCAATCGCATTCCGTGCACATAACAGCAGTAATTGAAAGTAAATTTCGTTGGCGAGGTGCCAACCTGACTGGTTCATTTCCCGAATAAATTTCAGGACGGGAAGTTATTTCTGTATTGTGAAAATGAATCAGCGAGCTTTGCGATGCTAACTGAATATTTCTAAAAGCGTTTTACATCGGATTTACGTACAAGCTTTCTCGAAAGAATCCGCAGCATAAATTTGTTTAATTTCGTTTAAAATCATTACAAGGAATATGATAAATGACGTGGAAAATGCGTCTAACGTTTGCAATCCATCGCGGAGATTTGTAAATATTTAATATTCGCCTAGGTGCTAAATATAATAAACGATACGGATACATTTAATCGAACAAGATTTTCCTGTCTTTGAGTGGTGATAGTAAAACTGTGCGCGTATGTTTTTTTTACCAAACAATGGGGTTATTTCATCAACTATAAAAACCATTAAAAATGTGGGAGAGATTTAAAGTTTATTTTTCTGATCCTGATCATTGTACTAAAAATTTATAATTTTAATATTTTCAGTTATAATTATTGAAAACCGCAACGGTTGCAACTGGCTACAGTGTCATTATGACATAGTAACCGCCACTGGCTCGTAAGACGGCTGTCAGCAGCGTGGCCCGGTCTGGGATTCACGAATAATTTTATTTTTATTTTGGCAGCAAATTTAAAATGACACATTTTAGATTATTATAGTACATTATTATAGTATTATTCGTCAGCGTAAATAATAAATAAAAATATTTATTAATTTTTGGAGATCGCTGGCAACGGTTAAAATGCACTTTAAAAAAAAAACCTTTTGATTCACCTTAATTACATTAAAAGGCAACTATTTGCATTGGGGGAAGCGGAAAATATTTCATTTTAAATTTCGATTACGTAAAACTAAAATTAGCTTTCGTCTTGTGAGATTGTACGCCATTAGCTATTAGCTCATTCGCTGTCACTTTGGTACGTTGGTATTCCTGATACACTTGAATGTATAACGAACGGCTCGAAGATTTTGAAGGTACGGGGCACTTTCTTTTGAATCACAAACCATGTTACACAAACCTAGCGTAGCCGCTAAACTACTTGAAAACTGGGATGTTTTTCTTGCCTTGACGCGAGTAGGCGTTATAAAGGGGCACTTTCTTTTGTATCACAAACCATGTTACACAAACCTAGAATTCCCATGAAGTCTACTACGCTTTGCTCTAGCATCTTTTCGTACAGTAACAAGAATACCAATAACGAAATACATTTGAAAATAATGTTTGAAAATGGACGGTCTCGTTTCACAGAATGAAAGCTAATTTTAATTTTACGTAATCGAAATTTAGAATGAAACATTTTCCACTTCCCCCAATGCAAATAGTTGTCTTTTAATGTAATCAGAAAATCGCCAATATGCACTTTTAATGCCTTTAACGAAATGACATTTTACGAAAACTTTGTATTATTACCGCTTCACAATTAAAGCTCTATAAATGAAACATTTCTAAACGTAGCCGAATAGTAAAAACTGTTTTAGACAGGTTACAAAATAGGCTTTCGAATTATTATATTACAAATAAATGATAATTTTTGTAAATATTAAAATTTAGAATGCAAACATTAAAAAAATGTGAAAATGACTCACGTGATGTTTTTATGTGAAAACGGTACTAAAATCACAGATTATGTAAACAACAATACTTATTCTATTGTATAAATGTGTAATAAACACTTTTGTCCTCACTTTTTTATCATTTCATTTAAAAATATTTAATAAAAATTAACAATGTCGGGCGCCCGTAGGAAATTTGGCGGGATAAATTATGTGTCAGACTGCGCATCTAACAGAATGTTCTTTTTATGTATTTCTATGGACAACTTGAATAGAGATGTGCAGCATGATTCACTATCGACCTTTCACTTTTTATTTTACGGATGTAACTAAAACAATAACGGAGTTATAACGGTTTCTATGGAGACACACGCGCTGACGTGTAAACACGCTTATTGTACTTGACTGCTCTCGTATTTTTAACGCATATATCGGCTTATGTTGCGGAGGGGTTGGTGAATCAAAAGATTTTTTCAAAAAAAGTGCGTATTAACCATTGCCAGCGATCTCAAAAATTTATCAAATATTGTTACCATTGCAATTTTTTCTGAGAATAAAAAAAAGAGAAAATACACTACTGGGCACTGAGCATTTCAGTTCGAATTTAATAGGTTAAACTATATTATCAACATATATATTTTAAGTCGAGGTAGCTGGGCTACTTTTGCTGCGTCAATGTAAGTGACCAAGATTTCAGATATTTGGAGAACCAAGCAGGGTGAGGCCTTTTTGTGATTCTTCTGGTAGAAGAATCTTCACATTTCACGGCTCCTTGGGAGCAATTCAATTTGAGGATTACCGAGGAGCTGCTGAAGATTTGAATGAAATGATGAAATTAATCTTCTCCTCTATTCTTTCACATTTCGTAATAATTGTAAGTTTGATATTGAAATAAGGAACTCCAGTAAAAAATATTATGACTTTAAAAAATATGTTCATTCAGACCAATAAACGCTGATTCTGAATATATAAGTTTTTTTTTATAATATTAAACGTAGTGTTCGTAAAAAAATATTAAAAAGTGCATTTTTTAACATCTCGTTAAAATACACTGTAAAGTTGGTACGATTGAATGGTTAGTGCTGACGTCACGCGTCACCAGTCATTGTATCACATTGTGTTGAAATCAATTGACATGTAGGTATGGCACAAGCCATCAGTATTAACAACATTTCATGTTATTCTTTATTTCGTACTGTTTATAGAGATTTAGTTGTAGTGTTTATTGAAACAATATTTAAGCCTAAATAATTCAGTATCAAAAATAGAGGTATCTATCTCTATTATTTAAAATATTGAAAAACTACTGCACAAAAAAAATAATGAATGAAAAAAGTAATGCTTCTTCTAGGGAGAATACTTCGAACAACGGAACAACGGATTTCAAAATGGCGGCAGTAGATCAGCTGATTGCCCAATCCCGTACTAATTTTTCGGGAGTGATGACGTCACACGATTTACCATTTTTCCGGGGGGTCTTGAAAAATTAAAACTTTGACAATTATTTTAACTTTTAAAACTAACTCTAAAAATAAAAACAAAAACGCAGTTATTTAAGTTAGAAGGTCATTATTCATAAAAAAAATAAAAAAAATTGGACTGGAGTTCTCTATTATAAAAGGGACATTTACGGGAGATGGAAATGATGAGATATTGAAAGAAGGGTAAATGATGGTAAATCCATTAATGGAGGACTGAACGCCGTTGGCGCCAACAAAAAACTGTCTAAAGAAGCGAAACTAGCCGTCCACAATTGAGTGCTGGTACCTATCCTGATGTATGGCAGTGAGGCGCGGAACTGGCAGAGGAAGAATGAAAGTAGACTGAATGCTGTAGAAATAAGATCCCTAAGGCGTATGCGTGGTAAAACCATGAACGATCGTATGACGAGAAACGTGGGGATCCGCAAAGAATGCAAGACTGATGTAAGCGTAATAAGTAAGATTAAGAAAGGGACGCTCGGATGGTTTCGGCATGTAGAGCAAATGAACTAGGAAATGAGTGTAAGGAGAATATATGACACAAATGTGAATGGTAGAAGAAGTCGGGGATGACATGTTAAACCAAGTAACTCAGATACTTGAGTCGGGTCATGTCAAGAGTCATGAAGAGAAGAAGATGTATAAGACCATGTATGAATGTGAATGAGGCAAGGAGTGTACGCCAAGACCGAGTTGTTTGGTGGGTACATTCTCTCTGCATACTGCTGCGGAGAAACGGTTTTTTAGTTGGTATTTATCGTACGAAAGGCTCAATATCATTTCGCATTACATTCACCACACTCGCCACCACAGTGGCCTGAGAAGGGAGTCAAGCCTCGATGACATTGAGCGAGTTTACAAGCTACTATCTGGGAAATTCACTATCTGTTAGTAAACTCGCTCAGTGTAATCGTATTACTTGCTAACTAGCAGATTGTTGACTATCGTCAACTTGAAAGGTCGTCAACTTTAGCTACTTGCTCGTGATTGGTTTATTTATGTTTTCAATATGGCGGCCAATAAACAACTGATTTCGACTGTCAAACATCTGACAGAATTAGTTCACATAGGCGTCGTTAGGTAGTTCGCTACTGAGCGAGTGGACAGTTTTGTGTGTCATCATGACAATCTCACTCGCCGATTCAGCCGCTTTTAAAATTAGTTGATAGTAGCTTGTAAATTCGCTCAATGTATCAATTCAAGGCTTTAGTGATTTTTGCTTTCTGAGCTTAAGAGAAAGGTAGGTGTTATAACCTCTTTTATTACCTTACAAAAGAACCTTGCATTATTGACCAATAATGTAACAAAATTAATCGATCTGCGAGTGTTTTAGGAAAGGCCCTATACTTCAGTATTGGTCCCGTAATACAAACACGTGTCATCAAAACGTTTGGGAATATTTTCCACATCTCCTTGGTGATTTGCCAAATCTTGACGCTGAAACCCAATAAATTCCCGCGGCTTCCAGTTGGTTTGAGGTCATTTTGGAATTTGAAAAGGAAAATATGTGACTCAATGTGTTACATGAGTCATGATATTAGAAGCCAATTTGAATCAAGAAGGAATTTTTATGTCTCTGTTCTAGATTTTCTGTGGTATTTAAAAAAAAAATGGCTTACCACCACTTACCCGCCCTAGTTTAGGTGACAGATGGTTACTCCTTCAAAGTTCTCGCAAGAACTCTTTTTGAATGAACGAAACTACATTTAATTTTGAATTCATCTAGACCTCCAGTGTCCCTGCATACGTTGTTAGTAAGCAGTATGCAAGTGCTTTGCGGGAAATCAAGATACAATTAGTGTTAGTATGACTATAGACAAGATGAAAGGTTGGCGATAGTCCACGAGGAGACAAGCGCGGTGATTGTATCCAGCGTATCCTGCAAGCAACTGTAGGGAGGAAGACACAATACATAAATAATATAGGTATAGCGTTGGAAAACGGGTGGGATTCCTCTCTAATCGATTGGTAGTCCAAGCAAAAATGTGCACGACGTTCGATGGAGCCGTAAACCACACTCCACTTCCACCCCCTTAGTCGGTTCCTCGGTGGTGCCTTAAAGAAAAGTGGTGCAAAAGAGGCACAAAAATAGGTGAAGACGTTGATAACGCAGGTTTAAAGACAGTTTTGTTCGTCTTTTAAGGTTCGTCTAACTTAAATTCAAACATCTCATAACAATTTGGCAGCTACCCCTGGTCTGGAGCCCCAAAATATCTGAAAAACCCTTCGACTGTGTAGAAACGGGCGGATTACAATCTTTAGAGTACAGGCGTCTGGCGATAGTGATGTCCTTGGAATATGCTCCGAGGAACTAGCGTCATCGGTTCCTTCGACACCGGTGCACAGTAGGAAAATACGCGACCAACATTTATACACAGTTGACATTTGTCACATGAGAACGGGCCGTTTCTACGACTCGTTCTTGAGTTGAACAGCTTGGCTGTAGAACGATTTGCTGGCTTTTTTTCCTCCCTCCTACAACATGTATCTGCTATGGCGCTTAACGAGTAACTCTTCATACCGCTCAACCAAAATATATGTTTTTATCGTTTAAATATAATATGTTTTAAATAAATGTAATATCATAAAGTGCGCGATCGCAAACTATAAATAACACATTAATAATAAATAAATACATATTCATTAATCGTATTATCCAGTGATATTTAAATTCCAGATAGTGACAGTTACTAAAAAATTCAAACATACCCACAATAATAAATCAACATGTCGCTCGAAAAACTTAACCAAAAATTCGTAGAAACGATGAATGAATTTGAAAAGCGGCTCGACAAAGTCAGCAAAAAACCCGGCAACTCGAATTCTGACCTCACAAGTCTCCGTGGAGACTTCAATGTATTTAAGTTGAAGATTACATCGGAGATGACGGCTCTTCAAGAGAATATTGCTCAACTTGAGCTTCGTGTGGATGCCATCGACGCAGCTTCCAGAAAAAATCTGTTGCTTCTACATGGCGTGAAAGAAGATGAACCAGAAGATACGCGATCCCTTGTGACCGCGGCGCTGACCGGCCTAGGGTGCCACGAAGACACCATCAGGGGTATCGTCTCCACCAGGAGACTTGGTCGCATGAAACCAAAAAAGAATCGACCCATTCTTATTGAATTCCAGCACCAACTCGACCGACGATCTGTATGGGAGAGGAAAAAAGGGCTGAAAAACTCCTCTCGTCTACTAACTGAATCCCTAACAAAGACGCGACAAAAACTCTTTTCCTCTGCACGTTCAATATTTTCAAACAACAAGTGCTGGACCAGTGACGGCACAATTGTGGTTCTGCTCCCGGATGGCAGCAAGCGCGCCATCAGTACCCAGAGGCAGCTGGATGTCGCTGCCGCCCTTGTGACCAAACCGTCAGCCAGCACCAGCACCAGCACCAGCACCAGCACCAGCACCAACACCTGCTCCAGTGCCAGCACCAACACCAGCACCAGCACCAGCACCAGCTCCAGCTCACCCTGTCTCAACATTCAAAACGATGGCTTCAGATCGATCGGTCTGCGATCCAAAACAAGCACGAAAAAATAATTGTTATTTGACAAATGAATAGTTTTTCACATTTCGAAACGCATTATAATAAAATGCTCATGTAGGCATGTATTGCATTGTAAGTTTTACATATTTTTACTCTATTTCAACCCAAGTCCATAGTTATTATCTTGACAGATTTTTATCACGTCAATCTTATTGTATTTTCTAATGTCACCAATCTTCAATATGCACCTTGCTATGTATTTATATATTGAATTGAGCATTATATTATATATATATCTTGCAAAATAACCTATTTTAACCTATGGTAAAATTACCATTTGACAAAATCACAACAAATCATTGAGGTATTAATGTTATTATATTATTATTAATTACCAGTGCAATGAATAACTACTCATTTGTGTAGTATTTATGTGGGTATTTTAAGAATTGGGCCTACCTATTTTAATAAAATTAACCTAAACTCGTGCTATTATTCTGTTGTAGTCCATCTGCTTATTTTTTTTCTTTCTCTTTTTCATAAAACGGGTACCTCCCTCTTATATCTCCCTTCTATTCAAACTTATAGTATCCTTTATGTATTATTACCCGCATATAGACATATTTTGTTTACTTACCTGTGTATTATTTACTTTGCATAATAGAAACACATAACCTGTAATAATTTTAATTTATGTGGCGTCTAGGTACCGTCATTTCAATTATAATACGTGCGTGGTTGTACGTATATTTGTATGTTTATGTGTATATATATTTTAAACACGATTACACCTTTGTTTTTAATCTATAATTGCTTTGAACATTTTCTGTAGGTATAACGTATTGAACATTGCACATAATCAAAAAAAATTATTACTATACTTCCTTCATTATGTCATTATACCAACATTGTCACTTAAATATGTACTTAAATACTTAATTATATACCTCATAAATAATGTGCTGATTCTAACTAATCGCTTTTTAATTTGAAACTATAGTCGATCATCGCGCACTGATTGCATTTCTTTATTTTTCTTTCGTTTTTTTTATTATAATTTTTTTACTTTTATTGCTTTTATTTAACCTTCAGTTGAATTTTGTTATTTCTTCCATTTCCCTCGCAACCTATGTTATTGTTTATAATTGTCGAATTTTATCTCGAAATGGATTGTATAATTCGTCGAATAATCAATGTATTAATTATCCGCAACATTCCACCCTTCCTTCCCTACACTCTCCTTACACCCCTTTATCCCAGTATGCTGCTCGTACTCGCTGCTCATTTTTTTACTAAAGTAACTTATGTATATAATTTCGTACATGTCATTCATAAAACTCTACATCTTTTTACCTTATATATCTACCAAAATTTTAATATACCCATATAAAAACTTATATAATTCACAATGATAACTATTTTGTATCAGAACTGTAGAGGACTACGCACTAAAACAGAAATATTTCACAATAATATTTTATTGAATGACGATTGTTACATATTCGGTATTTCTGAAACATGGCTTATTAATTCTATTTTTGATTCGGAATTAGCACCAACAGAATTTTACAGCATTTTCAGACGGGATAGATCAAATAACATTTCAACAAATAGCCTTAATAACCAAGAAGATTCTCGTCGAGGCGGTGGAGTTATGATCATTACACATACCAATCTTAACGCATACCCTCGCGAAGACTTGGTGTGCAATGCCGAATGCATTTGGGTCACTATTCCTCCCTCTAACTATACCTCTAAACGTACTATCCATGTAGCTTGTGTATATCTCCCACAAGGTCATGGATATGAAACTGCTCTCAGTTCATTCCTTGGCTTACTTGCTAATGTAAAAGATCAATATCCCGATGATATTTTACTTGTAATGGGAGACTTTAATATGCCCACCATAATATGGGAAGTACATGACTCACACTTATCACCTGGAAACTTAAATACAATTAGTTCCTCACTCACTGACACAATTTATTACTCTGAATTAAAACAATATAATCACATAAAAAATTCTAATAACCGAATCCTAGATTTAATCATCTGTAGTGAGGAATGCCATGTATCTCGTGCATGCAATCCTCTTGTCAGTGAAGACTCACACCACCCATCGCTTCAAATTATATTACAAACCGATACACTCCCAATTATCAACGCTCCTCCTAAAGTACTATGCCTGTTTGAAAAAGCCGACTATGAATTAATTAACCGACATCTGTCAACGATAGACTGGTCATTTACTCAGGAAAATGCGAACATTGACGAAGTAGTTGATTCGTTTTATAATATCTTAAATAATACCATCAACCAATTTGTCCCCAAACGCCACGTCAAAAAGAAAAAATTTCCAAACTGGTATTCAGCTCCTCTAATCAAAATCATTAAAGAAAAACAAAAAATTCATAAAAAATGGAAATCCTATAATAATCCAATAGATTACATAGAGTTCACTATCAAACGTACACAACAAAAACACCTACAGAAGCATTGCTATAATCAATATATAAGTTCGGTTGAATCTAATATTCAGAATAATAATAAACAACTCTGGAATTACGCTAAAAACAAAAGTAAAACAACTGGCATCCCACAAATCATGCACCTTAAAGAGGAGTCAGGTACCGGTGCTCATCAAGTATGTGAATTATTCTCTAAACACTTTCAGTCCACCTACGTAAGCGATATGGAGATGAACAATACCAGCACATTCGATAGTTCTACTTATGTAAATAATCATTCCTCGATTGGTAACGTAAATATTGACAATCTAATGATCAATAAATACCTGAATAATTTAGATGTTAGTAAGGGTGCTGGTAGTGACGGTATCTCGCCGTATTTCATCAAAAAATGTGCCAAAAATCTTTCTTACCCTTTAACTAACATATTTATAATGTCGCTAAAAGAAGGTAAATTTCCCACAAAGTTTAAAGAAGCAATTATAATCCCTATTCATAAAAAAGGCTCAAAAATGAACATTGAAAATTACCGCCCAATCTCAATACTCACGGTATTTAGTAAACTTTTTGAACGTATCGTCTATGATCAAATCTACACAACAATTGCTCGCAATATACAAAACCAACAACACGGATTTCTTCAAAAAAGATCAGTACTAACAAACTTGGTAAATTTTACGGAATATTTAACGAGCAATATGGACAATAGAAACCAAGTAGATGTTATCTACACTGATTACTCCAAGGCCTTCGATAAGGTTAATCATTTCATCCTAATTCAAAAATTAAAACAATTAGGCATCCATGGTAACTTACTCCGGTGGCTCACTTCATACCTTTTGAGTAGACTTCAAAGTGTCTCAATTGAGGGAACAAAGTCCAACTTCTTTTATGTGCCCTCCGGTGTACCCCAAGGTTCTCATTTAGGCCCATTATTATTTAATGTATATATATATGATATTGACAAATGTTTTTTACATGCTAATTACCTAGCATATGCAGATGATAAAAAAATATACCTTGTTATTAAATCAATCAATGACTGCATTAAACTCCAAGAAGACCTCAATCGTCTTTTTGTCTATTGCGAATTAAACAAACTTATTATTAACATCTCAAAATGCAATAAATTAACATTTACACGTAATAAAAATAAAATTTCCTTTGTATACACATTGAACGGCATACATATCAATGAAGTAGAATATATCAGGGACCTTGGGGTTACACTTGATGTTAAATTAAACTTTATAAAACACACTGATGAAGTCATTAACAAAGCCAATAAAATGCTAGGATTTATAATTCGTATAGCAAAACCCTTCCACAACATTAACACTCTATATTCCCTTTACACCTCATATATTCGCCCGCACTTGGAACACTGTACACCGATCTGGACTCCTTTATACCAAGCCCACATTGAAAGAATAGAAAGGATTCAAAAAAAATTTTTTAAACACCTAAATTATAAACTAAACTTACGCTTCTCAAATTATACGGAATCCATTAAATTTCACAATTTCAAATCCCTCCAAACACGACGTCTAATTTTTGATCAAATCCTATTGTTTAAAATTCTAAATAATGGCCTGGACTCACCAGAACTTACCAATTTAATAAATTTTCATATTCCGTCAAGATCCACCCGACAATCCGACTTATTTTATTTACCGTCATGTAGAACAAATATTAGAAAAAACTCCCCAATTCCTCGCGTATGTGCACAATATAACACAAAATTTCAAAGTATTGACATTTTTAGTAATAACCTAAAGAAATATCGATATGAAGTTACACGTACGACCGATTATTAATATACAATGTATACAATGTATCGGGAGCATCTCCTAGCCTTTTCCTATATTCCCCTTCCTCTCCCCTTCCAATAACCCAAAATTAATTTTAAAATATTAAAACTTCATTTCCCATGTACTCTAGCATAAGAAACTTCTGTGGCTTGACTTCAGTTCATTTGTATATTTATCACTGTATATTATGTAAAAGCTGTTTGTTTCTTACAAATAAATAAATAAATAAATAAATAAACATGGTTCAAGCTGGAAATATACTAAGCCCACGCGACGCTACGCAACGTTCCTGTCCATGTTCACACTGGCCGACGTAGGTACGCGTCGCTGTGACCACGTGACAAGGGGGCTCTGGTTGTGCGCAGGCGCGTTTGATTCGACACATTTGACATTTATTTTTTAGGTTATGTTTATGTGATTCTCTTCTCAGCAGACGACAGCTTTGCCATGTCTTGAAAGCGAATTTGAAGGTGATTTGCTACGATTATTATTATTAAATCAATATTCTCGTGAAAAGAAAAAAGTGAGAAGTATTTGGGTCCACATTGACAAACAAAGACAAATGTTTGGAGAGTTCCATACTTTAGTAAAGGAACTAGAATCTGATGACTGATGACGGACGATTCTTGATGTACTTCCGTACATGAAGTACATAGTGAAGTGGTATTTGAAGAGCTTTGCAGCATAATTGAATATGACATAAAAAAGAAAACACACGTTTTCGAAAGTCAATTGGGAAGACTGGTCAGAGAAAGACTGGTAGTGTGTCTAAGGTTTGATTGTCATTCATTATAGGGGTATAATATTGAAAGTCATGCCATGAATGGCTGAAATTTCCTCCCAAGCTGCACTGCATATGCAGAATCTCTATAATCCTGTAATTTGATTTTATAAATAACTTCGTGCTGTCTAACAGTTTCAATGAACTGTTCGTCGTCCGTTTTTGAATAATATCTGTCAAAAGAACAACCACAGATATAGCGAAACATAACGTTAGATGCTTAGATAACACCACAAAGATATAAAATCATCTCGTAAAATCATCATAGGTGTGACCATACCTCCTCCACCTTCCACATGGCCCACGCCGATCTGGCTGCGGCAGATCCGCGTCGCGTAGGGGGCGTCGGTTTGCGTTGCGTGGGGCTAGTGTGATTCTAAAGCACCCGTTTCCATAGAAAATGTATGGATGGTAAGTAGTAGATATGGAAATGATGACGTCTACCTACGGCGCGTAGCGTCGCGTGGGCTGAGTGTGTTTCTCCCTTAACGCTTTCCTTTCCTCAAAAAGACCCTCCACGCAACATCCCCAAAGATAACAGGCCCTGAGGGAAATGAATGTGTAGTATCTCACTTCTGACAAAGTGTTGGTTATTTAGAGTGGATGACTTAATGGAAACACTATTTACTGATTTACAATAAAGGCTTTATTAATCACGACTTTGACGTATGACATATTTAAACAGAGACCATAGATAACAACAGTTGTCTAGTACTAGTGATGTGCAAGACATCATAATAGTAAAGTGACACTGGAGTTTTTTTTTTTTTTTTTTTTTTATATTTATTTATTTATTTATTCCATTTTTACAATTTTACAAAGTTAGGTATAAGTACAATTATTTTTTTAATTATGTACATGTAATGCAAATATTTTTTAATGGTGGTAATAATACCTCTCTAATTGAGAATATCTCGTGTTTAGGGAGGGAGTACTAACACAATTGATATTTTGATATATGTTTAATTGATGCTACCATGAGCGTATTTATGAAAAAATAAAATAAAAACAACATGTATGTAAAATTATATACCTGTGCACTGTTTTAGGAAGAAAGTTTTTTTTTAAAATTATAAAATATGAAACCTGTGTACACATTGAAAATATAAGTGGGCGTAATATAACACAAACATGAAATTACTTAGTGGTGGAAGAAGGAAGAAAGTTTTTTTTTTTTTTTTAAATTATAAAATTATTTTATTAGTTAAGAGCGTTTAACCAGCCAGCGGACGAAAATCCACATTTCGTCGAAAGTTGTTCTTACGATCGTGCAGGGCGGTTGCAATGAGAAAGATTAATTATTCTCCGTATTAGCTTTTTAAAATTATAACTCAATATCGAATTTATTTCAATCCAAATTAGCTTTAATTTATACCTTCATCCAAAAATGCTGAAAGGCGTGATGATAAAACTATTAAAATAATGTACTTTTTGTGATTATTTTTTGATTATAAGTATTTATCATTTTTCAATAATGTCTAAATTTAATAAGAATGTTAAAAAAATCTGAAATATATTATTTTTTATTTTTATTTTAACTTTATGAGTAAAACCTCAAATTGTAATATTTAATTAAATGAAGACAATATAAGCGAAACTCAATCGAAAATCTGAAAACAGAAAAATCAGAAAAAGATATTGACACATCTGGGACTCGAACCCAGGACCTCTCGCTTACCGGGCAATACCCAGATGTGTCAATATCTTTTTCTGATTTTTCTGTTTTCAGATTTTCGATTGAGTTTCGCTTATATTGTCTTCATTTAATGAAATATATTAGTTTGTAAGTGCGCAAATAAATACACAAATGGACCAATTTTCGTCAAGAAACACATGTACGTACATATTTTTTAATGATTTTATTGAAACTAAAATTAAAATTCTAAAACATGCGTTTGCTAGATAATGTATTGATTTATTTTACTGCATGATTATATTATTTGAAATGGGTGTGGTATAATACAAAATCTTTTTTGAAAATTTAATAAATCTCCCAACGACCTATGAAATTCGAAATCTATTTATAATTTTTTGTGGAAAAGAGTCAATATGTCTAAAATCTTTTTTGAAAATGACGTATTTCCGGTTTTCTCTGGTAAAAAACTGCTTGGAGTTCATAAATTTAACGTTTTGTTTTTAATTGTTTTGTCTTTCAAATTATGTCATTTCTTTTTATAAATTCATGACGTTTACCAACAATAGGTTTGCAGATGGTGATTTACTCTTATATTGAATTTGTTTCAAAAAGGTCCCGATTTTGACAAATTATTCTTAAACTACATTTTCTCCCGAGATTTAGATATTAGACAAATATTGAACAATCTGTGCAGCATCGTAAATTACGTCACAAACTGAAAGGGGGGGGAGGAGTAGAGAAGCGGGACAAGCAGTATGGGGGGGTCATCAACTCTGTATTTTTAGATGTAAATTTGCAAAGTATGTGACGTCACACTAGGGGGGGGGGGTCAGGGACGAGGGGGATGAGGGGGGGGGGGTAAAAAATCATGAAATTAAATTTTTGATTTCTACATGAAATGTAAGGTCTTTTTGATCATTTAGAAAACAAATAAATTTTCCATTGCAATTCTTAGAATTCTAAAAGGAGCATTAAACTTCTGAGAAATATAATGTAAACAAAATACACTTAACAAAAAATAATAACAATCACAATTAATTAATGGCAACCTTGCACTTGTTTCTTCATAACATTGAATAAACTTAACTTGATAAACAAAACTGTGTGCCAATAAATCAACTAAACTCATTAGCCAATAAATAATGCCAAACATGTAATATTTGGCATTTATACAGTTGATATTTTATGGACTGGACTAAATATACAATTGTTTTGGAAGATTCCCGGTGAAAATATTACTGGGAAATTTGATAGATTATGTTAAATAAATAATTATAATAAATTAATGATAAAAAAATGAAATAATTCAACTTTGTATAAACCACTTATGTGATGCGCAAATCCGACCGGTTTCGGAACAAACGTTCCTTCGTCAGGGAAAGCTTATACTAATTTGACAGTTTCGAACAATGTTTTATTATGGTAGGGGTGGAGCCGTTGCTAGTTAATTTTTTTTTTTTTTTTTTGCAGAAACAAACAGTACATTATTACATAATGGGAAATATTTACAAAGTTATAGAATTAATACAATAATTGGTACCAATGACATGTCGCTGTCATATACTTATATTTTTGTGTGATAAATAATACATTATACCTAAATTAAGTTAGTAACTTATTGAAGGAGAGGGGTGTGGGAGAGTGTTTGTATGTGTGTAAATGAGAGAGAGGGTGCGTGTGTATGTGTGGATGTGTGTGTTTGTGTGCGAATTCAGTGTGCTAAAAATGTTTTTCTTAAATAGAGGGAGGGAATCGAAAAATATATCGGTATTTGTGGTTTTTTGAATAGTTGAAACTTTTAAGGATGCGGGAAATGGGGGAGTTGGCTGCAGCGTTCGTATTATTACTGGTTGTGTAAAAAAGGTTGGTGTGGCGAGTTCTTTTAGATGGGATGTTAAAATTTATTTGGGATAGAAGTTCTGGGCAGTCTATTTCGTTATGTATAATTTTATGGAGAAATGTCATGTCAGCTACCGTTCGCCTGGATTTCAGGGATTGGAGAGTGCAGATGTAATTATTGTTGTATTTATAACCGAGATACTTAATACATTTATTTTGTATGCGCTCTATGTTATTGACGTATTGGGTGTATTTGGGATTCCAGACAGGCGATGCAAATTCCAGTGTACTTCTGACTAGTGAGGAGTAAAGCATTACTAGAGTATGTGGATTTCTAAATAATTTACTCAGACGTAGTATAAAACCCAACATTTTGTAAGATCTATCGGTGATTGAGTCCGTTTTAAATATAAGTTTACTATCTAAATAGACTCCAAGGTCCTTACATTCATTTTTTGAGATCACGGGTTCATTGCAGAGTGAATATGAAAAGTTAATTAGATGCTTGTTTCTAGTAAAGGACATAGTGTGGCATTTAGAACCATTGAGGTCTAAATAATTAGCTGTGCAATAGTTGCAGAGCCTATCTAAGTCACTTTGTAGCTCTTTACAGTCCGACAGAGAGCGAACCGTTTTGTAAATTTTCATATCATCTGCAAACAATAAAAATTTTGAGTATTGGAAACATGAGCCTATGTCGTTTAAGTATATATTAAAGAAGAGCGGACCAAGGTGGGAACAATAATAATAATGTAGATTGGGTGGGTAGGTATTAGTGTAGAGTGGGTGGGTAGGGGAACAAATCCGTGATTGGGCTATATGACAATATTTTTTGTTTGTTGATAATAGATTCATTATTTTTAAGGGATTTTTTAATTTCCAAGGCTTCTAAGTTATCTTAACGTTTTCCTTTATGATTAATATGAAGCTTCATATTAATCATAAACTATCAAATTAGTATAAGCTTTCCCTGACGAAGGAACGTTTGTTCCGAAACCGGTCGGATTTGCGCATCATATAAGTGGTTTATACAAAGTTGAATTATTTAATTTTTCTATAATGGATAACCACAAAATAATAGCTACATTCATAAATAATTAATGATAAATTTGACGACCGGCGTGGTTCAGGGGTAATAAAGGCTCTTAACTCGCAATCCGAAGGTCGCGGGATAGAATCCCGGGGTGGGCAAATAAATTGTGTTATTTCACAATTAATGCATTTAAAATAATATATAAGTAGTAGATATATTTGCAGCACGTTCCAGAGTGGAAGATGCTCTCGGTATCGCCCTGGTGTAAGTTCAGAATTGAAGCATTGCTTGAAATGGCTTTAGCTGTGTTTGGTGACCAGATCTGAATAGCCAGGTACTTCCACACCTTCCTCTTCCCCATCTCCTTTCCCTTCCCACTACCTTCAGCCTCGCAACATACCTAATTGGGGATGCCGTAGTCTCACTGGCTCCAGACAGGAGCAGTTGAAAATCTTGTGAGGTATTCACATAAAAAAAGATGAAGTATGTATTTCTAATTACCACAGCTCATGATAGAAATAAGATTGCTAGCTGGAAATGATGGCATTGATCTAAAAATCACAGACTGGAAAAGTTGGAATTTTTCGTGACGCTAGAAAACAGCGCCCTTGAGGTGATTTTTCACAAAAACACGTCGCTATATAAATTAGCCATTTATTATTTATTATTATTACTATTCGAGAATCAATTCTCAGTATGCCGCTTCAAGACAAAACTCACAGACAAACACTTAAAAAGATAACGGTTGCAATTGGGACACGAACCCAGAACCTCTCTTGTCACCGGGACTTGCCTCTAATACCAATACGGCTAACAACTTATTATTTCAATGCCATTTTTGTCAATCTCATATTTCAAAATGAATAATAATTAAGACTTCAATCAATAGATGTTCCATAAATAAAATCGGATATATTTATCCGAGACAATATTTAAGATACGAACCAGAACATCGAACATTTGTTTCCGATGATAAAAGGAGCTGCCAATAATATTGAAAAAAAAAATAATCGAATCTACTATTGTAAAATCTGAAATTTTAAATATTAAATTGACAAAATTGATATTTAAATAAGAGGTCTCAGTAGCCGAATTTGAAGAGGCGTTTGTCCCGGTAAGATGAGATGTTCTGAGTTCGGGTCCCAGTTGACCCCTTTGTCATATTATTTTTCTTTGTCTTGTTCTTTTACATATTTGTGGACATAAAAGTGGTGGACCAGATAAAATACCTCCTGTATTTATGAATAATTGTGCTACCAATCTGGCGTTTCCTTTATATTTGTTGTTTAATCAGTCTTTACGAACAGGATGTTTTCCTACAAAGTGGAAATTCAGCTTCCTTACGCCTATTTTTTAAAAAAGTGATAAACACGAGGTGATTAACTACAGACCGGTGTGCCTTTTATCAACAATTCCTAAAGTTTTTGAAAAAATTCTTCTTAAAAAAATTATTTTCCAATTAAATCACGTTATTTCTCCTAAACAACACGGTTTCTCTGCAGGAAGATCTACCCTCACTAACTTGTTAACGTATCAAAACTATATATCTGATTCTATGTCTAGTAAATGTCAAGTTGACATTTCCGATTTAACCTGTTTGTATAAAATCATTAATTCAATGTTTGACACCCATGATTTATTATATGTAATCTCTTTTCACACTCCAGGCAGGTCAGTCACAAGACAGTACCTACCATATTATTGTAGCAATTCTAAGTCAACATGCCAATATTACACTCCTATGCGACGGATTCAACAGCTTGGAAACAAATACTCCGATGTTGTTGATATATTTAATACATCAATTGTAATATATAAGCATACCTTATTGAAGTTTTTTTCATCAAGTAAGGGAATGTGTTGATGAAACTGTTTGAAGTGACTAGCATATTGGTGGTGTTTTGTCGGCTGAAGGAGAGAAGCTATTTTTGTATTTTTGTATTTTTTATTTTTATATTTTGTGCCTGCATACTGTGTGGATCAAATTCAAGAGTATTTTTGGTTTATATTTGTTTTTGTGCAAGTGTTGTAAACAGTCATTTCCTGCACTATTTACTATTATAATTTCGTAAATATTGTTAAGTGTATATATGTATGTAAAAGCCTAAATGGGCGTAAATAAATAAATATTTTCATTTAGATTATTAGTGTTATCTTCTTCTTCAAGGATATTTTATATTGATTGGATTAACCTTCGTAAATTATAAAAATAGAATATGGAATTGGTAAACGCACGTCCCGGATAAACGAGAGGTTCTGGGTTCGAGTTCCAGTTGCGACCATTATCTTTTACTATTTTTCTGTGTCTTGTTCTTTTTCATTTTTCGTTTAGATTATTATTATTATCTTCTTCTTCAATGATATATTAAATTGATGGGAATAACCTTCAAAAGTTATAAAAACGCAGTTTTTCTTATAAAAAATGAATATTCATTTAGACTTTATGTTATAAAAAGTCAATAGTTCCATATAAATAAAATCGGATATATTTATCCGAGACGCTATCCAGCTTACAAACCAATTCTTAGAATGATTGTTTCCAATAAAAGGGGTAGTTGCCTATGATGTGGAAAATAAATTAGTTAAAGATAATATTGTTAATTCTAAAAATTTGAAATATGAGATTGACTATTTTAAGACGATTCGACAGTAGGGCGCAATGGCAGAATTGGTAAACGTACGTCACGGATAGACGAGAGGTTCTGGGTTCGAGTCCCAGTTGCGACCATTTTCGTTTTCTGTTTTTCTGTGTCTTGTTCTCTTTCATATTTTCGTTTAGATTATTATTATTATCTTCTTCTTTAATGATAAATTATATAAAAATTGAGTTTTTTTTTAAATTGAATATATTTTTTGTTTGTTGATTTTAATTTGTGGCATTTTGACGGTTGCATAATTTCTTCCTGTGTTTCTAGCAACATTTTGAGCAGGGACTTAATAAATGGCGTGATTTGCTTCGGTGAGATATATTTTGAAAAGGTGCCGACAGTGAAGCATTTAATAAATCACCTGGAGTCATAACTCAGCATTACATCTGTCGGAAAAATGAACGGAATGAGGAATAACATGATTTTTTTATAACTACATAAATCACTACAAATTACCCATTAAGTTTTTCTAACATATTACAGTTATTAAATTTGATAGACCTAAAGGGGAGTGTGTTCCCACTCTAATTTTTTGCTATTTTTCTGTTTTGATGGAATATTAAACAAATTTTATGATGCATAAGTCATATAAACAAAAAAAGTTAAATGCCTATAGAAGTTCGTGAAAGTCCTAATTTTAACATAATTAAAAATAATAATTTCGGTTGTGTGTCTCTCTGTAACTCCAGTTCCATGACCTCTGGAAATAGAAAAGGCTTGGATTTTAAAAATTGAAACTGATCACAATTAGTTCCCACAGGAACGGTTTAGACAAGCGATTAGGTACGTAATATTTTCGTATTAAATAATAATATACACAATTTTTATTTTACATTAGATCCTGGCCCCAAGGAAAATAATTCCACTCAGGGCCTATTTCATCTTTGGGGATGCTGAGTGGAGTGTATTTTTAGGGGAAGGAAGGATAGGAAATTCTGGGAAGGAAAAAGGTATGAGAGGTGGGGAGGAATCTGGGGGTCAGTGTGACCAGGAGGGATGGACGGATGCGATGCAAGGCAACGTTCTGAGAGAGTCCTGCTGGAGAGGTTAAAAGATCTCCCACAACCAGTCTCTTCCGATCCGGCCTGCCACGCTGTTGGTGGGCAGACATGTCTGCCGTCAAGATCTGGACAAATGATCTGGACCCCATGAACCGGCCCCCCCGGCTAAGTCACTAAACGTAACGAACTACTAGGGGTGACCTATGGCAAAGGTGTTGGTTATCCAATAAATGGTTCCGGATATACCCGCCCCCCAAATTGAAAAATACAAGAGTCTTAAATGTTTAATTTGGGAGCGATGGGTACCGCCCACCTGGAACTATTTATTGAATAACCGACACCTGCCTCTGCCGTAGGTCAAACAAGTGATTCGCTACTGTTGGAAGCTTCGCAGGGGTCCATGGGGGTGAAGTTTGTCCGGCTGACGGCGGTGGATGCGTCTGCCCATCAACTGCGTTGCAAACCGGATCGGAAGAGACTGCTTTAGTGTGACCTTTTGACCTCTCCAGTAGGTCTCTTCTCGGAATATTGTCTTCCACCGCAGTGGGAGGGATGGATTAATTAATTTGTCACACCTGGATTCACTGACCCTGATTCCTACCCAACCCTCATACCTTTTCCTTCCCTGAACTTCCTCTCGGTCCTTTTCTAAAAAGACGCCCCCAGACAGCATCCCCAAAGATGACATAGGCTCTGAGGGGTAATATTTTCCTCAGGGCCTTCTGTATGGAGCTTATATAAAAAAAGTAGGTACCAAAATTGTTTTAATAATTAATGATTCTATAGGTAGGGTTTGAAATGTGTATTATAATACAAATATGAATTTAATGAAGACTAAGCATTTCTATTAAAAAAAATTATAATAACTAGCACAGACCCGGGAAAAATTACAGGATATTTTTATTTTATGATTTGTGAAACTAAAAGTGTTCATAAAAAAATATTTGCATTGCTTTTGAAATATGATCAGATATTAACATTTCGAATGAACACATGTATTTTTATACAAAATATTGAATTATGTAGTTGATAGTCCAGAATTGCAAGCATTGATTAGCTTTCGGATTCCCACTACTACCTACTGGAAGTTGGGATTTTATGCAGTAGAAATTCTGGAACTAACTACCATATAAATTCCTCTTCGTCCAGAATACTAATGGAGGGAAATAATTATACCAATTCATTGGACATCTTCAATTTGTCAATAAACAAATAAAAAATGTTGCTACTGAAGCAGTTCAGTCACGTACAATAATTACTATCCATATAATTTTTACTATCATTATGTAAAAACTAGAGATGAAACGGATATCCGGTAACTATCCGGTATCCGGCCTATCCGGCCTAAATTTACTATCCGGCCGGACAATTTCCTATAATAAAATGCAATACATTAATCTTTGTGAGGTAAATATCAATAAAATGGCTTATAATTATGACGGCTTTTATTTAAAGTCGAAAAAGTTACAAAAAAGCCGTAAGCCCTTCCAAAAAACTAAAATTTTCTTCTGATATATACACTCTAATGATAAATACATAAATAGTATATATCTAAACAAAACACTTACAAAAACCTCGCAGAGTAGCGAAAACTAAATTAACATGATTAACTAATCACAATCACCATTATAGTAAACTAAAAATCGTAAAAAACACAGAAATTATTGAAATGATTAAATACTGACATTGAAGCACCATAATATTCCTCTTGTTCTTCTTCTTATCAAAGAGAATATTTTGAATTAATACTAAAAATTAAAGAATATCCGGCCACCGGATATCCGGCCATCCGGCCTCGCAGCTCGCCGGATATCCGGTATCCCGCCAAACAACTATCCGTTTCATCTCTAGTAAAAACCCCTAAAAATGGTGTTTTTTTTTAACATTAACTCCACACAGGAGGCCCTGAGGAAAATAATTTCCCTCGGGGCCTATGTCATCTGGGATGCTGTGTGGAGGGTCTTTTTGAGGAGAGGAAGGAATGAACATTGGTCCTGAAGAGACCCATGTTATAGGAAGGAGGAAACACAGAGGCCGGCAAATCATTCCACAGCCGAGCTGTTGAACACAAGAACGAGTCGAAGAAACGACCCGTTCTCATGTGACAAATGTCAATTTTGTACAAATGTTGGGCACGCGTTTGGCGTGTTTCCCTATTATGCACCGGTGCCGAAGGAATCGATGACGCTAGTTCCTCGGAGAATCTTCCAAGGACATCACTATCGCCTGACGCCTGTGCTCTAAAGCTTGCAATCCGTCTGTTAAGATGGGAGAATCTATCAAACGGACCGCCCGTTTCTGCACAGAGTCGAGGGCATTTTTCAGGTATTTTGGAGCTCCAGACCAGAGGTGGCTGCCAAATTCAACCGTGGGGCGCACTTGCGATTTGTACAGGGTTAGCAGTTGTGTACTATTAAAGTATCTGCGGGCCCTGTACAGTAAGCCCAGTTTTTGGGAGGCAACTTTACTCTGGCTTCGATGGAGCCCCCATACCTGAGCTGGTCACTTAGGGTTACACCAAGCATATCAATGGAGGGCCTGTTCGGAAGATTGCTTCCGTTGAAAGAGACTAGATTTTCATTGCGATCCCGCTCGTTTCTGCACGGAGTCGAGGGTATTTAATTGGCGTTGATAAATAAATAAAATATTTTATCATTGAAGAAGAAGATAACAATGGTCGCAACTGGGACTCGAACCTAGACCTGCGCGTAAACCAATTTCTCTATTGCCACCTTTTGTCAAACCGTCATATTTGTCAATCTCATATTTAAAAAAAAAAAAATAATAATTTAACTTTGTATAAACTACTTATTTGATGCGCAAATCCGACCGGTTTCGGAACAAACGTTCCTTCGTCAGGGAAAGCTTATACTAATTTGACAGTTTCGAACAATGTTTTATTATGGTAGGGGTGGAGCTGTTGCTAGATAATAATGTAGATTGGTTAGGTAGGTATTAGTGTAGAGTGGGTGAACAAATCCATGATTGGGCTATATGACAATATTTTTTGTTTGTTGATAATAGATTCATTATTTTTAAGGGATTTTTTAATTTCCAAGGCTTCTAAGTTATCTTAACGTTTTCCTTTATGATTAATATGAAGCTTCATATTAATCATAAACTATCAAATTAGTATAAGCTTTCCCTGATGAAGGAACGTTTGTTCCGAAACCGGTCGGATTTGCGCATCAAATAAGTGGTTTATACAAAGTTAAATTATTTCATTTTTCTATAATGGATAACCACAAAGTAATAGCTACATTCAAAAATATCATATTTTACATTTTAGAATTAACAATATTATCTTCAACCAGTTCATTTTCCATATACGGACAACAACCCTTTTTATTGGAAATAATCAATCTAAGAATTGGTTTGTAATTAATTAAATTAATTTAATTCTAAAATTTGAAATATGAGATTAACAAATATGACGGTTTGACAGAAGGTGGCAATAGCGAAATTGGTTAACGCGCACGTCCCGGTTAGATGAGAGGTCTGGGTTCAAGTCCCAGTTGCGACCATTGTCTTTTTCTGGTTTTCTGTGTCTTGTTCTCTTTCACATTTTCGTTGAGATTATTATTGCTGTCTTCTTCTTCAACGATATATTACATTGATTCTTCTTCTTCTTTCGTATGGTGGGGGGTCAGAGGGGGACATCTAATCTGCGAGCCAGTCTAGGGCCTCAGGCGTTGCCCTGTGGACCTCATCAATCCCGCCGGGGAATGAATGAAGCGGGCATTCGTTGACCACATGCTCGGTGGTCTGCACCGCACCGTATTCACACATCGCCGACTCTTTAAGGCCCCATCTGGGCATCATGTGAGCACAACGGCTATGGGAGCACCTTAACCTATTGATGTCTGTCCAGAGTTTGCGAGGCAGTGAGAACCCAGGCTGTCTCTCAGTGGGGTCTTGAATGAGGAATTAACTTTAAAAATTATAAAAAGAGAATTTTCCTTAAGTATAAAAAATTAAATAAATACAAATTTTAACTGAAGAAGAATGACTCAGACAAGCGGTAAAGCAGGTTCATACCTATAAAACAATATTTTAATAGGAAATTATTGTAATTGCCCATTTCAAATTTGGAATTAAAATATCCCGTGATTTTTCAAGGATCTGCGCTGGTTATAACTTTATAACTATAAATTGATTTCAAACATTTTCACATGACCATTTCACGTGTTTTGAAAATCACGCCTGTCGATGACTCAATAAACTGACTGCAACAACTTCAACAAATCTGGATTAAATATTCGTTACAATAACCCTTATTCCGCGGTGTTTTATGGGCTATAATTGCTTAAAAACTGAGTTTTCCGGGCGCACTAAAGGTGTTTGTATTCCCGCCTTCTATTTTAGTTATCGAGAAGTCGATCCGTAGGAAAACAGATAATTATTTTTGAATCAGATAAAATAAAGCGACTTGCCAAAAAGAGTTCGGTAAAATTTATCGATTTGATCTGAAAACCGATACAAATAGTTTGCACTGTTTTGCTAAGTGACAAAGTATTTTTAGAGAATTGAGAAATAGTTGGTATAATAATGGATACCATCTGTTGCTTTATTATGCAGCTCTCGTTTCACAATGATTATTATTTAACATTTGCGAAGGTTTTCAAATAGTCGAAGATACTCTCAGTATCGCCCTGGTGAAAGACGACCATTCAGAATCGAAAGATTGCTTGAAATGGCTTTGGCTGTGTTTGGTAATTAGATCTAGTCAGATACTTTCACCTTCCTCTTCTCTCCGTCTGCTTCGTCTCCCCAGCCCTGAGGGAAATTATTTTCCTCAGGGCCTATGTCATCTTTGAGGATGCTGTGTGGAGGGTTTTTTAAAGGAAAGGAAGGAGGGGAGAGTTCTGGGAAGGAAGATGGTTTAAGGGGTGGGTAGGAATCTGGGGTTCAGTGTGTCCTGGTTATCCGCCTCCAAGACCTAGACACACCTCACCCCATGAACCCGGGCACCCCTGCTAAATCACCAAACGTAGCGAACCACTTGGGGTGACCTATGGCAGAGGTGTTGGTTATCCAATAAAGGTTCCCGGGGCGGCGGTACCCATTACCCATTATAGTCTTGCTTGCTCCCGTCGCTTTGGAGCAGTTGGGACTCTTGTGCGTTGCTCACATCATTTTAAATGTTTTAATTAAAAATTGAAGACAACGTGCTTCGCAAAGGTGAAAATATGTTTTATGCTGACGAAAGTCGATCAAATAAACATTTATTATAAAATTAAATGGATTACATATATATGCTGCGTGCAGTAGCGTAGCGAGGGGGGGGGGGGGGGGGGACCGCCCCGGGTGCCACCCGAGGAGGGGGTGACACTCGAACGTGGAGAAAAAACTTACGAAAATGCAAAATTGCCGTAAAAAATATTTTGCATGTTAACACTGACTGTTATTTCTCTCTATGGCTTGGTTGGTCGGGGATTCCCAAAAAAGGTTTTTTTTTGTACCTAGCTCAGTCGGAGATTTCCCTGAAATATTCATTGTGTCATTCTAATTTCGTTCGTATATTGCGATTAACGTAGACTCATGAAGTGAATTGTTATCTATGGACTGACGTGAATTAGTGAAGAAGTTTTTATTGTGTTAGCGTGTTTAATAGTGCTGTAAGACCAGTTTGAAAAACAAGGCAGGTAGGTGTGAATTTTTAGATTTTCTCCGCACTGAGTCAGCAACTGACTTCTTATGTATCCCTTTTGAGAACACGATGAATGAAAGGCCGATAAAAATAATAATATTTTCCCAATTTTTTTATGAATTACAATTTAAAACAATAAACGCATGGACCTATTGCGAGTTTGAAATCTCTTGTTTTATTTTTACCGTAAACGCGATTAAAACAAGAAAAAGAAATTTAAGCGACTTTCCAGTACTTTTCGCACTTTAATTGAGACTTTTAGGTAAAAATAGTCACTTGGGTGTTACGTAACGTTTAGGGGGAGGGAGGTGCAGAAAAATGTTACGGCGCGTTGCGTGGGGGGAGAGAGGGTAAAAAATTTTCAAAAATTGCGTTACGTTATACTTGAACGCCCCCTTTACTATTTCACGATTAAAATTTTATCCTTACACTCTGAACACATAACTGGTTTTAACCTAAGTATTGGTTATTATGTTTTCATGACAGCAAATGATTTTATTTTCAGATTTATGCAGCATATAAGAATTGAAGACTCCACACGGAACTATTTTTTTTACATATTTGACTAGCTAGAAATGTTTTTTATATTTTAGGAAGTCAAAATTTGTATTTTGAATTTCTCAAAAAAAAAATAATGGGGGGGGGGGGGGGTGACACCGCGTTTTCCGCCCCGGGTGCCACCTATGCTAGCTACGCCACTGGCTGCGTCTAGGATATTTTTAGGAAAGGAAGGAGAGGAAGTTCTGGGACGGAAAAGATTATGTGGGGTGGATAGGAATCTAGAGTCCGCTATAACCGCCGCCTCGGGAACCTTCATTGGATAACCAATACCTCTGCCATAGTCACCCCAAGTGGTTCGCCACGTTTGGTGATTTAGCAGGGGTGCCCGAGTTCATGGGGTGAGGTTTGTCTAGGTATTGAAGGCGGATGACCAGGACACACTGAACCCCAGATTTCTACCCACCCCTTAAACCCTTTTCCTTCCCAGAACTCTCCTCTCCTTCCTTTCCCCCAAAAAAACTCTCCACACAGCATCCCCAAAGATGACATGGGTCCTGAGGGAAATTATTTTCCTCAGGGCCTCCTGTGTGGAGCTCATGTAAAAAAAAGTCTGTGTATGTGTCAAGGAGTGATGGACGTATGAATCCATCCTTCCCACGAGGCGATCTTCCGAGTCCGGCTTGATAGGTCAAAGGGATTCTCTTCACCATTCTCTCGGCCTTTCATGCAGATGGCGGACAACCTCACCCCGTAAACCCGAGCACCCCTGTTAAGTCACAAAACGTAGCGAACCACTCCACTTGGGATGATCTATGGCAGAGGTGTTGGTTATCCAGTAAATGTTTCCAGGGCGGCCTTACCCATTACTGCCTCCCAAATTGATGATCTACACAGTAAATTGTTATTAGCCATTTATGAAATGGATTATCCTCATTGTTATTGTTATTAATATTTTTTTTAATTTATTCATTTTATTTCTTGCTAGGGCAATCCCGTTGAGTTACAGTAACCCATTTTAGGACGGGAGGAACTTACAACTCATAGGTGGGAGGAAATAGTTACAGTTTTACATAGGTATTTTGAGAATTTGAGTATTTTAAGAATATAAGTTTCACATACGGTACAGACAGGTTAAGTAGAAAAAACTACAATAGAAAACAAATAAAGAAGCAAATGTTAAACAAATATGGATGATTAAAAGTAAATGGAAAAGAAAAGGAGAGAAAAAGAATCAAGACAGAACAGAACATGACAAGAAAATTACATAGTTTCATCCTTCAACGTACTTCTTTTAGTGTGTAGGCAATATAGTTCAGAGATTTTATTCCATATTTTGTAATGTGTTTGAGGAACGCGGATTTTTTTGCTATTTCGATTAGGTATTGTGAATGTAGTGGGTGTCTTGATTGTAAAATGGCTTGATGTTAGTGTGAGTTGTTTGGCGGACCGTCCTCTTTGCCTACTTCTTGTTCTCGTGCCATGTCCGTTCAACGGACGTTGACTATGCGGATCTTGTTTAGTGCGGCTCGGAACAGCTCTACAGTCGACTGGCCGAACCACGGTCTCAGGTTTTTCAACCATGATATTCTCAGTCTTTCGGCAATCTTTTCCTGCATTATGAGATGCAAGATCTCGTACTTCTCTGGATATTTCATCACATGTCCTAGATATTGACGTTTTTGGATCTTTATTGTTTTAATAACTCCTTTTTCTTTATTCATCCGAACCATAAAATGTTCATTTGTAAATCTGTCCATCCAGCTAATTTTGTATTCTTCTGTATTTCTTCTGTCGCCTTACCAGTTCTTCAGTAAGCATCCATGCTTCCATTCGCTTGCATTGTACCTTCTCTAGTTTTTTCTTTGCCTACCCCTGCAGGGAAACGGCGTGATGGTTAGTTAATACCCTTATTATTAAACAAGTAAAGAGTATGTTGTGTAATTTGAGTTATAAAAGTATAAATATTTGGCAACGGATTTGTAAGCAAAATGTGCGACTAGTGCCAAATTGTGCGTTGTAACGTTGACTCACAACATTCCTCGTTCTGGCTTTTGGAAAAAGGTAATTCATTCATTTAACGAACACACTTAAATGTGGGCGCAGGTGTATTAGGCAGACTATTATTACAGCAGTATGTCACGAACGGCCCAAATTATGCGAGATAATTATAATATGGACGGACTGTGCCTGCCAGGATGTGTCACGCTACTACCTACCAGATTTAATTATTTTCATAATACTTTGTATTTGACACCCCGCAAGTGTACCCTCTGTCTAGTTAAATACGTAGATTACTCATAAACGCCGCCAATTATATCAATTATAACGCAGAAAAACTTGTAGTGAAATAAAAAAAAAAGTTGATTTTTTCTGGGTCACTAGTTGGATGCTTAAATATAGCAGCCTATAAAAATATGCGTCAAGAAATGAAGATAATGTTGGTAGTTCTTAGGGGATACTGTGTGGAGGGTTTTTTAAGAAAAGGAAGGAGAAGTTTTGAGAAAGAAATACGTATGAAGGGTGAGTAAGAAACTAGGGGTCAGTGTGTCCAGGAGTGACGGACGAATTTTTTTTTTTTTTACAGTGAATACCGCACAACAATCTCAACTGCTCCCGTCTGGAGCCAGTGAGGCTATGGCATTCCCATTGGGGTATGTTGTGAGGCTGAAGGTAGTGGGGAGGGGAAGGAGGTGAGGAAGAGGAAGGTTGGGAAGTACCTGGCTATTCAGATCTGGCCACCAAACACGGCTAAAGCCATTTTTAAGCAATGTTTCAATTCTGAATGGTGGTTAAGACCAGTCAGTATCGCCCTGGTGTAAGCACCAGGGCGATACTGATAGTATCTTCCACTCTGGAACATGCCGCAAATATACTATATATTATTTTAAATGAATTAATTGTGAAATAACACAAATTAATCAAATAAAATTTATTTGCGCATGCCGGGTTCGAACCCGCGACCTCCGGATTGTGAGTCAAGAGTCTTACCCACTGGACTACGGAGGTCGTGAAATGAATCAATGAATCCATCCCTCCAACTGCGGTGCAAGTCGACGGGTCGAGGGATTCTCGATTATTAGTCTCTCTCGATCCGGCCCGCTACGCAGCAGATGGACAGACGCATTGGCCGCAGATGGACAGACGCATTGGCCGCAGATGGACAGACGCGTTCAGACGCTTGAACCCTTGCACCCTTGCTAAGTCATCATCTTAGCGAACCACTTGGGGTGACCTATGGCAAGAGGTGTTGATTATCCAATAAATGCTTCCCGTGGCGGTGTGTCCATAACCGCCTCGCAAAATGAAGGTATTGCAGATGTCTGACTAATCAACTGCACGATCGATATCGACACATTTCAAGCATGTATAAACAAATTGTTGGATTGTACAACAAGATTAGGATGCACATTTTTCAACTGGAATAAATTTATGCTTGTTGAAATATTGCGTTACATGGCATAAACAATCAGATTTACTCTCTTAAACAAATAATCTTTTAAAAATCAATAAACTTGCAAGCTGTCGTATAACACCAAGGATACAAAGTAAAACAAATATTAATTTTTATAACTTTTTGCCAACATTCTTGCCATGTTTACTGAAAATTTTCAAAGATATTTTTTCTTGTCTGTCTGCACCAGCGCGGCATTTGCAATATCCATTGCGTTTCTCTTAAATAATTTTTTGAAAAAGTAACAAATACAAGTACAGGAAATCATCCATCATCGAAGAATAATAAATATTCCTTGCCACCTCCGTAGTCGAGTGGTAGGGCTGTCGACTAGCGATCAAGAGGTCGCGGAATACGCAAGTAAATTTTATTTGATCGATTTATGTTATTTCACCATTTAATCAAATTGGTAGGCGGGTATGGGTACCGCCGCCCCGGGAACCATTTATTGGATAACCAACACATCTGCCGTAGGTTATCCCAATTGGTTCGCAGGGTTTGGTGACTCAGCAGGGGTGCTCGGGTTTACGTGTCTGCCCATCAGCTGCATGGCAGTCCTGATCGGGATAGAGGGGATGAGAGAGTCCCTTTGACTTCTCCAGCCGTACTCTCTCGGAACATCGCCTTGCGCTGTAGTGGGAAGGATGGATTCATATGTCCGTCACTCCTGGATACTCCTACACCCAGATTCCTACCCACCCCTCTTACCTTTTTGCTTCACAGAACTTCCTCTCCTTCCTTTCCTAAAAGACCCTCCACACAGCATTCCCAAAGATGACATAGGCCCTGAGAGGAATTATTTTTCTCAGGGCCTCTTGAGGAAGCTAATTTAAAAAAGACAAATTGAAAGTCGCGGGATCGAATCTCGGCATGCGCAAATAAATTTTGTTTGATTAATTTGTGTTATTTCACAATTAACTACGTAATTAAAAATAATATAATAGTATATTTGCGGCACGTTCCAGAATGGAAGACTCTTTCAGAATCGCCCCGGTGTAAGACTACCACTCGGAATTGAAACGTTGCTTGAAATGGTTACCAGCTCTGAATAGCCAGGTACTTCCCCACCTTCATCTTCCTCATTTCTTTCCCCTGCCCCAAAAAAATAATTATGTAAATATTTTGGCATCATACCGGTCTTATTGTACTGAAAAAAATAAATATATTTTTCGCATTTCTCTTTGGCGGTGGCACTACTACGAGAAATCTTGTGAGGCTATGTGTAACGGGGAAGAAAGTAGAAGACGATGACTGGAAAATACTGTTCACTAAACACAAATGTTTCGATTTATGAAAGGTCGTTTTTAATCATGATTACACTGGGAATTGTATATTTCACTTCGGAAAGAGGTGCAAATGAATTTTACAAATTTAACTGTAGTTACTTAAACTAATTTAAATAAATCTTATTGACTTTATGAAACTGTGTCCTCCGTTACGCTCTATAGAGCACCCGGTGATGTCTGGTTGATAAGGCCGACGTAACGTCTCTGCCAAAATTAACAACGGAAAGAATTAACACAAGACACGTCGATAAGGTCGTATGTTGTTCGACAAGTGTTCAGGTTGTTCAGGGCCGAAATAAGACTTCTTCTTCTAGAAATCTACAAAAAGAATGTGTACAATCAACATAAGTAAACCACAAGTGATTAAGAACCCAAATAATGTTAAAGAGACAGTATGATGCCGGTATTATAATGGTTTGTTTTCGGTATGATTATGGTATGATATTTTTTTATTTTTTTTAAAAAAATTTTTATATATTTATTTCATAAAGTTTTTATTAGTTACAGATATTTGTTTTTTTTTGGCTACCACACTAGGTAGCCCGTGTTGTGGTAGTCGTACATTTAATATTTTAACATTCCAAAAAATATTAAGAAATACTTAAAATTAAAGAGATAAAAAGATCATATTCTAATGAAAAATAGTAATAAAAATGAAAATTCAAATTAAAATTTTGAAATACAAAAATTAATAATAAAGATTAAATGTTAAGAACTCAAGTGTTCTATATAAATTAAAACATATAAGTATATAAATCAAAATTAAAAACATAAATAAAATTTAGTGAAAAACTAAGAGAAAAAAAAATAACAACATTTTAAAGAAAAATAGAAATAAAAATGGAAATAAAAATTTTGAAATGCAAAAATTAATAATTAAAATGTAGTGTTAGAACTCATGAATTCTTCAAAGTACGTTCGTCCCCTTTCAAAAATCTAATGTTGTACACGTGTTATAAAAAGAGAATTAGAATTACTTGACTTTATGTCAGTGATAATAGTAATTTTGGTGTGATCCTGTGGAGATTCTGGTAGAACACTAGTGTGATATAAACAATTGTGAGATTCTGTCTTTGTTTCTGGATTGATTAGGTTTTATGATGGTACGTTTCTGGTGTGATACTGATGAGATATTGGTTATAAAGATTGTTTTACGAATTCTGTGATTCTCTTGTGATTTCAGTGGGATGCCGGTGTGAAAATTGTGATAATGGCGTGATTCTGTCAAATCTGGTAATTTTTTGGTGCTACGATGGTGAAAATGATGTGAATTTGTTGATGTGATACTGATGGAATGGTGATAATGATTATTTTGTGATGTCGATATAATACCTACTGATGTGAGAACATTGTCATTATCTTTTGATATCAGTGTGAAGCTGGTGTGAACTTTGTTATAATGGTGTTATTCTGCCGATTCTGGTAGGTAGGTATTTTTTTGTGCTGTAATGGCTAATGGTCGGAATATACTGTGCTTCTGTTATGTATGACCCTGGTTTTATAGGAGTGAAAATTTATTTATTTTGGAAGAAACACACCGCTTTTACGTAAAATGGGATTTTTTTTCTAAGGTTTGTTCTGTATGTAGGCAAACGAAAAAAAAATAGTGATACTTAATTACTGAAATTTGTGATTTTTCGTGATAATGATGGTCAACAGAATGAATAAAATCAAGATGAATGTTATAAGCAGAATAAATGAATCACTGAAGACATATTAGCGAATCTCAATCGAAAATCTGGAACAGAAAAATCAGGAAAAGATACGGTCACATGTATAATTTAGTTTGATCTTGCAAACGATAAATAAAGAAAGCAGCCAATAAAAATATGCGTTAAGAAAATGAAGATAACGCTGTTAGTTCGTTTGCATGTAACAGTTAAATATGACGGAAGCGGATAGGGTCTCATATCTATATCCACACCCATATGCTCAGTGGTAGAGCATCGCTCCGACAAGACTAAGGTCCTGGATTCCAATCCTAGACGTGACCGTGATTTCGATTGAGAGTCGCTGATATTGTCTTCAGTATCTGTGCTATTAAGATGATTGAGGTATGCCACTGGTGATTTAGCAATGTTTCTGCTATAATCAGTATTCGGTCTCGCGGTGTCTGGTGGACTTGTGTTTAGTGTTGGCCTAATCTGTCTCGATGGGCACACACCATCAGGCGGGCAGCGAGCAGCACTGGTAGCCGGCAGCCGCAGCCGGCAGCGCGTCCTGTCGCGTCCCGGCCCGGTCGATTGTTCCCCAGAATAGCCACCGGGACGGGAATAGCTCGCTACGATACCGGAATACCCGAGGAATCAATCGCCCGCCCGTTCACCGTCTCCCGTCGCCCGTCGTCCGAGGATCGAGGAAATGTTAACTGGTGAATCGACGAGTCACTCGACCGATGATTACTTCTGCATATATGCTTTGATAAACCGACCGGGTTTGATATCGGCTTTGGCAAATAAAATTTTATTGAAGAAGAAGATAAGACTAATAATCTAAACGAAAATATGAAAGAGAACAAGACACAGAAAAATTATGTGGAAAAATTAGTCGAAGATATTAAAATTAATTCTGAAATTTGAAAATATGAGATTGACAATTATTATCTACGGTTTGACGGAAGGTGGCAATGGCTGAATTAGTAAAAGAGCACGTCCCAGTTAGACGAGAGGTTCAGGGTTCGGGTCCTAGTTGCGACCATTACATTTTTCTATTTTTCTGTGTCTTGTTCTCTTTTATATGTTCGTTTAGGTTATTAGTTAATAATCTTCTTCTTCAATGATATATTATAAAAATAAAATAATATAAATAAAATTAGCCTTTATTGCTGATAAAATTATAAACATTTTTTCTAATCTAAATAATAATAAATTTATTTTTTAATATTATTCTAAATAATCAGCGTTTGTGTCATTATTTTAGAAACAGCTTGTCTTTCGACATAGGCCGCCTCTAAAGATTTCCATTTTTCTCTATCCTTTGCAACTCTGATCCATTCTGGACCGGCCACCTTTGTTTCTTTTACCGTCTCTTGGATACCACTCTGTTACTTTTCTGATACATTTCTTTTGCCTCCTTTCTCTCAACATGTGTCCAGTCCATCGCCATTTTGGTGTTCGATTTACAGAATGTACCTGTTTGAATTGAGATCCGTTTTTTTTAATTTCTGTTAATTTTACCTTATTTCTTCTATTAACTCCAATGACACTTCTTTCTTTGCTATTTTGACAGACGCTTAGTTTATTTGTTAAGGTTTTCTTTAGGGTCCATGTTTCAATACCATATGTTAAACAGGGCAGAATACATGCGTTATAGACTTTTCTTTTAGCTTTTATTGGCATATCTCTGACCTTCATAACTTCACTATGATGGGAATAAACTTCAAAAGGTATAAAAAAAAGAGTTGTTCTAATAAAAATTAAATAACATTTTATTTTTTCTGACTAGATTTTAAAAGCCATACATTTTTCACAACACTCCAAGTGGTTCACTATGTTGGTTATCTACCCAAGTGTTAGCAGGAGTGCCCGGGTTCGTGGGGTGAGGTGTGTCCGGGTCTTAACGGTGGATGCGTTTGGCCTACTTGCTGCGTGGCGGGCCAGATCGAGAGAGACTGATTGAGACCTCTGTAGCCGGACTCTATCGATCCATAGCCAGGCCCCCTAGTTCAGTCGATCTACAAGGATTGATAAGATAACGTTTCATGGCATGATTGCAGACCGCTAACGAATAAGTAACAGTTCAAAATGACTGAGTGTTCTTAACGATCACACCTTTATTATCCGTTGTTGAAATTAGAGACCTTGGTATTATTACCTTTGACACTAAATTAACTTTTATTAAACATATTAATAATAAAACCAGTAAGGCAATGCAAATGTTTGGATTTATCTTACGGATTTCGAAGGATTTAAAAAGTTTTAAAACTATCAAACTACTAAATACTTCTCTTGTTAGAAGCCAACTAGATTTTGACTCCACTATTTGGAATCCGTACTACAGTACACATGAAAATTCCCTTGAGCGCGTCCAACATAAATTCTTATATTAATTTTAAATTGGGAATATCCATTGAAAACATTAATTACTTCTACCTTTAAATCTACTGGGACTTGATACATTAATAGAAAGAAGAATTTGTTCTTACTTATTTTATCTATTTAAAATTGTTAATAACTCATTGAACTCCCCGGAACTTCTTTCATTAATATGTGTTCATGTACCGAGTAGATCAGTTCGTCACAAATTACTTTACCATTGTAACAATACAGGATCTAATGCTGAATTATTTTCCATAACAAATCGCCCGCAACAAACAAATGTGATAAATATTGAAAGATTATCAACTTACAATCATTATTTAATAAAAGCTGTTTGTCAGCGCTTCTCAGTTGGATTATAATCAAACATACTTTGAATGTTTGTACTCTTCGTCAATGTTTACTTCTGGAATATTTATAATAGCTTGCTATTTGTACTTTATGCTGTCACTTCAATACTATTTTTTTAATTTTATGTCACATAACTATTTATATTCTGTATCCATTTCAAATTATTGTAATTACCATGTAGAAACCGTTAATTCATAACAAATAAATATATTCGACGTCAACTGGTGTTTGTACGTTAGCGATCTGCAGTTGTCCTAAAGAACGATGAGAAGTTACTGAAAGTTATCCTCTCTATCCTTAACGATCGCCCATACTAGAACTTTATCAATAAAATTAAGAATATCTGTGTGTAACGTAGCAAGAATAGCCCCAATTATAGGTTGGTAACATTAAAAATATTGAACTGATGAAAAGCAAAAAGAAGTTAGTATCTAGCGCAGAGGTTCCCAAAGTGTGCGCCGCGGCGCCCTGGTGCACCGTAGAAAGTAAAGAGGGGCGCCGTGAGTCGATCCTCCATTATCCGAAACCACCAATATTCGCGGGTAATAATTTGAATCTTTCTTTGTAAGGCAACAACGCGCACATTCTGAAACTATCAGAGATAATTGCAGCGTTTAGGAAGAAACTGCAGTTGTTGATAAAAAAAATGAATGAAGGCAGCGATCGAGATTGCTTCCCGCAATTGTATAAATGTGCGGCATCTAATGAACTGGTTGTCTCACAAGACCTGATGGCCCTTTTCACGGAACACCTATCGAAACTCAACGAATGGTTTTCGAAGTTCTTTGCATGATGATGTCGAAAAATTTGCGTGGATCCAAGATCCTTTCCGTGCACAAGCTCCGCCAGGATTCACAACACAAGAGCAAGAGAGTCTCATTGAACTCTCTTGTGACAACAGCCCCAAAACTAGATTCACCCGTTCCGATTTGGTGGAGTTTTGGTTATCGATTCAAAATGAATATCCAAATTTAACTTCGAAAGCTTTAAAAAATTTCATTCCCTTTGCCACATCATATTTATGTGAAGCTGGATTTTCAGCTGTAGCTGTAATCAAGAACAAATATGGCTCAAAGATTAATGTGGAGCAAGAAATGAGAGTAGCAGTCTCAAGTCTTCTTCCTCGCTTTGAAAAGCTGTGCGGAAATCATCAAGCTCCCCGTCACATTGATTTGACTGAGTAACTAACGCATTTAATTTTTTAAGTCTTTTTTGTTGTTCTCAGTTCCAATTCTGAATTCTTAAAATATAATTCGCATTAGTACAGTCTATTCTTCAGTATGCCATTATCAGTTGGGGAGCAGCTTACAAAACTAGTCTGACCCCCATAGAAATTGTTCAAAAACTAATAATAAAAATTATACTAAAAAAACCTCTAGACTTCCCAACTGATCGCATATTCGAAGAATTCAAAGTTCCAACATTTAAAAACTTATTTATAAAAAATTCAATTGTACAAATTATAAAAGAAAAAGATAAATACGCATTCATTACTGAAAATCGTACTAGACTTAAACATGTATTTGTGTGCCCCAAATTAAACACTTCTTTTGCCCAACACCATTATACTCACCAAGGAAAATTATTTTTCAATAACCTACCAATAGAAATCAGAAGCATTAGGAACAAAGTTCAATTGTTGAACTCCATCAAAAAGTATTTTAGAGAATGTCACACTAAAAATCATACTTGTTTTTCTTCTTACTGAATACATATTATATGTTTGCATATTTTAGTTAACGGGTCTGATTGCCATGTGTCTGTATTAACTGCATCTACATATATATATATATATTGAAATACATGACTATAGTAAATAGTGATTGTACTTATATGAAATGTATTAACTGTATTAACTGCATTGTATTAACTGTACACGTGACTGTATTTGTACATAATATATGAAATGTCAACTCTTCTTCCATCCACAAGCTAAGGCTTTTAATGGAAGACCAGTAAAATTATAATATGTAGCAATTCTAAGATAAACAAATAAAAAAAAAAAAAAAAAAAAAAAAAAAAAATAATAAAACTCAATTTCATATTGTGGATGTTTTAATTATTGTGATTGTCTACCTAACTATTATTATTGTAGGTACCTATTTATTTCTTTCTTTCACTATATATATTCAAAATAGCTTACTAAAATAGGGCGCCGTGATAAAATACAAAACTTGTGAGTGCGCCGCGGACTGAAAAAGATTGGAAACCCCTGATCTAGCGTATTAACACAACTAATTATTCATAGAACCATAGTTTGTTAAACCCGTGATGTTGTGAGACCAGTCGTAACACTAATTACACAGGAGTTTCTTACAATTGTCTCAGTAATTACAACTATATTAAAGATAATTTTTTAAATATTTTTTTATTATTAAAAATTAATGTTTTGTAGTTCAACATATTTGCTGGAATACTCATTTTCAAATTTATAAAACGTAAGAATTTGTTTTGAAATCAGCTTTTACATGGATATTATAATGTGGGTTCCACACGGGAGAATTGTACTCAAGTTGACTTCTAATAAAGACAAAATGTTCATGTAACTATTTTAAATATGTAGGTAGCTGTATTGCACGTTTTATGTACGTCAATTTAATAATTTTGTGGTGAGTTAATATGTCACAATCCATTAGTGTAGGTCAAATTCATCAAAGTGATTAAAAGGTAAACATATTTAACATCTGTAAATCATGAGGTATTTCAATGAACGTTTACGAATTCTCCGAAACAGGGAAAATATTTACTAAACTACTATCCAAAATATTTATTAGATACTAAAGGTAAGTTAAAAGCAAAATGAATGCTCTGAAACTGGGAAACTTACAACACGCCACCATTGATTGAGCATCGACCATCGACCGTCGACCAACAGCTGATCACGAAAATGAAGAAATGAATGAATTTATTTGAATTATGTACATATGTCTACAAACTATTACATATGTTTTTTTTTAAGTTAGCTCCAAATAGGACGAAGTGAGGAAAAAAAAAATCTTTGGGGATGGTGTGTGGAGGGTATTTTTAGGGAAAGGAAGGAGATGAAGTTGTGAAGGAAAAGATATGAGGGGTGTATAGGAATATGGGGTCAATGCGTCCAGGAGTGACGCATTGACCCCATGAGGAGTGTATGAATCCATCCCTCCTATTACACTGCAAGGCGATAGGTCAAGAGAGTCCGGCTGAAGATGTCTAGGTAGGTCTCCCTCAACCAGTCTCTCCCGATCCAAGTTAAACTTCATACAAAATTAAAAGATTATTATATACTTAACAGGTATTTTGAAAGCAAAATGATTGCCCTGAAACTGAGAAACTTATAATACGCCACAATTGATTGAGCATCGACCATAGACCAACAACTGATTAAGAAGATGGCGAAATTAATGAATTTATGTGAATTATGAACATATGTCTAAAAACTATTTTTCGTCTCTCTTACATTGGCCTGAAATTGTATATCGCCATCCCAGTTGAATTTCGTAATCAGTTTTGATGAGAATATAGGCCGAAATTAGGCCTATAACTGGCCCACAAAGCACTTAACTACTAAACTTGTTTTATTCTTAATACTATGGTGGGAAAGATGAAGTGATAAAAACGGATCTATCAGCGGCAGATTTATACGAGTATATTTATAATAAGTGCGTTCATAATGCGGTCGATGGTCAGTTCCGATTAGCGAGCGATGTAAATTTGTTTTTCGTTTGAGTTTTCGGTAGATTATCGGGGATCGGCTGCCAAATTCCTAGTTTTAAATACATTTTTGACAGGTCATTCCCTCCCCGCAGATCGGGAGTCGATAATTAACTTGTTCTAGATAATATTTTGTCAAAATTGAATGTTAGCATTTTTTTCATTAATAATCAAACCCATATAAATATCACATATACCCATATAAATATTACAAATATTGTAATACGTAGTAATAGGTCACCTTAATTACTACATAGTACAACTATTTGCATTCGGGGCGATGGAAAAGACTACATTAAAAATTTCAATACAAATACGGACAAGAATTATTGCAAACTACCTGCTCCCGGCATGCGTTGCAATGCCATATTCAAAGAAATAAATTGTTCCTCCGTGCATGTCCTTTCCCGTGCGTCCCCTACCGTCTCGCGTTCACCTTCCACCCTCCCCGCCCACCCTGACCAGTCTCTCCACTCCCGCGTTCCATATATTCAGTCCCAGTACATTCAGTTTTCAAACAGCTCGCGTGCCAAATATTACAATTTTTTTTAATCAAATTTGAATTTTTCGTATTACAAACATTCATTTTTTGTGTATTATAAGAACAATCAATCAAATTTTGTATCTATTTAAAGTATCTATAATTTTTAAAATCCATAGACAATTCCTTTAATATAAAAAAGCTGCCTCCTAATTTCATCAAACGCCCGAAATTTCAAACGTGCGAAGTTAAAATAGTCGTTAAGTTTTCTGAAATTATTCAATTTTCTGAGTAATTTTCTTAATTTTTCTTTCCGTGAGACCCTTGTGTAAAATATTAGAAAACAAAAAAAAATGAATGAAATAGGTAAAGTCGTTCTGAAGTTATGGCGTGACCAAGGGAAACAGGATTCATTTTTATATATATAGATAAATGTCAGCTGTCATCCCATATGACGAAGGCAAATTTTCAATTCTGTTAATTTTTTTTTTTACTTAAGATCCTCACAGGAGGTCCTAAGATAAAAAAATCCCCTCAGGGCCTATGTGATCTTTGGGGATGCGGTGTGGAGGGTCTTTTTTGGAATAGAATGAGTGGAAGTTCTAGGAAGGAAAAAGATATGAGGGATGGGTAGGAATCTGGGGGTCAGTGTGTTCAGAAGTGACGGATGTATGAATCCATCTCTCCCACTGCGGTGCAAGGCGATTATATATAGGCGAAGAAGTCAAAGAACTCCCTCAACCATTCTCTCTCGATCGGGCCTTTCGTGCAGTTGGTGGGCAGACGCATTTAAACCCCATGAACTCTGGCACCCCTGCTAAGTCACCAAACATAGCGAACCACTTGGGGTGAATATTGAATGAATAAATGGTTCCCGGGGCGGCGGTACCCACACGCGCCTCCGAAATTGTTGATTGAAATTTTAAATGCAGAAGTTGTTGGCGGCGTTCATACCGGCCAATTTTAACGAATTTTGGATGGTCCTAACTCTTGTAAGAAACAACTTATCAATAAAGGAAAACGTACCGACATACCGTAGGCGGTTACGGGTACCGCCGTCCCGGGAACCATTTATTGGATAACCAACACCTCTGCCATAGGTCTCTTTAATTGGCTTAGCAGGGGTGCCCGATTTCTTGGAATGAGGTTTGTCCAGGTCTTGGCGGCGGATTAGTCTTCCCACCTGCTGCGTGGCGGGCCGGATCGAGAGAGACTGGGTGAGTGAGGCCTTTTGACCTTTCCAGTCGGATTCTCTCTCATACTTTCGTCACTCCTGAATGGCCCTTAGATTCCATCTCATCCCTCATACCTTTTTTCTACCCAGAACTTCCTATCCTCCCTAAAAAGTCCCTCCATAAGCATCCCAAAAGATGGGTAAAAGCTTCCATCTTTGCTACATGCTCAAATGAATCACTTTTACAAATCTTTGCATTGGCATTGGTTTTAGAACGAAAAATTGAATGTAATAAAAATCTATGCAGATAATAATACAAAAGGAATGCCGGTGCCTAGAAAAAAAAACTTTTGCGTCTACTCCATGATTAATGAGGGCGTCTTTTTAAATCTGGGTTACTTGATCGTGCCAGTTTTTCGTTCCGGGCGCCTCGTCTATTCTCTCCACTCTTGCCACCTTTAACATTAAATCGTGCTACTTTAGTAAAGTAATGGCCATGAGAAAAATGTATTATTTTTTTGCGACAAAGCGAAAATATACAATTTGGATTATTTTCTGTTCATGTTAATTTTTTTTACTGGAATTTTGAGAAAATTTGAACAATTTTTTGATTTTGTAATAAAAATTGTAATATTTTAATTAATTGAAGACAATATTAGCGAAACTAAATCAAAAATCTACAAACAGAAAAATCAGAAAAAGATTCGGTCACATCCATGTCCTGGGTTCGAGTCCTAGATGTTACCGTATCTTTTTCAGATTTTCGATTTAGTTTCGCTAATATAATATTTTTTTATGTTATTTCCAAGCAGGAGGCTCAGGGCCCGTGTCATCTTAGGGGATGCTAAGTGGAGGGTCTTTTTAATGAAGGGAAGGATAGGAAGTTCTGGGGAAAAAAAGGTATGAGGGGTGGGTAGGAATCTAAAGGTTAGTGTGTCCAGGAGTGACGGACGTATGAATCCATCCCCCCAAATGCGGTGCAAGGTCGAGAGAGTGCGGCTGGAGAGACCCGAGGTCAAAAGTCAGTCCCTCCCGATCCGACTCCCCACGCAGTAGTCGGGCAAAAGCATCTGTCGCCAGGACTTAGATAAACCTCACCCCGTGAAACCGGGTACCCCTGCTAAGTCACCAAACGTAGCGAACCACTCGGGGTGATGTATGGCAGGGATACGTGCAAATTTACATTTATAGTAGTTACATGTCCTTTGCATAAATTAATTTTGGTTGGAATTGGTGTTGCATCTATCAATATAGAAAATTGTATTTTGTCAGCTTTTGAGTTAATTATTTCGCACGAGATATTATTTATTTATTTATTTATTTACGCCCTTTTACGGGGCTTTTACATAAGTATGAAATTTACAAATTACACTATGATTAAATAATATATAAATACTATTTCTTTAACAAAGAAATATAATAGGTTTTTGCAACGCAATATATAGTATTTATTGTACATAACTGAACTGCCTCAGTAACAGTATTTTGTATTTGTTTAAAGATTAAAGATTGTTATGTATTGTCTCTTGCTGTATGTATGTATAAGCTCACTCAATGTATTTTTTATTACTTTAATTTTGATCATGATTGTGTTGAGAAAAGATAAGTTTTGTGATCGGTCGGTCGTGATTATTTATTTATTTATTAATATCAACAGTATAAATATTAAATATACCATAAACACAGATTTCATGTCACAAAATCATAGTCTTATAAGTAATAATAAAATAATAAAAAAATATAACAGTTAATTACGGCATTTGGTTGAGAAATGACACAAAGAGCTACAATTACATACAATACTATAGTAATAAATAAGATTAATATTGATAACGTAGCCTTCTTGTACCTACCTTCCGTGCAGTTAAATAGATCCGCCACATCTGCCTATCTATTACTAACTTCATGAAACCTAGGTACAAGCAAGTGTTTCGTATACTCAGTCATGTTGTCGTTGCATTTAAACAGGATTTTGAGCGAGTTACTCTTGTGGGTATATGAAATTCGACGAGTTTACAAGTCAGGACTGCATATTATAACATTACAATTTTGAACATAAATATTAATTATAATTATAATTTATGATTTCAATGGGAATACGGAGTTTAAAATTTATATGTCTTAGGAATTTGTGTTAAATTTTATCGATGGTATCTGAATATATTAGGTCCTTACATATGAAATTGGCGTTTTGCCGTACTGGTAACTTTGATCTCAAATATCTTCTCTTTGGTTAGGAATTCCAAATTCAAATTTATACAGCTATTTACTCATGTATTTGTGTTTCCAAAATTATAATTAATTTGTTTTTCCTTAATTGTTTTTTCTCTTTGCGTCACTTAGTTTACAAAATGTAAAACTTGAAATATCGCGTTATTTACGAGTACGAGTTCCACCGTGGCACCAGTCCTGGAGAATCGGCTCGAAGGATTAATGATATGTATGGCGACGGGGCCGCAAAAGAAAACACAGTGCGTTTTTGGTTCCAACGTTTTCGTTCTGGAAATTTCGACCTGCAGAACAAGCCCGTGGACGGCCGGAGACCAAAGTTGATAATGAAGAATTGAAGGCTATTGTGGAAGCGGATCCATCGCAAACCACGTCCGAGTTAGCTGCAGGCTGCGGTGTTATTGATAAAATTGTTTTAATCCACTTGAAGCAAATTGGGAAGGTGAAAAAGCTTGAAAGGTGGGTACCTCACGAATTGAGTGAAGCAAATCAACAAACGCGCGTTGACTGCTGCGTTGCATTACTCAACCGGCACAATAATGAAGGGATTTTAAATCGAATCATTACCTGTGATGAAAAGTGGATCCTGTACGATAATCAGAAGCGCTCATCGCAATGGCTGAACCCTGCCGAACCAGCCAAACCATGCCCCAAGCGAAAATTGACTCCAAAAAAGATACTTGTGAGCGTTTGGTGGACTAGTGCTGGTGTCGTTCACTATAGCTTTCTTAAATCTGGCCAGACGATTACGGCAGATGTCTATTGTCAGCAACTGTAAACCATGATGGAAAAGCTTGCTGCGAAACAACCGAGGCTGGTTAATCGCTCTAGGCCACTGCTGCTTCATGTCAACGCTAGACCACATACTGCACAACAGACGGCTACCAAATTAGAGGAGCTTCAATTGGACATCCACCGTACTCTCCGGACCTTGCCCCAACAGATTACCACTTTTTTAGAAATTTGGATAACTTCTTGCAAGGGAAAATATTCAACTCCGATGGGGCAGTCCAAACCGCCTTCAAAGATTTTATTGATTCCCGTCCGAATGGTTTTTTTTAGTAAAGGGGTCGATGAACTACCTATGAGGTGAGATGGCAAAAGTGCACAGATAGGAATGGTACATACTTTGATCAAATAAATATATCAATATAAATATTTCATATGTAAGTACCTAATATTATATTTTAAAATGGGGGGACCAGATCGAGGAGTTATATTCGACATGACTACGTACTAAGGACGTACACAAATTTTTTAAAGTTGAAATATTCTAAAAACCTCTTGAATTTCGAAGAATGAAGCTAAGAATTTTCATTCCTTTATTATTAATTATGTTTATATGGGATAAAAAGTTTAATTTAGAGTGGAATATTATGCCCAGGTCATTAATTTCTTCGACAGAGGTAAGGGTAGAGTTGTTAAGTTAATACGAATGAATATAATTGGTTGACCGATTCCATAAAATCTTATTTATGTAATGATATTTTAATGACACAATATCCAATATTATAAACGCAAAAGTTTGTGTGGACATATATGTGTTTGTTACTCTTTCACGCAAAACCAACCACTGAATGGATTTTAATTAAATTTTACAATAATATAGGTCATACATCAGAATAATACATAGACTTTATATAATGGTAGATTCTGGCGTTATGAAATTTGTATTAATGAAAATGTGTGTATTTCATATATTTTAGCGGCAGGGTGGAAAGGCAGGGGGAAGGGGAACGGGGGAGGTGGGGTTCGCAGAGAGGGAAAATACCAGGGAGGGCGAAGGCGGGGAAGGTGGAAGGGAACGGGGACGAACGGGAAAGGACATGCAGGCAGAATAAATTTATTTCTTTGAATGGCATTGCAACGCATGCCGGGGACCAGCTAGTATTAAATAAATTTAGTGGTTATAAACAAAGTAATTTCTTTATTTAAATAATATGTCAAACTATATAGTTACTGCTTTCTACCAAAATAATATTTATCTCAGAAGCACCAAAGGATTCTGAATCTCATATTAAAAATCATGCAAAAAGTTTATATAACCTCTTGCAAACTTTTTCCTTTATACATTTAAGCGACGAGCAAAATAATAAAAGAAGCAGTTTGTCCTTGCTGCAGGAAGTTCATGTTTAAAACAGTATTTCACATGTTTAATGCTGAGGCTAAAGGCCGAGAGATGAAAGCTCCGAGCTTTCAGTAAGCTCGTTCCGTTTTTCGTTCCAGACGCTGATCTTGTTCTAAAATTATCACAGTTCATGTGAAAAGCTCGAATGTAATAATCGGATGTAATAAACGCGGATTAGATCAGTGTTTTTCAATCCTATTTGTGTGAAGCCCCACTTCAAAAATTTACTTGTCCGTCCTAATAAAATAAATATATATATAATCACCGAAGACGATATTGGTGACTCTCAATCGAAAATTTGAAACAGAAATCAGAAAAAAAGATACGGTTGCGTCTAGAAATTCAACCCTGTACCCTAACCTTGCCAGGGCGCTGCTCTGTCACTAAGCTAATGATGTAATGATCTATCCTCTTCGGTCACATTTAACTGTATCATACTTCGACTAAGAATTACCAACATTATCTTCATTTTGTTAATAAATATTTTTATTGGCTGCAATCTTTACGTATGATTGCAAGATTCATCTCAAACTAAATGCGATCTAGATAGTGTATTGGAAAAATATACCCATTTTAATTTATTTTTTTAAATAGGCAATTCACCCTAAAGAGTGCCATTTTTATTTAATGAGCGACATCTGCAAGTCGAGGATGATACCGGCGCCCCGGGAATCATTTATTGGGTAGCCAACAGTAGGTCACCCCAAGTGGTTCGCTGCGTTTGGTGACGTAGTAGGGGTGCTCGGGTTTATAGAGGTGAGGTTTTTCAGTGAGGTGAGACAAACGTCACCCCATGAACCCTGGCACCCCAGTTAAATCACCAAACGTAGCGAACCACTTAAGATGACTTATTGCAGGGGCGTTGATTATCCAAAAAATGCTTCCCGTGGCGGCAGTACTTGCCTCCCAATTGAATAACAAATGCAAATAGTTGTCTTTTATACAATGAATAAAAAATCACTTTGTTTAAACCACTATTTTTAAAACAAATCAACATGTTTCGACAACAATGTTGTCTTCATCAGGATATGTTACTATAATAAATGACAAACAAGTATAGACAAATTAGAATAAATTATAACATAGACAAAATATTAAAAAGTAGAGGTGATTAATTACTTACTAATCATAAAAATAGTTATACAAAATTAAATATAAAAATTATTTAAGGAAAAAATTGCATTTAGATAATAATTTTTTTTTTAAGAATAATTAATTAAAATAATTAGTCTAAATCAAAAAATAATTATAATTAATTGTAACTATTAATAAGAAAATAAATTTAAAAGATGGCTATTTTTAAAAAATGTTTGGTTATTTATAATATTTAAAATATATTTATAATATTTATAATATTTGTATGAAAAATGATACCACAAAGTTATTTTGCAAAGTTCGAAGAAGTTGTCTTTTAATTTGGGAGGCGGGAATGGGAATGGGTAATTCCGGAACCTTTATTACCCGGAACCAACACCTCTGCCATAGGTCACCCCAAGTGTTTCGCTACGTTTGGTGACTTAGCAGGGGTGCCCGGATCCATGGGGTAAGGTTTGTCTAGGTCTTGGAGGCGGATGACCAGGATACACTGAAACCCAGATTCCTACCCACCCCTTAAACCCTTTTTCTTCCCAGAACTCTCCTCTCCTTCCTTTTCTTAAAAAAATTTCCACACAGCATCTCCAAAGATGACATAGGCCTTGAGGGAAATTTTTTCTCAGGGCCTCCTGTGTGGAGCCCATGTAAAAAAAATAATGGTCCGCTACCCGAATTTCTACCGATTTCTTGCATATCCCCCTTAAATATTTGAAGTTTTTAAGCTCTTAAAAAAATATGTGTTATTTTCGAAAATAATATCTATACATTCCCCATGCCGAAACGCAAATTATATTAAATTCCCTCGATAGAAAAAAGTCGCAAGGTATGCTCCGAATTTTTTTTTTTTCAAGTTAGTTTCGGTTATTTTAAAAGTTTAGAAAAAAAATTATGAAAAAAATCACAACGATTCTTTAAATTATACTTGACACAGCCCCCACGAGATTTTTGCTCTATTTTAAACGAGTCGTGTTTTATTATGTACCCGCCTCGGAACAGACTTAGTCTAGTGAGGCGGGCTACTTAATTGTTTGTATATGATTATTGTTACAATAAACGCCCGGGTTGCCGGCATTAAAAAAAAAAAAAAAATTAAACATTTTCACAATTTTCGAATCGATTTTGTCGCTGTAAATGTTAGCGCTCTCCTGTAGCATTCTTAATTTCGTATCTCTCCATCTTCTTCTTTTCGGACCCGGTTGCGGAGCCTTAAGGTGGATTAAAAGGTTTTTTTTCTATAAAATATTCGTATTAATCGTTTCCAGTCATCCATGAAAGTTTACCACAATTAGAAATATGTGTTGTCAACATTTGTTTATTTTATTATATGTACGTAGGTAAAATTTAACGTATGTCGAGATTTTGTACGTAAATCTATTCGCATGAATATTTCCAAGCTCATTAAAATCACTGTGTGGCCTTTAGCTTTAAAATATGACGTACAATTTACCACTACAGACCATTTAATATATTAAATTATCCAAAAAATCATAAATACTTTGGCCAAGACCTGGACTGGAGCATCAAAACGTCAGTCTTAGAAATAAACCACAAGTTTTATTGTTGAAATTATTTCCTGTCAGCGAAAGATATTACAGAACTGCTCTGGTGAAAGACTCTCTATTCAGAAACGAAGCGTTACATGAAGTAACTTTAGCCATGTTTGGTGACCAGATCTGAGTAGCCTTACCTACACCTTAGGTAATTCCTTACACTCCTCTTCAACATCTCTTTCTCCTCCTTACTGCATTCAGCCTTAGGCTGGCTTTATACTCGTAAGTTTTTTTCCCGTAAATCTCTCACGTAAGCAATTTATGGCCAAATTACCAATGTAAACGACACCAAAAGTCACCGAACGTAATTTATTTCCAGTTACAGAACTTGTTCTTTCGGAAGTTTTTTGACAGATCTAATTGTGTCCGCGCGAATTTCTGGCCTTCTTACGGCTTATAAAAATCAGTTTGATAGGTTAAGAGATTTGCCATAAGAAATAGTACCAAAATGCGCCGTTTCCAGATGTCAAAAAATAAAAGACAATTGTTTTCGTAGGATTTTTTTCCTATAAAAATAGTCGATATTTACACTTTTTAAGTTTTCTGAAAATGAGCATCCTTCTATTCAATTATTATTGGTTCACTCCTTTATATTCTCAATGTTTCTGTTTTTAACATTACGTATTTGAATTTGAAGTTGGTTGCTGTCAGGTAGCTGTCATTTGGATAAAATGAAAGAACTCTATTAATTTCCGCCTTTGACGGCACAAAAGCGCATGGATAATTGTTTAATTAAAGCCAAATTCTAATTCAACTCATTATTTGGACTTTTTCATCTTTACTGACAAAATCGCGTAATTTGACAGTAGCAGATCGTTGTTGATAGGAAGCCATCTTACTGCAAATAAATTTACAGATGTAAACGGTCGCATGATTATTTACACATGATGAATTTTCGAACAGCTTCCGTGAGTATTAATTACGACAAGTCGGATGCGAATGTAAACGCTCCTTTGAGTAACATGTCCAAAACTCACGTTAAGTCGTAATTTTTTCTTACGAGTGTACATCTAGCCTTATAACATACCTGTGATATCTTAGAGAGCTTACCTTACAAAAGTTTTTTTTTTACATTAGCTCCACATAGGAGGTCCCGAGGAAAATAATGCTTCGCAGGGTCTTTGTCATTTTTAGGGATGCTGTGTGAAGAATATTTTTGGGAAAAGGAAAGAGAGGAAGTTCTGGGAAGGAAAAGGATATGAAGACTGGTAGGAACCTGGGGAAAAGTGTATCCAGGAGTGATGGACGTATGAATCCATCTCTCGCAATGCGGTGCAAAGCGATGGGTCGAGAGAGTCCAGCTGGAGTGGTAAAAAGGTCTCCCTCAACCAGCCTCTCCCAATCCGCCCGCTGGAGGTAGACAAACGCATGTGCCGACAAGACCTAGACAAACCTCATCCCATAAATCCAGGTACCTCTGCTAAGTCACCAAACGTAGCGTACCACTTGGGGTGACCTATGGCAGGGGTATTAGTTATCCATTGAATGGTTCCCGGTCGTGGTACTCACAATTGTCAAGCTATCCTAGATATTAATTTAAAAGTTTACCCACAATTGTCAAACTATCCTAGGTATTAATTTAAGGGTTACTCACAATTATCAAGCTATCATAGACATTAATTTAAAAGGTTACTCACAATTGTCAAGCTATCCTAGACATTAATTTAAAAGGTTACTCACAATTGTCAAGCTATCCTAGACATTAATTTAAAAGGTTACTGACAATTGTCAAGCTATCCTAGACATTAATTTAAAAGGTTACTCACAATTGTCAAGCTATCCTAGATATTAATTTAAAAGGTTACTCACAATAATTGTCAAGCTATCCTAGATATTAATTTAAAAGGTTACTCACAATTGTCAAGCTATCCTAGATATTAATTTAAAAGGTTACTCACAATTGTCAAGCTATCCTAGATATTAATTTAAAAGGTTACTCACAATTGTCAAGCTATCCTAGACATTAATTTAAAAGGTTTAGATATCAATTTAAAAGGTTACCTACAATAAAATTGTTAAGCTATCCTAGATATTAATTTGAAAGTTACTAAAATTGTCAAGCTATCCTAGATATTAATTTAAATGGTTACCCGCAATTGTTAAGCTGTCTTAGATATTATTTTAAAAGGTTACCCATAAATGACACATAGCTGTCGATAATGCAGGGAAAGAGATCCAGAATAATTCCTATACTGTCTGCTAAATAACCCAACAGAGCTCATTGTTATCTATCACCAGTGTTAAGTGTAAGTCCTAAGTGTTTCGTTGACCCCAGAGTTTTATTTAAGTGACAAACCTAGAGTTATAACTTACAACGATACCCAAATGGAGAACTCATAGCCCCTCCGACTCCGTACTGACATATAAACTTTATTACTTTATTTGAGTCACACGTGTATATTTTCAATACGTGTAAAGGTAAAACATGTTTTGGCACAGGCAGACTCACCTCCCAAATGCCAACTTTATAAATCACATTACAAATTCAATAAACTTGTATTTCAACTCAAAATAATAATGATTATTCATCAATCCAGATCATTACAGTATCTGACGCTCGTCTCATGGCGAATAAATCAACGGTCCAGCCACTCATCTCAGAGATGATCTTCTGCGGTCTACTGAGACATCATTATCCGAGATAATTTGCCCACCGAGCGAGTGATTGATGTCTGCAGCATCTCTACGTGGAGCATTTATTTGGCAGGAGAGTGAATCTGTCTACTATTTGGATCTGAGTGTAGGACTAAGAAGTGACTGCATCTGAAATCAAAGGAATCAGTTCATGTAGGTCGGGGATAAATGCAATTTAGTTAGACAGGAAGTTTATAAAGGTGTTTCAAAATTTGCCCTAAATTCTGCGGTAGGAAGCAACTAACTAACTAACTAACTAACCATCATGAAGTTTCACCGCACGGTAGACAGAGAGGACTCCTTGCCAGATTCACATTCATACATCGTCTCAAACATGCTCTTCTATTATTCTGACTCTTGACATGGTCCGACTCAAGTATCTGATTCACTTGATCGTGCTATGCCTTCCTCGTGCGTCCCCGCCTTCTTCTACCATTCATATTTGCGTCATATTAGGTTCTTACATATGAAATTGGCTATTTGTATGGGAGGAACATAAAGTCGTTTTTTTTTCTTAATATAATATATTTATTTCATCAAAGTATGTACCATTGCTATCTATGCACTTTTGCCACATCATAGGTAGTTCATCAATCCCGTTACTAAAAAAACCATTCGGACGGGAATCAATAAAATCTTTGAATGCGGTTTGGACTGCCCCATCGGAGTTGAATTTTTTTCCTTGCAAGAAGTTATGCAAATTTCGAAAAAAATGGTAATCTGTTGGGGCAAGGTCCGGAGAGTACAGTGGATGTCTTAGACTTCCAATTGAAGCTCCTCTAATTTGGTAGCCGTCTGTTGTGCAGTGTTTGGTCTAGCGTTCTAACGCGCGTTTGTTGATTTGCTTCACTCAATTCGTGAGGTACCCACCTTTCAAGCTTTTTCACCTTCCCAATTTGCTTCAAGAGGTTTAAAACAGTTTTATCACTAACACCGCAGCCTGCAGCTAACTCGGACGTGGTTTGCGATGGATCCGCTTCCACAAGAGCCTTCAATTCTTCATTATCAACTTTGGTCTCCGGCCGTCCACGGGGCTTGTTCTGCAGGTCGAAATTTCCAGAACGAAAACGTTGGAACCAAAAACGCACTGTGTTTTCTTTTGCGGCACCGTCGCCATACACATCATTAATCCTTCGAGCCGTTTCTGCAGCACTGGTGCCACGGTGGAACTCGTACTCGTAAATAACGCGATATTTCAAGTTTTACATTTTGTAAACTGAGTGACGCAAAGAAAAAAAACAAATGAATTATAATTTTCGAAACACAAATACATGAGTAAATAGCTGTATAAATTTGAATTTGGAATTCCTAACCAAAGAGAAGATATTTGAGATCAAAGTTGCCAGTACGGCAAAACGCCAATTTCATATGTAAGGATCTAATATTATATTCTTCTTAAACTCCTTTCTTCGTTCATTCGCTCTAAATGCGGAAATAACTGAGAGTCCCTTTCTTAATCTTACTCATTCATTACGCTTACATCAGTTTTGAATTTTTTGCGGATCTCCATTTCTGACACGATCGTACATGGTTTTACCACACGTACGCCTCAGGGAACTCATTTCTACAACATTCAGTCTACTTTCATCCGTCCTCTTCCAGATCCATGCCTCACTGCCATACATCAGGGTAGGTACCAGAACTCCATTGTGAGTAACACACTAAGAGTCAGTACTAAAGCCTTTTTGTCTCGCAGAAATTCACGTGTGACAAAGTCATCAAATGGCCATTCAACGCCATTTTGTTTTTCGACAGTTGAAAGCTTCCCGTTAAATGCCGATTCTAAATCCGTTTCAGCTTTTGAACCAATTTAGATCAGCAGAAGAGGACAAAAATATTATGTTGTTAAGTTTCTTATAACAATTTGAAGGAGTGTTGTAACGGACTTATAATCGGCGATTAAGGGCCCGCAACCCGGATTTGTACTGATTTATTACATATTTCCCTTAAACACGGTAAGTTTTAAAGCTCTTAAAAAAATACATGTTATTCTTGAAGATAATATCTAGACTTTGCCCGCGCCGAAACGCAAATTATATAAAATTCCCTCGATAGAAAAAAATCGCAAAGTATGCTCCAAAAATTATTATTAACACGTTTGTTTCAGATATTTTACAAGTTATATGTATGAAAGAATTCACAGTGTTTCTTTAAATGCTGTTTAAGATAATGCCCGCGAGATTTTTGCTCTATTTTAAACGAGTCGTGTTTTATTAAACATTTTCGCAATTTTCGCTTCGATTTTGTCGATGTAAATGTTAGCGCTCTCCTCTAACATTTGTAATTTCGTAATTCTCCATCTTCTTCTTTTCGGGCCCGGTTGCAGAGACTTAATAGGAAAACTTTCATATGTAAAAAAAAAAATGGCGCTGAATAACCATTTGACGACAATAACTGGGCCTTAGACATGAAGTTTAAAAAAGTTTTAAAAATCAACCTATTTTCTGCGTAGGAAGTATCACACTAAATGACATTACTTAATATCGAAAAATATTTTGAAAACCGACCTTCGTTAATACGTAGATAATTCTAAAACCATTTAAAATATTTAGGTTAGGTTAGGCCATCATTTCAAATTGTGTAGAGAGGGAAGGCGACTTAATGTATTAATTTCATTAGTATGCGAAGAATTTTTGTTTCATCCACACAAATATTTGTAATGCGGCCTAGTATATGTAGTTTATTTAAAAATTGGTGAGCATCATTGATTTTCAAAATTTTCTCATTTGTAAGACAAATGAGACGAGGCAGAACGAGGACATATATTAAACATAGCAAAGTGGGTCAAGTTTGGTGGACGTTTGTGTAGGACAGGAATATCTACTCAGTTGGAACAGTTTCCCTGGAACTGGGAACTAAAACAAACGGAGAATGGCATTCGAGATTGTATTATTTTTTAAAATGTCTGCTATTTCAAAACGGTTATATGATGAAATTACAAAGACGTGAATTTTATGCACCAATTTTATACTGTCAGAATTATATAGGACGGATTTCGTATTGACAAAATTACATATATGTGAATTTCATGTACCAATATTACACTGCCAGAATTATACAGGACGGAATTTCATATAGACGAAATTAGATAGATGTGAATTTCATGTACCAATATTACACTGCCAGAATTATAAGGACGTAACTACATATAGACGAAATTATATAGATGACTTTGTCAGAATTATACAGGACGGAATTACATATGGATGAAATTATATGGATGTGTATTTCATGTAACCAATATTACACTGTCAGAATTATACAGGACGGAATTACATATAGACGAAATTACATAGATATGAATTTCATTTATTTTCATTGCATGTTTATTAAATAGAATCACTTCGAATATCGATATGTTTAATATCAATGAAGCACAATTCAGACAACAAGCTTTGTTGTTGTTAGTATGATTGTGCTGCATTTAAATATAAATTGCTTAAACCTGTTTAAATTTTAATCTTAATACTCTTTTAAAACGCATTGAAATTTAATTTTGTGATGTTTTAAAATGAATAAATAATTGAATTGAATTGAATTGAAAATTACACCAATATTACATTGCCAGAATTACACAGGACTGAATTTCACAGACGAAATTACATAGATGTGAATTTCATGCACCCATATTACACTGTCAAAACTATAAAGGACGGAATTACATATAAACGAAATGACATAAATTTAATTTCATGTATCAATATTACATTGTCAGAATTATACATGACGGAATTACATATAGACGAAATTACATAGATGTAATTTCGTGTACCAATATTACATTAAGTAATATTGTTATATTACATTAAGTAATGTTACATTAAGTTATATTGCTACACGACATTACATTGTCAGAATTATACAGGACGGAATTACATATGGACGAAATTAAATAGGTGTGAATTTCACGTATCAATTACACTGTCAGAATTACACAGGACGGATTTACACTTGGACGAAATTACACAGATGTAAATTTCATGTAACGATATTACTCTGCCTGAATTACAAAGCACGGATTTACACTTGGACGAAATTACACAGACGTCAATTTCATGTAACGATATTACACAGCCAGAATTACACAGGACGGATTTACACTTGGACGAAATTACACAGACGTGAATTTTATGTACCAATATTACATTGCCAGAATTATACAGGACGGAATTACATATATATATGGATGAAATTACAAAGATTTGAATTTCATGTACCAATATTACACTGCCAGAATTATACAGGACGGATTTACACATGGACGAAATTACTCTGTGGAGGGTCTTTTTGAGGAACCTAACCTAATCTAACCTAACCTAACGTAACTTCTAACTTTTTCAATATGAAGTTTATTTAGCACATACTTTAAAGCACTCAAAACAATTCAACTTCTTAACCCGTCTGCTTGGTTCAATATATTCGCACCTCACAATCTGGAACACTCGGTATCGCGCGTAAATTCTGAAACTGTCACTTTGGATCGAGATTGTAAAATATCTATGCAAGATAGCTTTCATATTTCGAAAACAATACGGAGCATTATTTCGTTCTCTTTCTGGTTAAAAGAAAAAATACATATATGTTTGCATGAGAGGAAGAGAGCTTTTAAAATGTAAGGTCGCTCGGGACGTTTTTGGTCTTATAAAAGTATAACGCGATTACGTGTTTTGGGATGTATTTATTCCTAAACAAGCAGACGGGTTAAAATCAGATTTTTTTGTAATTCCGGTAGATGTCATTATATACACGTTTAATTTTATCCATGTGTAATTACTTGAAATAACACCCTTCAAAATAGATAATTTAAAGCTGTAGATGCAGTTTTTTTTACGTCCGTGAAATAATAGTTCAAAGTGGTAGGAAAACCAACTGAAAAAAGTTCTTCTCTCAAACAGTTTTTTAATATCTGTTTTATTAGGCGATCAAAAACATTGGATATCTTCCAAACCCACAAAATCTAACAAAACTTAATGAACATATGTGTTATTTAATTAAATTTTTTGTCAAAGAAAATTTCTATATTTGGACGATGATGACTTCACTCTTTGGATTTTATGCTCTCCTGGCTTTCCAAAACCAACAGGAAGAGAATAACCGCTGTACGTACTTTTTCACTTTCAATTTAGGTGGTGGATGTGTGTACCGCCGCCCCGGGAACCATTTATTGTATAACCAATACCTCTGCCATAAGTCACTCCGAGCAGTTCGCTACGTTTGGTCACTTAGCAGGGGTGCCTGAGTTCATGGGGTGAGGTTTGTCTAGGTCTTGGTGGCGTATGCGTTTCCCATCACGTGGCTTTGACCTCCCTAGCCGGACTTCCTCTTGATAGAGATGGATTCTTTCGTCCGCCAATCCTGGACACATTGGCCCTCAGTTTCCTGCCCACCCCTCATACCTTTTTCCTTCTTAGAACTTCCTCCCCTTCCTTTGCTAAAAATACCCTAAACACAGCATCCCAAATGATGACATAGGCATTGAGGGGAATTAGTTTCCACGGGACTCCTGTGTGGAGCTGATGTAAAATTTTCGGTTGTGTATCCTGTGAAACTTTGGTAATTTTTTTAATTAAAAAAAAATTAAACTTTTCAGTTGGAAGATATTCGCCCTGATGTAAGATCACCATTCAGAATTGAAACGTTGCTTGAAATGGCTTTAGCCGTGTTTGGTAACCAGATCTGAATAAGGTACTTACCCACCTTCCTCTTCCCCTTCTTCTTCTCCTCCCCACTACAGCCTCACAACATTGGAACTGATTGTGTGAAAAATTCAGATAATTGATAAAGTACCTTCCTTTTCTTTTTTTTAAATTTTATTTTTTCTTATTCAAAAATGTTTTTATGCAAAAGTTTTTACCTGATTATCGACAAGCGATTTCAGACAATCGGTAAGGTTCTTATAAATTAGTTGGTACATTTTCGTGAATATTTTTTCTACGTCTTACTGTTCTTGTACTGATGCATTATTTACTCAAAAATACTTTACTTTTTAGACAAATCCCACTAAAATAATATCCCGTGGTTTTTCACGGGTCAGCTCTAGTCTCAACCACAAAAATCACCCATCCACTGAACAATCCGTCCGTATGAAATATTTCCGTCGAACCACCAACCTTCTAACTCAAAGTTAAACGCATGTATCATAAATCATCGCTACACAGAGGTCAGCGTCAATCTTAAAAAACCGTACAGATAATAAACAGAATAAATCAGCCACTACTAAAACTGCGCGAATAAATCATATTAATATAAACAATATGAAGAGAACTGTGCGTTATTCCCAGCTTTTCCGGAGCTCTAGCACGGTGAAATCGATAAACTTACAATATTGGATCGATAGGCGTAACTTCCGATGATTTTATATCGATATCCCTAGCATACATAGTTTCACCGTTGATAGTCGAATGGGAATAAATAAGGAATCGATATACGCTGGCAACACTGGCGGATCTGTCCACGAATTCGCGATTCCGAAATGTCTAACACTGACCAATTACGTAAAAACATTATAATTTGGCAAATGTCGAATTAAAATACTAACCTCTATATAATTTTGCAGTCCGCATTTAGTTTTTTTACATTAAATGGGAGTTAATTTGTTCGTGGGAATTTTATTCACATTTCAACCATTTTCATTTCTCAAACATCGAACGGAATATATCGATTGCGTCTTAGATGCATTATTTCTGTCTATGGATTGCGTATACGATTTCTTTCATTACTAAAAGCTTCGTTGGTTTAATACGTTCATTAAATAAGTCAGTGATTTTGCATAACGAACGATATAATTAAAATAAATGCGTATATTGACAGTAAACTGGAACTTATCTGAAACTATGAAGTTACCGTGAGCGCAAATATTGATGACTGACCATAGATAACGGATTTGGACAATATCGTATTGATATAGGGTTATATAGTGTCCTTACATTGAGCGCACTTCACAGATGATGTACCTCGGCCTCACCATTGATCCATATCTCAAATGGAATCTTCACACTCAAATAAGAAAAGCAATGAACTTTTTCAGAACGAAACGAAACCTTCTCGACTAACAATACTTGAAAATAATTTATTTTGCAGTCTGTCAATCTATTATTGTGTATGGTATCATTGCACGGGGAGGTGGCACTGCATCTGCACCAGACCCAAGCATAAAGGCACAGAAAACTATTATAAAAGAATACTTAGACTACCTACAATTACAGACTCAGACCCTATCTTCACTATTATGAATATGTTTAACGTTCGGCAGATATACGCTAAAATTCTGTTGTTAACCTTTTGACTTACACACTCTAATGATTTATTTTGCTGTCTGTCAATCTATTATTGAGTATGGAATCATAGCACGGGGAGGTGACACTGCATCTGCACTAGACCGAAGCTTAAATTCACAGAAAACTATTATAAAACTAATCCTTAGGCTAGAGAACGTACCCATACTACGTGACCAATTTTTTGCAATTTTTAACCCCCCCCCCCCCTCGGTGACACAAAATCCTAAGCAAACCGCCGCTCATTTGTACCAAGCGTGACATTATGAAGACCCCCCCCCGAAGAGGTCACGTAGTATGGGTACGTTCCTTACCTATAATTAAAGACTCAAACTCAATCTTTACTATTATGAATGTGTTTGACGTTCGGCAGATACACACTAAAATTCTGTTGTTCACCTTTTGACTTACAACACTTGAAAATGATTTATTCTGCTGTCTGTCAGTCTATTATTGAGTATGGTATCATAGCATGGGGAGATGGCACTGCATCTGCACTAGACCCAAGCATAAAGGCACAGAAAACTATTATAAAAGAATACAATTACAGACTCAGACCCTATCTTCACTATTATGAATATGTTTGACGTTCAGCAGATATACGCTAAAATTCTGTTGTTAACCTTTTGACTTGCACACTGTAATGATTTATTTTGCTGTCTGTCAATCTATTATTGAGTATGGGATCATAGCACGGGGAGATGGCACTGCATCTGCACTAGACCCAAGCATAAATGCACAGAAAACTTTTATAAAAATAATCATTCGACTACCTCTAATTAAAGACTCAAACTTAATCTTTACTATTATGAATGTGTTTGACGTTCGGCAAATATACGCTAAAATTCTGTTGTAAAACTTTTGTACTTATATAACTTATAAACCATTGTAAACATTAACACTGAATATGTACATTTTAGTAATGAATGTTGTGAATTTCGGTAATAAAATATATATTTACTATTATTATTATTACACCGATCGACCATGCTAGGTACCCAGGTCCATATTCCGCGAAACTACGCAAGAATATATCCGTTGGGAGTCGGGAGCTAGGAAATGAAAAGTCTAGCTTCAGAGCTGCTCGCAGGGGCAAGTGAGTAATCCGTTTTGCGTCTCTAAATACATCTCGGCCGCAGCCAGTGACGCACATTCTCTATGTTATTCGCTCTCCTCATTCTTTGTCTCTCGTAATCTCTGCGCCTCTTATTCTGTACCGCTCGTCTCTCTGCCTAGAGATGTAGGGACCAAATCTCTAGCGTTTTACTTCAAATTATCACGAGTAAATTGCAGTTCCAATCATCTTGGGAGGCGATTATGGGTACCAACTGCAACGTTACATAATAATGCTTTGGATAACCAACACCTCTTCTATAGATCACCTCGAGATGTGCCCGAGTTTATGGGTTGTGTCAGGCCTCCAATTGAGTGGCAAATCGGATTGGTAGAGCACGTTGAAAACCCTTTCACCTCTTCAACCAGACTCTACTGACCCATCGCCTTACACCGCAGTGGGAGGGATGGATTCAAAAGTATGTCAAACTTGGGCACAATGATTCCCAGATTCCTACCAACTCCTCGTACCTTTTTTCCTTCCCACAACCTCCACACTTTCATTTATTTAAGATACCCTCCACTCAGCCTTCCAAAGATGGCATGGAGTGCTTCCTGTGTGGGGCTAATGTAAAAAAAACCAGGGAAATGTTCAACCTTCAAAACTCAGTTAGACCGCGATGTTTAACAATGTCTTCCATATTTTTATATGATACCGAGTTGAACACAAAATTCCAACAGATCTGATATATCTGGATGACTAAAGCTAAAACCATTATGTTTTTAAGATTCCACACAGGAGGCCCTGAGGAAAGAAATCCTCAGGGTCTATGTTATCATTGGGAATGTTGTGTCGAGGGTCTTTTTAGGGGAAAGAAAGAAGGAGAATTTCTGATGAGGAAAAAGGTATGAGGGGTGGGCGGTGTCCAGGAGTGACGGACGCATCCTTTCTCTCACTGCAAGACGATGGGTGGAGAGAGCCCGGCAGGAGAGGCTTAGGTTAGGTCTCCCTCAACTAGTATGTCCTGATCTGGCCCGCCACGCAGTTGGTGGGCAAACACACCGGCCGCCAAGACCCAGACAAACCTCACCCCATGAACCCAGGCACCTCTGCTAAGTCAGCAAACGTAGCGAACCACTTGGGGTGATCTTATGGCAGGGATATTTGATATCCAATAAATGGTTACTGGGGCGGCGGTACCCATACGTACCTCCAGGTTGTTCGGGGTTACTAACAAGGCCGTCGTCTTGAGCCGTGAAGGAGCTCATGGGGCTACTGAGTTTGGGAATTCCCTTTGAAGGCCGAAAACATAAAGGAAAACAACAACAATAACAAACTCATTATTATCTATATTTTTATCGAAGGGGTTCGTGGAAGAAAGTGCTTTGCCACCTAATCGGGATTTGGAAATAGATATATGAGAATTTAAAAGTAATTTAAAAAAATGCATATTAGCCCAACCGGCTGATAGCTGAGTGGATCAATGCATCGGATTCCCACCAAGGCGACGTGAGTTCGAACCACTGCAAATCCTCCATCCTTGCACAAGTAACATCTTCCGCCAACATAAAACGTAATTTTTTTATCCTCAATGTCCAACATTTTGCAACCTAGTCGGTTCGGTAGGATAATTTTAAAGTTCACAGCACACCCAAGGATGACATGCCAAGGAATTTATTTCCCATCGGGGCCTCCTGTGTGAATTTATGTAATGTTAAAAAATAAATAAAAATCGTGCCCCAGGCCTCCCGTTACTAAACTTATTCCATATAAAATAAAAGATTTTTGGTTTTGACTCTGGTTACAATCTTTTTTTTGTCGTTTAGTTAATTTTTTTTTGGTTCATCAATTTCACCACGCTGCTGCCCCTCCCCCCCCCCTTTCTCCCCTGGCCCTTGGAACCTACTGTCCTAGAAGTTCCTATTATCAAAATAATAACTATTTTTCATTTGATGAAATATATTTTATTACTATGTTACACAATACTTTATCCACTTCGGGCGAATTCTTAAAATAGTGCAATTCAAGTGCAAACGAAATGCGGTTCCGTGTTTCGATATACATATTAAAACTGCCGGATATCTTGAGAGTTTTGCAATTTCTCTGTCTTCGTAACATTATTTGTGAAAATGGTTTTGGCTAAATAATGAGTTTCAGTGTGTGAATACGTAAGTACCTAGTATTAGTTTGTGTAGATACCATTATAACCCGATTTATTTTCAATTTCAGGAGAATTCCTGAAATTGAATGATGATGTGAATGAAATTGAATGATCATGTCTGAAAGAGGCAATAAAATGCCAGAATAAACAAGATATCTACAACATATTGCATGCTCCATGTAAACAGAATTTTGTAATTTCAGAAATCAGCAGTAAAAGTTTGCTGCATTTTTACTGGCATCAAACAGTTTCTTTTACGGAACACTTCGACTTCAGAACGTACATAATTACTTAAGACGGCGAAAATTATTTTTAGAAAATTTAATGAAAGAGCAAAACAAGAAACCGAAGACGTCGTTTCCCCGCAGGGGTAAACAGAGAGGACGGACCGCCAAACAACTCGGTCTTGGCACACACTCCTTGCCTCGTTCACATTCATACATCGTCTCATACAAGCTCTTCTATTATTCTGACTCTTGATATGGGCCGACTCAAGTATCTTTTTTTTTTTAAGTATGTTTATTCAGTTTTTTTAATTTTACAATATTTATCTTAAAAATCTTACAAAACTGATCAATCAGTTTGATTGTAAGAAATCTCTCATTTTTCCTATTTAATTAATACTATTATACTTTTATGTTTTACATTGTAATAACTGTGTAAAATTTACAATACTAATTATTATAAACTACTAATTACGAATACAGTGGGTGATAGTAATTTCCAGGTATTTGATCAATATTCGATTTGGGTATTTGTATACAATATTATTTGCTTTCATGTTCTACGGAGATAGAATGATTTAACATTTTTTTTGATATTTGAATAAGATGTCTCATTTTTAATATTTTCAGGTAATGCGTTAAATATTTTCGGAATTCTATGCCTCTTTGTTCTATCACCGTATACATTTTGAGATTTATTAATAATAAGCATTTGTGCTTCTCTATGCCTAGTAGGGTAGTTGTGGTTTACAGGTTTTTTGAATTCTGTATTCCAGAATTCATCTAGCGTTAATTGATAATCTACCTTACTGTGTATAGAGAGGACATTACACAAGGAGAAAATTTTTTTATAATCGCCTTCACATAATTGAACTTTTTTTTTGCCTGATATCAATTTTAGGAAACGGATTTGTAATTGTTCTATTTTATTTAAGTACGTTTTGTACGTTAATCCGTAACTATTTATTCCGTATCCTATAATTGATTCTGCTAATGCGTTGTATATACAGTATAATATATTTTTATCAACAAAGTTTTTTAGGTGATAAAATTTCCCTAATATGGATCTTAATCTATTACATACATTTTCAATATGATTTGACCAGTTAAAATTGACATCTATTGTAAGACCAAGGTATGTATATTGGTACACTTTTTCAATATTTGGGCAATTACACTGCAGGGATTGGTTTTTTGTGTGTAAACAATCATATGAATGACTTTTTATATGCAATTCCTTATCCTGACAATTTGTATATGGTGAGTGAATAAGCATATATTTGGTTTTTTTTGCGTTTATTATAATGCCATTATCGTGTGACCATTTAATTATGTTGTTTAGGTCTTCTTGTAAAATTTCCTCAATTTTTTGTGGATTTTTGTCAGCGCATATAATGCAAGTATCGTCTGCAAACATGTAGCATTTACAACGTTTTATTACGTTTGGTAAACTGTTTACTTGCATTATATAACACGTAGGTCCCGATATCGAGCCCGTAGCTGCTCCAGTGCTTGCCAACATTTCATCACTTAAAATTCCGTCAATTTTAACTTTAATTTTTCTATTAAACAGATAATTTTTACACAATTTTTTTAAAGGACCTCTAATACCACATTCCTCCATTGCCCTTAATATAATATTTTTCATTTAATTGACAATTTATATAATCAGTGAATTTAGAAAGTAATTGGGTAGTACTTTTTTCTTTTTGAAATCCGTACTGTATGGGATTAATGATTCTATTTTTTTCTATAAAATTCTGTATTTGGTTAAAGATAGCCCTTTCAATAATTTTATCAATACACGAGAGAATCGCTATTGGTCGATAGTTTGTGAAATCTTTGTGGTTTCCTGATTTATATATAGGTCTGATGATGGATGTTTTAAGTTCGTCAGGCATGATACTTTTACTTACACAAAGGTTAATTAATTTAGTCAGTACTGGGATTATATTATCAGCAATTAACTTTAGGTCTTTAATTCTTATTTGGTCATTGCCTTCTGATTTTTTAACATCCATATCATTAATTATTTTTTTAACATCTTTTTGTGATACAGGTCTAAATCTCATTGACATAATAGCAGGAGTTGTATACGTGTTACGATCTAGGAATTTTTTAGTACAATTATGTCTTATGTCTTTTATTTCATTTACGAATATTGTAGCAAATTTATCGCATAAAAATTTTGTGTCTCCTTGACTTCCCATATGTTGAAGGATTATTTTATCTAGATTTTGTTTAGGTTTTCCTATTAGATTATTTATTTCGTCCCAGAGTTTCCTCGGGTTGCCATTTAAGCTATTTATTAAGTTTTTATGGAATGTGTTTTTGGTAATATTAATATGTTTGTTTGTTTTGTTTCTATATCGCGTATATTCTAAACGAAATACCGGGTTATTTGGGCTATTCTTGCATTTTCGGTAAAGATAATCTCTTTTTTTAATCATGTTCTTAATTTCTTCTGATTCACTTGGTCGTGTCATGTTTTCCTCGGGCGTCCCCGACTTCTTCTGCCATCCACATTTGCTTCATATGTTCTCCCTTAACTCCTTTCCTCGTTCATTTGCTCTACGTGCCCAAACTGCTATAGGGATGCTATCCTTGTTCTACCAGTATTTCAGTAGAAGACGCTCCGAGGAACTTGCCTCATCGATTCCTTCGGCACCGGTGCATAGTCCGAAAACACGTTATACGCGTTAACACGTTATATGCCTGGCATATTACACGGTTACATTTATCATACGAGAACGGGTCGCTTCTTCGACTCGTTCTTGAACTCGGCTGTGGAACGATTTGTCGGTCTCTGTATTTCCTCCTTCTTACAACATGGGTCCCTTCAAGACCAATGTTCATTCCTTCCTCTCCTCAAAAAGACCCTCAACATAGCATCTCAGATGACGTAGGCCCTAAGAAATTATTTTCTTCAGGGCCTCCTATGTGAAGTTAATGTAAGAAAAAAAACTATCTGAGCATCACTTTCTTAATCTTACTCATTTCGCTTACATCAGCCTTGCATTCTTTGCGGATCTCCACGTTTCTCAGATTAATTACATGGTTTTACCATACATACGCCTCAGGGATCTCATTTCTACAGCATTCAGTATACTTTCATCCTTCCTCTCCCAGTTCTATGCCTCACTGCCATACATCAGGGTAGGTACCAGCACTCTAACTCAGCACGACTAGCTTCGCTTCTTTGGACAGTTTTTTTGTTGGCGCCAACGGCGTTCAGTTTTCCATTAATGGAAAATGTTAATAAAATAATATACAAAAAGATTCACAAATAAACTCTCATTGTGTCAAAATATGCTGCTTACCTTTACATAGGAAGGTACCTTACCATTGTAACAATTCAGGTACCAATGCAGAAATAAACTCAGTAATGAACAGACTGCACAGTGCAGGGAATAAATATTACTTGAACACCAACGGTACTGAATGTCCATCAGCCTATAAAAACATTGTTATTAAATCTGTATGTCTATCATGATAACTTTGAAAAGTTTATAAATTTTCAATGTGTATCGAAATTTATATGAATGTGAATCCTATATTTTACTCTGTTTGTTGTTTTTAAGTAAAAAAAATTATACTTGGTACTTATTTTAATTGTTATATCTTTTTAATTCTTTGATTATATCAAATATATTTTTAATATTATCATATGTAAAAGCCCTAAATAGTTTAAAATGAAGTCGCTCCCGCTGTTTGTGCGCTTACACAACGGATTTTCATGCGGTTTTCATCAATAGGTAGAATGATTCATGAGGAAGGTTTTTGAGTACATAATTTGTCAAAGTTTTGTGTTTATTGTTTGAAATATATAAATAAAGGGAGCGTGCAGGCAAGAGTTCAGTGTGGATTTGATTTAAGAGATGGCGTTGGTTATAAAGGTTAGGTAATGGCGTGGCGTTAAGTTTCGTTAGCCACAGCAACGTGTGGCCGGGTCTGCTAATTCAACATAACTCTGCAGTCAGCGAGCGAGTGAGATAAATAACTGAGGCAATAAACGATTCTGCTATTAGAGATTTTTATTTTGGGAGTAATAAAGGCAGCGGACATAAAGTTATTCATATTTTAAGCCAATTATTAGTGTATTTCGTAATATTAAAAATATGTATTTTTCACAAAAATAATAATTCTACTTCTGTAGGTGCCTAATTAGAGTCCGGCCACAGTAAAGTTGTCAGATGATGTTATAAAATCCGAGTTAAAAATATCGGACGTGAGAATATTATTCTCCGCTGGTGTTATTTAACTTCTTGTTTGGCCGACTGATTCATAAAAGTTTCGAAAATACCTTCGCCAGGAATAGCCGCTCGAAGTGCGAAACAAACGATTGGTGAAATGCGAGAATTCTTTAGACTGCTGATCGGATTCTTTATACATTCCGGCTGACTGCTGATCGGATCTCTCGCATCATGCAGAAACGGTGGTTACAGAAACCTGTATTAAATCATTTTATTAAAATACTAGTTGATTCCCGGCATGCGTTGCTATGCGATTTAATAAATAAATTGTTTCTTCCTGCGTGTCCTTTCCCATTCCCTTCTTCTCCCGCGTCCCCTTCCCCTCTCGCATTCCCTCTCCCCACTCCACTCCCCCCTTTCCCTTGTCCTCACCCAGGTTCCCCTCCCCCCTCCCGGGTTCCTTTCCACCCCTACTTAATTTCCCCTCTCCCCCCTCTACCCAAGTTCCCCTCTCCACTCCCGCATTCCATATATTCAGCCCCGGTATATTCAGTTTTCAAATAGCTCGCGTGCCACCTATTGCAATTTTTTAATACAAATTTCATAATGCTAGAGCTCACCAGTAGATATAAACTTTGTCCTGACAATAACGAACACAAAAAAAGAATTATCCAATTTGGTGCAGTCGTTCGGTAGTTATGCGTGTACATTCATTTCGGCGATTCATTTTTATTTATATAGATAGATAGAAGATAGAATATAGATAGATATATAGATATACATATTTGTAAACTTGTCAAAATGTATTTATAAGACTTAGAAATATTCTTCGACTAGAAAACCTAAAAAGAGTGTACTATGCAATTGTTCAATCTATATTAAAATACGGTATTACAGGCTGGGGAGGAACATATGATATTCTTTTAAATCCTCTCAAAATAGTATAAAAACTGATTATTAAGGTTATCCTGAAAAAACCATCTGCATTTTCTACTGATCTGGACTACCATATACAAAATATTTATAAATTATTCAATACTACAAACTTTCAAAGAAACACTGCTAAATAACTTACATTTCAATATATCAGCAAAATATCAGAATAATATTAAAATCCCAATATTGGACACCAAGCACATTCAAAACACCTATCTGTGTGGTCCTAGAGGTATAACTTATTTCAACAATCTCCCGTTAAATCTAAAAATTATCGAAAATAATCATGAATTTGAACTTAAATTGAAAAATTACTTGAAACTACTGTAAGAGTTTATATCTATTATTATTATTTCTTTTAAATATTGTGATGGGTCAACCCCCCCCTAATTGAAAACTTTTAAATATTTCTTCTTCTCGTGCGTTCAGATCTCCGGTTGGTAGATCTTCCTCTCGTACCTACTGAATGATTCGCCATTAATATTTTGAATCATGACTCATTTTTCCCACCCCTGTGACTGAACACAGTAAAAGGTAGTTTTCCGGGAAATTCTTACAATAAACCCTTTTCTCCACGTTGTGTGATTTTTTTTTTCGGAGCTCCTAGAACATCTAGGATAGGTATTTAATGTCTTTCGTGGTAACTTTTGGTTCTTTTAGGTAAGGTGTGAAGGAATTTCTCTGTATCTCTTAAACGATTGGAGGACACGCCCTGTCTAAATTATCCTAAATTTGTCCCCGCTATGATCCTAATAGGCTATAAAATTGATCTCCCTCCCTCTACGTTCTAATGATTTTTAATGTACGTACCTGGAATGTTTCATTTCATGTGGATAATTGGCGATTCTCTGCACCGCTCTCCATGGCTATATCCTATACATAATCGTGATAATATGTTCTGTTGTTAGTAAACACAAACTTATACCTAGGATGGAAGTATAAGGACGGGATAGAGGATAAAATGGATGTGATGTGGAAGGAATTTTTTTGCAAGCAAATACTGGCTCCTCCACTTGACCAAGTTGACTAGGTGGTCAGCTCTCAGAACACGACCCTCCGACCAATGCATGATGAGGCTATACCCATGGCACCCGGAAAATCTCTTGACGATAAACCAGATACCCGGACCCCGCCATAACAGAAGAAGAACGGCATGCCTTCAAACCTTTCCCAGACAACTCCAGTATCGAACACCTCCGGAACTACTTTACTGGCTCTAGAAGGGGTAATCTATTTCGTCCCTTATCAAGACTCTACTCACGGTACAAAGTGGCGTAAGCTTGTGACAGGCAGATCCTTCTCCCACGTGACCGACCTAGCGTTACAGACCACCTCTGGAAACCGACTTATCCCCACCCTTGTAAGAGATACGTTTGCTTCCAGGTCGATAGGATTAAAAAATGTGATGATGCTGCAGGAATCTCTCCACAAGAGCCATGCCTATGCCTCCATCCACACTACCTTGCCGGTAACTCGAGATGCTTTTGGTCAAGACGCCTCCGTCAGCGAACCATGTCCTTCCATACCGTTGGCGTCTCATTTCATACGACCTATTGCGCCCATCCGCTCGACATAGTTCCGCGAAAGGGAATTGCTTCCAGCACCTCGCGAGACCCGATCAGTCTATGGTGAGCATCCTCCAACATGACAATGCAGAAAGACCCTTACCGGGGGACCACCAATTTTCCACATAATGTGTGGCCTCGGTGTTCGTCTTCACATTGTCCAGTCCTAAAGATTTAAAAAAGCGTAATTCAAGAAGTAGGAATTCAGCAGAGTACCTGTTAGTTTTATTTGTTTCATAGTTTAAAACCGTGCATCTGCTCCACTGCTCCCTTGTCTAAAGATGTTCAGCTGCTCGCCCTTCAGTAATCGCCTTCAATTTGATATGTCGTACTCTCGAGACGCTCCCCATTTGGTTGACTGTATTCTCTATGTCAGGTTCATTTTTTGTGTCAGCTCGGCATCAGCCGTGTGCCGAGAAAAGGTCACTGTCCTAGATGATAATAACGCTAAACATATCCATATCAGCTGCTTAAATAATATTAATTTTCTCGGCGCTGGAACTGTTGAAATTTACTGCCCAGGGCTCGCGTTCCATTCACGTCACTCTGCAACCAGATACCTGTAATTTAAATATAGATTCTTTAACTTACCCATACGTAATTGCTTAATTTTCCGGTCGGGAAAACACGACCAATTGTATCTTAATTACGTATCCTGTAGACCTGCACCTATGGAGAAAACACAAAGGCCCCTCCCTACGATTTCCTAAATTTTGTACGACGAGGCCTAACGTAACCTTAGATTTACGATTAAATTTAACCCCCTCCCCTTAAAGTCTGAATTTGATTGGAGGTATCTTTATCGCTTCAGTCTTACTATCTCGCAATTGTAATGTACTCCTGTTGTCCGATGTTTGTAGATTATTTCAAATATCGTCCCTCTCTAAATTGTGTTTTCTAAGATTAAATTAGCGCTTGCTATATGTTGGTATCGAAACCCGAATTGTCGTATATTTTAATTCTTTCCCAAGCCTCATCCTCGTATTAACTTGCAATTAGTCATACTTTTATTTGTAAATTAATTAGGGAAATAGAGCATAAACACGCGATAAAACCGCCCGACGCCACCAGATTGAAAGTTTTCATAGATTATTATTATTATTTTATTCGTTGCACTGTCCTTAAATGAAGGATGGAATGTTTTCTACGGGATTATTATTATGATCCGGGACCATTGTCGTTACTCAAGATAAATATTTATTGTTATATTTTTGTCTCTACATAATGAATGATAAGTTGCAATTATTATTTATGTAACCAATCTATTATGTGATTACATTTCAATGTAGGCCTGTTTACGAGAATTATAAGTCGACTTAAAATTTACGGCCTCAACACGGCTAGTCCAGTGGCGGATTATTGGGAAAACCTATATTATAACCGTTTTATATTCTTCACTTATCTAGTGTTCGTATTTAGGGTTTTCGGTTGATATCCCTTTTTGTACTTATGTAATTTCAAAACCACTGTAAGCATTAACACTGAGTATTTTTTTTTATTATTATCTCGCAGATCTCGTTCAATAAGGATATTATCGTTATTATTATTAATTATGACAGGAGTCCAATACTTTAATAAGTCTCTATTCCCAAATTTAAATGTTTATCGCGCGGCAATCGCGAATTTTAACAACGATTATCTTTATTAAGTAACACAACACCGAACTTCTTTATCTTACACCATAAATGCAAAATCTTCACTGAAGTTAGTTTTAACAAACACTTCTCGTTTTCGCTAAGTCCACAGCGAGCCACAACACTCTTTTCGAAATTCCACGACCAGCCTCTTCTCCGACTCAAGGATGTCTGCCCTTATTCCCTCTTTCCATCTTGTAGGTCCCACCTCAAACCTCCTTTCCAACGTTTTTACATTAATTTATCACTCATGATTCTCAGAGTTAGGCGAACTGCACTTCAGGAAAAATACTTGAATTTGCACATAATTTAAAGTTCTGACAGGACATTAATTTTTATTAGTTTCACTAATTACTTTCTTGAATCTCGTACACGTAAAATCAAGAGATAAATCCAGCTTTAATGTATCGATCTTGACAACCCACTCAAATACAAGGGATCGAACACATTTTTCATCTGCGTTATCTAAATAACCCAAAATTCAATCCGAAACCTTAGCTTTTCTAACCTATTCCTTGCAAAACTCCCGACCCTAGATTTGAAACCAATCGTTGCCGACTCCGTTCTCTTTCCTACAAATGCGATTTATGACTCATGATTTATGACTCTTCCTTCCACTTAAAATAACTATTCCCTAAAACGTGGGACAATATTTTGTTCTAAATCCACCAAGAGGCATCAGATCTCGCTCTTTCCTGTGATTGATGGGACGCCCCTAATATGGTTCGATACTTATTCTGATTTGTTGAACGCTTTCGTTACCCTAGTAGATAAATCCTTCCTCGACAGGCCAGCCCCAATTGCTCCACATTCTTTTAATTTCACTATCAAATCTACCCCACGGATGTCGGTAGTATGCTCATATTTGTTATTTAAGAAAAAATTATTCGCCAACCATTCGACAAAGCAGGTTCATCACAATATTGAAATCTATTTATTGATATATCTTGAGTTTTTTTATTATTTGCAATATTTTATTATTTACTTATTTACATGATTACATATAATTGAGCATAAATTCCCTCAACAAACACAAGGGCCTTGTTTATGGTGAGGAAATGCTATTTTTATATTCCTTTACAAGACTGTACATATAACATGAAAAAATGTATACTTATTGTAAAAACAAACTAATATAAAAAAAAACAAACACAATAATAATTTTAATTTACAAATGAAACAATGTTACTTTATTTGAACCACTTGTATATTTGGTTAAAGCCGACCGGTTTCGGAACGACCGTTCCTTCATCAAGGCAAATTAACACACTTTAATTCATCTCGAAAATGTCTTTTTTTTTACATTAACTCCACACATTATTAGGAAAATAATTTCCCTCAGCTATTAAACCATTGTTGCACTGCATATAAACTTCTGTTTTAATATTCTCTATCTTAGTAATGTAGATAGCTTGAGAAACTCCAAATGTTCCAAAATAGAGCAATGATACAAATTTTGAAGTGTAATGAATAAAAATCAATACAGAAAGTGCTTAGGGAATTAGATATAATTAGTGTTAATCAAAGAATAAATTTAATATATCACTTCACTTATCCTAAAATAAATACCACAAATAATCCTCAAGTTAAGCATTCCAATACCTCAAAAACATATAATAAAACCGATTTTTTAAAACTAAATGATAGTTTACATAATAAAAAATGGGAAGAACTTGTAGAAAATAATACAATTAATAGAGCATGGTCACTTTTTATACAATGTATTCAAGACGAATTTAATAATAATACTGTCGTCACCGAAAAAAGTTCTCCAACTAAACTTAAATTTCTAAAACCGTGGATATCAAAGGGATTTTTAACAAGTTTCAGTAAAAGAGGCACACTTCATAAACAATGTAAATCAAACCCATATGATATCTATCTTATAAATTTCTATAAACGATATAGAAACTTATGTACACGGCTTGCACGCATATCGAAAGAAATATATTATAAAAATAAATTAGTTAAATGCAACAAGGACCCCAAAAAAATATGGCAAATTCAAAAAGAAATATCCCACACACTACAATGAAAAACGAAGCCATAACTGAGATTAAAATAGATAAAGAAATTATTAAAATATCAGATCAACCACAAAAAGTTTGTAATTATGTAAACAATTATTTCGCTAATGTAGGCAAGGTCTTAGCGAGTAAAATCACAACAAACTACGATACCACTAAATCCGCAAACCACCACACACACACAGGTATTGCTCCATTTAAAATACCATACATTACCCGAAAAGAAACACTTAAACTTATAAATGACCTAAAAAATATAAACTCACAAGGCAGTGACAGAATTTCACCGATAACACTAAAAATATTAAACTCCGCACTTCATATCCCCCTAACTATACTCATAAATCGGTCCATTAAAGAAGGCATTTTCCCAACAATTTAAAAAACGGGCAAAGTGATTCCAATCCACAAAAACGGAAATAAACAAGAAATAAATAACTACAGACCAATTACAATTTTAAACACACTTTCAAAAATTCTTGAGAAACATATCAAAAACAATCTGTTAACTTTTCTTAACAAAAATAATATACTATCACCCAATCAATATGGATTCAGGGAAAATATGAGTACGGTAGCCTCTGTAACAGACTTCCTCAAAACAAATATAGACCAGGGCCAAAAATGCCTTGGAATATTCCTAGATCTGGCAAAAGCGTTTGACACAATTCATCATCAAAACCTATTTGATAAACTAAAAAATATCGGAATCACAGGAATAGAACTCAAATTAATTGAAAGCTATATGGGAAATCGCACACAGTATACCTCTATAGAAAACACATGTAGTGACAAGGAACAAGTATCCTACGGAGTACCCCAAGGCAGCGTACTTGGTCCAATCCTATTCCTTATATATATTAATGACCTGTGTCACCTCCAAATAGACGGGGAAATTATAAGTTTTGCTGATGACACTGTGTTACTCTTTAAGGCCAAAGACTGGAAAACATTAACCCCAAAAGCAGAACTTGGCTTAAATATTACTAAAAAATGGCTCGACTCTAACTTATTAACTTTAAATATAGATAAAACAAAATTCATAACTTTCAGCATAAATTCGAGAGGCCAACCCTCCAATAACATCCACCTTAAAATACATTCCTGTCAATCAACCAGTGATATATCAACACAAACCCCATGCGACTGTCCCCCAATTACACAAACGGAAAATATTAAATATCTTGGTATATACTTCGACCGTTATTTAAAATGGGATAAACATATAGATTCGGTAATAGAAAAACTAAACAAGTTGATTTACTTTTTTAAAAACTTGAGAAATATTTTAAACGTATGTGATATAAAAAATATATACCTCGCACTTGCACAATCCATAATGGAATACGGCATTATTGCCTGGGGCTGTGCCAGTAAAAAATACATTAATACAATGTTTAAAGCTCAGAAAACCCTAATAAAAGTAATACTTAAGTTACCAATACTAACACCCACATCAATCATATTCGAAAAATTCCCAGTGCTGAAAATTCAAAAATTACATTCAAAACAAATACTGACTTTCCTTTACAAGAACTTATCCACATTTAACATTTCACAAAACTCTCGCAATACTAGAACAAGACATGCTCTCCAACTACAAATACCAAAAACAAACACATCCTTTGGACAAAAACACTACAGATACCAGGCTATAAAACTATACAATTCTCTTCCTACACAATATAAAACAACTAATATTATTGAATACAAAAAAAACATAAGAAACTGGCTACAATCTTTCTAACTTCTAATTTATAATTTTTGTCGAATTGAAGTCGATTTAATATTTTGATTTTTATTGTTTCTCTTTTTTATATTAACTATGAACACTCTTTTGTTTTACTATTTACAATTTATAATTTACTTCTGAAAAATGTCCTCCACAACACAGGTGAACTCCTAGTGTGGAGGACAATATATTATACCTTTGTAACATAAATGTACTAAGAATAAATAAATAAATAAATAAATACAAAATTGTTACTGTATAAAGGCATTCGAAAGTATATTTAAAGAAAGATGTAAAAATGATGTATGTAATAAATATTAAAAAAAGCATTAATATGAAAATCAGAATATAGAAATATTTTCTTATGTTAATGTTTATTTGCATATTTAAAGATAGAAAAAAACGAAATTAAATTTTATTTTTATTTATATGCATGTTATGTATGCAGATGCATCTGCATTTGACGGTCCCGAAAAACAATGCCGGATGTGCGATTTTTTTAATTTTGCAGTAGAGCTGTTTAAAGTTACGTTTTTACATTTTTACTATTTTTGAGATCGAGAATTATAGCATATAAGAAAAATACGTATATTTCATTTCAACCAAAATTCCAAAAATTGACCAAATATTTTCAATTTTTATCAGATGCAACATTGTTCCTCGGGACCGTTGACGCATTTTATTATATATAATGAAAATGATTTTTTTGGTGGCAATAGACGATTTTTATTTGGCACCCTTAAAATGTAATTCCTTAGAAAATTGGTCAGGACTTTTTTATTAAGGAAAAACCAATTTAAGGATAAAAAACAAATAACCTGAAGATTTTTGAATAACTCCTATGCCGTCAATCGAAGCGGAAAATTTTGCTCGTGCAAGATAGCAGAGTAATTAAATCCACGCTGCCTAGGTGGGAATAAGACGCATTTGTCCACCCAACTACGCTGGGTCATTATTATTTTATTATGATTTTAGATTTTCACGGCCAAAAGTATTTTTGTTATTTATTTTTGGGGTGTTATGCCGTGTTGTGCTATCTCCTACTTTAGCCAACGTTTCGGACATCATTACAGTGATGGACATCTGCCCTAATGATGGATACTGTAACGCTGTCCGAAACGTTGGCTGAAGGAGGAGGTAGCACAACACCCCAAAAATAATAAACCAAAAAGTATTTCAACGTTTAAAAATAGCTGGGATCATTGAATCTTCGAACCATATTTTTTCGCTGATTATACATGGTGTCCGTAAAATCGTAGTACAAACGAAAACTGATCTTCATAACTTTTTCAGTAAATTTTGTAGTATAACTTTTTGAATTAAAAACTTCTCTAGGACCTTTATTTTAGGAAACTCGATGAAATGAGTGACACTAAAAATAAACAAAAACATACTTCTATAGGATTTAATCTGCGAGAGAATGAGATAACATAATCGGTCTCCTCTTTGTGCGGTGCGTCGTAGTCTATCGTTCTCCTCTTTGTGGGGTGCTTCGTAGCCTCCCCGTTCTTGTCTATTTCAGTTATCTGAACGTTTCACACCTACCGCGTGTGAATTGCACACTCGGTTTTTTTTTAATTTGTTTTTTGATTTGTGCAATATTTTTTAATCCTTTAGTTACCGAAAAAAAGGGAAAAAGTTTTTTTTTAAATTCACTCAGATCTAAAACGTATGTTTTTGACATATCCATGTACCCGCCAAGTTTTCCCAAGAAAGTATCCACCAGGTTCCCACTTTTACTACAAATTTCCGGTCACCGTTTATAAAGGCAATAGGATCTAAATAAGGCATGATAACACATAGTATGTGACGCATTTCGATGTAATAGTTTAGCATTCCTTATTTTGTACTGATTGTGTTTAATTCGTAAAGCTTTATTTCTTCTTCTTCTTTGTGTGCCGTATCAGGTCCCCCGACGTTGGCGATCACTCTTGAAAATGTCTCTCTGTCTTGCGCTGCCCGGAATAGCTCCTCCACACTTCTAATGCTGGTCCACTCTCATATATTTGGCAGCCAAGACCTGGCCCTCGGCGACCATCTATCTTGCCTTTCAATATTAAATAGAGCAAGTGATACTTCTCCCCTCGAAGTATATGACCCAGATATGTAAGCAGTTCTCTATCTGCTCTAGCCCGCCTGAGAATTTCTGTGTTGGTGATCATGTCGGTCCAAGGGACCTTGAGCATTCTCCGGTGAAGCCACATTTCAAAAGCCTCTAACCTATTCATGGTATTTACTTTCAAGGTCTATGTTTCACATCCATACAGCAAGACCGACCATACATAGTCCTGTTTCGGTTGGACACTAGAATAATTAAGTTCGGTAAATACGTTATTTTTTTTTAAATATTTGTGACTGCTATATATGTATATCAAAGTGTTTCATAAAATTAACATTCTGTTTAAAAAAATGTATTTAAATAATAAATTAACATACTCTATAAAAGTTATAAAAAAATTAATACTAGTAATTTGTCTTTCTTTGAGATCAGTCGGACGGTGTTTTAATGCTTTGGATGGATTCGGTAAAATCTTCGAAGCGCTGCAATAGCAAGGGAGCCCAAACTTTATGCTGTAGTTTAGAAAAAGATAACATGATGCCATGAACTTGGTAAAAAGTCGGTATTTTAAATAATTTTTGTTGATTAACAAACATATTTATGACAGCCACGGAATCAACATTTGACTACTGGTTACTTTTCCGTTGCAGCATGTAAAAGCTTTTTGGATTTACATTTGTATTTATTTTATATATTACTAGCAGACTCGGCCACACGTTGCTGTTGCTAACGAAACACAATGCCATGCCATATCCCAACCTTTATAACCAATTCCATCTGTTAAATCAAATCCACACCGCCCGCTTGCCAGCACGCTGCCCGCTACCCGCTTGCCAGCCCGCTCACTTTATTTATATATTTCAACCAATTTACACAAAACCTTGACAAATTATATACCTTCCTGATGAATCACTCTATCTATTGGTGAAAACCGCATGAAAATCCGTTGCTTAGTTTAAAAGATCTAAGCGCAGAGATAGCGGAAGCGACTTCTACCCCAATATTTACATAGTAAAGATTAGGGATACATATGTGAGTATCGCTGCGGTACGTCTTTAGTTAAAAAAACATCCTCAAATTTAATTCCCTAATATGGACACCGTATTTAATTCCCTAATATGAACTGTCAAAAAATTTGACAGTTTATCAAATATTTGAAGTAAATTTAAACGTTCTGTGTAAGTTCTATTCAAGATCAGTGATTATTTCGGTTTTGTGCAGCAACTGGCCTATAATGTTATAATAACAGATCTTGAATAGAACTTACACGGAAGGTGGACATAATAAATTAAATCGTGAAAATTTTTAAGACAATCCATCCTAAGTAAGTAAGAATTATAGGTATTTTAAAAAGGTACCCGTGCTAGGTACCAAATTTGATTGATTGTTCTTATAAAATACAAAAATGAATAACAATTATTATAAGCAATAATTGTCAGCCTGAAACACATTGAAAAATCTTCCGAGAAAAGATACTTGCCGCCAACGGGACTTGAACCCGTGTCCTTCTGATTGCCGGTCGGATGCTCTGACCACTGAGCTATGGCGGCTTATCTAATACCCGCCAAATAATTTAATATATACTGGTGTTTCATTCAACAATTACTGATTATTACATTTTTCCACCTGAAAACAACCAACTTTATTTTTGTGAGGGAGGTATTGTTAGTACTAAATGGTCAGAGCATCTGACCGGCAATCAGAAGGACACGGGTTCAAGTCCCGTTGGCGGCAAGTATCCTTTCTCGGAAGATTTTTCAATGTAAATGAGTGTTTCAGGCTGACAATTATTGCTTATAATAATTGTTACCCTTTGTGCTATGCATAAAAATCTTGTCATAAACGTAATAATTAATATTACAAAAATGAATGTTTGTAATTTATGAAAAATTAAAATTTGAATAAAAAAAATTGTAATAGGTGGCACGCGAGCTATTCGAAAACTGAATGCACTGGGACTGAATATATGGAACGCGGGAGGGTGATTGGCGAGACGAGGGAGCGGGAGAGGGGATAGGGAAGTCGGGGAAGGTGTGAAGGGACGTGGGAGGGGAAGGGGCGGCGGAAGGGGAACGGGGCGAATGGGAAAAGACTTAAGGGAGATTTTTTTATTAAATCACTTGATTGTAATAAGCACATAAATGTTATCGAACGAGTAGGAACCTACAACACAAATTTTGAAGGTGCGTAAATTTCAGACTTGGAATACCGCTTCACGTATGATTAATGACCAATAACATCCAAATGAAAGTCATAACTCACTAGAAAAACACATTCGTGAAATCTAAGGTAAATATTGTAGACGAGTGAGTCACAACCACCTGTGCATAAGTACCCCACGCCCATATTAAAATGGAAGTGAGAAAATCTCCGATCTCAGGATGTTCAATTATTTAGGTTCAACACCACTAACTCAAACCCTGCCAAGAAACAGCCGCGAATGCTCATTACAATCGGCATTCGATACTATGTACGACGCCGACACATCGGCAACAGTTGCCAGTTGCTATACGAACAACGCAGCATAAAGAAAAGCCATTTCGGCCTCTTATTCTATCTGCCGTATCACTATCATGAGATAATAAACTCTAAATAACCTTCCCCTAAAGCTCACATTAGCATGTCATTGTTGTGTGTGATGGAACATTGTTTTTCCATGCGTCACTTTGCCGCCAGAACGTATCATCTTCCCGCCTTTTCAAACGTCAAATGCATTTTCGCGCTGCGCCGTAGAGATCGTAATGTCGTGCGGCCAGGTTGGTACTAGCGCTCCTTTGGAATAGATTCGGCCGCGCATTCTTCGGCAATGTTTTGGCATTGGTCGCTAATATCAAACAATACGGACTGCGCTACGAGCGGCTAGAGTTGCCACAGTCCCATTGGAGGAAGTGAGTATAATATGACAAGGTTTCTAGCGTAGGTACCGGGTAGCACAAAATAAACTACTGCCGAGGCTATTCAAAGTTCGCGAAGCTGAAATGATAAACTTGGTGAAGATGACCACACAATAGAAGGAAAATGGAACAACGGCATGGGGAAAGTTTTGGGTCAAAAGCAGTTGGAAAAGGATGTAATAAAGGCAGATAACGAAAGGGAAAATCGGATCCATTGAAGAACTTTAATCAAAAATGACATGAAATTGAAAAATATCGACCCTTCACAAAATATAAAATGTTGACATTTATGGCACATAAATACAAATAATTTTTAAACATATATTTACAGAAACAGCGAAACTCTAGAAAGTAACTTTGGTAATGATTATTGCACACATTTTCTGTTTGAAATTACTATTTCAACGTAACTATTTCTTAAACAAATAATCAGAATGTTCAGTTTACACGCGGTAAACGTGAAACCTTCAGAAAACTAAAGTAGACAAGAGTGGGGAGGCTACGAAGCACCGCACAAAGAGGAGACCGATTGGTCTATCATTCTCTCGTAGGCTAAATCCTGTATGTACGTGTTTGTCTCTTCTTAGTGTCGCTATTTTTCGTTTCATCGAGTTTGAAATAACAACGGTGCTAAAGATTTTTTCACTTAAAAAAATGTTTTCCACAATGAGCTCTTGAATTTTATTGTAGTGACTACTAGTTTAAAGTTTTATTGGAAGACCAAAATAAAATTATCAATAATGAATGTCAGAGAAAATAATATAACGGAATATAAAATTAATATATTCGTGCAATTATATAATTTAATTTGGGCGGCGGGAATGGGCACCACCGCCCGGGAAACAATTATTGGAAAAACAACACCTCTGCCATAGATCACCCCAAGTGGTTCGCTACGTTTGGTGACTTCCTTTTCTTAAGCAGACCCGCACACAGCATCCCCAAAGAGGACAGAGGCCCTTTAGGGAAAATATTATATTATAGGGAGCTAATGTTAAAAAATGATTTTAATAATCATGAAGAAGCCAACTTTTTTGTTCACAGGTTAAAGTTTTAAGTATCTACCTAACCTAATCTAATATTTTATTATGTTATTTTTTGTCACTGATCTGTTTTGTCCTGTTACTCTAATATGTACTTATCTAAATATATGTATGTAAACTATTTATTTTTATTATTATTAAAATATTCCTGTATATATCTTTTTAGAGTAAAAATTTGTCTCACCCACTACTTTTGTCTAGGGAAGGAATGTCAACTATTATCTTAACCCAATGAATTTATTGGCAGATATTTTACAAGATTATTAAATTTAATATCTAGACGTGGTAGCTTGTGAATGCGGAAATTCATTAAAAGATCATGATAAAAAATGTTATGCACTTAGGTTAATTCTTGTAGAAATAAAATAACCATTTCTTAACAAATATATACATAAATAAAAAGATAAGCGAAATAGCCTTAGGAATAACCTTAGAACTTCATAACTCTAATAAGATTAAATAATTTCATTTGAAATGGCATTTATCCGAGTTTCGTGCAGAAAAAAAACAGCCTTGTGTAAAAAATGTATTTAAATAATAAAATATATTTAAATTAAATTATTATAAACGTATTTAAAAAAATAACTCGTTTCAGTGATGTCGCTATTCCAAATTCCTGTAATATTCAAAAATAAGTTTCTGAAAAAATAAGAAAATATACAGAATTAGGAAATGAGATTAAAAGAATTTGGCATTCTCAGACCATAAAAATATTACCATTTATTATTTCGGCTACTGCCATTATACCTAGGTCTCTCATTCAAAATTTAGGCTTATTAGATTTGTCAAAGAATTTATATATAAAAATGCAAAAATCAGTCATTTTAAATACATGTAGGATTACAAAAGATTTTTTAAATATTTATATTGAGGGATCAGTAGGATTTATTGGAGTTCTACCGAGCCGAACCCTCTGATATGAAAATATCTGGGGTCGGTGAATTATTTTCCAATTTGGTGTCTGGTAGGTTGACATGTTGTTTTTGTATTGTTTTGTATTTATTATACTTATATAGTGCAATTCGTGAATTGACTAAATGATCATTTGTGGATAAGTGTGTGAAAGGGTTTAGTTTTTCCTATGGGGAAGATTTATGGGCATGTGTGTATGTACATGTATGCATGTGTATGTATGTGTGTGTGTGTGTGTGTGTGTGTGTGAAGTGTGCCCACGTATGCGTTTACATGTGTGTACATGTATACGTAAGTGCGTATGTATGTATTTTCTAATATTTGATCCTTCTTGTTTTATTTACGTACATGTAAGGGAACGTACCCATACTACGTGACACTTTTAGGGGGGGGGGGGGGTCTTCAAAAGGTCACGCTCCATACAAATGAGCGGCGGGTTCCTTAGGATTTTGGTCACCGGGGGGGGGGGGGGGGGGGGTTAAAAATTGCAAAAAGTTGGTCACGTAGTTTGGGTACGTTCCCTAATATAATTTATTATTTTGTAAACATATTAAGAATGTTGAGATAAATGGTGTACTCACTTTTAATTGAAATTGTCACTTTAACTATGTTCAATTTGTAAGCTTAATGCAATAATTATATGTGATATATTCTTTTGGCGAGCCAACAAACAAAATAAAAAATAATAAATTAAAGTAATAAGTATGAAAGTTATGCATAAGCACAGCCCGATAACCGCATCTCAGTCTTATTATACCCAAATAAAATCGTAAAAATCCCAAATGTATTACCAAATTTCTCCTCCAAAACTGGACCCATTTTTTTACCAAATGTTTTTTTATTTTTTATTTAATGAAAAGATACATGATTTTTGAAATTCTACGCCAATGAAGAGTACTAGCTCTTGAGCTTGGCGTAGGAGTTATTTTACAGCTAGTTCATTTTTATAACATACATTTTACTTACATTTTCCAATAAATATAAACTATATATAAATATAATATATAAACTACTATATGTATTAAAAGAAAATATTTTTTGTCTATACTATGAAGAAAATTTAATGGTTCGCTTTTTTAAATTCATTGTCCGGTTTGAATGTTTGTTGATGGCGTTCAAACCGAGCAATTTAACGATTTTGGAGGGTCCTAACTCCTATAAGAAGTATCTTATCAAAAAAAGAAATACAGGGTTTTCCAATAAGAGGTGTTATTTTGATATTCAAAGAGAAATGCCATTTTTTATTATAAATGATTGGATGTTTATTTTATTATAAAGAGGAAGGTATGCCGTTAATAGTGGAGAATAACATCAGGCAAATGACCACCACGACCACGCTTACAGGACCATATCCTTTTGATGAAACTTTCCATAACCAAATCGCAATGTGGCTGCCTTATGTCCTCGATAGCCTCACGAATTCCATCTTTGAGGTCTTGAATCGACGCTGGGCTGTTGGCGGAGACCTCTTTCACGTGGCCCCAAAGGAAGAAGTCGCACGGTGTTAAATAACAAGATTTCGGTGGCCAATTGTGATCACCTCTTCGAGAGATAACACGGTCCGGAAACTTTTCCCGTAAAAGATCAATGGTTTCGTTGCTTGTGTGGCACGTAGCGCCGTCTTGTTGAAAGTAAACGATGGCCAGATCAATACCATCCAATTCCGGCCATAAAAAATCATTAATCATCTCTCGATAACGCAATCCATTCACCGTAACTGTTGCTCTAATAATTTACTTTAATAATTTCAATGCATTGTTGAAGCGTGTATCGTTCCATTTTTATTAATGGCGTAGATTCTACTTGTCAAATGTCAAAAAATGACAGCTTCAAAAGTGACATCTACCGAAATAGCGGCTATTCAAAATAACACCTCTTATTGGAAAACCCTATACATACTGACATGCAAGTGGTCAATATCTATATTATATTAAATTTGCACTAGTGTCAAAATCCAGAGAGGAAATTGAGGAACACGTTTGTATGGACCAAACGCCGCCCGATTTACTCGTAGGAGGCATTTCAGGCATTTCAGGCATTTCATGAATTTCAGTAATTTTAGATTTTCATGAGTTTCAGGAATTTGCATGAAACGGCCAATTTTAATTGACTGCGCGAAGCTCATTCCACCGTTTTGTATTTCCTCTGTCTGTAAATGTATGTATACATTCCGTTTCTATTTACAGATGGTAGCCATTTTAATGGTTCAGAAATTATGCTGTTTATTTGGACCTTCTTGTTCGAATTTTTTGTATCTGCCAGAAGAAAGTTCGGAAAAAATCTCGTGTTATTGGAATAATGGGATCATGACGTTTCTTTGGACAAATTGCATAATTCCGCATTTTAACTTAAAAAAAAATGTTTTGAAATTTTGGTTTTGATTTACTTTATACTAGCGAGTACCCGGCGTGCGTTGCTATGCAACTTAAAGATAGAAAACGTTTCTTCCCCTCCTCTCCCACTTTCCCTCCATGCCGCTAAACCGGCTAAACTATGTGAAATACACACATTTTTGAAACTTGCGCGTCACCTATAGTAATTTTTTATGCAAATTTTATAACACCAGAACTCACTATAATATATATAGATACCTTCGCGGGCGTACACATCACCAAAGTTTCAGTGCAATCGGATGAATAGTATAGGAAATAGTTTCATAACACCAGAGCTCACTATTATATATAGAAACCATCACGGGCATGCGCACATCAAATCCCCAAAGATGCATCGCAATTGGATGAATGATATATGAACGCATAAAGGACAAACAAAGAAACATTAATTTTTATACATAAATAAACAAGAGAAAATTAGAGACGAAATTTTATTAACACGTGTTCTAATTCAAAGACCTACTAATTATGTCTTTATAATAAGTTTCAGCTTGGTTGGATATGATTGGAACAGTTACGGGATGCTTTCACAAAGCTGTACAACGATAGTTTCTGAAGATTAAGGTAATTGGAGCGTCTTAAAGATATGAACGTACAACTTAGAATAAAACGAAAAAAGTTTGGTCGACGGAAAACAGGTCAGAGTCGTTTGGCTGTACAATATCATCGAAAATAGAATGCGCTTAGTTTGAGAAGAACAAATAGTATTGCGGATTGTTTCTACACAGATCATTGAAAAAAACTGTACTTTCGTGCCAATGAGGGCATCTCATCTCCATGCAAAGGAAATGGCTTCCACAAAATCAGAATTGGTGCCCTTTGCACCTCGAATATTTGATTTTTAATTAAATTTAATAATGTTATTATTAAGTTCTGCAAGTATTTTAGTTTTTTATTATTGTGAAAACTGTTTTGTCTTATAAGGTCATTTTCAAACTATCATTAGACCACTTTGAGACGACTTTTTACGTGATTCTACATTTCAGTTTTGGAGGGGTCTAAATTATTTTATTACAGTTTAAATCGGATAAAAAAAACTAAAATACTAACAATATAATTAAAATAAATATAAATTAAAATTAAAAAAAAAAATAAATAGAGTTCTATGAATTAAACACAAAAACAATTAATATTGAACATTTGAATTTATTAGACCATTTTTTTTACATTAACTTCACACAGAATGCTTCGAGGAAAAATAATCATCAGCGTCTCTGTCATCTTTGGGAATGCTACGTGGAGGGTATTTTTAGGGAAAGGAAGGAGAGGAAATTCTGGGAAGGAAAAACGCACGAGGGTGGGTAGGAATTTGGGGACCAATGTGTCCATGTGACCACTATAAATATGAGAAAGACAACCGTCGCCCGTTCGGGACTAATATATCAGAACGGTAACAAAGATAGTCGATTACGTACGATCGACAGTTGGGCACCTTCAGTGGTCATTTCTCCTGCCGCAGATCTCCTCAGTGTCTTTTAGAACGGACGTTAAATCAACTTAAATATTAATTAATAACTTTAAATATTAAGATTGCATTACCAGAGAAAACCAGAAATATGTCACTCTCAAATCAGATTTTAGACGTATTGACTCTTTTCCACAAAAAAATATTAATGGATTTCAAAAGATTGTTCCTTTATCTAGCATTCGCATGTAATAAATGTGAGAAAATTTTTGAATTTACAGTATAATAATGTTATTCCATAGGTCGTTGGCAGATTTGTTAAAATTTCAAAAAGATTTTGTATTATACCACACCCATTTCAAATAATATAATCATGCAGTAAAATAAATCAATACATTATCTAGCAAACGCATGTTTTAGAATTTTCATTTTAGTTTCAATAAACTCATTAAAAAACATGTACATGTGTTTCTTGACGAAAATTGGTCCATCACGCCTTTCAACATTTTTGGATAAAGGTATAAATTAAAGCTAATTTGGATTGAAATAAATTCGATATTGAGTAAAACAATATTAAACACAGAATCACAATTGTATACCCCCATTCGCCGTATACAAAATTTGGGTAATGACTATAAAGATGTTGTTGATATATTTAACACATCATTCACTAAATACAAACAAGTCTTAGTAACAAGTCAAGAAGAACAACAAATTTAATTAATCCAACTGAATAGCTCTGCTTCGAATCATTTCACGTGTACTTTACTTTTCTCAGTCTACATCTTTTTCCATCTTGCATGGTGGAGTATTTTGTTTTTATTTCAATTTGTTTTTTATTGTATTTTTGTTTTAGATTTGGTTATGATTTTGATTTTGTTTTTGTTTTGTTTATGTATTTGTTTTTTTGTTTTTTAAAATTTTGTTATGCTTATTTAAATTTAGATGTTCTTTGTAAAAAAAAAAATGCATGTAAAAGCCCAGCCGGGCGTGAAATTCAATAAATAAATAAATAAATAAATAATTTTAAACAGCTGGTACGGAGAATAATTAGTCTTTCTCATTGTAACCGCCCTGCACGATCGTAAGAACAACTTTCGACGAAATGTGGATTTTCGTCCGCTGGCTGGTCAAACGCTCTAAATATCTTAATAACACAAGCATGACCCTAGCATGGTGGTCGAAAAATCCACAAATGATGTAACCAATCAAAGCAATGAATAAAGAAAATTAAAAAAAAAATGTAAATAAGACGATAATAAACATGACCCGTAATCTGATGAACCGAAGTATCATTGAAACTCCCAATCATCCGAGTTGCGTCGTTCATCAATGAAAACAACAATAACACAACTTACTCTTGACAAAATGGCTTGGAGTATTTTATTTTAATTTTTCACGTCACTTAATTTTATTCATATATTAGAATTTTTTGGGAAGCAAATTTTTTTGATGAAGTAAATCATATGTACATAAGCTCGATTAAGGTTTTCGTAGTCCATGATGTTGAAATAAATACCGTCAAAAATCGTTTAGAATCACCAAAAATTTCAATTCCCTGGCTTGAATTTAAAAGTTTGAATTTCTGGACGGTGGAGAATGATACCAATAATTCTTCTTCTCAAGTCGGTTCCTCATAGCTGAAGATCGTGACTCCTACTCCAATTTCCATGGTGGATAAGGCTCCTTCACTCTTGGTGATCCTGCGCTTCGTGGAGAGCTGCAGACACTGACGCACCAGACGTTAGTGATATTTGATCACTCCAGCCATTGATGACTTCTTCTGCTTCTTCTACCTTCCACTTTACCAGTGACTATGAGTCTCTCTAAGTTGGAGTCTTCAATTTAGCGAGCAGCAAGTGGATGCCTAGCTCTTCCAGGATGGACACATTTGTGCGTCTAACTATCCATGGAATCCCAAGCATTTTTCTCCAAGCACCACATTTCGAGGGCGTCTCCCGTTTTCTTTCGCTGGCATGTGTCCATGTTTCTAAACCATAAAGAAATATGGGGAACATCAATGCCTGGACGAGTATCTTCTTGGTGCTCTTCGTTATGCCTCTGTCACTCTATATCAAAGATATTCAAGTACAAAAGAGATATGCTATGATGTCCGCGCAACTGTCGGCGGACTACGATCAGGGTAGTTTGCATACGAAAAGAATTTGTTCATTACGGTGATTTTTTTAAGGTGTGCATTAGTATTGGTTAACAATATAGTTTGAATAAGGAAAGAATTCGTTCATCTTGTTTAACGTTCGTTTGGTTTATTCGTTAATTATTCGTTCATTTAGTTTATTTGTTAATTGCTAAACAATATCGGCGACACCCAGAAGCGCAGTCCCACCTAGTAAAAACTGCAGATAGCACATCTATTATATTTCAATATCTTTGCTCCATACCTATCTTTTGCATTTTACCGATGGCATCTTTTGTCATGCAAATTGGTGGGGTGTTTGGATGACAATGCGTTCTATCAACTTTCGGCGGCAATCATGCACACAAACGCATTTTTACAAAATTTGAAAATTTTAAAACACTTAAAATAAATGTAGATTATACCAACTCGGGGTTTGGTCTGATTGGTAACGCGGTTAATTCCGATCATTAGGTAGGAAAGTCCAAACCTGGGTCAAACCAAAAAAAGTTTTACCGCCGCCTTGGGAACCATTTATTGGATAACCAACATCCCTTCCATAGGTCACCCCAAGAGCTACGTTTGGTGACATAGCAGAGGTGCCCGGGTCATCGGGTTAGGTTTGTCTAGGTCCTCCTGCGTGGCGGGCCGGATAGGGAGAGACTGGTTGAGGGAGATCTTTTTACCTCTCCAGCCGGAATCGCCTTGTTTTGCAATGGGATGTATGGATTCAAAAGTCCATCACGCCTGGACAAATTGACCCCCAGATTCCTAACCACTCCTCATATATTTTTTCCGTCCCAGAATTTCCTCTCCCTCCTTTCCCTAAAAAAAACCTTGCACACAGCATCCCCAAGGATGACATAGGCCCTGGGGGGAATCATTTTCCTTTTTTCGTTTTTTTCGGGTTGATTTTCTTATTTTTTGTACTATTTGTGGTGAACGTATGTCTTGCGGTATGAAAGAGACATGCGTGTATGAGACAGCATGAGGAACATATAAAAGGGTGTGATTGTTGCCCATTGTTCTCTTTACCTTCAGACTTCCCACGAAGCACCATTGTAACCCATCTCGGAATAAACGTACCTAGACTATCTACGTCTTATTATTGGCTGTATACCCGAATTGAGATCATCACTATCAGAGGAATCTGGATCCATATTACGGAGTCCAGAATATTATGGGATAACCGGCCACGGTCATCACACTATTTAACATCAATATTTCCCCTCTTTTAAAATCAGGACTGCAATCAGTGATTGCTGATTCCGATTAAATCATGCAGATTTACCGGCTTGGCATGCATGCTTGGGATTTGCTGCAATCTGCTTGATGAATGACATCTCCTGTAAGAAGTCATGTCTGGCATACAGGTCCACGTCACCTCTGATACTCGCAGAGCTGAACAACCTACACTTTATCGTGTTCTGGCTCATATGTTATTAAATAAGACATGTTCACGATGGCTCCGACCACAAATATGCAGAACGAGATTGACTGCCCTCTGACGTAGAGACCATTCATAAAAGCTGAAGGCGTATTTCTAATTAGAAAAATATGCAGGGTTATTTTTATGAGGAGCGGTTTCGTAGGAGGCACTGATTAAAATCTGCTCGGGCTATTCTGGACAGAGATTATCTTGGTAATTAATTATCATCATAAGAATTTTATATGTCCTTTTCTTGATTCGGGCATTAATTTAATTTTAAATAAGTACATTATTTTTATTCATAATTAATAGATTTCTTTGTTTTAACCACGTTTATCTATCTTCTATCTATCTATACCTACTTATATATAAAAATCTAAAAATGTTTGCCACTATGCATTGCTATATTAAGCATAAGAAATGTTTGAAACTTTCAAAATACCTTCTATAAACCCCCGCGAAGGTTTCTGGATTATTACAACCACATGACAATACATCTGAAAGGTTTTTTTATCATTACAAAAACCCTTGCAAAACTGTCAAAACTTGAGAATGACATTTTGCAAAACAATGATTGTTAAATCAAAATTCTATTTTCGAACATCTTTAAATTAACTGATTTATTTGAAGTGCTCGCCTCATACTTTGAATCGAATCAAGAATTATAGATATTTAAAATAGGTACCTATGTTGTTGCCAAATTTGATTGATTGTTCTTATTACCGGAAACAATTTCTTTATTAGCGACACAGCAACGCATGCCGGGAACTCGATAGTCTATATATAAATCTATATATTACAATGAATCCCTGTTTCCCTTGGTCACGCCATAACTTCAGAACGACCTTATCCATTTTATTCATCTTTCTTTAAAAGTTTTATAATGCTTTGTAAAAGGTTCTTACGGAAAGTAAAATTAAGAAAATTGCGCAGAAAATTGAATAATTTCAGAAAATTTAACAACTATTTTAACTTCGCACGTTTGACAGTTCGCGCGTTTGCGGTATCTGAATTTAGCAGGCAGCTGTTTTATTTTTTTGCAACAAAAGAATTGTCTATGAATTTTTGTCTATGAAGAGATATTTTAAAAAGGTACTTATTTAAGGTAACAAATTTGATTGATTGTTCTTATAATATACAAAAATGAATATTTGTAAAATATGAAAAAGGAAAAATTTAATAAAAAATTTATAATAGGTGGCACGCGAGCTGTTTGAAAACTGAATGTATTGGGACTGAATAAGTGTCAATTGAAAGGTGGGAGTGGGAAGGGGAAGGGGGTAAAAAGTTTAACATTTTTTTATAAATAATAAACATGGTTTACAAAAAGACTACATTGAACTCTTAAAATGGTATCATGACTCTGGCTTAATTATAAATGCCAAAAAAAATAAATTGTTACACATAATATCCCCTAATGTTAAGGTATGTATTACACCTGAAATAAAGACACATACATCAGAGTGCTTACACAATGGTATTCCAGCAACGTGTACATGTGAAAATATGGAACTAGTTAAAGAATATGTTAATTTAGGTGTTATTATTGATTGCCTTTTCAAGTGGGATATACAAATAAACAATATTTGTGCACGATTAAGATCAATTGTAAACAGATTGTATAAACTAAAATTTTTTGTTCCCATCTGCACACTTCGAATAATTTATTTATCTCTAGCTGAATCTGTTATAAGGTATGGAATAACAGCTTGGGGATTTTCTTGTAAAACAAATATAGACCATGTTCAATCAGTGCAAAATTCATTGGTTAAATTATTAGCTGAAAAAAATTTATACAAAGAAAGGCATTTTTTTATTTATTTATTTATTTATTTAATTTAATATGATAACATATGATACAATATAAGATATGGGTAGTCCCACAAAGCTGTGACAGATCAGCTTGTCTGTAGGTTCTACCATTAAATATTATTACATAACATACATTAGTCTAGGTTACAATATTAATACCTAATATAACATTTACTATAGATAAATATGTTGTTCATTTATTAACCACTTTTTTGTCAGTTTATGGCAGGGTTCCTCATTATTTTTAGAATTAATGTTTTGATGTAATATATTGTAAATCGAGGGTAGCGTTCTGCTACCATACTTATTTGATATTCGTGGTATTTTTAGGCCTTTGTTTTCAGTAAATCTTGTTGTGTGACTGTGCACCAATAAATTTTTATACCTGCTTTCTCCCGAATTATCCATAATTATAATGTACCAGAGAAGCCCTTTAATTGGAAGTAGGCCCTCAGACCCATACAGTAATTTTAAGTTGTTTCTTTGTTTGTAAATGCTAGGTTTAACAATTTTTTAATTATAGCAGTTTGTAAATTTTGAATGTATTTAATATTAATTTTACTCGAGTATCCCCAAGTTCGAATTCCATATCTAAGTATGGAATCGACCATAGAATGGTATATAAGTTTGAGAGTGCATCGAGGCAACACAAATTTTAATTTATAAAAATTACTCGCCAAACATCGGAGCTGGTTACAAATTTTGATCACTTGTTTATCCCATTTAAAGTTATTATCTACAATTATGCCAAGGTAAGTATATTCATTTGTAAAATCAATTTTTTCACAGTAGCAAGTGTTATTAATTTTTTTATGTATACATTCAAAATTATGTGCAGTTATTTTAGGTAAATTCCACATTTTCAAGCTCGGTGATCTTATGTACATACATTTAGTTTTTTTGACATTAATTATTAGTCCTACATCATGAGACCATTTGATTAGCTCGTTAAAGTCACTTTGCAATTCTTTAATAGCTATTTCCGGGTTTTCATTTGATACAACTAGTGCAGTATCATCTGCAAAAATGAATCTACGGGCTATTTTAAAAAGTTTAGACAAGGCAATGACATATATAATGTATAATTTAGGGCCTAAAATTGACCCTTGGGGTACTCCTGATTTGATAAATCTAAAATTACTCATTTCATTCAAAATCTTAACATACATTTTTCTATTAGTTAAATAGTTTTTGAAAAATGATAGTAGTTTACCACGGATTCCTATGATTTCAAGTACCTTGATTAATTGTGTGTGGCTGAGTGTATCGAAAGCTTTTGAGAAATCAATAAATAATACCAGTACATGTTTTCTAGAGTTCAGTTGTGAATTTATATAATTAGAAAATTTTTCGAGAAGTTTATCACAGCTTTTTTTTTTTTTGGAAGCCATACTGACATTCATCAATAATGCCCAATTTATTTAAATATTTATCCAAATTTATCGATATATATTTTTCTAAGATTTTTTCTAATGCGGGTAACAATGAAATGGGCCTATAATTATTTATTACGGTGTGATCTCCATTTTTATAAATGGGCCTTATGATGCTGCATTTTAGTTCAGCTGGAATGATGCTTGTGTCAATAATTCTGTTTATTAGGTGGGTAATCATAGGACTAAGTAATTTTACATGTTTTTTTAAATCATACATGCGAATTAGATCCACGCCCGGCGTCTTGGAGTTTTTCATTCGTCCGATAATGCATTCAGTTTGTTTCGCATTAGCTCTTGGTAGGTACATTGAATGTTGCAAATGTTCTTGATTGCATTCAGACGCTCGAACGTTGCATTCGTGTAATAACTGATTTAAACCCTCGTCAAAAAAATTTGCAAAATTTTCTACCGTCACATCCGCCGCTTGAGAATTTAAGAAATATTTAGATACGATTTCGTCACAATCGGATTTTTTTTTCCTTCCCAATATTTGATTTACTTCATTCCATGTTTTTTTAATGTCTTTGAAACAATGATTAAATTTGTTATTATAATATATTTTTTTTGTGTTTAATATTTTTTTATTGAGTTTATTTCTGTATTTCTTGTATTCAATTTCATATAATTTATTGTTAGGGGCGTTTTTCCATTTTCTCCATAGTGTGTCTCGTAGTTGTATATTTTCAATGAGGTTATAATTTATCCAGCCTTTTTGGTTATTACGATGTTTATTTGTATTTAATTTAGTTATGGTACTTTTTTCGTAAATATATTTAAATTTAGATTTAATTTCTTCATATATTAAGTTAGGTTCCGTTATGTTTAGTATTTCATTCCAATTTGTGATTTCAATCAGTAGATCCACTTTTTTTTCCGATATTACAGTATATTTCGTAAGGTGCGATTTATTGGAGGTACCTATCTCATTAGTAGAGAAATAGAAATAGAGTATAATATTCCATACTTTTATCAAAGTCTCAAAATTCTTTCAGTGAGAGCAATTATGTGGCACAAAATTATATTTCAGCACATAAATAACCCTTTATATATAAACAGGCTGGCCTTTATGACAACCATAATACTCGTTTTAACTTTAATGAAGGACTAATTGTACCTAAACATACAAATAAATATGGACAAAGAACGTTAAATTAATGATTCCCAGTTGTTTAAATATGCTTCCAGCTGAAATCAAAAACTGTACCCAAAACAAACAATTGGTGAACTTACTGAAGACTTGGCTCACGGAAAGAATTAATTTGTATTAGCTTACAATAACATATTACTTATTCTAAAGACTTTAAAATTGTTATTCATGTTTTCATAATTTTTCTTTTATCTAAGTATATTTCTGTAAAAAAATTATTTTATTTTATATCTATAATTTTAAAAATGTATCTAAATATATTTCTGTAAAAAAATTAATTTAATTTTATATCTTTAACTGTAAAAATGTAACTATTAAATCTCTGTAATAAGATCTTTAATGTAAAGAACCCGTTAGACAAACTGCTAAAAAGCAGTTTATCGGGACTTTTTGTCTTATATTTGTAAAATGTATAAAATAAATAATAAAAAAAATGTTTAAAACAAAGAAATGCATTAATTTTGAATTAAAATGGTGCCACAAAATAAGTTTGCCGTGTTTGAAGAAAACATTTTTTTTAAATCCCTCAGGGAGTATGTCATCGTTGGGGATACTGTGTAGGGGGTCTTTTGAAGAAAAGAAAGGAGATGAAGTTTTGGAAAGGAAAAAAGGTATGAAGGGTGGATAGGAATTTGGAGGTCAGTGTGTTCTGTAGTGACGAACGTATGAATCCATCCCTCCCACTGCGGTGCATCTCCTGATCCGGCTCGCCACGCAGCAGATTGGCAAACGCATCCGCCGCCAAGACCTAGACTAACTTCACCCATGTCTTTGATATGATTCCTCACAAAACTACAAATTATTCAATTATTACATTCTTATCTAGATTGGAAGATACTCTCTCTACCGCCCTGAGCGCAATCTCTATATCGCAAAGAACAACATTTACAATTGAAACGTTCCTTGAAACAAATTAGTCAGGTACTTCCCAACCTTACTCTTTACCTTCACCTTCCCTTCTTCACTACCTTCAGCCTCACAACATACCCCAATTAGGGATACAATAGTCTCTCTGACTCCAGACGATTGGGGCAGCTGGGAATCCTGTGCAGTAGTCACATAAAAAAATATTAAATAATACTAATAAAATTAAATTTTCAGTTTGGGAGGCGGGTATGTATACCGCCGCCCCGGGAACCATTTATTGGATAACTAACACCTCTGCCATAGGTCACCCCAAACGGTCCGCCACGTTTGGTAACAGGGATGCTCGGATTCATAGTGTCAGGTCTGCCCACCAACAGCATGGCAGGCCCGATTGAGAGAGACTGGTTGAAGGACATCTTTTGACCTCTCCAGCAGGACTCTCTCGGAATATTGCCCAGCACCGCAGTGGAAATGATGCATTCGTTCGGCCGTCACTCCTGGACACACTGACCCCCTGCTTCCTACCCACCGTCATATCTTTTTCCTTTTTAGAACTTCCTCTTCTTCCTTCCCCTAAAAAGACCCTAGGCCCTGCCGAACGATTCCGTATTTTTGTGGGATCGTTATTAGATAACAGACGTGATCTCCTGTCAGATTTGTGTGATTTTTTGACTGTTTTTTTTTTTTTTTTTTTATTTTTATTTATTTCACGATTTTTTTTGTTGTTTACATATTTCAAATGGTTACATAATATGGTAGGTTATAAAATATTTGACATTTTATTCTACTACTCCATAAGTTGAGCTCTAGGGGCTCGTGTTTATGGGAGGAGTATTTTTACATGCAAATAAAAATAATGATGTTCAAATGAGTGTAAACAATTATCAAAGAACTTATGAAATAAAAGTTCAACATTATTTTAGATAAGTACACAATTAAGAAAAAAATATAGTTAATGAAGGACAATAACAATACATTTTTTTTTTAAATATTAAATATTACAATTTTCAGTAGGGGTAATTTACATTAAGGGTACAATATATCACTATCCAATTTCAGAGACTTAATTTGTTTTTTGAATAATTCATATTTCAGCGTTTCTGTTATGTTTATTTTGTTTTTGGATAATAATATATTGTACCATCTTACACCTAAATACAAATAGTGGTGCTGAGCCGTGATTGTTCTTAGCATAGGGATGGCTATTAAGCCATTAGTTTTGAATCTATTGCTTATGCTATCTGAGGGGTGAATTTTGTGAATAAAATATTCTTTATAAATTTGGCATAAGGCGTTTCTCTTATACAATTCTGTGATAGTTGCTACATTGAATTCCCGAAATATCTCTGTAGTAGGGAAGTCGTATGGTTTCTTAAGGATGATTTTTATAATTATTCTTTGCATTATAATTATGGGCTGTAAGGAAGCCTTAAAGGCCCCTCCCCACCCAATAATGCCGTACTGTAATAAGGACTGAATTAATGCATAATAGACAATTTTTATAGTTTTCCTGTTTAAAATATTACGTATGTTATAAAAAACATAGATAAGTTTTCTTATTCTTTCCACAGTGAGATTGATATGATCTTTCCATTTAACATTTTTATCTATTAAGATTCCAAGATATTTTATATTAGATTTATGATTTAGCTTAGCGCAGTCCGTATTACATGTACCGTTATTTGCACAATTTTTGGAATGAATTGTTATGTTAATTAAATTATTTGGCACATCTTCTTGTAGAGAGAATGGAATATAATAAGTTTTTTCTGTGTTGAGTGATAATAAATTGTTATCGAACCATTTTTTTATAACCTTCATGTCTTGATTGGCTGCATTGGTAATATCGTTCCACGTCTTTTTTTCGATAATTATTGCAGTGTCGTCAGCAAAAGATATAAGTTTACCATTAAGTGACAATTTAAACATTTGGTTTACGTATATTATAAATAAAATTGGTCCAATAACAGTCCCCTGGGGGATTCCAAATTCTAAAGTTTCATCTACACTTAGTGAGTTATTTAATTTTACTTTTTGATTTCTTTGAGTTAGATAACTTTGCAGCCAATACCTAACCTTCCCAATAATACCGATATCATTTAATTTATTAATTAGTTTTGTGTGGGAGATACTATCAAAAGCCTTGCGCAAATCAATGAAAATGCCAAGGCATTTGTTTTTTTTGTCTAATGCGCTGTAAATAGTTGAGGTAAGTTCAGCAATGGCATCATGAGTACTTAGTTTCTCTCTAAATCCAAATTGGCTACGACTAAGTATTTTATTATTTTCAATGTAGTACATGAGTTGCTTTTTTACGATCCTTTCAAAAATTTTTGCAATGTTTGAGACAAGAGATATGGGTCGATAATTTGATATTTCTTCAGGGCTGCCTGATTTGAAAACGGGTGTTACGATAGATTTTTTATAAATTGAAGGGAATATTCCACTATTTAAGCTAATATTTATAATGTGTGCAATTGGAATGCTTAAAAAACTGTTGTATTTCTTCAATATTTCCACTGTAACTCCATCAAATCCTGGTGCAGATCCACCTTTTAATTCATTTATAATATTTTTTATGTCATTTGTTGTTACTGGCTGGAAAGCAGATAGGTTATTTTGTTTATGACAATCCTTCTCAAAATTATCTATTTTATAATTTTCATCGATCCGTGTAGCTTTATTTTGTCCGACGTTAGCAAAATATTTATTAAAGGCATTAGCACATTTTGTCGGTTCCCTTATGGCGTCAACAGAGTGTTTTCCGATATAAATTTTTTTAATAAGAGTTTTTTTGTTTTTTCTACTATTTATTTCATTTATTGTTTTCCAAACTTGTTTTACATTTTGTTTAGCCAGGTCAATTTCATTTTTGTAATAGTTTTCTTTAGTTATTTTTATTAAAGAGGTTAATTTGTTCCTATATTTTTTGTAATATGTAAATATTTTTTTATCTAAGGGAAATTTCTTTATCAGGCGATATAATTCTTCTTTTTTTCTAATAGACACGACTAAGCCATGTGAAATCCATGGTTTTATTTTTTTGAATTTTGCTTTAATGTGTATAGTTTTAATATCAGTCGATGCTGTAATATAATTGTAGAGAATATTATTAAAAATATTTGCGCATGTTTCAGCACACGTAGATTCTAATACGGGTTTCCACGTTTCCGCGCTTATTTTTATATTTAATTTATTATGGTTGAGTGATTTTTTTGTAAACTTACTGCTTTCTGAAATTTTGTGTTTATTATTATTAAGTTGTTGTATAGAGATGCAAGTGTGATGATCAGTAATATTATTTTTTTAATATTATCGTAAGTAATTTGTCAGTATTTTTAGTATTGCACCAAATGTGATCAATACATGAAGGACGTTGACCCGAAATTTCTCTAGTATAATTTTTTATGCATAATTTTAAATTCATTTCTGACATAAGATTGATAAATTCAGTTTTTATTTTGTTATTATTTTCGTTAGAAACATCCAAGTTAAAATCGCCAATCAGTGTTATGTTCTGTTTATTTTTTTTTTGTTAAAATAATGCTTCTTAATTCATCCATGAATACATATTCATTTGATCCGTGCGTTCTATAAATTGCGATAATGTTAAAACATATTTTATTTACAGTTACAATAATATCTAAGCAATTAACTCGCTGCATAGGTACTTCTTCCACTGTGATGTTTGAATAACAGGATTTAACAAATACAACAATACCACTATTTCGATTAATAGGAAAGTGTGTCATAAAGTAGCTAAAATTAGGTATACAAAATTTATTGTAATAGTTGGTGAACGCTTCAGTTAACACTATAACGTCCGGTTTTTGATTTAGTAAATTAATTGAAAGTAAGAATTCATTAAAATTTCGTTTCATTGATCTGATATTTAGATGTAATATTGAGAATGAATTCGGTAATTTATCTACAATGTTATTACAATCATTTAAAGTGTGACAAATATGTTCCGCAATATTAAGAGAATCATCTAATTCTTTAGTGAAAAAATTATTCATATTTTTGGGAATAAAAAATAAGTATGCAAAATGCAAACTTACTAATAATCAATTCGCATTTGCGCATTTTTTAACATTTTCTTGTTAATTGCTTTTTCTATATACAACGTACACTAAATGGAAAATAATCATGCATACTTGCAGGAATTCGTGTTTAAAACGATCTAAACTAAAATACGTGACAGTGAATATGTAAAAATCACACAAATCTGACAGGAGATAACGTCCGTTATCCAATAACGATCCCACAAAAGATGCGGAATCGCTCGGTTGAGTTTAGATTGTTTAGAAGCGTCTATGTCGGTTTTTGGTTATTTGATTTAGATTCTTTTAAAACGTCCCCTACTTAAATGTTACATTGACCAAAAAGTGCGACATATATAATGTTTAGAAGTCAACATATAGTTTCGGTGTTTTTTACGCAATGAAATCGACGAACAATCCGCATTCCACGTAGGATTTAAAAATTGACGTGGGCCCCTCTTGCATTAAGTCTCAGATATATTATATTATCATAGAGTAGTGACATACATTTTAATTTAATTATACAGGATTTATTTATTCAAAAAGTCTGAGTTTACTATTCGGCACTTGAACCTATGAATAATGGCTACATATAGGATAATTTTGCCGAGTTTTTTATTTGTTTATTTATTAATATTCATTATGTGGATGGATAAGATTTGAGGTGGATGGTGAAATACCCACTTACCCAAGTAAGTAAGTCACTTGTTCTGAGACGGTTTCATCGAATTGATGTAACATTTTTTATTATTTTCAAGGGGTTATAGCCCTTCATACCTCTAGTATATTCTATCAGGACAGAAAATTTCCTCGTTGCAATAAAATCCAAATAAATTGAATATTTCTGATTGTATTAAAATATTCTAACTGTTTTTAAAAGGTGATGAAATACGCTTTCAAATGTTATTATACAAACATATTTTTAAATATGAAAACTTTTAATGCGAACATAAAAAAGAATAAAAAATGGCTCTCCTTACGTTTTTTCGAACTTTACTGATAACCAAAAATAAGAAAAATTCATAGATATTTTACTCTTATAGAAAAATGCATTATAAACGTTATTTTTACAGCACTCTTTTGTTGTTTCATAAAAAAATAATTCATAAAGTTTCGTAAAGTTTCGTAAATTTTTCAGAAATTGCGGTCGGAACTTTGGTTTCATAGAGGTGTTAATTTTTAATTTTTATATGTTTAACTTCTATATTCGAATATAAAGCTCGATATTTTCTTTTTCTAACACCGTTTAGATCATATTTCTCACCATGTCGTTGGAGTTACAACGATTTATATGAGACCTATGTGAGCTATTCCTAAAAGCGAACAAATTAGCCTGGGGGGGGGGGTTGAGAAAAACGCCACCCTTTGCCACACTTTGACACAACTTCTTTCGTAAGGTTGGAAAGGGAGGCGTCTACTAATGTTTACAGGAATTCCAAAAACTGAACAAACCGGACTAATATCTATGAGAACCAAAGTGCGTACGAATATCTACAGCACTGGCAGAGGTTGAATTTGCAATTATGTATAGCATATTGGAATAACGTAATATTGCGTATGCAGTTTAAAAAACCTAATTTATATATGTATGTATATTGTATGTATGTAAAAATCCCTAATATCGGACTATTGGACACATTTAGCTGGTTATTAAGGATTTGGGTTTTTGTTTTAACAGCTTTTTATTTTATTTCTATTGCTTCTAAATTATTTAGTCTGTTACCGTGACCATTTCTACGTCAGTTAGGTTAGGTTAGGTTGTGGTGAATTTCGAAATAAATAAATATCTTTTTATTATGACCTCCATGTTTGTTCAATAAATTATTGTCCTCGTAAACAGCAAAACAAAATACGTAATATTACGCAAAAACTTCATGTACGCACTTTAAACGTTTAAGCCTTTACGTAATTAGTAATTACGTAATTGAAGTAATTTATGCTTTTCCGTACAACCTCTTGCTCAGCTGCCCTCTGTAGGTATTAGTCCAAACTACGCTCCATGGATATTAGTCACCACTGGGACCGTCATAGATATTCGTCCGACCTTAGCTCTGTAGATATTAGTCCTCACTCTGAAGTTAATAGCTATTAGTCCAACATATGAGCTGTAGATAATCGTCCGACATACAGGCTGTAGATATTAGTATCTGGAGTCGTTGGAAAGTTGGTCATATAGCTATATGTTAGGGATGCACAGCTGCTTTAAAAATTGGGTGACTGCAGTGCGTACTAGTGCAGATCCGCTGAGTTGGGAATAAACGAAAAAATCACGAGCATGACATTGAACTTACAAATAACCAAGCTAATTGAGTCGAAAGTTATAATTAAGTTATAATTTAAATAGAGCATCATGTCAATAATATAAATTGTTCAATGCGCATACATACATACGTACATACACACATACTCACACACACACACACATACACCTTCCCAAGTGGTTCGCTACGTTGGGTGATTTAGCAGGGGTGTCCGGGTTCACGGGATGAGGTTTGTGTAGGTCTTGGAGGCGGATGACCAGGACACACTGAACCCCAGATTCCTACCCACCCCTTAAACTCTCTTCCTTCCCAAAACTCTCCTCTCCTTCTTTTCCTTAAAAAACCCTCCACACAGCATCCCTAAAGATGACATAGGCCCTGAGGGAAATTATTTTCCTCAGGGCCTCCTGCGTGGAGCTCATGTAAAAAAAAATATATGCATACCATAAATAAGACACTACAAAGAAACACATAATAGGTACCCACCATGAAATATACTTATTAATTGTATTTTTTTTTCACCTACGTAACTAATGTACTGTTTGTTTCTGTTTATAAATAAATAAATAAAAAATAAATAAATGAAATGTCATCATCGTCAAGGATAAGAAGACTTATCAATCAAGAAGATATCCGGCTCAACACGTGTCTTGAAAAATATTTAAAATGGCGGGATTTTGAATTATTTATGGTGGGATATCAGAAGAAATCAAATTCGATCAAAGACTAAGAAAAATATTATTTTTTATTTAGGTCAATCAGTCACAGACTACATTTCATTGAAGCCCATCGTAGTGTTTGTTGATTTCGTACCTTCATGTTTTTTGGCTATCTTTGTTGATTTCCTCATCCTAGTTGGTGTTGCTTATTAGGTTTAATGATTTAGGTTTTCATACTTACTTATTCTTTTAGTTGCGCCCTGCTGGAAGTCAACAATTCATATTTGCGATTAACGCATAATTCATTATGTGTTACACAATATTTAGCAGATAACTTCCAAAATTCCACGGTCGGATGAGTCGTAGTTCCACTCTGAATATTTGGGACTTTTTGTTGGAGATGTTAAAAAATTTCCTTGAAACAAAGGTAAAATCATTACAATTGGTTAAAAAATTGTTACAATAGTTAAATTTATGATCGTCCTTTGAAAGGCAATGATCCTGAGGTTATTTTCATTGTTCATAAATACTTTCAGCTTCACAACTCAATTATAATATTTTGGATTTTTTCACGGGTTTGCGCTCGTGAAAATAAATGTGTAATGTCTACACTAATTAACCTTAGTTCCGGTCGCTCCAAAAGGTTAAAACTCTGTGTAGCGTAAAGAAAACAGAAAGCTGAACAATTTGCGACCAAAAATTCTGTTAATTCTCCTTAAAAAAGTTTAATTAATTCTTCTTCTTAAATCCGTTCCTCATTGCTGAGGGTTCCTTCACTTCTCGCGGTCCTGCGCTGCGTAGAGAGCACGTACCAGACGCCAGTGATACTTGGTCACTCCAGCGCGCATTTGTGACCTTGCTCTGCTTCGTCTGCCTTCCACTTTGTCAGTGACTATGAGTTTCTCCAAGTTGTATTCATCAGTTTAGCGAGCAAAGTACCTAAAGAGACGTTGTAGGCAGATAGTTGAAAGCCTATTGTGGATGCATATCTCTTCCAGTAATGGTTACATTTGTATAATCTGGCTGCCATGGAATCGTGTGCATTTTTCTCCAGTACCACATTTTGAGGGCGTCTTTCGGTTTTCTTTCGCTGGCTCTAAGTAGATATCCTTTGTTTCCACACCGTAAAGAAGTATGGTAAAAATCATGCCCGGACGAGTATCATCTTGGCGGTCTTCTTTATGCCTCTGTCATTTCATATCTCTTGCATTTTTAAAACACACTGTCAAGTTGGTATTATTAGTGCTGTCGTCACTACTCTCCATAATTTTCCAGTCATTGTATTGAAATGTATGACAAAAGCCATCGGTAATAACCACATTTCATGTTATTGGTTTATTTAAATACTATTTATAAAGATTTGGACAAATAGTTGTTGTGTTTATTGAAACATTATTTAGGCATAAATAATTCAGTATCAAAAATAGAGGTATCTCTATTAGTTTATCTCTATTATTTAAAATATTCAAAAACTTTAAACTGAAAACGTAAGACTAAAAAAATTATAATTTCAAACTATTTTTATGCCACTCTCCCGCAATAATATTCAAAAATATAATATAATAAATAAATAATTCCACTTAAATAATGTTTTTACTTATTGAATAGTTTCATAGCTTCTTCCATATAACTGTCATACAAATTGACAACACCTATTGAAAATAAAAAATAAAAAACACTTTTGGAGAGTGATGACGTCACACGATTCACCATACACACGGTGGTTTTCGGGATATCTATTAAAACTAACAATAAAAATAAAAATAAATATGCAGTTATTTAAGTTAGAATGTTCATTAAAAAAAAATTAAAAAATTGGACTGGAATTCCTTATTGTCTAGTGAAATAAAAGCGGAAATCATTTTTCTTTTTAATTTCCTAACACTTGTTATTAGAGCAACAAATCTGCCAGCAATTTACAGAGTAAAAATAATAAAAAGCCGAAGCGGATAAATATTGATATTTTGTTTACCGTGTTACCGGTACATGATTTTTCTTACAGGTCATATTTACGGTAATGATTTGAGGTAAGTACCAATAATCATGTGAATAATGATAAATTTACCGTTAGATAAAATATACAGGTAAAATAACACATTATAAAAAGTATCTAACCACTGCAGGGACCACGCGAAATAAATAAATTTACCTCGATTACTCGAGATTTCCCAGAAGATCATTTTAAAAATTTTTCGCCAACATTAAAAAATCATACCTTCGAATTTTAATATTGAAACATAAAAACTTATTATAGTGCTATATAGCCAATGAATTAACCTGTATTTTAACGTTTTTCTCATATTAATAAAAAAAAAAAAAAAAATCGTAAAGTTTATAATCGCGCGAATCATGCGTTTTGTTACTTTGAAACTGCCGTGAGGGGTACTTATTCGAGTGAACACAGAATATTTTCGATTTATGTATGTTGTCTGTGGTATACTTGATAATGAAAGGTGCATATCTACGAAAAAATGACTTAATTTTTACCGTAAACAGCTGATTAAAAATTTGGCGGGAAAAAATATTTAAAAAATTTATTTTTAACATCGTTCTAAAATATTCTACGATGTTCGGATTTGCGACATCCAAAATGGTCGTAATAGATATGTAATTTAAATAGCTTCGTTTTAAAATAAATGGCTGGCCTTGGAAATGTTTTAAATGGTTCCATGACAGTTGATCCGGCGACATTTGGTCCGGCGACAGTTGATCCGGCGACATTTGATCCGGCCGACATTTGATCCGGCCGACATTTGATCCGGCGGACAGTTGATCCGGCGGACATTTGATCCGGCGACAATTGATCCGGCCTGATCCTTTAGAAGATTTTTTTTTCAAGTAAGCACGTAAAGAGGATATACGGCCGTACAATCAAAGTCGATGACAGTTGGTCCGGCGGATAGTAATTAATGTCTTATCTTATGTAAACCCGGTTACCAAACGTAGCGAACCACTACGAACCACATACCGAAATTGGGGATGCCATTGGCACTCACTGGCTCGAGACGGTTGAGAGCAGTTGGGACTCTAGTGTAATTTTCAGATAAAAAAGTTATGCGCAAGTAGGAATCTTTACGTTTTTTTTGTTAAACTGACTGCACATATAAGTATATCGTATTTTATATTGCCGCATGCTTCTTCGGAGAGTCGAAATTATTGTTAGTAAAAATATTTTTACAGCGGATTTTCACTCAAGATGCCTTCAGATATAAGTATATCGACTTTGGTTGTACGGCCGTATATCCTCTTTACATACTTACTTGAAGAAAAAATCTTCTAAAGGATCAGGCCGGATCAATTGTCGCCGGATCAAATGTCGGCCGGATCAAATGTCGCCGGACCAACTGTCGCCGGATCAAATGTCGCCGGATCAAATGTCGGGTCACCGTTTTAAATAATTACAATAAATAAATGTTTTACGAATGGTAGGAAAATGTGGTCCAATTTTGAATTGCCATCAATCGCAGAAAAATAAAAGTGGTCCATTTTTCGACCATAATCGCTCCAGTGGCTCTAACAAACTTTGTTAGTATAAAGTTCAGAATGAGAGAAACAGGAAATTTTGAGAAAAATTGGTTTCTTTTATAATACAGAAGAAACATATTCAATCGACATTAAAAAAAATCACGCACGTTTATTTTAGAAATCTGTCTATTTTATGGTCTGCATTTTTTTCGCACTTATGTTGTGATTTATGTAATCGTCGAGGGCTGTGTGAAGGGTATTTTTGGGAAAGGAAGGAATGAACCTGAGACTTGAAGAGACTCATTTCATAGGAGGGAGGAGACTCAGAAGCCGGCAAATCATTCCACAGCCAAGCTGTTGAGTTCAAGACCGAGTCGAAGAAACAATCCGGTCTCAATGCTAACTGTGTACAAATAGGGTGTGCGTTTGGCGTTTTCCCCGACAGTGCACCGGCGCCGAAGGAATCAATGGGATTAAAGCATGGCACCCCTAAGACTTAGGTACATATTATTGGATATGTGGCAGTTCGAGGTGGTCCGATCGACAGATTCTTCGATCTCAACAAATAGATTGCAATCTTTAGAGCACAGGCATCGGGTGGGGATGCTATCCTTGTTCTACCGTTATTTCAATGGAAGATGCTTCGAGGAACTAGCGTCATTGGTCCCCTCGGCACTGGTGCATAGTCGGCAAATACGCCAAACGCGCGATGGTTGATTATGAACATGGTTGACATTTGTCACTTGAGAACGGTTCTTCGACTGGTTCTTAAATTCAACAGCTCGGCTGCGGAATTATTTGTCAGCCTCTGTGTCTGTTCCTTCCTACAAGATCAATGTTCATTCCTTCCTTTCCTCATATGACAGAGTCCAATTTATTTTCTCAGGGCCTACCGGGGTGGAGTTAATATACAATAATAATAAAAATGCTTAAAACGTAGATTGAAATGGTTTTAGCTGTGTTTGGTGACCAGATCTGAATAGCCTGGTATTTTCCCACCTTCCAATCCCCATCTCCTCCCCATCTCCAATATATTCAGCCTCACAACATACCCAATTGGGAATGCCACAGCCTCACTGGCTCCAGACGGTTGGGAGCTGTTGTGACCTTTCGGCCATATTATTTATGCATCAAAATATACAATTTGAAAGGCGGGTATGGATATCGCCGCCCCGGGAACCATTTATAGGATAACCAACACCCCTGCTATAGGTCACCCCAAGTGGTTCGCTATATTTGACGACTTAGCAGGGATGCCCGGGTTCATGGGGTGAGGTTTATCTAGGTCTTGGCGGCCAATGCGTTTGTCCACCTACTGGACCGGGAGAGATTGGTTGGGGGAGACCTAACCCAGACCTCTCACTCGTCACTCCTGGACACATTGGTCCCCAGATTCCTACCCACCCCTCATACCTTTTTCCTTCGTACAACTTCATGACCCTCCACACAGTATACCCAAAGATGACAGAGGCCTTGAAAGATTTTTTTCCTAAGGTCCTCCAGTGCGGAGCTAATGAAAAAAAATACAAGGGTGCAGTTCAAACGCCGTAGAAGTGAAACCTAAAAAGTAAACAGGCTTCGAAGCACCGCACAAAGAGGAGACCGGTTATTCTGTATCATTATCTCGCTGGCTAAATCCTATAGATGTATTTGTTTGTCTCTTTTTAGTGTCGTTATTTTTCGTTTCATCGAGTTTAAAATCACAAAGGTGCTGAAGAAGTTTTCACTTAAAAAAATGGACCACGACTGTAATTTATTAAATTCTTATAAAACAAAAGAAAAACTATTGTTTTATTATAATTAATTGAGTGAAATCAATAACGTAGCGTAAAACAAACAAAACTTCCAACTTGAACATGTAAACAACACACATAAAATTAAACCAACAAACTTCTGTCATGAATCTATAAACTTCAGTTCAAACTGTTTTATTGCTATCATCGTGATAACTTCGATTACGTAGAGAAATGTAACTACCATCATCGCGAAATTGGTCCATAGACACCAGTCTATCATCTCTGGCATAGATTTACGAGCTCGTTGATTGATACACTCAGATTATGTACTTAATAATATGTACGGATTTCTTGTCTCAACCACCTGTGGGGTGTCTTTCACGAGGTAAAGTTTATATTGGCAGGTATAAGAGAATTTCAAAATTACTCTTATGAACATAAAATGAGCGAACTTATGTGTTTTAGTGGGTAACTTGTCAAAATGTTATGACAAGAACGTATTTCAATATATTTTTTAATTTTCTCTGTCTTGTTTCCATTTTTTTACATTAACCCCACACATGAATGAAGAAGAGTTTTAGTTGGGCAAGAATTTTGGGGTCAGTGTGTCCAGGTGAGACGGACGTATAAATCCATCCCTCCCGTAGCGGTGCAACACGATGGGCAGGACAGCTGGAGAGGTTAAAGGGTCTCCTCAAACCGGCCTCTCTGGACCTGGCCCGTCACGTAGCTCGTTCGCCGCCATGACCATACCTCACCTGATGACACCGGGCACCCCTACTAAGACACCAAACGTAGCAAACCACTAGGGGTGATCTATTGCAGAGGTGTTGGTTATCCAATAAATTGTTCCTGGGGCGGTGGTAGCTATACCCGCCCCTCAAATGATGTCGTTTTCCGATTACCAAAATAAGAGTTTATATTATAATAAATGTTTTAACTACTTTAAATAGGAAAAGGAACGATTTGCCGGCCTCTGTGTTTCCTCCATCCCACAACATGAGCATCTTCAAGACACATGTTCACTCCTTCCTCCCCTCAAAAAGACCCTCAATACATCATCCTGTAGATCACGTAGGTCCCGAGGAAAATTATTTTCCTCAGAAACTCCACCTCTGTGTGGAAATATTTGAGAAACCTACTAATAAACTAAAACATGGATGCATTTTCAAGCTACGTAAATTCATATTTCTTTGCTGCTGTAAGTTTGATACAAGTTATCCCTAAGACAATAGTGCACAACGATAGATTGGTCGTGATACGATTGTTGTTTGGTTTTGTGTGAAACCGGGCCGGAAAAGCGCCGGAACCTGTGAAAGTGCGGCTCGCTCCCCGCCCTCTCGGGTGTCGCCATCGCAGATCTCCGCCTAAAAAGGGAGCTCGGATCCTCAGCCGCCCATTGGCCCGCCCAGCCCCCCTCTCGCGACGCGGGATCACGTTCCCGAGTATATAAATGTACCCCGGGTGAGCGCGCCGATCAGAACGGCTTTCGAACGTAAGTAGTTGACGTGCCGCTAACACTTCCATCATACTATCATACCGTCGCGAGTGACCCGAGGATTAACCGTGTGTACAAGTGCCCCAGGATATCCGCGCCCCTATTACACCGGTGATAAGGCCTATCAGCTTCCCTGCTGGGCAGGTGTCTAGTGCCCCGTGCCGCACCCTCGCGCCCCGGTGTAATAGGCCCGCGTGGATGTGCCGGGTGACAGTGTGTGCATTCTAACCCCCGTTTCCACCTCGTCCGATTAACCCTTCGTCTGATTGTTCTCAACAGTTCTCCTTATCATTTAGTTTCTCGTATTTACTTCTGGTTATTGGTGCAATCATCTTGCTGACGTGCGACGGTCTAGGAATCTAGGAAGCGGTCTGGTGTTTGTTTACCCCCTGTACACATCGCACTATCACACAACAACACTTTACTCACCTGTGCATTCAGTTATCATGTGTTTGAGATCAAGTTAAAACAACCTTTAAGTACAGACACTTTAAGTTTGATAAAAAGTTTCAAAAGTGATCAGAATAACCTTTCAACAACACAATACATTGGTTTTCAGTTCCAATCTTTAAAAAAGTGGATTTTTTTAAAATACGCCTTTCGGGTGGTGCTTTGGATAAATGGAATAACGACAGAGACTCACACACTTTTAGATAATACCTTATCAAAGCAGCAATGACCATGATGGTTCATTGAGGTTTGATCAAGAAGATCAAACCAAATCACGACTTGACAACCCCTGGTGGGTGTTTTAGTAATGATAACATTCAGATACTATCAATTTGTTACACTTCAATTGGAATCTAAAGTTATCAAAGTCATACAAATTAAAACAAATCTTATTTCAAATCAGAAATTTATTAGAATAATTCTAAACCCATATCTGGTTCCATAGAAGTCATCCAATTCAATTCAATTATCAAATCAAAAATAGAATTCAATTAGGACCTAAATCTGATTCCATAGAAGTTACACAAAATATAACAATTCTTATTTCAAATCAGAAATTGCATTGGAATAATTCTAAACCACACATTTGGTTCCATAGAAGTCATCCAACTCAATACAATTCTTAATTCAAATTTTGGATTCTATCGGAATTGTTCTATTTGTTATTCTGTTTCCATAGAAGTTACACAATCAGATTCAAACAGCACCGTTTCCTTAGAGACCTTGACGTACCACTGGCCATGTATTGGCGAGTTCCCGGTTGTTCGGACTTGGCGCTTATGGGTAGATAATAAGCCCAGCACAGCTATAGCTGGCGTAGTCCAGAAATAGTCCGCCAAGCTTACTGGAAATAAACTGGGGCGAGGCGGAATATTGCCGGATTCCTTAATCTGCCTGCTTACGTCAAAGGAATGAGCGAATAACGAAAAATAAGAAAATTGCACTGCCACTCGAAATTCTAATTCGAGATCGCACAATAAAATCACACACTATAAAGGATGAAAATTAACAACTATTTCTAGATTTAAATACTAGAAAATGATTTTCAAGAGTTGATTTGAACAATTTTCCAATAGAAAAAGCCACCCGCCATTTTGTTTCTTGAACATAAAATTTGAAAATAATTAAAACAAATAGATACATTTCATTGTTCTTAAGTACGGAAATATGTAAAAGCATGTTTGATGAGTCAAATAATTGTTACGTTTTCTTATATGGACATCTCTTCAAAGGTCATAGACTTTTTTGAAATGTCCTACATAAACCGTACACATTTCTCCTAATTTAGAGCTAGGTTAGCCTTTTTTGTCAATTCGTCCAAATTCAGCGGTACGTTATAGATATTGATTGTAATTTATTCAAATTCAGCAAAAAATCAAAGACAATTCTTTTGATTTGTCCAAATTTGGTGCTGTGTAATAGTCGAAAACATTTCGTGACGCAAATGACGCTATCATACAAATGACACAATACGGCGGATTGTTTTAGATTCGCGCGAAGCAGGTAAAGCGGGATTAGTTTGTAAAGCGGGTAAAGCTGGTAAAACGGCCGTTGCCCAATTCTGAAGCTTTCCTCGCCGAAGAATCCGTTGGCGGATAAGGTTTCCATCCGCGACTTGGCAGGCTTCCCGCGGCGCTCCGAGCTGGGACAGAAATAGGTCCAGCTCCGCCATGCGCCGAGCGCTATAGCCATTCGCCATTGTCGTAGTGAACCAACAGGCGCGCGGTGTTTCCTCAAGTCTGTATCTACCTCGGACCATTATTCTTCTCCATCGACTTGTGCTTTTCTTCTAACTGTGTTTTATCTGTGATCGGGATCTTGTAGTGTCTACCAACATTTCGCCGCTTTTTAACTGGTGGTTGCTGCTTCTAAAGTACATCGTTTATCAAAGTGTAGTTTTTTAAAACTTATCCCTGTGTTCGCGAAGGGTTGCAGCGCAATAATTCTTTTGAATTACGCCTCATTCCAGCCGTTCTTATTGTTTCATACCAATTCAATTAACTTCTTCAATTTTCATCTCTTAGTATCTGAATACAATACGAGAAACTTAGATAATAGTTTCTTAATGTAAAATCAATTCAAAAGTTTATCACTGTGCAAGTTAAATTAAATATTTAATTGTGACGTAACAATTAAAAGTTCCTCAAAGCATGATGCATGCAATTCTTATTCAAGTAAAGAACATTACTTCGGTTTCCGAGCGACTTATTCAGTGTTCAATACATATTGACGCATTCTCTGTAGCTTAGCAACGGGATCAAGTGCTTGCGATAATAATTTTTAATCATCATCAATTTCATTCACCCAATCCATCTAACAAAATGAAATACAAATTATATTCAAAAAAAGATAAAAATTTCATACTACTACCAATAATAAGCTACAAATTTTTAAGATAATCTTTGATTTTATTGAAAATATTTAGTGGCTGTGTAGAGAAATGAAGCATTTAACTTTTTTTTTACAAATAACTTGTTTAAGATCCGCAATATGAAAGAGACACCAGTTGAGATCTAATACCATTGACATAATTGGTTTTGTTTCCGAAATAAACATCTTACACAAGTTCATTTTTGAAATCGTGCAAGCCTATTGGTAGCCAAAGCTTTCAACGGGTTGAGCACGAATTTAAAATTGCTTTAAAACATACAATGCCTATTATATTACAATAAAGAAAAATCAGTATTGTGATTTTGGATACTATGTTAACCGTCGTTTAAAAATGTTTGAAATTGCACAAGTTTGAAAACTATATGGATTCTAATTGATGCCATAAAACTGTTTTCTTAATCGGAAGCTTCAAAAGTGTGTTATTAAAAAGAGATCTGATACCGTTGTGATCGTTTTAGAAAGTGGAAAAGGTTGCAACGGCTACATTGGTTTACCAATGTTATCTTAAGCAATTTTTTTGTTAATGGGCTTGAAGGGGGAATAAGTTTCCAAAATCGCACTTCTTGATTTATTTATATATTGAAATGTGGTATTATTTGAATGTGTTGTATTATTTTGTTCTCAGGAAGGCTCCAGGGCTGTTTCTCGTGTCTCAATAGCTCCGTACTTTCGTCCGTCCCAACATGCCGAAGGTCGTCAAACAGGAGGGTGATGATCCCGACCCAGCGCCCTACCTGTTCGTCACACTCGAACAGAAGCGCATCGACCAGAGCAAGCCTTACGATGGCAAGAAGGCCTGCTGGGTGCCCGACGAGAAGGAGGGCTATCTCCAAGGAGAGATCAAGGCCACCAAGGGAGAGCTGGTCACCGTTGGCCTGCCCGGAGGCGAGGTAATGACAAACCCGACTACTCAACAAATCAAACAACTCAAACAATGCGGCATAGCATAGCCATGTAGCAAAAGACAGGAAATCAACCATTACAAATATTAAATTCTCTTTCTGATAAAACTTATTTCATTTTAGAGAAGACGTAATCACAAAAAAACATTATTACCAAGGTAGAATCAGTAGAGTATTTGTATTACTTAATTTAAAAATATTATTAATATTTAATAAGCGAGAGACTTTCAACAGAAAGCGAAAGTCGTGTCAAATTAACCTTTTCAAAACCGATAAGTTCCTCAATACTTTATCTGGCCGAAACTGACTAAAAGTACTATTGTATTTCACGGTCAAATGCAGCTTAATAGTATTAATAAATAATAAAAAAATATATATATACCCCATCACGGATACCTCATGGTAGCCAGTGAGATTTAAAATCAACCTTCCCAAATGTTAAACTAACCCACGTCCTGCAACTATTCATCTGGTAAAAATAGCTTCATAGAAAGATTAATATAATAATTCATAACTTAGCTAGAAAAATGTTAAATTTAACACATGATCCTTAAAGGTTAGAAGTAGACAATTTTGGACAAAAAAACTTCCAGCTAGCCCGAGAAGATATATATGGTCATAAAAATATAGTGTACATTTTTTTCCGGCTTATCTCCTTAAAATATGTTCAATGGAAACATCAATAGACATTTCCAAATGAACTCTTTTGTTTAACCAAATAAATGTTCCTTGTATGTACTTTTTATCTATGGATGAAAGATTAGAATGGATTGTTTTGCGACAATAATTCTTGTATAATAGATACTCTAATCAGATAATCGAACAAACACAAAATAAAATCAATATACTATTAAGTGACATGATTGAACAATTCAATAAACACTTATTAAAAAATGTTATGATTTAAAAAATATTGTATGACTATTTGCTGTTATGGTGGGGAATTGAAACCCCGACCACATTGGCATTATTTTCCTTTAATAATAGATACTTATAATTTCAATCACAATAATGTTGGTACAGCATTCACTTATAGAAAACGTACACAATTATGGTAGGTATATGAATAGCTTTTTATTTGTTATCCACTTTGATAAAATTATTAATAGAATCAAACGTTGGGAGAACTTGGAAAGTATTAATGAATGAATATAATCATGTTCCTATGTATGAGCAGGAAAAGGTCTTCAAGAAGGACCTTGTGGGTCAAGTGAATCCTCCAAAATTCGAAAAAGTCCAAGACATGGCCGACCTGACTTACCTAAACGAAGCCGCAGTCCTGCACAATCTCAAGCAGCGCTATTACAGCAAACTGATCTATGTAAGTTCCACTCTAATGAGATGCTATAATGCCTTTATTGTTTCTCACACCCTCAGACCAAGGATTTCAAGAAAGATCTCGTCGCCCAAGTCAACCCCCCCAAGTACGAGAAATGCGAGGATATGTCCAACTTGACATACCTGAACGACGCCTCCGTATTGCATAACTTGAAGCAGAGATACTACCATAAGCTCATCTACGTAAGTCCGCGCCCGCCGCAGCGCCACGCCTGCCTGCAGCTTGATGTTGCTCTGTGATTGCCTTCAACCACCTTCTCTCTTGCATGCCTCAACTTCCCCAAAGCAATCCATTCCTATCAATCTACGAACACCACCTGAGTTTCAAATCCTACCAGATATTGTTCCTCTGACGACCAATTAATTTCCGCATGTTATTTGGAATGCATTTCATTCTCGAAACTTCCTTTTGAATCATTTTTACCTGCGTCATGCAGCTGTATAAAAAAACAACATATTTTAAAGTAAAGATCACATCATCACATGACTAAAACTGACGTAACTTTAGAGAGATAGATTTAAAATTAGCTAAATTCACGCTCCAAGCCAAGAGCTTTTTCGACTCATCTCTTATAAAAATAATCCTTTAAACTATTACACCAATCGAATGAACGTAATAAATCTATTGCGATCATCGACTCGGTCAAAAATACACTTAAGATTGGCTGTGTACGATACTGAAGGCTATTCTTACTTTTGTTTTATAATGAAAATAAACGAGACACATTTGCAATGTTGGCATTATGTCAGATGGCGCATTCCGATTCATTAACGAATGATATAACATACCTCTCTATAAAAGATCTGAATCATCTAATGAACCCGCATTATTTTATAAGTATATAACTTCATTACAAAGTATATTTAACAAGACTATTTTTTATCTTAATTCACCTTTTCACGGTATATATCATTTCCCTTTATCCACAACATAAATCTAACAAACCTGCTTCTCTCCTAAACTACAAAAGCTTTTGACCGCTGCGAGCTACTAACAGCGGATTTTTGGTCTTCAGGACTTCAACATCGCCCCATGGACAGGCGCTGCGTTCCCGTTTGATGGTGTTTTTTATCAACTGCAAATATCAACCAATGCTCTCATGATCTCCTAATATTTTGTTCACAAAATATAAGGTGTCGAAGGTTTTATTTTTCATGTTTGAGCATTGGTTCATCGCTTTGTTTTCATATTTTCAGGACAGAGCGGGAAAGTACAATATACGATACCCCCGTTTTTCATGACTTTTTTTGTATTCTTCACTGTCTCAGCTTGTTAGTCTTAGAAATGGCTCATTTTTCATTCGACTGAAGAAGCGCTGACCGCTGATTTCAGACAAGAGTAATTTTAATATTACTTTATGAGATAAAAATCTACCCTCTTACACCTTTGAGACGTTTATTTTTCTTCTAAAAAAGGTGGATTTGTTATTTGGGTAGATTTTTTCTTTGTGCTTCTTCAATGTTAGAAATTTATAGTGTTGTATACAAATTACTACGTGGGTGGACAATACATTATTCATCATTTAAATAATATAATTTTTGCAATTGCAAGTCTAAAACTACTTACATAAAAAAAATCGGTTATGTCTTAAAAATTAAAATCTCTGAGCTTTAGTGTCATGAAAATCATTATGAGCTTTGGGGCTTTGAAATATCCACTAAGCTGTCAAATAATAAGCAATATATAATTTTTTTGATATTTATGATACTTGTAATTTAGAGTCTCAAATCAAAAACGTTGCATAAAAAATCATATTAAATCCATTAAAATAAAATGCTTGTTGAAGGTAATAATTGCTTTTTGGGAAGAAAAGCTTAACAAAATAAGTCAGCAAAAGCTGAAATCGCAAAATGAAAATGTATTGTCACCACTGCCCTCTTACCCCGAGACCCCTGACTGACTTGCTTGTTTGTCTTACGCCGTGTAGACCTACTCAGGCCTCTTCTGCGTGGCCATCAACCCCTACAAGAGGTTCCCCGTGTACACCCTGCGTTGCGCCAAGCTGTACCGAGGCAAGAGGCGTTCGGAGGTGCCCCCCCACATCTTCGCCATCTCTGATGGAGCATACGTCAACATGCTCACCAACCACGAGAACCAGTCTATGTTGATTACGTAAGTATCAAAATGTCAGGTCGTCGATTGTTGTACCTATTACGACTGATGGCTCCTTTGTATACTCGTACTTTCCGTTCTGTTGAAAAGTCGATGAAGTAACAATGGATCTACCAGCTGTATGCCCAAATGTCCACCATCATAGCCACTATGATGATGGATACTGTAAGACTTTCTAAAATGTTTACTCGGGAAGACGGATAAAACCTAACTTGTCTTTAGTTCAAATACATAGAACATTCTTTCATAGTCTCCTACATGGTTTTATCGAATCTTTCCATAGTAGAACATATTATATGTATTCCTAAATCTTCAACATAGTTCCCTACTTTGTACTTCGAGTAATTTTTATCAGCTTTAAAATTTCTGACCCACGTCGTCGTTTTCTACACTATTTATTCCATTTTTATGCCCTCAGTGTTTTCTGTATTACTTACGCGATTCTTAAGCATGGAGTTTTTCGTTGATTAGCTCTTCGTGCTTGTCACCCAAAGTTTTCTTTCGCGATTATTTACCCTTTAATTACGTCCATCACTTAATCTGCGACTCTTTTTTGTACAATTCTCGCACATTTAATTAATCCATCATTCTTTACCCCATAATTTTTACACTGTTACTTAGTCCACGATTCTTTACACCATCATTTTCACGCTATTACTTAGTCCACGACTCTTTACCCCATAATTTTCACACTGTTACGATTCTTTAACCCATAATTTTCGCAGTGTTACTTATTCCACGTTTTTTTACCCCTTAATTTTCCCATCGTTACTTAGTCCACGTTTCTTTACTCCTTAATTTTCACACTGTTACTTGGTCCACGTTTCTGTTCCCCGTAATGTTAGTCTCCATTTTTTTTATATTGCTAGAGACCGTTATCTACGTATATTTACGTTTTGTTCTTTGTTCCATGTTTCTAATCACAAAATGTACTTGTTAACCAACAGCGGAGAGTCTGGTGCTGGTAAGACTGAGAACACGAAGAAGGTAATTGCGTACTTCGCCACCGTCGGTGCTTCCGGAAAGAAGGAAGAATCCACCAAGAAGGGAACACTCGAGGATCAAGTCGTCCAGACTAACCCTGTGCTTGAAGCGTTCGGTAACGCCAAGACCGTGCGTAACGATAACTCTTCTCGTTTCGTAAGTATATCAAACCTTACTACATATTTAAAACTTTAGCTTCTAAATAAAACAATAACTTCTTGACTATGAACTCTTAGATATCAATTTTGTAAAGCATTTTTTTGCCTTTGCACTTGTATTAGTTTAACTGGCCCAGTTCTAATATATCAATGATGCTTTGTGACATCATTCAGGTATTTCATAGGCTCTGAGATCTTGACACATTTGTAACTTGTACTTGCAACAACTAATGAACATATTTCCTTCTTCTTCAGGGTAAATTCATCCGTATCCACTTCGGTCCCTCTGGAAAGTTGGCCGGAGCTGATATTGAAACATGTAAGTAAATATTTTCCAATACTTATTATCCTTAATAATCCATCGGTCTTCATTCTGGAATTAATTTTTATATTTTTGTGAAAGTTAATTCACTTTTAACTTCGAAACTTTATTCAAATTCAATCAGTCAGTCAATACTAGAAAGATCGATGCATATTAATTAGCTTCTCATCAATCTTTCATTGATATTTTTTTATAAATTTGTTTCGATTTCACTTGGAATTTTTATATTTTATTCCAATTGGACTAAATCAGATATTATTTATTATCAGTTTTCAGAATCAGGATATTTATAGCAATTAAAATTTTAGAAACAGTAAACTTAACTTGGCCCAGATAAGTGATTTCATCTGTGATGTCTGTTGAACTAATGATATGGTATTTTCTTCCAGACCTGCTTGAGAAAGCTCGTGTCATCTCCCAGCAAGCTCTTGAGCGTTCTTACCACATCTTCTACCAGATGATGTCCGGCGCCGTTGAGGGATTGAAAGGTATGAATAATTTTAGATGAGCAGTTGATTAAAATAAATTAAGAAATTAAACTCAAAGAAAAAACAGCAAAATCGAAATATCAGATTTCGGACATGTGTTGTCCAAAAAAAACTAATCGTTTTTTATGGACAACACATTTTATTACAATATAAAATCATAAAATTATTCAATAAGTGTATTTCCTAAAAGAAATACTTGACTCATATCTGTTTTACTGAACAGCGATATTAATTGAACTTCTTCGATTGAAGTCGATGAAATTTAAATTAAAAACTATCATTAAATATTTCAATTGCATATTCTCATATTTTTGCTCCATCATTATGTCTCATTTATGTTAATCAATTATATGAATAAAGATTCTGATTTATTTAAGAAGTACCTATTGATAAAGTACCTATTGATGTTTGGTTTATCAAACAATGAAGGGATGTTCAAGGAATCAATCAAAATCTTTAAACATTAGAAAAGACGGTTGTGGTGACATATTTGTTACTTGGTGAAAATTTAATTGGTGCAGGCTGGGTTATAACTCTTTTTCGTGATGTCTCTAGAAATTTGCATGTTGAGCAACGACATACACGACTATTACTTCGTGTCCCAGGGAAAGACCACAATTCCCAGCATGGATGACGGAGAAGAGTGTAATTTGACTGATGTAAGTTAGCAGAACGAGAAGCAGAACAGCAGATGTTACAAATATTGGGCAGAATTACTGGTCCCAAAAGCTTACACTTTCAGTAGAATTCTTAGCTAATTACCTGACACACACACAAAACACATCACACAACCAAAACATTTCAATGTTTTGGGAATGTAATTGGGAAAACATACAAAACCCAATGGATTGAAAACTTTTTTTTTTCTATGTAGACAGACATTGCCAGGACTTGGTAGTGTGTATGCAGCATTCTTGAGTTTGTTTTAAGGATTTACCTTAGCCAGTGAACCAGACCTTAGACAGTTTTGGTGGCAAGAACCTAGCTCCTAGTTATGTAGTATTTAGCTGGTTTGTTCTCCATCTTGATTATGAACCGATACTATATCGTAATCATCCATTTCATTCCTTCATCTCATCCTATGTTTTCTGTCAAGAAATGAGGAATTTCAATTGATAATTCATAAGACGAAAGCAATCAAATAAATAAATAAAATTTATTAGAGCCTTAGAAAATTCATTTTAAATGTCATGATTCATAAATTTCATCGCCACTTTTTTCTTAAAATTATCAATTCCGGATGATTGGTGCGGTTAAAATTCTTACGGGAAAAAATAAAATTATCGAATTGATTTTTCGTACCGCAAGGACGGGTTGATTCACAAAATTTAAACAATTCATTAAAATTAAATGTTAATTTTCAAGTTCTGTTATTATACTATTATTTATCAGTTATTTCACAGAAATGATACAATAACAGATCTTGAATAGAACTTTCACAGGATGTGAAAATTAACTTGGAAATTTGATAAATTGTTGAAACTTTGTGAAACAAACCTTCTTAAGTGTCCGAACAGTGTTTTGTGTAAAAGTTATTGATAATAACTTTGATTGATAATGAAATTCCTACATTTAAAACGAGTATCTCTATAATTCATAAAATAATCATAATTTAAAATATTTATCATCCTTATTTATTCATCATCAGAATGTACATTTCTAGAAAAGAAACTCAATCTGTGATTTTTTTTGATAATCTGTAGAAATAACCCTATTGTCAAACGATATCTACGACTACCACATCGTGTCGCAGGGAAAAACTACCATTCCTAGTGTCGATGATCATGAGGAAATGGGAATTACTGATGTAAGTGCGGAATTGCAAACTCACCGCACTCTTACTCACTCTAGTGTGACCCGCTTCTTAATGTATTCATCCAATCCAATCTTAACCTGAACCCGTTTGACATCCCAACATTCCAACTTTTACCAAATTTTATTTAACTATTGGTAAGATATCAGTAAACCCAACTGACTAAAGCAATTCTTATGACTGTTGCTGTAACATTGTGTAGAACTTGTGCTGTTGTCCAACGACATCTACGACTACCACATCGTGTCACAAGGGAAAACTACGATCCCTAGCGTCGACGACCACGAGGAAATGGGAATTACTGATGTAAGAGTGGGACTTGTACTTAATAGCTTAAGTGCTTACCACTCAAGAGACCATTGAGTGATCTGCTTACATAGAAATTGCTTCTTTCTTGGCCATCGGCGCCGCTTGATTTGATTTGACAAACCAAAAAAAAAACATTTTTACACACAATATTCAATCCAAATTTAATTTATTATTATCTTTTTCTAAATTTAAAAAAAGCTTGATTTTATTTCACATCTTCAAAATTTAAAAAGCCTGATGTAATCATATTTTATGACATTTGATGGTTTAATCTTGCGTAGAACTCGTGATGTTGTCAAACAACATACACGACTACCACATCGTGGCTCAAGGAAAAACCACAATTCCCAGTGTTGATGACAACGAGGAAATGTTGGTCACCGACGTAAGTGCGGAACTATATGACTTTCCGTACCTGTGTTCTAACCTTCCACTTCCGCATAACACTATCGCTCCATTCAATATGCCGATCTGTTCTGCAGACAGCCTATATTACTTTCCTATACTTATCTATCCGTAGTAGTAACGTAGTGTGATGAGATGGTCGTTGATCCATTTCATACAATAATCCGACTAATGTTCAAAAAAACTAAACACTTTATTGGTGTCTTTGTTGAAGTTTGATAAATAGTCAATAATTCAAGTGTTAATCAAGCTTCGAGGAAAGACGGAACGGCTTCAGGGAGATTTGTATTCATCAATAAGATTGTTGGATTCCAGGGTCTACTTCGGTCGAATAGTCACAATACACGCGCACCATTTTTAGATCACCGGATCGTATTGGTTGAGAGACTGTCATCATTATTTGGTGTTGATGGTTTCCTTCGATATTTTGTGGCTTATTACTGGTGATTGTTGGTGTTGAGTTTGGTTTTTGCCGTTCGCAGAGGTGACCTTGCTAACCAACCGCATCGGCGACTATCCTTTTATATGCAATGGTAAGACGCGTATACCCGGTGTGAATGACGGATTGGAGTTTGACGTCACAAACGTAAGTGACAAGTTCACACGGCGAGAGCGCCGGCGCGCCTCCGCAAACACCCACAAAATTTTGTACCGAATCAAAAAAGCACAAGAATTACATTAACTCAATGTATCAAACAATTCGCTCAATCTGGGCCGTGGTTGTAAAATAAACTCACGTTTTGGCGCAGTCAGTGACGGATAGTAGTCGATGCGTAAAACTTATTGGTATTTTTAAATGATCTAAAATGGACATTTCTACGCCATTGGAGGCGTTCCGCCGCTCCTCGCCCAACGCTTGGCTTGGCCCGTCCCCATCGCACGCCATCGGCGAGCACTACGTTTTCCTCAACACGTTTAGCACATTTGTCAACTTTCAGCACTCATTTGAGAATTCAACACCTTTAATCCAGAAAAAAATCACCCGTGTGTCTATTGTGCCTTCAGAAGATCAAATATGAATATAGTGATCTCTGCTTGAATCCAGAGAAAAGTGATGGTCGAAAGGACGGGTGATTTTTCGATGGGTGAAACACGTTGCACAGAATTAATTATTCATTTCCAGGAAGAAAAAAAAACGATAAGCGTTTCCCAATTTTTTCTGGGTTTTCGAGTTTATCAACAGCGGAATATCTTAAATTTGTTACATTTCACAATTTTATTTCGACGAAAACATATTTGACGATTTTTCTTTTAATTTCTTTCCCAAAAGCCATGTGTTTCTTGAGTGACAATATCTACGACTACTACAACGTCTCCCAGGGTAAGATTACCATCCCCTCCATGGATGACGGAGAGGAAGGTGCGTTGACAGATGTAAGTCTTCTTTGGTTACTGCAAGGCACGGAGATTTCTTCCAACATTCATATGAAATGGCGTTGTTGAAGCTCCACCTCTAACTGTTGATTTTACTCCCCTCAAGTGATCGTCAAAAATGACCTTATTGACCCTCTGTTTTTGTCATCAATTGTCCTGTATTTACAATCAACCCTTATCGACAGTGAACGACTGAAGATATTATGATACCCCCGTGTAATCGTTTGACGTAGAGTTCTTCCACCATTGTGCTCAGAATTTGTTTTGTCAAAACGGCCTCTGCGATAGAACTCTACAAAAAAGAAGAATCATCCACGTGTATGCAGTTCATGTAGTTTTGAGAAGATGACCACTGTCGAATAGTACTGGAATGACAAGATGTTCAGACTATGTTATTTTTGTTGATTGTGATTTTTTTTACGTATGTTATATTCAACCAAAAATTTTCATTAGAAATTTTGGTGAATAGTATTATTTACCCCACGGATTCCATGAGAAAATATCTTTCCTGAAAAAAAAATCCTAAAAGCTTTGACAGACCGTGTTTCCAATACAAATACCCACGGTCCAGTAATAACGCTCTAACCCACGCTATCCGCAACTAACACCTAATAATGTAGATTTTTTAAATAAATGTTGAATGTTAACTTCGGGGTAAGTTTTTATCATTATTTTTTTAAACTCTTTTTCACCATTTGTTTTCTTGTTAAAAGCACAAAATTATGCATATGCATAAAATTAAACAAATAGCACTGTTCACAAAACTTGTAAAAATTCTTGTTAATATTTTAATCAAACTTGATATTATCGTAATTCAATATAGTTGTATGCAAATTAAATTTAATAAGCAAACTATTTAATTAGAATTAAAATCCCTGTAAAATCTTAGAATCAAAAATATATTTATCTATCGCTTTAAATTTTGTTGCAATTGTATTTACGCTGTTATTTTGTGGGGATGTAGCAAGCTTTCGACGTCCTGGGTTTCACCCAAGAAGAAAAGGATGACATCTACAAGATCACCGCCACCGTCATGCACATGGGAGGCATGAAGTTCAAGCAGAGGGGTCGTGAAGAACAGGCTGAAGCCGATGGCACAGAGGTAAACACTTATCAATTTATATAGCCTTCGCAAATAAAATTCCATTCGGTAATATTGCCTCACCCAAATCTTTTCTTAAACTACTTGAAATGTAGTATGAGTATTTTCTAATAACTTTCATTTTGATATGCCATTCAGTTTTACAGCATTTTTAGTACTTACATTTTATGCCCCAAGTCTTGTAATTGATCCCTGAAGAAACCCTGAATCTTTTAGTGGTTTTAGTGGTTTTGCGCGGATAACTGACATCTAAGCACTGTGATAAACGATCTAATACCCTATTTTTCTTGTAGGAGGGAGAGCGTGTTGCCAAGCTATTGGGAGTCGATTGCCAGGACTTGTACAAGAACTTGTTGAAGCCCCGCATCAAGGTCGGTAACGAGTTCGTGACCCAGGGACGTAACAAGGACCAGGTCGCCAACTCCGTCGGTGCCCTCTGCAAGGGTATCTTCGACAGGCTGTTCAAGTGGCTGGTCAAGAAGTGTAACGAGACACTAGACACCAAGCAGAAGAGGCAGCACTTCATCGGTGTGCTAGATATTGCTGGATTCGAAATCTTCGACGTGAGTACTTTTTGTTTTAGCCCAACTTGAATTTGACTTTAGTTTTTTTTATTATGGTCTGCAATCAATATCGAATTAGAATATTTTTTCTTAAAACCATTGCAGGCTAAGTAATATTATGGCTTCACCATAAAAAACAATCCCCAAGACAGTATTAAAAAATATATATTATTTGGATACCACAAAGCTTATTCTATTCATAAATCCATTTGGTGGTTCTACATTTCATTTTTATCTTATTATATGAATTGAACTGGTTGTTTTTGATCTACAATAAATTTAATAATTATTTAAAATTTTGATACTCTTGGAACAGATTTCAAAAAACACCAATTCAATTGCTTATTGAATATGTTTATGACTAAATATATTTCTTTTCACTTGAAAAAATACACAGAAGCAGAGACAGGCGAAACATATTTAAGAGTTTTAAGAACTTAATAATTATATGTGTGATAAAAAAACGTTCCTGTTCTTATTACCATTCTATTAATTACTGTACTATACAATACAATACTGTACTGTACTGAACTATTACTATAACTATCACTACTAGCAAAAAACTTTCAGATCTCAATATGGAATTGATCTTGATAGTTGGTCGACATGGAAGTCGAATAATAAGTGTGATTGTCCTGCTAACTTTAACGTCGAACACATAATAACAAATAATATAAGAATTACAGGAAACGGGCACCTATTAATCTCTAATTCCATAATATTTTAGTACAACGGTTTCGAGCAGCTTTGCATTAATTTCACCAACGAGAAACTGCAGCAGTTTTTCAACCATCACATGTTCGTCTTAGAACAAGAAGAATACTCTAGGGAGGGAATCGTGTGGGCCTTCATCGATTTCGGAATGGACTTGCTGGCTTGCATTGATCTCATCGAAAAGGTACCCCCGACAGACGGACAACGGTGCCAAAACCAAACTAACCCTGCTTAATTTAATTAATACGAACGTGAAACAGAAATCAAAGTGATTTGTGTAGGCGAACATCGAACCAGAGAAGTCTTCCGATTATTGACGCAGTAAGGTTATTAAAAATTATATCAACAAAAGCTTCTCATCACAACATACCTGTCAAATGACAACCACATGACGGGCTTACTATAAAAAACTACTCCAGTAATGAAACAATTGGAGCTATGTAATACCTATATTCCTGAGACACATTACACATGCAATAAAACAAAAACATGAAAAATAACTTAAAGATACAGAAAGTATCCAATTGAACCACACAAAACCACATTTTTTATAATGAAAGCCACTCTGCAATGTCTATATAATTTAAAAATACATATTTTTTTCCCTACAAATCTTCACATCCATTAGTACAACGGCTTCGAGCAGCTTTGCATCAACTTTACCAATGAGAAGTTGCAACAGTTCTTCAACCATCACATGTTCGTCCTCGAGCAGGAAGAGTACAAGAAAGAGGGAATTAATTGGGCTTTCATTGATTTCGGAATGGACTTGCTCGCTTGCATTGACTTGATTGAGAAGGTAATTGTTTCGATTGCGTAGACATACCAACCTCTTCATACGTCTGGAGTCCTAAGTTAAACTGTCAGCGAATTTTTGGTCGCACCAATCACCTTGTGGCGTTGTTAAATGTCCTGTTACGTTAATCATGTGTTTACCTACGTTATGGTTTTATTACGTCCATCACACCTTGTCTACGTTGTCGTTTGTTATGTCCATCACATCCATTCTACGTTGTCTCGTCCTGTTGTCCTCGAAACTCCCATCTGTTATTTTATCTAGCAGACCCCATTGTGTTCTTCCATACCAACACTCACACGATTGAGTGTCATTTTATATTTCGACCTGTGTTTTAATCGTAACTCCTTATTGCAGTACGAAACATCGTTTCTGCAAAATGCTCCTAATTAATGACCTAATATGCCACAAACAACCTGATAAAGGAAATTGAACTAACTGTGACTGTCCCACCATTACTTCCTGCAGTACAACGGTTTCGAGCAGCTGTGCATTAACTTCACGAACGAGAAGTTGCAGCAGTTCTTCAACCACCACATGTTCGTGCTTGAGCAAGAAGAGTACAAGCGCGAGGGCATTGAATGGACTTTCATTGATTTTGGAATGGATCTCCAAAATTGCATTGACCTTATTGAAAAGGTAGTTGGCGGCCATGATATGACAAGGCTCCGCCTTCTAGCTTTTGATTTCGAGATTTCAAGATTCAATTCAAAGCCGTTTGATGACTTGATCGACTCTACTAAATAGAGTGAAGTATTGCCAATTAGTTGAACAATGAGATCTCGAATTCAAAATAATGCAATATACTCGTATTTGTTGTGTTTTATGTTTGTTTCCTTCTGTGTTTTCTCCCATCCAGGGGGCGATAGCCTCGATGGAATCGTTATAATCTCATCGTGTTCCCACTAATTACTTCTCCATACTGTTTGTGTATCTTCATCCATCTTCTTCTATGTGTTTTGTGTTATTGTTTGTTACTGTTCCCTTATCTGTTCGGCCGGCCAGTCGAACGGTTTTAATCAGCTTTGCGTGAATTTCACAAACGAAAAACTGCAACAATATTTCAATCACTTCATGTTCGTGCTGGAACAAGAGGAGTACGAACGAGAAGGAATCGCTTGGAAATTTATTGATTTTGGCCTGGACCTACAGCCGACAATAGACTTAATTGAAAAGGTATTCAATCTCGAAAATATAACCTTAATCAACTCATAACCCTTGCCAGAGTAGAGCACTCACGAAACTGCATTTTAGGGCAGATTAATCTTGCCTTGGAATCGATTTAACCAATTTCTTAGATTTAATAAAATAAATTTGAAATGAATGCAACTTTTTAAGATAAAAAATTAAATAATCGAATGAAAATAGCAGGTTTAATGCAATAATTGTTTAAAGAATACTTGTAGACGTATATTAACTTGTATCAAGTGGTAGAAATTAATATTATACCTGAAAACTGTACAAAGCCCTTAATTCGTATCATATTCAACGCTCCCCTTAATTCCTCATTGGGGTTGGACTGCCTAACTTTTACTTTACATTTTTGATATAAAATAATTGTCTTAAAGGCGGTTTTAAACGGTTTAATTTATTCGTGATTATCCGGTTGAATTATTGTGTTCTGAATTTGTCCAGTCCGGCCCCCTAAACTAGATAGAATTCTGAAACCAGTCGACTGAGCCTAATCATGACGCTTTTTTATCCAATCATCAAATGTTGCATGCTCCATGTACATAAGTGTAACGAATGCTCCAACTAGCATTGCCAATGATTCCCCGCTGATAAATGATCTTCTACTGCATTGCTGATAAAGGTATGTTTTGCTTTGCACTTAGCAAATTTTGAGATGTTCTCCAGAACGCTCTGTATTGGCCAAAATCTTCAACTATGAATCCACCAAGAAAATGTTCATCCCTTGTGCCCATTTGTATATAATTAAATTTCTGAAGCCATCAATTTCACGAAATATTAATTTAACTAAACATTCTTTTAAAAGAATTGTTTTTTTTTTTTATATAGAAACAGTTTTTTGGTGGGTTTATAATTATTGAGGACTTGAATAAATTTAATTTTAGTAGTTAGTTAAATACGTAGTATAGAATTTTATAAAAAAGAAATAAAATTTTAATGTCCTCTCTGTTAGAACAACTACATATTCACAATAATTTATTATTTAAAGCCAGCAGTTATCCGGTGTTAAATTATTTAAAAAAACGTATGCTGACACATTTTATTTCTTTTTTGAGTAGAAATTAATAAGTAGAAATTATTTTATAAAACTTACGCTTTCATGAATTTTTTAAATTCTTGTTGTTTTATTATTTGAATTACAAATACTCGTATTAATATTTTTATATTTAATAATATTGTTGATTTATTTTGTTTTCTTTAGATTAAAAAAAATAGTAAATTCGCTAAAATAAATGTAAATGTAAAATCAGAATTGTGTTGCATAGCTTTTTTAAAACTTACAGCCCCGGAGCAGAAATTATAACCACCTTTATGTTCCCTCTAGCCCATGGGTATCTTGTCCATCCTTGAGGAAGAGTCTATGTTCCCCAAAGCCACGGATAAGACCTTTGAAGAGAAGTTGAACAATAACCACTTGGGCAAGTCTGCTCCATTCTTGAAGCCCAAGCCCCCGAAGCCCGGTTGCCAGGCCGCTAACTTCGCCATCGGTCACTACGCCGGAAACGTAAGAATTTTTATACTTATCATTTATTGTAGTGTTTAATATTTATCGAATTAAGTAAAATCCTTATTTGATGCAAACAACTTCACATCACATTAGAACTTAAAAAAATGACTTAACTTCCAATTCAAACGTTCAGCTTTTTGAAAAACGTTCACTTTAAAATCCATAAGAGAACCTAAAAGCAAAAAAAGAAACATCGATTCGTGCATTTCGTACATTTCCTAATGGTTTTGGTATTTTTTTGCTGACCACTTTTTGGTAAAATTGAGAGCATTTTACCTGCCAATTTGTGTAATGATATTTCAACAAGTATTGGTTATGTTCCCAGGTCGGCTACAACATCACCGGATGGCTAGAAAAGAACAAGGACCCCTTGAACGACACTGTTGTCGACCAGTTCAAGAAGGGAAGCAACAAGCTGGTAGTGGAGATCTTCGCTGATCACCCAGGACAGTCTGGTGGTGGCGCCGCCGAGAAGGGTATGGAAATTCTTTTCTCTAAAGACCACAGACGACAAAGATTCAAATCGTTCTTTCCAGCCAGTTCTTCAATTCAATCAATTCAAAACAAATGGTCTAAGTTCAGATTATAAATCTTTGAAAATTAAACTTTCTGAACTTCATTAAAAAAACTATTACTTACTCACTAGTCTCTTCACCTTATCTTGAAATGTTGAAGTGGGAGACAATTCGTTGAACTTTTAATTTTTTTCATAAATTTTATTTTCTCTCATCAAAATACTTATTTAATTTAACAGTTATTTTTACACTTTATTGTCAGAATACTACACTTGTTTCATTATCACTATCATGATTTCATAGAAAGCCGAAAATGTGACAAATGGCTGAATGAACCAAAATCCATCAATATTAAGTTTACGTACACTTTATATTATTATCCTAATTCCCTTTATAGTTAATATTAAAACTGAACATTAATTCAGTATATATTTTCTACTCTTATAATAATATTCTCTACAGAATCATGACGTGAATACCAAATAATAATTAAAAAGTTTTTGGTTAACGTTAACGTTATTATTATCCTAATTTTCTTCATAATTAATATTAAAACTGAAAATGATTTCAGTGTATATTTTCTATTTTTATAATAATATTCTCTACAGAATCGTGACGTTAATGCCAAATAATGAAAAGGTTTTGGTTAACGTTCAAAAAAATTCTCTCGTCTTGTCTGTCTCGAATAAATCTAACATTGTACCCTGATGACTTAGGTTCGACCGCTAAGCGTGCCAAGGGATCTGCCTTCCAGACCGTATCATCCTTGTACAAGGTTATTGCTCCTTTATATTTGCTGGCCATTTTAAGGACTGGGTCACGCACAATTCCTCTTGGAAGAGGAAGATCGGATATACCAAAGCTTGGCTTATTCTATATCTACCTTATTGTCTTATGATCTGTCTCAACCTTTCTGTCCAATCGCGGAACTGTTTATGGCTTCTTAATAACCTTTAAATGAATCTTTACCTTCACCTCTTTCTTCCTTAATATCTCTTTAATCAGTCTACCTACCAACGTCTAATTTTCATTGTAATGCTCTCTAACACACGCGCATATATTTCATCCGACCCATCTACAATCACCAACGGTAATGTATTGGAGATACTCCAATAAAGTTTAGCTCTCTTTCTATGTTCTCTGCTATCTTTGTTTAGGTGGACGTGGTAAGAAGGGTGGCGGTTTCGCTACTGTATCTTCAGCCTACAAGGTCAGTACATTGACAGCGTATTTCAGCATCCAGTTTGCAGTCCTCTTGTGATCTGTTCATGGTTACCCGAAGAAACCAATCTGGAATTGGAGTCATGAACTTAATCGAATCATAACACCCTCCTCCCATATATGTTGAATTTATGATATTGACCATTAAATAACTTAGTAGTGACAAATGGTGCATGTGTTTATTCTCAGAGTCATATAATTTTTTTTGTAAATTGGATAAAATGGGATTAGTGATTCAGTAGTTTTTGTGCAAAATGTAGTATTTTTTTCCTTTAGATTTGTAAGACATAGAATTTCTGCACGTAAAAATGTTTGGGTTTTGTTGTAGAAAAGCATTTTGCATTTTTAGAAAACCAATTTTGGACCTGAGAAACACACGAGAGATTTTGCACTTTTATTTGATTTTTGTTCTACCATAATGTTATCAGTAGAAATCATCATTTCTTTGATGTTATCACAAAAACCTCCATATAAAATCTGGAAAACAATTCATTCATTTTTATCTTTCAACAAGAAGGAACCATCCGAATAGACCAATCATGGTCTAATTGGGACAATTTATTAACAATCATATAAAATAATACACAACATGGGTACAACTCATTGGACACCATTTTTTCAACTTGACCACCAGCAAACAGATGTTTGTTTGTGTGGGCCTCAGAATCACCTCATTCATAGTAAGTAATTTTATGTGACTTCCGACAGATATGGAAACTACTTTATTTCTAGTTGATTCACTAGGAAACATTCATGTTTTATAAAAAAGACAGTAAAACAAGAATCAAAAGTATTCCACATCTATCGAGATGTTTTGTATGTATAATAAAGTTTGCAGTAATGCCGTTTTGTTATCTACTAAAATTAATCATATTTTACCATTTTTGTGAAAAATTCAAGTCATTATGAATTTTTTACAAAGTAAAATGTTATTATGGATAACGATTTGGACGAGATTCTGAAATCTAATGCATAATTAATACCCACAGGAACAACTTAACAACCTGATGGCTACCCTGAGGTCAACCCAACCTCACTTCGTGCGTTGCATCATTCCCAACGAGTTGAAACAGCCTGGTGAGTACAACAAACTTAACTTATTTTTATAAAACAACGTCTTTTTCCGACTCCACCAGCTCATGGGCCATCTTGATAAGATTACTCAAAGAGGCAAAGTTGACCTGATGTTCTCCTGCTAGAAACTAACCATGTCCCTCGTTCCAGGTCTCATTGACTCCCATCTTGTCATGCACCAGCTGACCTGTAACGGTGTGCTTGAAGGTATCCGTATTTGCCGTAAAGGATTCCCCAACAGGATGGTCTACCCCGACTTCAAGCTCCGGTAAGATTTCGCCTTAGCAACAACACACCACTTATATACGTTGAGAACAAGTTAATAGCTTTCCTACGAAGCATACTTAAAGATTTTGTTCACGTCTTGGTTTACGTAAAAATATTTAAAGTGGGTGTTCTTCAATCGAAACTAAAATAGACTTTAATATTTACCTTGATGTGGTGCAGCTGCTCATATTCTTTTTGTTTTTAAATTTGATCTCTTTTATCTTTTTTGAAGTTCAAATAATATTCACACCTCACCGAGTTCAAACAATGTTTTTTTTTATCTTTTCTTTTTTAAGTATGCTGCGTTTTAGGTAATTGACTTGTTCGTTTACACAGATAAGACATGTCTCTCAGTTCAAATATTAAACTGTTTTTGTGTTCAACAAACAGTTACATGATTCTTGCGCCAGCCATCATGACTGCCGAGAAAGAACCAAAGGTTGCTGCAGCCAAGTGCTTAGAATCAGTTGCTCTGGATCCGGAGAGTTATCGTATTGGCCATACAAAGGCAAGACTGAATGAGTAGATCTGAAGTTTTGGAGTTTACCTTCATCAGTATATTCATAGAATCCATTCAAACTGTTGATGTAAATATCACAGTTTAGTGAAACCAGCCCATGAAGGACTGTCATTCCCTTAATAGAATATGTTAAAGCATCAAGATTCCAGTGTGACCCCTTCCGTATCAAATGCCTGAATATCACGAACATTGGCTATGGTCATGAAAGTCATGTTTATAGTTATCTTTGGTATGTTGCTCCCCCTCCACCGTATGTCAAGAAAGTATATATTTATTTGATATTATCTCCACTTTCACCTCCACAATTCTGAATTGGTTTTCCCCTGTAGGCATGTTGTTACCACAATACACACTTAGAACCTACTGGAGTTTCTTGTTTAGAATGTATCTTGTATAAGTGTGATAATATGTCATCCTATTGCTCGTTACCCTATGTAGATACAAAATCCTGGCTCCCCAAGCCGTGAACAAGGAATCGGACCCTAAAAAGTGCGCTGAAATCGTTTTGGACACCACAGGGTTGGATGCCGACACATACCGTCTCGGTCACACCAAGGCATGTCTAGTAGTAGTGAAATAGAAGCGAAGCAAATTCTCCACTCTGTCCTCCGTGTTTAGTTGCAGCTATTTGTACTTTGGTTGACTATGTGTTGCTCGTTGCCTTCCATGTAGATACAAAATCCTCGCTCCCCAAGCCGTGAACAAGGAATCGGACCCTAAAAAGTGTGCGGAAATCATTCTGGACTCCACAGGCTTGGACGCCGAGTCGTACCGTCTCGGTCACACCAAGGCATGTGTTTTAGTCAAAGACACAGATTACCTCTTCACCCCTTTACCTTTAACCTGAGTTCCAATCGTAAATAACAAGTATTTTAGAAATGGTGGCCCTGACCAGCGATCGACCATTCAAACCATTAACCGACGAGCTTTGTATTAAGACTATCAAAGCCCCGTTTGCATTACATTGTATTTATCTGTATGAATTCACAACATTCAACCATTCCAATAACGAAATTAGCTGACTTGAAGTGTTTTCATCACAGATTAGTATTGTAGGTACTAAGGAATTATTTTTAGTGGTATTGTTTTTTAACCATTGTTATGTACCAGCATTCTTCATCTGACCCGAAGTAATGTTTTGTTTCCTCCCGATTAGAAAATAGTCCCCTCCCCGAGTGTTGTGTGAAAGTAAGGTAAACATTTATCACCCCGTAATAATATACGAAGGTACCTATGTTAATTGGTTACTGATAATAAGAATGTTTAATTTACTAATGCCTTTTTCCTTGATGCTCAACGCAGATACAAAATTCTGTGCATAAGAGATTTAAAAGAGCCCATTTCACCTGAAAAGGCCTCCGAGAAAATTTTGGATCACACCGGCCTTGACGCCGAGTCCTTCAGATTGGGAAAAACAAAGGTAGAAACGACTCCCTACCGCTAACAATTCTCTTCTGTTTGAATTAGAGTGTTTTGTTTCTAATATTCCTTCCAACCTCCTTTCTGCTTTTATAGTATATTATTTTAGTAATACATATAATACGATATTGTCCACCATATGAATGCCCAGTATATTTTAATCAGTTTCCATATAATTAAGATACATTTATATCTGCACGTTAATAGTAACTGCATAACATATTAAATCTTATTCCCCCTAAATACTAAAAGCATAAGATTAAGTTCGCCTTCCAAATGAGGTTTGTCTAGTGTGTAATTCAATATTGAAATATGCATGGAATGAAGTATCCGAAAGTATCAACTCGAATGGGGGCGAACTAATTGTGCGATGTGCGAAATAGGTGTTCTTCCGTGCCGGAGTCCTGGGTCAGATGGAGGAGTTGCGTGACGAGCGCCTGTCCAAGATCGTGTCCTGGCTGCAGTCATACATCAGGGGATACCTGTCCCGTAAGGAGTTCAAGAAGCTGCAAGAGCAAAGGTAACACACTCTACTTAGTACTATACCGATTTAACCATCCAACCAAATCTTACTCGGAAACGATGTGCGTAACCGAAATACAGTTTGCAAACTGAGCGTGTGGAAGAGAAAGACTTGTTATAAGTGACTCTTGGTGGTTAGGGAAACACTGACGATTTTGCTATTTCCAGGTTGGCCTTGCAAGTGGTACAGCGCAACTTGCGCAAGTACCTCCAGCTCCGCACCTGGCCCTGGTGGAAGTTGTGGCAGAAGGTCAAGCCTCTGCTCAACGTCACCCGCGTCGAGGATGAGATCGCTGTAAGTATTATTCACCATTCCGTTGAATCATAATCCGTATTCTCGGTTCAAGGATGAAAAAAGCCGTATTTTTGCAAATCTTTATGAGTGTTTGCGAGTCGCGCACTAAATTCCTGGTTTTATTTTTGCATCGCGTGATTAATGGGTAGAGCAAGGCGCTGCAGGCGTATAATATTGCAAGCGCTGGGTTATGATGTGTATCCGTGCCGGTAACGGGTGGGCTAAATCTGTCGGCTGACAAGTCATAGCCAGAGCCATCACCTGTGCCGCGCGATTTGATCCGCAACACCGTGCCCACTTTTAGGCAGAAGCAAACCCGCAAGCAATACCTGTCGGCTATTTCGGACGGCCGCGCCGCTCTCTGGAGTTTTCCGCCCGCCTCAGCCAATTTGATATAAATCTCGCACTCATCTCACTCGTCACATCGGTGTGGAAATTAATTTGCCTATATTCTGAACGGAATCCAGAGCGGAGGGAGGGGGTGCAGATGCGTGGGTGTGGGTGGCCGGGGGGAGGGGAGGTGAGAGGGCCAGGGGGGGCTCCAGTCATGGAACGCAGCGTGGGTGGGCTCCGGCGGTCCATCGCCAGTCAGCTCCTTCAGGCAGTGCTCGCTCCGCGGTCTTCGCGACATCAACATCGGCCTCTTCGGCCTTCCACCCTTTTGCACTTCGATTATCGAAACGAATCCCGCTAGCATCGCGGACGATCGAATTCAATTCACAAATTATAAGAATCTTTAAACTCATCATCGGGTGTTGGATCATTTAGTGATATATTTGCACGATGGCGACTGTCGCTGAAATGGATTACAATCAAAAAGTTGAATACTTGCAGAAACTGGAAGAGAAGGCAGCCAAGGCTCAGGAAGCCTTCGAGCGTGAGGAGAAGCTCCGCAAGGAACTTGAGGTCCTCAACAGCAAGCTGCTCCAAGAGAAGACAGATCTCCTCGCTTCCCTCGAGGGAGAGAAGGGATCTCTGGCTGATTTCCAGGAGAGGTCTGCCAAGCTCACCGCCCAGAAGAACGACCTGGACTCCCAGCTCCGTGTAAGTACTCCAAACAATTCATTTACATTACAGATTAAATACATTAGGACAGAATTATCAGTGAACAATTAAAGAAAGCTTGTGAATAAATTAAAAGAAAAAGAAAAGCCAGCTAAATGAAGTGAAATTAATAGTATAGTTATGAACAGCACACACATTAATTTGTTGAAAGTTTAATATTATTAGTGGAAAGTAATTTCAATAAAAACATAGTGAATGCAAACCCCAAAATAAGTTAGAATTCGGCTATCAATTTAGGGGGGGGGGGGGGAAATGTGAACCTAGTGAAATGTTCATGAATTAATTTGTCACATAAATATAATGGAAATTGAGGATTGAACCAAAATATTTCAAGAAAATTGAGAATATCCCTTTCAATTATTTTAAGAAAACTTTGTGAATTGGAAGCATTTCTGGCCTATAATACCAGAAAGATAAACATAAATAAATTATAGTAAGCTTTGAGAAAATATCGTTTATGTATGTTGTCGAGAATAGATAAAACAGATACATTTAAAGTGTTTTCGGGTGTATTTGCCTCTCGGCTTCTTAACATAAATCATCGTTTGAAATATAACAAACGTGATTTATAAACGTAAACTGGTTTATAAAAATTAAAGTTTGTTTAGTTCTAGTTCTGGCGCAATTTGAGATGTTGAGTAAATGTAGTATAAATACTAATAAAATGAAGGCAGGGTTATTTGTGGAACTGAGAACAGGAATTCTGAGCTTCCCACAAGAACACCATCAGTCTTCACTTTCGTATGTCATCATTTCATCGCTCAGCTAAATATTCTTATAACCGTACCTTATTTAATAGGCCAGCATAGTTTGGCCCACATGATCCCTATTTATCGCGACGATAAATCCATGTGTCATGCAAATATATAAAAGTGTGAATCTTGGCTCCCGGCCAAAATATATTTTTTGATACGATTTACGTACCTAAAAAATGCAGAGCGCTTTAAGCGTTCCGTAAAGGTGTGCGCCGTGAGATGTTTATAGCCCGTGAGCTATTTACCTACAGCCGTGGGTGGGTATCACTCCCTGAGTCCGTTCTTACAGCTTTTATAAACAGACGAATAGCCTCAAATACCTGTTCAGTTTTTATTTCTATTTCGTCTTTGCTTACATTATATTGCTTATACAGGACACCCAGGAACGCCTCACCCAGGAGGAAGATGCCCGCAACCAGCTCTTCCAGGGCAAGAAGAAGCTCGAACAGGAGATCTCTGGGCTGAAGAAGGACGTCGAGGACTTGGAATTATCCGTCCAGAAGTCCGAGCAAGATAAGGCTACCAAGGATCACCAGATCCGCAACTTGAACGACGAGATCGCCCACCAGGATGAGCTCATCAACAAGCTGAACAAGGAGAAGAAGCTCCAGGGAGAATCTGGCCAGAAGCAGTCTGAGGAGCTCCAGGCTTCCGAGGATAAGGTCAACCACCTGAACAAGGTTAAGGCCAAGCTCGAGCAGACTTTGGATGAGTTGGAAGACTCTCTGGAACGCGAGAAGAAGCTGCGCGGTGATGTTGAGAAGTCCAAGAGGAAGGTAGAAGGTGACCTGAAACTTACCCAGGAAGCCGTATCCGACCTCGAACGCAACAAAAAGGAACTCGAACAGACCATCCAGCGCAAGGACAAGGAAATCTCTTCCCTGACCGCCAAGCTCGAGGACGAACAGTCCCTCGTCTCCAAGCTCCAGAAGCAAATCAAGGAACTCCAGGCCCGCATCGAAGAATTGGAAGAGGAAGTTGAATCTGAACGTCAAGCTCGCGCCAAGGCTGAGAAACAGCGTGCTGATTTGGCTCGTGAGCTGGAGGAGTTGGGTGAGCGTCTGGAGGAAGCCGGTGGCGCCACCTCTGCCCAGATCGAGCTGAACAAGAAACGCGAGGCTGAGCTGAGCAAGCTCCGTCGCGACTTGGAAGAATCCAACATCCAGCACGAGGGAACCCTCGCCAATCTCCGCAAGAAGCACAATGACTCCGTTGCCGAGATGGGAGAGCAGGTCGACCAGCTCAACAAACTCAAGGCCAAGTAAGTACATCTTAAGCCCTAAACATCCTTTATAATTTATAATCAGACTTGTTATAAATTTAAATTGCTGTTTAAATTTAGGGCAGAACATGACCGCGCTTCTTGTCACAATGAATTAAACCAGACTCGTGCTGCAGTCGATCAGTTGGCCAGAGAGAAGGTAAACTGAAAGCCCTTGTTGGGCATGCCATGACCCTAGTCCTCTGAATGTTGCACGTAACAAGGTTTCTAGGACGATGTAAACCTGTCGACAAGTAGTGTTGTAGTTCTACACAAAATTCATGTTGTATGTTTCTTCCTTTCAGTACCTATTGGTCCATTTAACCACTCAAGATAGCATTCGTATTAAGGCGTTTCACACACCATGCACAACAATGAATACATATACACTTATCGTAATTTATTTTTGAGTTATTATACCGCGTTGCGCTTCATCCTTCTTTAGCCAATGTTTCGGACAGCATGTGTAATCTACACTGTAATGCTGTCCGAAACGTTCCCTAAAGAAGGAGGTAGTGCAATACGGCACAATAACCCAAACATAAATTATGATAATACTTTTGGCCGTGAAAGTCTCAAATCATATCACATATACAATATACACTTAGTTTATAAACTATTAATTTGTCTCTAGGGCTGAAAAGGAACGCGCTCAATACTTCGGTGAACTCAACGATGTTCGTGCCGGAATTGATCACTTATCAAACGAGAAGGTACACTCGACTACAACAAGTTTAGCAGTCTAACAAGCGCCGCCTATTTTCAGCTTTTTACGCAAATAGATCTTACCTGCTACAACTACCAATACGCCACTTCATTCAACAATGTGTCAATAATTTCATAACAATATCATCACTTCATGCAAAAAATTATTTTGATTTTACAATTGTGTTTGCACTAAAAAGAAAGTTGCTTTATCCCTATTAATACGTTAACATTATGTCAACCCTATTAATTATTGATTATTATTCATAGATAAATAAATAAAATACTAATTTCATAAATACTTAACAGATTGGAATGTTTAAAAACTAAAATTTGAAATATTTGTGTTCGTTCATCATATTACTACACTAAAATAAATGGTTTGCCTTCAATAAAATATTATCAGTTGCAAGTTCTAGAACAACAAACTAAATGATATTTTTCAAACGTAGGCCGCCCAAGAAAAGATCGCCAAGCAGCTCCAACACCAACTGAACGAAGTCCAAGGCAAGTTGGATGAAACCAACCGTACTTTGAATGACTTCGATGCTGCCAAGAAGAAGCTGTCCATCGAGAACTCTGACCTCCTCCGTCAATTGGAGGAAGCTGAGTCACAGGTGTCCCAGCTTTCCAAGATCAAGGTCTCCCTCACCACCCAACTCGAAGATACCAAGAGGCTGGCTGATGAGGAAGGAAGGGTAAGTTGAATATATACCATGTTTTCACCGTAGCATCCACTGCTCGCGTTCGACCAATTGTTAATAATTCGTTTTGTTTTAGGAACGCGCAACCCTCCTTGGCAAGTTCCGCAACTTGGAACATGACCTGGACAACATCCGCGAGCAAGTGGAAGAGGAAGCCGAAGGCAAGGCTGACATTCAACGCCAACTCAGCAAGGCCAACGCTGAAGCCCAGATCTGGCGCTCTAAGTACGAGTCAGAAGGTCTGGCTCGCTCTGAAGAGCTCGAGGAAGCCAAGAGGAAGCTGCAAGCTCGTTTGGCTGAAGCTGAAGAGACCATCGAATCCCTCAACGTTAAGTGCCTGGCTCTTGAGAAGACCAAGCAGCGCCTGGCTACTGAAGTCGAGGACCTTTCCCTGGAAGTCGACCGCGCTACCGCTATTGCCAACGCCGCCGAGAAGAAGCAGAAGGCATTCGACAAAATCATCGGAGAATGGAAGCTCAAGGTTGATGACTTGGCTGCTGAGCTTGATGCTAGCCAGAAGGAATGCCGCAACTACTCCACTGAACTGTTCCGTCTTAAGGGAGCTTACGAAGAAGGACAGGAGCAACTCGAATCTGTCCGTCGTGAGAACAAGAACTTGGCTGATGAAGTTAAGGACTTGCTCGACCAGATCGGTGAGGGTGGACGCAACATTCACGAGATCGAGAAGGCCAGGAAGCGCCTTGAAGCCGAGAAGGATGAACTCCAGGCCGCTCTCGAGGAAGCTGAAGCAGCACTTGAACAGGAAGAGAACAAGGTTCTCCGCTCTCAATTGGAGCTGTCCCAGGTTCGCCAGGAAATCGACCGCAGAATCCAGGAGAAGGAAGAAGAGTTCGAAAATACCCGCAAGAACCACCAGCGCGCATTGGACTCAATGCAAGCATCCCTCGAAGCCGAAGCCAAGGGCAAGGCTGAGGCGCTGCGCATGAAGAAGAAGTTGGAGGCTGACATCAACGAGCTTGAGATCGCCCTCGACCACGCCAACAAGGTAATTTAATAATTTCGTAAAAAATGCATACCTTAATCTGTAATGTAATCGAAAGAAAACTAATGAAATAATATCTTTTCTTTAGGCCAACGCTGAAGCCCAGAAGAACATCAAACGCTACCAGCAACAGCTCAAGGACGTCCAGACCGCCCTTGAGGAAGAACAGCGTGCCCGCGATGATGCCAGGGAACAGCTTGGCATCTCTGAACGTCGTGCCAACGCTCTCCAGAACGAGCTTGAAGAGTCCCGCACCCTCCTGGAACAGGCCGACCGTGGTCGTCGCCAGGCTGAGCAGGAATTGGGAGATGCCCATGAACAGCTCAACGAACTTGCCGCCCAGAACGCTTCAGTATCCGCTGCCAAGAGGAAACTCGAGGCTGAACTCCAGACCCTCCACTCCGATCTTGATGAGCTTCTGAACGAGGCCAAGAACTCCGAAGAGAAGGCCAAGAAGGCGATGGTTGATGCCGCGAGATTGGCTGATGAACTCCGAGCGGAACAAGACCACGCCCAGACCCAAGAGAAACTCAGGAAAGCCCTCGAAACCCAGATTAAGGAGCTCCAAGTTAGGTTAGATGAAGCCGAAGCTAACGCCCTTAAGGGAGGAAAGAAGGCCATCCAGAAGTTGGAACAGCGCGTCCGAGAGCTTGAAAATGAATTGGACGGTGAACAGAGGAGACACGCCGATGCCCAGAAGAACCTCCGCAAATCAGAACGCCGTATCAAGGAGTTGAGCTTCCAGGCCGAAGAAGACCGCAAGAACCACGAGCGCATGCAAGACCTCGTCGACAAACTGCAGCAGAAGATCAAGACCTACAAGAGGCAGATCGAGGAAGCCGAAGAGATCGCCGCTCTTAACCTTGCCAAATTCCGCAAGGCACAACAAGAACTAGAAGAAGCTGAGGAGAGAGCCGATCTGGCTGAACAGGCCATCAGCAAGTTCCGCGCGAAGGGACGCGCCGGATCTGCCGCCCGAGGAGCAAGCCCAGCGGTAAGATACACTTCTCATTCTTTTCACTAACTTGCTGCCATCAATTACTTATTAATAACTGAAATTAAACTATGTTTTTCTTGTTGTACCTTTAGCCTTCCAAGCGCGGACTTCTTGCCTTGGATTAACCAAATCACAGTTGTAAGTCATTTCAAATGACACTTTTGCCTTGGGATTGAGATACATATTTTGTCAAAACACAAAAAGCTGTCCAACATACAAGCAGATCATGTGGTGTCATGTGTTTACAATACTGTCCGTGTGTTTTATAGTGATAGATACATGTTCTTCCTTGTTCATCAACCAACAGATCCTCCGTCCGAGCATGTCAAACCATCCGAGTTCAGTTTGCTACATCAGTGCTTAGCTTCAATTGCAAATCTGTGACTGCAAGATAACTAATATATTTATTCATCATTCCAGCCTCAACGACATGGAGCACGTCCCCAGCTGGATGGCTTGGCATTTCCACCCAGGTTCGACCTAAACCCTGAAATCGACTTCTAAGACATCTTGACTCAACATTTATACTATTTAATATTTATTACATCAAAAACCGAGGCTTTGTACAGAACAAGATTAATTAAAAATTAAGCCTTATTTTACAACAAAACGACAATTTGTGAAGTATGTGAACAAATCAAGAGGGATGCCTGGGTTTTTAGATCTTGTCGAACGGTTAACTTATTTAATACTTTAATGTTAATTTATATACAATTTATTATTTTATAAATATTTTTTTTCTGTTGAAACATGTATTTATCATACACGAGTAAAACGTGACAGGTTGACAGGTGTAATTAAGGTTCAGGGATTCTGCTGGTTCGGAAAGTGTTGGTGATGGCAGTACTATGAGACACACCTATCAACCAAATTTTCCCATCATCACCACCCCATTCTAGCTCAATCCCACCCAACATTACCATTTAAGTATGTGTGACTTACATTATAAACATGGCTTCTTTCACGCATCAATAAACAAGTTGATATCGTTATCATAAATAATAATATTACTGCATTTTATTTATTATCCCCAATACACTCTACCCGAGAAACATGATTCAATTACACAATTTACATACACATTGAACACTCAAAACCTTAGAGGGAATAAAAAAGACATGTTACTTACGGAGAAATGCAAGATTTGGTATAAAAATATCCTGCCACATGCTGATCAGAATCTTCTCCTAAATCAAGTGGTTTTGAGTACTGATGCAGACCATGATAATGTCCACCATGAAAATTAGGAAGGCTTTATGGTATTTTTAGTTACACAAAGTTGGTCTATTTTGAATCATATTGCGCTTATTGTACTCTGTGTAACTGGAAGCTTTGAAATAAGTTTCGCAAGAATTAAAAAAAGGGAAATTGGAAAGAGTTATACGTAATATCCTTTGCTTCTAATTGTGCAATCCGTGTGAGGCTTTCAGAATAAATTAGCGTATTTCAAATTTACCTTTAAATAGTACTAATAGTTTTCAATTTGGGAACCATTTATTAGATAACAAACACCCCTGACGTTGGTCGCCCCAAATGGTTTGCTACCTTTGGTGACTTGCCATGGTGAGGATTGTCTAGGTCTTAGCGGCAAATGTGTTTTTCCACCTACTGCGTGGCGCGCTGGATCGGGAGACACTAGTTGAGGGAGACCTAACCTCGACCTCTCCAGTCAGATTCTCCCGACCCATCGCCTTGCATTGCAGTGGGATGGATGAGGTCATACATCCACCACTCCTAGACACATTGACTCCCAGATTCCTAGCCACCCCTCATACTTTTTTCCTTCCCAGAACTTCCTTTCCTTTCTTTGCCTAAAAAGACCCTCCACGCAGCATCCCCAAAGATGACATAGGTCCTGAGGAATTTTTTTTCCTTAGGGCCTCCTGTGTGGAGCTAACGTAAAACAGTTGGATTCAAAATGGAAGAAACTCACCGTTGCTGGTAATAGCTCTCTTCAGAATCGACTCGTTGCTTATAAGTTCTTGTTTGGCAACCGTATCTAAATAGCTCGCTACTCCCATCCTTCTTCTTACCTCCCGCTTCCTATTTCCATCGAATTCCTTATTTCATAATATTACCCCTATTGAGGGCGTTACAATTTCACCGGCTGAACAGCGAAAACTAATATTTATCTACGATTCGTTCTGTATTTACATTAAATGTGTTATTGGACATGTTATTAAACTTATTGAACTAAACTAAATAAACCAAGATGCCCACACTAATTCTCCGCTGGACTTTGCAACATACATCGGAATTCCAAGTAATACAAGGAGGCGTAAAAGTCGTCACCCTCTCGGAAGATGCCATAATTTTTACAAATGGCGGCAAATGACAGTTCTGCTTTGACATTTGTGAAGTAAACAGATACAAAATACACGCCAATAAGACATGATCCACTATACTCCTCAAGAAAGCGGAAACAATTTGAAAAAACTTTCTCTCGTTTTCGTGATTTGCACCGGCCGACAAGCCAGCCCGATTTAACCGTTCCAGAATTCTTTTTGTGGGGTTTCTTGAAGTCCCGAGTCTATGTCAACAAGCCTCAGACTATTGAAGTCCTCAAAGAGAATATCCGTCAAGAATGCGAGAACCTATCGCAGGAAGTTCTGGAAAGAGTGATGGAAAATGCAATAAATCGGGCCCGTAAGGTCATCAACTCTGGCGGCGCACAGTGGGCTGAAAATCGCCTCTCATAGACATAGAGGCTTGAATTTTTAAGGGTATTTTTTTTTGCTGGAAATGGATTCTGCTGATCATTACTATGCTACAAATTTCGTATGAAGTAATTGCGTGTACAAATGAAGGAGTTATAATTTTTTTAAGAAAAATTTGTATGGCACTGACATTAAAAATGAGGATATCTCTGGAATCATAAGGTTGGCCATTCCATCCTTACACACAGATATACTACTATTTATTTGTATTTTTTTGACATACTTCGTATTGTGGCACAACGTGCGATTTATTTTTTAAAAATCTTCAAAGTTGAAAAATAAAAAAATTTATGTTGATGATTCATTTTAATGCTTAAATGCATTATTATCCTCTTCTACAATATTTATCATGATTACTGATTAATAATTTATGTTGAAGCACCCATTTCCGTACATTACTTCGACCAGAACTGTCAAATATGCCAATGATGCCAATATGGCGCAGTAACTCTAGAGTAACTATCGGTTTCGGAAAGTAGGTAAGTACAAAAGTTAAAAGTAACGTACAACAAGCAGTCAAATTGTTGAAAAACGTATTTTGGTGAAATTTAACTACATTAACGGCCTTTTGTTTAACTTTTATTTTTAAAGTTAAAAACAAAAGGCCGTTACTATAGTTAAATTTTACCAAAATACGTTTTTCAATCAATTTCACTGCTTGTTGTACGTTACTTTTAACTTTTGTACTTACTTTCCGAAAACCGATAGTTACTCTAGAGTTACTGCACCATATTGGCATCATTGGCATATTTGACAGTTCTGGTCGAAGTAATGTGTGCTGGGTTAATGAAAATGGGTGCTTCAACATTGATTATTAATCAGTAATCATGATAAATATTGTAGAAGAGGATAATAATGCATTTAAGCATTAAAATGAATCATCAACATAAAAAGTTTTTTTTTTCAACTTTGAAGATTTTTAAAAAATAAATCGCACGTTGTGCCACAATACGAAGTATGTCAAAAAAATACAAATAAATAGTAGTATATCTGTGTGTAAGGATGGAATGGCCAACCTTACGATTCCAGAGATATCCTCATTTTTAATGTCAGTGCCATACAAATTTTTCTTAAAAAAATTATAACTCCTTCATTTGTACACGCAATTACTTCATACGAAATTTGTAGCATAGTAATGATCAGCAGAATCCATTTCCAGCAAAAAAAAATACCCTTAAAAATTCAAGCCTCTATGTCTATGAGAGGCGATTTTCAGCCCACTGTGCGGCGGCCACTTTTCATTTTATCGACTTAATGGAAAAAGATTAAGGTATCAAATAAACACAATCCAAAAGCAGAACCAAAATTTTTCATTTATAAAAAAAATTTCAGCCAAAGAACATCGGGTGACAACTTTTGCGCCACCTTGTATTATATCGTGAATAAAAAATGGCAGGGACAGAATTTTAAATGATATTATTCAAATTAATAGTATGATGGGCATTGGTTTTGTTTTTAAAAGTAGGTATATTGTGATATTAAAAGTACAATTTGTTGCACGGACGGTTACAATAAGTTTCCTGGGGTCCTAGCATGGTCGATCGATATAGGTTTTATCGAAAATGTCGGTAACTTGTCATCGCTCTCGAGCACGACTGCAGGCCGCTAACGAACAAACAACAGTTCACGTAAAATAAATTAGCTACCCTTAGTCGTTGTGGTCTGTTGTTGGTTCGTTAGGGGCCTGCAGTCGTGCTCGGGAGCGATGACAAGTTACCGACATTTTCGATAAAACCTATATCGATCGACCATGCTAAAATATTAGAGCTTATTCAATTTTTATTAGAATAAATATCGTTATAATAACTTTAGAAGATTATATCCATCAATGTAATATATCATTGAAGAATATAATACTATTAAATCTAAACGAAAATATGAGAAAGAACAAGACACAGAAAAATAAAAAGATGACCGTCATAACTGAGACTCGAAACTAGGATACCTCGTCTTACCGGGACAAGCGCCTCAACTCGACCACTGAGATGTCTTATTTTTAAGTTATTTTTGTTAATAACAAATTCAGAATTTACCTACAATATAATCTTGGACAATACTTTTTAGGAAAAGGAAGGAGAGGAAGTTCTGGGAATGAAAATAGATATGACGGGTGGGTACATAGGAATCTGGGGGTCAAGGCGGTGGGTCGAGAGAGTCCGGCCGGAGAAATCAAAAGGTCTCCCTCAACCAGTCTCACCCGATCCAACCTGACATGCAGTAGGTGGTCAAACGCATCCGCCGTCAAGACCTAGACAAACCTCACCCCGTGAACCCGGGCGCCCCCTGCTAAGTCACGAAACGTAGCGAACCACTTGGGGTGATCTATGGCAGGGGTGTTGGTTATCCAATAAATGGTTCCCGGGTGGCGGTACCCACACCCGCCTCCCAAATTGATTGTTGTTGTTCTTCTAACAAAGTGTTTGTGTACTGTTTAAGTACGATACATTCATTTCGTACACTTTTGTGTTCCAGAACGTTTCCAATTTTTTGCCATGTTTTGATGCTAGCCGCCATAAACGTTTCAGAAACAGAATGCTAGAAGTAAACACCAAAGAGTTTAAAGTCTAAACACCCATCGGGCTAAACTTGGCTCTTCGACTTTATACTAGGTGGCTCTTAAAAAACAAAACGGAAACGCAAATAAACTTTGATATAGACTGCACTGCACGGGCGTAGCCAGGTTTTAGTTTCGGGGAGGGTTCAAGAAAATAAAACTACTGAAAGTGCAAAACTCGTGTCGAGGGGGGGGGGGGGGGGGTATTGTCGGACTTTGAATTTGCTTTGAAAATTTTTATTTTCTATGTAACTTCTTAATTTTTTTTTTAATAAAATTAAAGTAATAAATGTGTATAGAAAATAAAACTTTTCAAAACAAAATACATAATAAACGTTAGTAGTACATGTTAAAACATTTTAAGCAGTCAAATTATTCTAATAATCACATTTATGCTGACTGACTGTAACACTAATCACAAAGCAGGGTACTCACCTAGAGTGTAGCATGTAACGTATCTGATACTGTATCAATCTGCAAGTGGGTACGGCTCGTCCACGGTAACCACGTATCCGCCTTCGTGCTCGCAGTGAAACCGCCGTCGGCGGGTCACTGCGAGCACGACGCGAGCGGCTCGCAGTAGACTCGTGCCTACGTACTCACTTGATACAGTATCAGATACGCTACAGGTTACACGGTTAGGTGAGTACCCTGCTTAAAGCAGGGTACTCACCTAACACCTGTCACCTTGTTGCTAAGTAAAATAATAATTTCAAAGTACGTATACACTTACCACTGATTAGAAACGGAATTCCAAAAAAAATCAACCGCATTCACCGAAAAAAACGGATCTTAAAAGTTAAATTATTTTATTTCTTTCTCTCCCATTTATCTTTTTAGATACATAATATCATTTTGAGATGTCAGTGTTACAAATAACATTCTCTTAACTCTCCTTATTTTAATATTATTGATGTTGATATTTTAACTTTTCGGGGGGGGTTTGAACCCCCAAAACCCCCCCCCCTGGCTACGCCCATGCTGCACTGGATTGGTCTAATGGGCTTCAAACACGATCAAGGGGCTTGACTGCAAGCACGTAACTGTGTTGTCTATTCTTTATTACAATAGGTAGGTACTAGCGATTTCCCGGCATGTGTTGGAATGCAATATTCAAATAAATACGTTGTTTCTCCCTGAACCACCTTTCCCGTGCGTCCCCGCTCCCCTCCCGCGTCCCCTTCCTAGCTAGCTTTATAAATTATATCCTATATCTTATTCTGATGTATGAGCTATATTATTGTAAAGTTTCATTAAAATCCATTTCGAGAATCATTTTTCCGAGCGGCATTACTGATGATAGGTTAGTTCTGTATCTCGGAACAACAAAAGTACTCTGCTTGCCTCTGCTTGGCTCTACTTGTCTCTACCTGCCTCTACTTGCCTTTACTTGCCTCTACGTGCCTCTACTTGCATCTACTTGCCTCTAATTGCCTCTACTTGCTTCTACTTGCCTCTACTTGCCTCTACTTGCCTCTACTTGCCTGTACTTGCCTCTACTTGCCTCTAGTTTTTGCTTGAAAGCGTAACAAACACACATACATCCATAAAAACTTTCGCGTTTATAATATTAGTAGGATAACTTTAATTGATAAAATAAACTAATTGTTTCGTACATGTAATTTTATCAATTAGAAGATTATTAATTACATCATAAATAAGAAACCAAAATGAAAAAAAAATGACAAAGGACAAACAATTAAAGACAAATAAGAACAAATAGACAAAAACAGAGTGATTAATTAGTTAAAGGTTTCATAAAATACAATTATCTATATATATATAAACATCAAAATATGCTTATATGTTTAAATACATATGTCTATGAGTTGCTAAACCATTCATCCGATTGCGATGAAACTTTGGGGATTTGATGTGCGCATGCCCGCAATGGTTTCTACATGTGAGGTCTGGCATCATGAAATTATGCGTTGAACCATTCATCCGATTGCGATGAAACTTTGGGGATTTGATGTGCGCATGCCCGCAATGGTTTCTACATGTGAGGTCTGGCATCATGAAATTATGCGTTGAACCATTCATCCGATTGCGATGAAACTTTGGGGATTTGATGTGCGCATGCCAGCAATGGTTTCTACATGTGAGGTCTGGCATCATGAAATTATGCGTTGAACCATTCATCCGATTGCGATGAAACTTTGGGGATTTGATGTGCGCATGCCCGCAATGGTTTCTACATGTGAGGTCTGGCATCATGAAATTATGCGTTGAACCATTCATCCGATTGCGATGAAACTTTGGGGATTTGATGTGCGCATGCCAGCAATGGTTTCTACATGTGAGGTCTGGCATCATGAAATTATGCGTTGAACCATTCATCCGATTGCGATGAAACTTTGGGGATTTGATGTCTGCATGTCCGCGATGGTTTCTATGTATGTATATGTTACAGCCAAAGTAATAAATCCGGATATTATATATACCTACTATCTAGCCATTATTTATAATGTCTATCCAATTTAGACAAAAATGATAATTGACACAGAATTAATCACTTTATCCGGATATTATTCATAATATCTATATGCTGGTGAGCTCCGGCACTTTGAAATTTGTATTAAAAAAATGCAATAGGTGGCACGCGAGCTGTTTGAAAACTGAATGTACCGGGACTGAATGTATGGAATGCGGGAAGGGGGAGGGGAACTCACTAGAGGGGGTTCTAGGGACGGTGGAAGCCGGAGAGGGGCTTGTGGAGAGGGAAAGCGGAGAAGGCGAAGTAGGAACGGGTGAGGAGAAGGGGACGCGGGAGAGGAATGGGAGGCGGAAGGGGAAGGAGTGGGAAATGACACGCAGAGAGAAACAATTTTTATTAAATGGCATAGCAACGCATGCTGGGAACTAGTATAAAATAAGATATAAAAAATAATTTAGGATAGGAAACAATTGGAGTAATTAAATTGGTGAGTAACCGACCAACCCCTCGACCGATTTTTTTAATGTTATTAGTTATTAAAAAGAACCTAAAAAAAATTATATCACCAGAGTCCAAAATTTCTTTAACGTTCTTTATTCAAAATAAAGTCACAAATCACTTGTTAAAGTAAGTCAAGTACTTCCCTATAGGTACAGCAAAAAACTTACCTATTATAAATATCACCGAAAAGATAAACTGATGGTAGTATGTTGTTGGCGTGTCCGTGTGTCCGTATATATATCTCAGTTTTTCATTACTTCTGCTGAAATTGATAAAAAATGTTTTTATTTTGTGATAACAAACGAGTATTACAAAATTATAACCATAATATTTACAATACATTATTCCCAGTGAGTTTAATAAAACTCTTTTCGGGAAGGACAACTGTCCGGGCCGCTCGGTAGTACAGGGGCCCGACCCTCAGGCTCACGACTGAGGGTGGGCTGCCCCATCAACGAGTGCAAAAACCCCGCCGCTGCTGTTGTGCCGGTTCGTGACCGGAGGGGACCCAGCAGTAGCGTTTGGGGCGCATTGGGCGACCTCTCCAGCCGGACTCTCCCTGCCCATCGCCTTGCACCGCAGTGGGTGGGTTGGATACATACGTCCGTCACTCCTGGAAACTCTGAACCCCAGCATCCTACCCACCCCTTATACCTTTTCCCTCCCAGACCTTCCTTCCTCTCATATCAAAAAAACAAAAAAACCAAAAATTAAAATCATGAACTTGCAACCTACAATAATTAACGTCATTACAGCGGCGAGACGTAGGCGTCCCCGGTGCGGGCCAAAACTGTTGGTGAATTACACCAACATTCGCGGCCTGCACACCAATTTAAACTCTGTCCACCACCACCTTTTTTCTCAACGCCCAAACCTTCTCTTCCTGTCTGAAACTCAGATAGCTGAGCCTGTAGACACCTCCTATCTGGACTGCCCGGGCTTCACCCTCGCAGGCAAGTTCAGACCTAAAGGAGGTGTCTGTCTCTATAGTCGAGCTGACGTCAACTGTGTGCGACTGTTGAATCTGGAAAACTCCAGATTCGACGTAATGTGGGTACGCGTCAATCTTGCCAGTACGGTAAGATTCTACGCGTGTTTATACCGCTCACCGAACCTGAGCGAATCAGACACGTCCGAGCTCTTCAAACACTTAAGCGACACTATTGATGACCTCTTGCCCCGCTACCCTACGGCAGAGTTTGTGGTCCTGGGGGACTTCAATGTTCATAACGAACCTTGGTTGAAGTTCTCAGGATCAACAGACTCGGCTGGACGCCAAGCGGAATCCTTTGCCCTTTGCTACGGATTGGAGCAAATGGTTCAGGAGCCTACAAGGGTTCCTGATGTCCAGACTCACCGTTCCAATCTGTTAGACCTATTTTTAACTACTGTGCCACACGGTTACAGGATTGAAGTCACAGCGCCTTTAGGATCGTCCGACCACTGCCTGGTGACGACATCAATCCCTGTAAACTTCAGACCTCCAAACGAGAGGCTGAAGAGAAAAGTGTGGCACTATAGGTCAGCAGATTGGTTCGGTCTGCGGGCACATTTCAATGCTTTTCCGTGGTCAGCTGTCTGTTTTCGGACTTCGGATCCCTCAAGATGTGCCCAGGAAATTGGTGAAGTCATCACATCCGCGATGGATGGCTTCATCAAATCTACTGTTAAGGAAACTGGTGTAGGCTCAAAGCCGTGGTTCAGTCGACAATGCGCTGAAGCAGTGCGACGAAAAAACGCGGCTTACCGAGCCTACAACACATCTAGAACATCCGAAGACAGAACAGCTTACAACAAAATGGCAAAGGAAACCAAGAGAATCATAAATTGGTCAAAATTCGAGCACGACCAGCAGATCAGCAGAAAGCTGACTGCATGCCCGCATGGCAGCAGGCAATTCTGGTCACTTGCGGGCTCAATAGGTCGCAATTTCTGCAAATCCAGTCTGCCACCTCTTACCAGACCTGACGGCTCACTAGCAAACACCGCCACCGAAAAGGCTAACTTACTAGGTAAAATGTTTGCGGATAACTCAACCCTCGATGACCAAGGTGCTGTCCCGACGTCGGTTCCTCACTGCGGTTTTCATATGAAAAAGCTGAGGATCCGGCATCGGGAAGTACTCCATGTTTTACGAGGGCTTGATGTTAATAAAGCTAGTGGGCCCGACGGAATACCTGCCCTGGTATTGCAGAGGTGCGCTGCAGAATTAGCTCCAATTTTGACGAAGCTTTTTAAACTGTCCCTGAAGACTGGCTCTGTGCCCTCTGGTTGGAAAAAAGCGGTTATCCATCCTATTCCAAAGAAGGGTGACCGCTCCAACCCGGCCAACTACCGCCCCATAGCGATCACATCAGTTCTGTCTAAGGTGATGGAACGTGTGATCAACGACAAACTGCTCACATACCTCGAGAAGAACAAAATTATCAACGACCGTCAATACGGATTCCGGCGGAACCGCTCGTGCGGTGATCTTCTCGCGTATGTGACGCATGTTTGGGGGCGATGCCTGGAACGTTTCGGTGAGACCCAAACGGTTGCACTGGACATCTCCAAGGCCTTTGACCGGGTTTGGCACCGAGGACTTGTCAACAAACTGCTTTCTTACGGACTTCCCGCATCCTTGTGTACGTGGATTGCCGACTTCTTGAGGGGGAGGTCGATTCAGACGGTAGTCGATGGTTTCACCTCTTCCTCACACTCGATAAATGCTGGCGTCCCGCAGGGATCGGTTCTGTCTCCAACTTTGTTTTTGTTGCACATCAACGACCTTTTGTCATGTGCACCAATTCACTGTTATGCGGATGACAGTACAGTTCATGATAGCTTTTTGTTTGACAAGCCCCCAAAGGGCTTACAAACTCCAACAGCTCGTAGGGCTTTGAAGCAAAGAATGGACGGCTACCTCGAAAGTGTTTTCTCTTGGGGTAAAAATAATCTCGTTGAATTTAATGTTTCAAAGACCCAATCTTGTCTGATTACGTCCAAAAGGGATCGAAATGAAAATCTAGTCTCTTTCAACGGAAGCAATCTTCCGAACAGGCCCTCCATTGATATGCTTGGTGTAACCCTAAGTGACCAGCTCAGGTATGGGGGCTCCATTGAAGCCAGAGTAAAGCTAGCCTCCCAAAAACTGGGCGTACTGTACAGGGCCCGCAGATACTTTAATAGTACACAACTGCTAACCTTGTACAAATCACAAGTACGCCCCACGGTTGAATTTGGCAGCCATCTCTGGTCTGGAGCTCCAAAATACCTGAAAAATACCCTCGACTCTGTGCAGAAACGGGCGGTCCGTTTGATAGATTCTCCCATCTTAACAGACGGATTGCAATCTTTAGAGCACAGGCGTCGGGTGGGAATGCTATCCTTGTTCTACCGGTATTACAATGGAAGATGCTCCGAGGAACTAGCATCATTGATCCCTTCGGCATCGGTGCATAGTCGGGAAACACGCCAAACGCGTGCCCAACATTTGTACACGGTTGACATTTGTCACATGAGAACGGGTCGTTTCTTCGACTCGTTCTTGTGTTCAACAGCTCGGCTGTGGAATGATTTGCCGGCCTCTGTGTTTCCTCCTTCCTACAACATGGGTCTCTTCAAGACCAATGTTCATTCCTTCCTCTCCTCAAAAAGACCCTCCACACAGCATCCCAGATGACATAGGCCCTGAGGGAAATTATTTTCCTCAGGGCCTCCTGTGTGGAGTTAATGTAAAAAAAAAAAAAAAAAAACAACATTATACAATTAAAAGAAAATATTTTTTACACAAAAATACGAATTTGAAGGGGTGTCACGGCCGATATCGAGACCCGAAAAGATGACTGTAAATCCCTTTTTTTGTTTTGAGTAAATACCAAATAATTGTGTTTTGAAATTCAATCGTAAGGAAATAGGAATTGAGAGGAAATCTCTTACCTTTTGACGGCGTACTACGGCGATGCAGGATCGATCCTGGCTTTCAGCACTGACACAACACCAGGCTTCTACGAACGACAGTTTTTTACGATAAAAAGACGAAATCTTGCGATATTTGCAATATTATCCACGAGAGAGCTGTGACCCATGTCACGATCAAAATTCAACTGCCCAAGTAGGTAGGGTAAACTTGGGCGATAATATTGTTCCATTATTTCCTCATGTAGGTAGGTTCATCTTCTTCTCCTGGTAGAGACTTTTGAGGAAAGGAGGAAGAGAAAGGAATGCATGATTACTGAAGGACTTGAGGAAAATGGATTTAGTTTTCTAAAAGACTGTTTCAGAACCAAACATTCCGCCGACCTTGAGGAAATATGATATTTTCTCAACAACTATATGCGAAAGAAAAGCAATGAAAAACGAAAGCAAAATAACTAATTAACCTAAGTATTGAACAAGACAAAAATAAAATAAAATTAAAATTAATTAATCGATGGGTAGCTTATACAATTTGACCACGGGCCGCTTAAAAAATGCCCTGAGGGGGCTCGTAAAGTAGCAACACGAACCATTTCATCGGCACCGGGAAATAATTCCACCACCCTTCCGATAAGCCATCGCACTGATTATTTTTAAAGCAAGAAATGCATTTACTCAATTGATGTTGAATTACGTTCCTAGCCGAAATTATCCAATATTTTAATGATATTATGGATTGGAGTGCACGAGGACCTGGTTGAAGGTCCATGCTATGGTAATAATCAATTATTAAAGTTGTCAAATGACATTGCTTCGGTAAAATAATAGGATGGCGAGCATTTTCTGAAATCGGTGCAAGGCGAATTCGACCACCGACTCTCAAAACACCATTTTCATCAATAAATGGGGCGAGTTTTTGAAGCTGTGTTGAGCAAATGCGATGGGAAGAGATATTGTTCATATCTTGTTGAAAATAAATTGCTTGAACAAGCTTAATGCAACATTGCAAGGCTAAATTATTTTCTTTTAACGAAAGTGGGGATAACCCATTGAAATTGATAATCGATTTCGAACGTAATCTATTGATAAACCGACGGCACCAACATATAACACGAAGTAATTTCGATAATGATGAAAACTTCAATAAAAATTCTTCGTCACACGTTGACATATTTGTAGATAGAGTAATTAAATTTTTTGACTTATACTCTGGTAACTGGTCCACAGAGATATTTGGAGGCCTAACAAATAACCATTCCTCCAACGGTGTTGATATAAAGTTGGGTCCTTTCCACCATAACGACGCGTCAGAGATTTCACTGGGAAAAGCTCCTCGCGAACCCAAGCCTGCAGGATTTTCTTGTGATGAAATGTGATACCAATGTTCATAAGGTATATTTTGTATTATTGTTTCAACACGATTTGCTACAAAAGTTTGCAATAGAAAAGAAGGTGTCTTCAGCCATGCCAATACAATAGTTGAATCGGTGAACGCGACAGTCTTTTCTATTTGAAGTCTGTCTTTATATACTTCTTGACAATAAGTCAACAAATTTGCTAATAAAACTGCTCCTAATAATTCCAGTCGCGGGATCGATGTTATCTTTATGGGGGCAACACGAGATTTTGCTAATAAAATGTGGCTGGATATTTCTGTGTTATTAATCACTACCAGATAAACAATTCCACAGTATCCTCTTTCAGAGGCGTCCGCAAACCCAACAAGTATGCATCGACTGGTGGGAGAAGTTGCGACATATCGATCAATTTTTAAATTGGCGAGTGATGGAAGCTCTTTTATATATTTCTTCCATTTCAAATTCATGTCCGAAGGGATTTCTTCGTCCCAACCAATTTGAATTTTCCATAAATTTTGCATATAGCATTTAGCAATAAAAACGACAGGATTAATAAAACCTAATGGATCATATATACGTGCAATTGTCGATAAAATTATGCGTTTGGTACAGTGGTCACTAAAAACATTATGAATTTTATATGTAAATTGATCAAGCGACGGTATCCATTGAATACCTAAAATATTAATGTTTTTCTTGTCAGTATCCGACTCAAAACTTAAGGGTACTTCCCGGTAGCTGACAGGAATGTCTTCCAATATTTCAGGATGGTTACTAGACCATTTTCTCAATTCAAAACAACCTTTTTGAAGTAATGCAATTAATTCCACTATACAATGTCGAGCGCTTTCCAAAGTTTGCGCACCACTGATAATATCATCTACGTAGGTATTTTCAATTAATATAGTAGCAGCCTTTGGAAAATTCAATTTTTCATCATTTGCTAATTGATGAAGTGAACGAATGGATAGGTATGGAGCACTTGACGTGCCGTATGTTACTGTTTGTAATTCAAATTCCTTTACAGGATGATCAGATGATTCTCTCCACAAAATATGTTGATAACGGCGAGATTTCTCATCTACAAGGATTTGCCTATACATTTGACGGATGTCAGCTGTAAAAACAAATTTGTATATTCGAAAATTACACATTAATTCGACAATGTCCCTTTGCAATTTGGGACCGACCAGAAGTATGTCGTTCAATGACGTACCCGAAGACGATTTGGTACTGGCATCAAAAACGACCCTTAAACGAGTTGTAGAACTGGTTTCTTTGATTATTCCATGATGGGGTATGAAATAATTAGCAATAATTGGCGATTGAGGTGGCACTTCGATCATGTGCCCTAATGTAAAATATTCTCTCATGAACGAAATATATTGAGATTTGAGATCAGAATCTCTATTCAGTCTCCTTTCTAAATGCTTGAGGCGTGACAATGCTATGTCATATGACTTTCCCAACTTTTCCGGGCTTTTCTTAAATGGCAATGAAACGACGTATCTTCCGTCTTAGTTACGGTAGGTACTTTCAGTGTATATTTTTTCACATCGAATTTCATCAGGCGATTGAATTTTCTTCAAAGCTGGAACATTTTCAATTTCCCAAAAACATTTAAGCTTTTCATCAATATTTTCCTCCATTGACGTGAAGAATGAATTTATACAATGATTTGATGGTCCAACATTTCCCATCAAAATCCAACCCAATTTAGTTTCTATAGCTATGGGTTCATTTTCTTTCCCCATCAATTTTCCTGAACATAACAATGACGCAAAAATATCACTTTCAAGCAGTATGTCAATAGCTGATGATAAGTAGAATGTTGGATCTCCCAATTTGAGACCCACGATGTGATCCCAATGATGATCGACGATACGATTTGATGGCATATTCGAACAAATGTTATTTAAAATAAGGAAATTTGTCATAATACCAGATTCCTTCGAATCGACAGGACGAAATTGTGTTCTTATTAATCCGTTAGAATTAATAGTAGGAATATTTCCAATACCTATCACGGTAAGTGGTTGTTTTTTAGAACGAGTCAAACCTAATTTTTTGACACAATTTTCCGAAATAAAGTTTCCCTGACTTGCGCTATCGAGCATAACACGAACCTTCTGAAATACTCCATTTTTATCTAAAACTTCTACGTAAGCTGTAGACAAAAGAACCGTTTTGTGAGTTTTATTGTAAAATGTGGTCAACACCAAGGGTTCTGAAGAGTTTTCTTGCTGGTCTGAATTTTCCACGATTTTTTTTGGAAAATGTAATAGGGTATGATGTTTTAATTGACATTGTCTGCAAGTGAAACGCGAATGACAATTTTTTGCGTTGTGTTTTCCTTGCGCTAAGCAATTGAGACATAAATTATTTTCCTTTGCGAATAAGTACCTATCCTTTGGAGTAAGGCTTAAGAATTTTTCACACTTGTGCAGTGAGTGTGGCGATTTACAAAGAATGCACTTGATTTCAATGTTTGATACAAACGCATATATATAGTATTGTTCACTTTGGGAAAGCTCTTTTTCCGCGCACTTTTTCGTTGACGCAAAAACGACCAGTACGCCCTTTACGTTTCACCCACCTCAAGGTTCACTTTCGGTTAAAGCAAATTCAGTGCACCCTCAGTACTTTGATTTTGCGAGGTCAGTTTTTTTCGACAAAATTAGCGCCTTATTCACAGAAAAACTGACGCGAATCAACGGCGAAAACTAGAACCAATAGTAAAATTACACTCAATTCGGCCAGGTTACATTTCCCGCCGACAGGTTCGCGTTTCCAAAAAAATGATGTCATTTTGGCCATCAGTTTCGATGCAAATGAAAATGCTAGGAATATTGAGTCAGGTCAGGGATCTCAGACGTCAAATTTTTAGCCTAACAAAGCAGACTTTTCACGGTTTTCGGTAGTGGTTTTACGGTACGCGGCATTGCGGCCCCAAAACCGATCCCGGCTCGGATGTTTTTCAAAAATCTAATACAATAGAGAATTCCGCAACTTTTAAAACAAAAATTGTATGCCCATCCCATATAAAATAGTTCAGGAGATGCTGACAAAATTCGACATTTTCCGAAAAAAAATCATCAAAACACGCGCTTACAGATTCCATCGGAAGTTAAAATTTTGCTAGCCAGTTCAAATTAACACGTTATTCATTCGGGGTAGGTACCTACTTATTTCGGTAGTATTGCAAATATGATGAAAAAAGCAAAGAGAAGAAAATGCGCAGGTACCTACCCGAATACGTAGATACACAATTAATTAGGTTTTAATGCAATGGTAAGGTTGTTTCGATGATACTGAATAATTCAACTTTTTTAAAAGTTAATTTTCACGTTCTTTATTGGTTCTACTCAAGTTCTGTTATTTTATCATTAAAGGTCAGTTACATTGCAAAACTAAAATAATTACAGAACTCGAACGGAACTATCTAGAACTGAAAATTTACTAGAAAAATTTAAAGAATTGTCAATTTTTTTTATTAATTATTATTTTTTTATTTTTAAGTGTGTTCTATTTAAACATTGTTAAATAAAAAAAAATAATAAAATATATATATATATATACATTACGCGTGTTCTAGGTAGGTACTTACTTGCGGGGACTTTTTTCATTTAAAAATCAAAACATGATATTGAATGAATTTATTTGTAGTGAAAATTATTTTATGCTCAACAGCATAATGGCGTCGTTTTGGTGAAATATTACAACAAAGTACCTACTTAGTACTTACACTTGCAAAATGAAATACAATACAACTACAATAGTGAGCTCCGGCATAATGAAATTTTGCACTGCTAAACCGTGCAACCGATTGTTATTGTTAATGGACTATTTGTGCGTAAATAAATTAATTATATACAGCGGGTACCCGGCATGCGTTGCGAGGCCACTTTAACTTCGGGGTCAACTAAACCGTAATGGTTCCCTACCAAGTCCCGGGAAACAACATTATAAAATTATGCACTTTATAAAATTATATACAACGGGTACCCGGCATGCGTTGCAAGGCCGCTTTAACCTCGGGGTCATTAAAACTGTAATGTTTCCATCCGAAGTCCTGGGAAACTACATTATAATGCAAGCGCCTGCACTTTATAACAGTATATACAACGGGTACCCGGCATGCGTTGCAAGGTCACTGTAACCTCGGGGTCAACTTAATTATAATGGTTCCATCCCAAGTACCGGGAAACTACATTATAATGCAAGCACCTGCACTATATAAAATTATATACAACGGGTACCCGGTATGCGTTGCAAGGCGACTTTAACCTAGGGGTCAACTTTACTGTAATGGTTTCATCCCGATTCCCGGGAAATAAAATTTTAATGCAAGCGCCTGCAATTTATAACATAATATACAACGGGTACACGGCATGCGTTGCAAGGTCACTGTAACCTCGGGGTCAACTTAACTGTAATGGTTCCATCCCAATTCCCGGGAAATAATATTTTAAAGCAAGTGCCTGCAATATATAACATGATATACAACGGTTACTCGGCATGCGTTGCAAGGTCACTGTAACCTCGGAATCAACTTAACTGTAATGGTTCCATTCCAATTCCTGGGAAATTACATTTTAATGCAAGCGCTGCACTACATAACATTATATACAACGGGTACCCGGCATGCGTTGCAAGGCCACTGTGAACTCAGGTTTCTTCATATATTTAATTTAACACACACTCCTCCTCGCTTCATCCACGTTCACACGTCAAATCGCATAGTGTCTTAACCCGTCAGTTGCTTCTGCAACGGGCAAAACCTAGTTAATATTATTGCTCGATCGATGTTTTGCATTATATGATTTAGATGGACCTTTATGAGCCTGTAACTGGTTTTCAGGAAAAACTCCAAGTGCCATTTCTTTTGCTAAGCACTGCCCCTCTAAATACTTCAATAAGTGATCAAACGTTGGGATTTTCTCCGAACTGTGTTGAATTTCAAAATCAATACGTAATTCTTTTGTTAATTTACGTAATACAATATGTAATAAAAGAAAACTCCATTGGCGAACTGGAAAATTCAAAGCTTCTAACGCAGCAAGATTTTCTTTCAAAATGGAAATAAATTGCCTCAAATTGTCCTGAGCTTTTACAGGTTGAATCGACAGAATTAATTCTACGTGTCTATCAGCGATCAAACGTATGTTTTCATACCGTTCCTTTAACAGATTATATGCAACAAAATAATTTTCTTCAGAAATCGGCAAATGTTTAACGTATGTTAAGGCTTCACCCGAAAGGGAACTTATTAAATAATGCATTTTTTGAATAGAACTCAAACCACTATTAGAATCGATCAAAGAATTAAAGGTGTTTATATAATTTGTCCAATCTGTTGATATTCCAGAGAAAATAATCAATTTTAATTTTGGCAACGAAACATTATTGTTGGCTATTAAGTGATCCGATTCACTTTTCGAAACTTCTGAAAATAATTGGTTATAATACGACTGAATCTCGTAATACATGTTTTGGATTTCAGTATATTTTTCTTGCAAAACTTTAATTTCTAATTCATCTTTCTTATTTGATTCAATTAAAATATGTGAAGCGACGAAATTTTCTCTAATATCCGATACGTCCGAAAAACGTGCTTTGAATATATTTTTGTCAACAATATTCAAAGATGTTATGGCTTTGATAGCAGAAGAACGAACACTTTCCATATCTAACAGTGCCAGTCTGTACTTAATAGTGTTAGCCGCCATTATGAATATTTTTAACAACAAACCAAATAATAAAACACTGTCAAACAAATGTCAACTTGTAAACAAAAAATATTGATGTCGGCTGTTATCACAGCTGATGCGATAACTAACGCGACCTACGTTATCGACACTAGACAGGCGCTTGTAGCTCATGTAGGTAATACCGACGCGTGGCGGTGATATTGTACGTACAAGTACCTACTATCTACCAAATTCAAAAATGTTTAGCCGCCCAAACGACTACAATAACCAATTTAAATTTAAAATGCTAATCAATATTCACGATTGAATTCTGAAACAGCTTTATAAACCGGAAAAAGGTCAACGAAATGGAACGATTCAAACTTCAAAACACAATACTCTATGACTCTAGCTTCAAAATTACTTCTACCAAAAAACGACAAAAAAACGAACATATCCAGCGAGAGGACCAAAAATGTCACGGCCGATACCGAGACCCGAAAAGATGACTGTAAATCCCTTTTTTTTGTTTTGAGTAAATACCAAATAATTGTGTTTTGAAATTCAATCGTAAGAAAATAGGAATTGAGAGGAAATCTCTTACCTTTTGACGGCGTACTACGGCGATGCAGGATCGATCCTGGCTTTCAGCACTGACACAACACCAGGCTTCTACGAACGACAGTTTTTTACGATAAAAAGACGAAATCTTGCGATATTTGCAATATTATCCACGAGAGAGCTGTGACCCATGTCACGATCAAAATTCAACTGCCCAAGTAGGTAGGGTAAACTTGGGCGATAATATTGTTCCATTATTTCCTCATGTAGGTAGGTTCATCTTCTTCTCCTGGTAGAGACTTTTGAGGAAAGGAGGAAGAGAAAGGAATGCATGATTACTGAAGGACTTGAGGAAAATGGATTTAGTTTTCTAAAAGACTGTTTCAGAACCAAACAAGGGGAGTAATGAAAAGTACACGGATTTTAAAACTGACTAGACACACCTGACACAGTTAATTGAAGAATATTTCATAAATACATTTAGAAAGATATACAAGAGTTAGAGGTTCCTAAGAAACATTGCTAAATGTGTCCCTTGTTAAAGAACTTTTGCCAATTTTTTTTTTGTTTGTTACTGGAAGTTTTATGCTAGGTACGTCCAGACCGAATTTAGTTCGGCGTTGGAAGGTTGGCCGATCGTGTGGTGACTGCGGCCAATCCTCCAACTCCGAATTCCGAACTCCAAAATGGCGGACGTCGATCAGCTGATTCGGCTATTTTATCAGTTGCCTACAATTGTGCAGGCGATGATTCGGTTACCATAATATTGTTTTCGATTCTAAAAAAATAATAATTTCAAACAACATTTATACCACTCTCCCGTAATAATATCGCGATGACTGATGTGTTGGGCCAACTCGCACGAACCAGCCATCACCGATCGCAATTTGAGAGGCGGGAATGGGTACCGCCGCCCCGGGAACCTTTATTTGATTACCAACACCTCTGCCATAGGTCACCCCAAGTGGTTTGCTACGTTTGGTGATTTAGCAGGGGTGCCCGGATTGATGGGGTGAGGTGTGTCTAGGTCTTGGAGGCGGATGACCAGGACACACTGAACCCTAAATTCCTACCCACCCCTTAAACCCTTTTCCTTCCCAGAACTCTCCTCTCCTTCCTTTCCTTAAAAAAACCCTCCACACAGCATCCCCAAAGATGACATAGGCCCTAAGGGAAATTATTTTCCTCAGGGCCTCATGTAAAAAAAAGGCGATCCAGGGTCAATTGAACTCCAACCTTTCAACTCAAACGCGCGAACTACCCCTCCACACAATCTATCGTCCAAACGTTTGAAGTTGGAAGTTGGCCGCAGTGTGGCCCTACTTCAGATAATGCTTTGCATTGCGTATATGCCAAGTATTTAAGGAGTTAATTCCAAATTTAGTCGTGTGAGTAGATGACGATAAGTGTATTTGATTTTGTGATCGTGGTTTGTGCTGGTGTATATCGGAATTAAAGGCTGGAATAAAAGCTGGAATTAAAAGTCGGTGTGTTAGAAGTGTTGAATTATTTGCAGAATGGCAGTTGCGATGCTATATTTTGGCAGAATAGCAGCGGGAATTATTTGTGTCTGTGAGTACCTACATTATCTTCAAATTTATAAAATCTTTAAAAATTCTAAATTACTTCATGAGAAAACCAACAACATCATCGATCCGCCCATCTGTGGCCTAGAAGCTGAAAGATCTCACATCAGTTTTATTTCGAACCTGTATATATGTCCATTCTAGGAATTAACTGCTCAGCGTATTGTATAATCTCACACCGCCAATCTAAATTCAGCAATTTGCAACTCTAAACACTAAACCAAAATGGCCAAACATTCACGCCCAAAGAATCCGAGCTTGTTTATTTTTATTAGTTTGTAAGTGTTGTGGGCGCTTTGGGGTGAACATTGTGAGCAGGGGCGTGCACTCCATATAGGCACATAAGCACTGCCTACCCTACCGTATTTGTAAAACATAAGCATGTAAATAATATTATAATTTATTAAATTATTGCTAAAAATAAATACACGCTTTCAAAAATAAGCGTGAAAAAACTGAACAACCGAAACTACGCGAGCGCCACATCAAACGGCAAACCACAAACGTGGCATAAACTGTAACTAGAAACTACACGCGCGCCCTCCGACTCTGCCTCACTAAAATGCGGCCTAAGCAGGAATTATTTCTGCTTAGAGCTAACTTCAGACAAGATATAATATCAATATTTATGAAATGCACATAGCATAGAGTAGTACTGTCGTTCTGAATTTACTTCCATGGGGTTTTTTTTTGTTAGTATTAGGCAGTGCTTTCAGGAACAAATTAGCGAATAGCAATCAGTGACGACAATGATATCTGTTGTTATCTATTTCTATCAACTAGTTGTCTTTCATAAATCAGTAATTGGCTTGTGATAATATGCATAAATGAAGCGACTATTTGGATATTTGATGTGGCTTAGATAATTCAAACTTACATCATTTGCAGCCAGCAGCAAGCACAGTTAGTGAAAAATTGTACGAAGGGAGTTATCTGTGTTAAGTTTTTTTTATTTATTTAATTGAATCAATTCGGTTGTTTTCCCACTGTCTACCCTGATCAAAAACTCTGTGCACGCCACTGATTGTGAGCAATATAAGCAGAGATACTTTGTAATTTGTAATACCTTTGATATGGTTTTAAGTAGGTTAGCCCCTGTTAAGTCCGGTCTCCTGCCAACTCCGAAATGAACATTTGCTTAAAAATTATTATAATCTTTGTCAATGGGGGCACGGCTTTGAACAATTCTTGTTTGCAGGCGCATTTCCGTGGCCGGTAGAAAACATTCTCCTCCCGGGTGAAACGGGGAAGGCAGAGGAGGCGATTAGTTCATTTTTTGACAGTCATGGAGAATAAATCGAACGATTTTCTTTAGTTTAACCTCTAAATAAAGGCTATTAATCTATACGAAGAGGGCCCAAAAAACCTTTATAAAAATTTATGATAACGCTTATTGTTTTGAAATTCTTAAATTGTACATTAAGGTCTTGTACGTAAATATAATTTCTGGCAATTAGCGTGAAATTTTTCTTACATTTGTAGTTAAGCCCAGTTCTTCGAAATCGGTTTCGGAGACACCGAAGAAATAGGCCACTTGCATGGATTTCATAACGACTTGGAAAAAATCGTGTGGATAGAGTTTTTTACTAAGATTACGAAAATGTTAGTAAAAATTTTTAGAAATGTACAGTTTTTTTTATTTTTAAATAAATAAATCCATTATTTGGGCTCATGACGTCACTACATGAAAATGTCCCGTCGCCGAAAATGTTCCTATTAATTTTATAAAATTCCACACTGATTTATTTTTTTATATGGCATCACTTTGATTTCAGGCGAATTTTTGAATTCGTTCACTAGATTTATTGTTTGTTCTCTGCGAACTTATCATTTGGTTTGATTTTTTGACAGATGTTCTGAAGAGAACCCCGTACAATTAATGGCTACGGGGTTCTCTTCAGAACGTGAAGATGATGTCGGTACATGTTTTAGAGGTATAATGATTATGGCGCTGATTTTTACAAAATAAAATTTTATAATATTCTTATTATTATTACAATTTACAAGTTCAAGTATATTACATTGAATTTAGTAATATAGAAGTTGTACATTATAATGATTTATGATCAATAAGATGGATCAAGGAAAAAAATATTTATGATATGTAATATTTTTGGTATGCCTCGTTATTCTCCTGTGCCATTCGTGTGGAAAACGTTCTTTTTTTTAAAAATGATTTTCGGCGATGTAATTATCGTTTTTTCACACCTATAAAATTATGTCCCGTCTTTCCGTTTTATAAAAAATGGTCTGATTTTTCGGTTTGAAATTTTCAAAAAATCCCCAGGGTTTCAAAAATACGATTAAAAAAAAATAAAAAATACAGAATGTCTTAGAATATTTGCCTAAACCGGAAAAAAATTTAAAAAAAATGTGATGCAAGTGGCCTATTGCCCAATCCAAATCGGTATTCTATTCTTAATTCCTGATAAAGTTTAGAGGTAGTACGGTCTAGCTTGAAATCTGTGTTTTTTCCCCTGATACTTACTAATCGCTAAAACCATAAGAATCTCTTCCCCATCAGAACTGACGTTTTTTGACGTCAACGAAATTCTTAAATGGTACATTTAGGTCGTGTAATAATCGATATTAGCCAGAAATCTTTCCTGATAAATAAATATCTATGAAATATGTGTTTTATCCCTGATGTAGCATCACTTCCTCATCAGAACTCATCTTGACATTTACATAAACGTCAAACATCAAGTGTTCAGTGCGTCTTCGTCAAACGTCTTCACCACAGACCACTAGACAAAATGTGTGTGGCCACGCCCACTTCGCCCCAATGTTTCTTGTTTATAGCAATGTTTGAGCAAATGTTCATATCGGAAGTCGCAAGAGACTTGACCTTAAATACACGACAAATTTCATCAAGTTGCCGTGGAAAGAAATTAAATAGAGAGTCCCTCTAAGGCCCCTGTGTGGTTTCGGCACCAAAATAGGTAGGCGCGCGTGTGTGGCACCACCTCACAGGGTTAGAATGGGAACTCTAGGGAACTCAATGACCACTCTACGCTAACAGTGTCTGTGGATTCCGACAAATTCGTCAGCATGAACACAAAGGTAGTCACATTAGGTTTTCTTGCTTGTTGTAGGTTAGGATTCCTCGTGGTTGGCACTTTCGCCCAGTAAGAATAATGATTTTTCCACCAATGCTACTTTTTGCGGATTTTTACAATGATTTCCTCTTTATATCATAATTTTCAGTTAGAAGACAAAATTTCAGTCGGTTCGGCGCTATAGAGTCCGAGAAAAGCTACTTTTTGCAGATGTGTTCAATGATTCCCCTTCAGACCATAATTTTAATTCAATTTATAAAAATAAATTTAATCTAATAAGAATTCAAAATTTCAGTCGGTTCGGCGCCACAGAGCCCGAGAAGTTTAAAGTTCGAACCCAGGCATTGCATTTTGCTTCGTATGAATAATGATTTTTCCCCAATTGCTGTTTTATGCAGATTTTGTAAGTGATTCCTCTTAAGATCATAATTTTAGTTAGTAAACAAAATTTCCCTAAAAAACCATATTTCTAACTTCATTTGATCCATAGCTTGCGGGACACAGCTGTATATGGCGGGTCAGAATCGATTTAACCCTTCGGATTGTCTTAAGAATGATGCCTTGAAGACGATTTACTGGAAAAATTCACGAGAAAACAATCACTAAATCGTCGTCAGAACATCATTATTTAGACAATCATTATACAGATAATAACATAATTATACAACAATCCGAAAGTTTGCAATAATTTGGACCCATGTGGTTGGGGAAAAATAAAATCTGAGTCTAGCCTTAGCGTCGCGTTTTGCCCAAAAACATTACAAAGTTCCGTCTATAAATTTGATCATTTTGGTAAAAAAAAAATACATGTGTGCAGTTCACACGTGCTAGACGTGTAAACAGCGCCGGATCTGCCATACGTTCAAAAACGTGCAAAAACCTGGCGCCAACTCCAAAGGGGCGCCGTGAGAAAATAAATATTGTATTAAAATTTAGTTATAATATTCCCTGAATCGTTTAAAAATTACCCATAGTACGAAATAATTATTACGCTCTAGCAACATTTTCCAAAGAAACAGAATGCGCACGCATCAAGTTGGTATCAACGGCTTACGAATTTATAGTCTGTTACAGAATTTTTTTACAAAATCCATATATTTAGTTTAAACGTAAGATCTATTTTTCCATATATCTTTTACCGTCTTTTACGACGAATAGGTGCGATCCAAATTCAATAACCAATCACAGCGCGGTATTTTTGTTCGTAAGCCGTTGATACCATACGTCAGTGTTTAGTGTTTGATCGCTCAACACAGGGGAAATGCAAGGTACAAATTTGAGGTTATATTCTTATTATCACTGCTCACTGTCTCTCGTCGGGACTGCCTGTTGCTAGTCAGAAGCTGTAGATGCTATTCTTGTGTTGTACGTTGCCATGAGCTTATTTGTATTTGCTTTTTCTAATATTCGCGTAGGGTATATAGGCAGTAAATCTAAAGAATGTCTAATGGACCTAGTTCAGCGAAACCACCCGCATTGTCTCGTAACCTATATTTTAAATCATGGAACGGGCACAAACAAACAATTCGTTGTATTATTTTAAAGCATAACTTTAAAAGAGTTTTTCCTAAAATAATTAAAATAGCACCATAATTTATGTTTACCCGATAGATTCAGAGAGTATAGGGCTCCTGGCGATCCTCTCTTTAAAAAAAAACGAGTGTGAGAGCTACCGCTAGGTCACTTAGAAAAGTTACACCCTTTATATGTCTTGATTTTATTTGATAAATTAGTGTAAAAAAAAATAAAAATTACATAAAAAAATTTAAAAATTTGGGGTGAATGAATTTTTAATCAAAATAAAAATGTAGGGGGGGGGGCGCCATCGGTACCTACTGCACAGGGCGCTAGATTTCGTAGATCCGGCCCTGCGTGTAAATGTTAAAAAACAGGATACATGATCTTAAGCTCAACCCGTTAAATAATTCCTGCAAATCCTGATCCAGGTAAAATATCTTAGGCTGTGCGTTGATCAGCATTTGACATTTAAACAGTATAATATATTATATAAGGTATTAAAGATAAAATCATCCACCTTAATTAGTGTATTTAGCCGGCTATCATATGTGTTGACAAATAAATTCAAAAAGGTTCATATTATAGTCTCGTTCACTTACATTTAAATTATTTGATTGAAATCTGGGGAAACACATGTGAAACATACATAAATGAATTACAGGTAATACAAAACAAGGTAATCAAAAAACTATTTCACTACAAGCCCAGAACATCCACAAAAAATATATATGGAAACAAAACTATTAACATTAAGAAAACTATATGCATACAAAACATGCCTCTTTATATACAAAATAAACAATAAACTCGTACACACAAACACAGAATTCATTAAAACGTCCCAAGTACACAAACACTTTACACGACAATACGATAACATGCATTTAAACACCATCCGCACTAATTATGGTAAACAATCCATTGGTTACGAAGGGGACAACTTATATAATTGCCTCCTAAACAACATGAAAAGCGAAAAAAAGCTGGGTAATTTTGAAAAAAAAAAAAAAATTATTATAGATTAGACGGCCGGCGTAGTCCAGCGATAAGGCTCTTGACTAGCACTCCGAAGGTCGCGGGATCGAATCCCGGCGTGGCAAAATAATTTTTATTGAGGTAGTGCAACACGGCATAACACCCCAAAATAAACGTCTTTTTAGCAATGACGTTACATACTATATTAGACGAGGGGTAGAAATCTCAAAGTGGGAAGACAATCGCAAGACAATTGTACCGGTCTCGATATCTAGTACTTTAGTACTAAACTGCTACGCGTCGAGTAAGGTTGCGTCTTACCAGTACTTACCAGTAAGTAGATTGCATTTTAAAAAGTGTCAAAATGCCCTCCTGTGTGATGAGAAAATGTTTCAATTACACTGCAAATAATAGTAAAGGCGAAGGAATAACACTTCATTTGTAAGTACACGCAAATTACTTAATATTATCGATTATTATAAATATTACAATAAATTTTTATGTTTCCCGCTCGCGGTTTTACACGTCATTACGAGACAGAGAACGTTGCATCAAAAAGTAACGAGCATAACAAAGACAACCTGCTAACAGTAGGTCGGTTCACACAGCGTCCCGCACAAGTTTTCTTCTATTGGGAAAGATGGGGTAAAACGTACACAGGGTAAATCGTTTATTAATTTAATTATGTTTGAATTGTCATAACTCATAACGTTCGAACCGAGCTTCCTTGCTGACAATGACAAGACACTATAATTTAATATACGTAAACACGCTAGTTGTAGTTAAGCTCTATTAATAATTATAATTTACGCTGTGACTTTATAAACGTAAAATGACAATTATTTGAATATAAATTTATTATGACTTATCAAATATGAATTTTAGGTTTCCCCGTGATCAACTACGACGACAGAAATGGACCACTGTTGTTCGCATTCAAAGATGCGAACATGATTGGACACCTTCGCTTTACAGCACAATATGTTCAGTTCATTTCAATAAAGACGATTTACATACCACGGTCAAAGGAAAGCGTTTTATAATGTCGTTGATGAAAATTGTAAATAGATTTGTATACTCATTTGAACCTATGACCTGTACTGTATAATAAAATATGTTTTTACAATACTACTATAATAGTACCAATATTGTATTACTATATATAAATATAATAAAAAAAATATTTGCCCGTGTGTCTTGTTTTACCCGCCTTTACCCTCCCCTGTGCGTAGTGTAACCGAGTGAGAGTATCTTGTTATCTCAGTCACACCCGTGATGTGAAAGCAGTATTCAGCGAAGAAAAATACGCCGCCCGCTAATGTATCCGTGCCATTCATACATACACATTATTTGATTGTCTATCTTTATCACACAGGAATAAACTTTTGAACTAAAGAAATTATTGAAAATCGCGAAAACAAAAGAGTGTTCCTTACTTTCCACATTATATTGTGAGTATGTGAGACTATAACGAGTCTATTTATTTTATATAACGTCATTGCTTTTTAGTTCCAAAACGAGATTGTGAACTCGAAACAACTTTCTTCAGGTACCTAGTCCCAATTCTTCTTTTGTTTTCTAAAACAATTGCACTCGAATTTGCTGTTTTTCTTGTCATTGTTCCTAATTCAAAATGCTTTTCCATTTTCCAGCATGGGGATGTGGTTATGGATAAATAGGTACCTACTGGATAAATGACATCCCGGTAGGTACCTACTACGCATATTCTCATTTAGGTACAGTAGGCGTATAAACATAATAATATTGTAACATTCTTCGATTCTTATAATATAATAGATACCTACCTACTATTATAATTAAAATAATCTTAAAGCAATTTTGCGGCATATAGTTGCATATAGTCAACAATTTAACAGTAAGTACCTAATCTTAAAAAGCAAGTCATTATTGACTGGTAAAAACCACTAAGTCAGGCTCATTTTTTTTGTAAATCTTTGATTAAAGGTTGCTGTTATTGCTATCAACTAATATTGAGTATTGATAAGGTACTTAAGGGTTCATTCTAAATTATAAAATTTTAAAATAAACATTTTGGAGATATTCATCCACTTATAGGCTTTCCAAAATTGCTAAATATTGAAATGCGATTATCTCAGGATTGTGTTTTAGCATCGATTTAGGTCGAAGACATATATTATCGAACACATATATATTATCTATAGGATCGACCGGTCAGTGGCTGAGTTGGCATCGCGTTTGGGCTCCACCCGGGCATCGCTCGTTCGGTTCCTCGGCTGGCTAAGTCCTCCATCACAACACAAGCTTATGCTTTCTGTGGTGGTAGTAGGAGATTTTCAAATATTGTCGGGCAAGGGCGGATCCAGCTTTGCGCCAGGGGGGGGGGGAGTCACATAGTCGTGGTCAAGTCACAAGAATTTATAATTTAATTTTGATAATAATTGATACAAGTAAAAAGTAGGTAGGTAATTTTGATAATAATAGATACAAAAAATATATAAAAACATTACGTTTAACAATTTTAATTATTGGTCCACCTAGGTCCTGGACCCAGCCCAGGGGGGGGGGGGGTCATGACCTCCATGATCCCCCCCTGGATCCACCCTTGTTGTCAGGTTATTCGTAACCTGGGAATATTTGTCTTTCTTTAAAATAAAATAAAAATTGCCTGCGAAACAATGAGATAAAATAATTGGTATCCTCATTGTGCGGTGCTTCGCAGCCTCCATACTGTTGTTTACTTTAGTTTTCTGAAGGTTTCACTTCTACCGCGTGGGAACTGCACACTTGTATTTTTTAAAATTAGATTTAGAATTGCAAAATTGTTTATCTACCATTCTATTCTGACCATATTATTATCTATATCTATCATTCTAAATTTTGACGTTTGGAACCAGTGTGGCCAGATGCATGGTTTTTACCGTGTTTTCATGGTTTTTGGGGTCATTTATACCTCCATTATATTATTTGTGCGGTGTTTTTTTTTCAAAAGCAATAATTCTTTCAATTATTCAAAGGAATATTATAAAACGATTGTTTTAGATAAAGCATTATTAATTATTCAAATGAGTACCGTCATTTTCTTATTTACATTCTCCATATAAACCTTACGAAAAACATGTCTTTTACGGTACCAGACCACGCAACTTCATCACTCCTTTGAGAAGTCAATAGGTGATAAAAAAAACCTTAGTTAAGTAGGTTACGTTAGGTGAAGTTATGGGCCAAAAATACATGTGTGCAGTTTACACGCGGTAGAAGTGAAACTTTCAGAAAACTAAACTTCGAGAGAATGAGACGAATGCAGAGTATCAGGGTAGGATAATTGTAGGTTTTATTTATTATCACATTGTTACCAAGTTTAAAAATTTCTTTACATTTTATTTTACGAAGCAACGCACAAAGCGGACACCGATTGGTCTATATCATTCTCACGCAGGCTAAACCCTATAGATTATGTGTTTGTCTCTTTTTAGTGTCGCTCGTTTCCATTTCGTCGAGTTTCAAGCCACAACGGTGTTAAAAAAGTTTTCACTTAAAAAAATCACTTTTAATGACTTCAAAGGGTGTTGAAATTTGCCGAGATGACATGGAACCGTTTTTTTACAAGGTCTTTTTAATCCTTCATAAGATGTTTTTTATTTTATTTTTTGTTTCGAAGAGTTTTAATTTTCAATGTACATTTGCCAATTTATGTCAAATTTTATGCTACCGGTTTCGATATATCCGTGTCACTCACTAGCAAACTTAAAAGTTTGCTATTGAATGACACGGATTTGTCGAATCCGGTAGCAGAAAATTTAAAATTTAAGTAACAAATGTACATTGAAAATTAAAACTCTTCAAAACAAAATCTCTCGAAATTATTACATTGTTAATGCCCAAGAAATACAAAGAAAATATTTTTTTATTCCTGAAACATGGTTTTCCATTTTGGGACATGGCAACACTGTTTGGAACTGTCAAAGTCGGTCTCGTATTTATTATCCGGCAAGGTTTGTTTCATTATTTGCTCGCTTGTGAATGACTATTATTTGTGTCTGAATTTACCAATTTAAGCAAAATGACTCTTTTACTTCCTTCCTTCCTTATTTCTGTGATATTTGTTTCGTTGTATCTGGTGGATTTTGTCGAATCAAAGTGTGAAAATGTGCGGGCTACTGTAACCCAAAGACTGATCAATGAAGGTTTTCATAGGTAACTAATTCAAGTTAGTATTTTTCACTCTTGGTGGACTCCGCTGCACAATTTCGGGGGTGAAATGCAGATCCCGCCAATGTGGGGGATTTTAATAAAAATGCACTTTCTAGATGAGAAAAGTGTGGAAAAGTTGAATAAAAAAGAAATTAAGATGCGCTTGGCAAAATTGAGGGAGGTACAGCCGTTTAAAGAATGAATAAAATGACACTTCGTGAACTTATACTCCGCCCTATTATGTTGGTATCTCAGACTTGCTATAAACGAAGGTTGATACGATTGTAGCCAACTTCGTGTGATATATAATAAGGCGCGTAATTATGAAAAACAGAATTAATAATGGTCACAAACCATGTTACACAAACCTGGCGTAGCCGCTAAACTACTTGAAAACTGGGATGTTTTTCTTGCGTTGACGCTAGTAGGCGTTATAAAGGGGCACAAACCATGTTACATAAACCATGTTACACAAACCTAGCGTATCCGCTAAACTATTTGAAAACTGGGATGTTTTTCTTGCGTTGACGCGAGTAGGCGTTATAAAGGGGCACAAACCATGTTACACAAACCATGTTTAGCGTAGTCTTAGGTTAGGTTACTTTAATTTGGAAGGTGATAAACAGTTTAAAAAATCGTTGAAAAAAAGTCCGCTAGACAAATTTCATAATTACGCGCCTCATCTATCAGATGAAGTCGGCTACAATCGTAAACAGATTTAGAGGACGATTACGAGTGCTACCAACTTTAAGGTAATATTTAGTTTACACAATGGCTGACAGTATCGGTTCATGAAGTGACATTTTATTCATACTTTAAACGGCTGTATCTCCCTCAATTTTGCCGAGCGCACCTTAATTTCTTTTTTATTCAACTTTTCCACACTTTTCTCATCTAGAAAGTGCATTTTTATTAAAATCCCCCACATTGGCGGGATCTGCATTCCTCCCCAATTTCGGTAAATATACAAGTACACGGGACACGATTAACAGGCATATTTTAATAAATAAAAACATTATTTCAATAACTGGAGGAAAAAGATGCATTAACCATCTTATTCAAAATAAAATATGTATAAATTGACCTCTTTTCTTCACGCCATGGGTTGCTTCCCCTAACCGCTGCACTGCACAGATTATGGAAATTACGCTTCGTTTCAACAAATACTACAAGGAGCAACTATTTACATGCACAAAATAGGTTATCAGATTCTTAGTTAGGGGACTCAGAACTTAGTGATTTCTGCTTATTTAGATTGAAACAAAACTCACGCAAATGTCAATCCATACAAAAAAAGGGTAAATATTTCCCTATTGAGTCCACGCTCAAAACACACTTTAAAAATTAAAACAAATTGTACTAGGTAAACTACCGTTAGTAATAAGTAATTCAGTAAGGGGTCGTCCATTAATCACGTGATGTTTTTTAGCAACTTTTTAACCCCCCCCCCCCCCTCTGGTGATATGTTTGAAATTTTCAGAATATTATCACGTAAAATAAATACACGTGATATCTCATTATACCCCCCTGACTAATCAACTCGATGATTGATATTTACCCATGTTTCTAACAAATACATGTTTAAAATAAATTAAATTTTTAATTTTTGTCGTCATTACTTTCTTCCCCTTGTTCTAGCCGGGTTGGGAACCCATCTTTTTGACAAGGATTTTACAGACTTTTTTTTTTTTTTTTTTTTTTTTTTTTTTTTTTTTTTTTTTTTTTTTAAATTGTACAACAGATTTTTATCCAATTACTGTACAATTATCTCATTTTGACAGTCTTAACACCTAGAAAGATGATTATTATACAAAAAAATCTTAAGGCTATCTAAAGAAGAGTTATATATATCTAGTGTTTCCGATATTTCGTTCATCAGCACCATTCCTCTTGTCATGCTATGCTGTGCTAGAACATCTGTTCTGCCGTATGGTATTTTGAACAAGTCGTGTCGACGACTACGGCTGAAATTTTCAGGCACGTATAAGCCATAACATTCCAAGAGGAATGGGCTGTCAATACGGTTATGGATTATGTTAAAACTAAGAATTGCAAGATTTGCATGACGTCTAGTTTCCAAGCTAAATCTATTTGTTGCCTCAAGTAATTCCATATGATGCATGAATCTCGGGTACGTTCCATGCATCCGCATATAGACATACCTAAGGAATTTTTTTTGAATTTGTTCTAGCATATTAATATATTTCGCTTGGTGCGGAGTCCACACACCACTGGCATACTCCAGCTTACTTCTTATGACTCCATCAAACATGGCTATCATTGCATCTGGGTCATCAAATTGCTTACATATTCTGATGATGAAACCCAGGAGTTTGTAGCAAGCTGGAGTGAGCCGTGATATATGATCCGAGAATGTCAGTTTGGGATCAAAGACGATACCGAGATCTTTAAAGCTGTTGACTCGGCATAATGTTTGCCCTTTAATGTTGTATTCAAAAACTATGGGCTTCTCGGAGCGGGTATATGTCATAGTTACACATTTTTTTATATTGAATTCTAATTTGTTCTTTACTGACCATTCTGCAATAGCATCAAGGTCAGATTGCATTTTTAAGCAGTCATAGTAACAAATTATTTCCATCAAAAGTTTGAGGTCATCTGCAAATAGAAGACATTTGCAATATTTTACACAAACCTGGATGTCATCTATAAGTATAAGGAACAGCAAGGGACCAAGGTTTGAACCTTGGGGAATACCTGATAACGCCGGGAATTGTTTAGATTCATGTCCATTTATTATTACATATTGACTTCTGGCTTTTAAATAGGACGCGAAGAATATAAGCGTTTGTTGATCGAAACCAAGTTTGTACATTTTAAGTAGTAAAATATCATGATCAACTCGATCAAAAGCCTTGGCAAAATCCGTATACACTACATCTGTTTGGTGTCTCGAGTCCAGTCCGACGGCCACCAATCGCGAAAATGTTAACAAATTTGAAACCGTGGATTTTCTTGGCATGAAACCGTGTTGATTTTCTCCTAGAAATGGCATAATTTGGTGATGTAATTTCTTGTAAATAATCATTTCAAATATTTTTGGTATGGTTGACAGTACAGCTACTGGTCTGTAATTCCTTATATCAGACTTGTCTCCAGCTTTGAAAATTGGGCTTACACGCGTGAGTTTCCAAGAATGAGGGAAACAACCAGTCGATATGCTAAGATTAAATATATAGCTCAGCGGTTTACAAATGGTTTTTGACAAATGAGCAATTATATTAGGGGGTATTCCGTCTGGGCCTGCAGCCTTGTCGAGCTTTAAAGTTCGAGTACAGGAGTCTACTTCCTCTGGACAGGTTAGCTCAAGACCGATTTTGCCAATATTCCAGGGCCTCTCGGTTCGAGTAAAGTCTAGATTTAGTTGAGGAGCTAACTGGCTGTACACTGATTTGAAATAATCGGCAAATTTTTGGCTTACTATTTCGGGATCGGAAAAAGTTTCCGTTCTATCACTTAAGTTAATTTGGGTATATGGATTTGCTTTTTGGGATTTAATAAAATCCCAAAAACATTTGACATCATCTTTGATCCCATACTGAACTTTTTCTAAATACTGGCGCTTCGCAATTGCTATATCTTTTTTAAGCTCGGATCGCATCGCAGAGAATAACAAGTAATCCGATTGATTCTTGTGCAGTTTATATCTTCTGCGATGCGATTCTTTGCTTTTTAATTTATCTATAATTTTTTTAGAGAACCACGCCGGATAATTTACATTTTTACATAATTTTTTCCTAATGGGAACACATATTTCAAAAATACTGAATAATACATTGTTTAAGTACGCAACTGCGTCATTTGCTTCCGATATAGTATGTAGGTAGTTCCAATCAAATTCTGAGAGTATGTCGCATATTAACTGCATATCTGCTCGCTTGAACTGGAACTGATGGTTGGAGGTAGGTAGACGTGCCGGGCGAGTAGCGCTGTTCCGCAGCTGGCGCCGGTTACATTTTGTCCTGGTTAATTTAGTAAGAATAGCTAAGGTCGGATGAAATTTATCTTCGTTGACCAAGGGTTCCTCACATCGACTTACGTCGCAACTAGTCGTGTTACTTAGTACTAAATCAAGTATATTGTCAAAATGATTTTTAATTTCATTTTCTTGTTTGAGGTTATTGGAGTTCAGGAAATATAAGTGCTCTAATATAACCTCTTCGGGTTTGTTATTTAAATTGAAATCCCCAATTATAAGGACGTTCCGGTCTTTTAAAATTCTTGATTGACATTCCTGATCAATATAATCGTAAAAAGTTGTGCGATTCTCCGAGTCATTGGTGCAATAAAAGTATACTTCTCTGCCTCTTGCTATCAAAGCTTTTAACCATATACACTAGTGGACTTAAGTACGGACACTTTTATAAATTTATTGTATTTGATGTTCATTCGCTCTTTTTTAAATCACGTGAGTGTGTAACTGTAATTTTGTTATCTAATTAATTCAACCACATATTATACTGTTATATTTTGAAAAGATTTGAATGTTTTTTTTTAGAAAAATAACAAAAATGCAGAAGAAAACAACGACATGGCAAAACACAAATTATTTATCAGTTATGAAGATTTTGCATAATATTTCAAATTTACATTTAATTAACGTTAGTATTTTGTTGGAAATTTTTTAAGTTTAATAACTTCCATAAATCTTCTAGGCATGTACAGTCATAAAAGTCCATCAAACGTCCCTAATTTTCAGGTTTGATGACATGGAACCATGCTTGAATAATCGCTTTAATTATTTCTCTTTTATTGCTGGATTTGCGACGAAAAACCAGTATTTTCAATCTAGACCAGAGATTTTCAATAGAATTCAAGCCCAGATGGTTTCCTGGCCAAGGTGAAACAACAATATGGTGATTCTGTAACCATTTCATGCTCGTTTTGCTATGTGGCATGGGGGGTCCATGCTGCTGGAAATTGCATTTACCATGGTTACCCTCGAATAAATCATTGTGCTGGGCAATAATTTTGGCTCCACAATCACATATTGATACCTGTTAGCCTTAATTGTGCGTTTTACCACTCCAGACGTCCAAAACTATCCCTTATCATGCAAGCCCACATCATTGCACTCAGAGAAAGTTTCATTGTCGCACTAATGCATTCTGGTATCACATCTTCAACTTGATGGCAACGAACAAATCTGATCCCATCACTCTCAAAAGTGAATATTTTGGTCTCGTTACTCTATCACCTTTGCTCAGTCTTCTGAGGTCCATTCCTTATGTGTTACAACCCATTTTTTAGCCTTTTATGCCTATGTTTCATGTTATGGTTAGACTTTTATTATTCTTGCCTAATTTCTTCCTAAATGTTATATCAGTAAAATCGGGTTCAGCAGCTTTAACGACCTTGTTAATCTCTTTGGATGTTTAACGATGGTTCTGCAGGGTAAGGCAACACATTTTTCTTTCATTTTGTGGCGTAACCTTTGGCTTTTGGGTGATTTTCGGACTGTTTTTTTCATTTTAGTCTCCTTGCAGCGTTGGCAAACCATTCTTACTCCAGACTTGGTAGCTCCTCCACCCAATATTTTTGAAATTTCTTCGTATGTGTAGCCTTCTTCATATATTGAAATAGCTTTGCTTCTCTTTGGGCGACCAATCGGCACGTTTAGGCACCTTAGGAGCCATTTTAATAAAATTTATTAAAAAAAAACAATACGACTTTTCTTTAATGGATGACTGACTAACACGGGTGTAAAACTTAATCGTATTGCATCTTTAAGTATCCTTATTGGAGCACACAACGATCCTCTGCACTTTGTGGTTGGTTTAGACAGAACACGGGACATTGTAGGGTTGCCAAAACTCAAAAACATTATTCTCAAAAATTTGTCGTTTTAAAGGAGTTTGCTCCCATTTCTCATAAAGAGTGATAATAATTTTGAATCACCATATGGCATATGGTATGGCATGTTTATTAATCAACTATAGCACAAGGAACACGAAAAAAAAATATAGAAGGGTTCCATAACAAAATAAGTTGTTTTTTTATAAGGCAAACGACAAGAAACAAGAAATCTCGAAAAGTGTCCATACTTAAGTCCACTAGTGTATATTTTAATTTAATTAAAGTTTTAGTTTGAAGTTTATTTTTTATAAAACAAGTTGTGTCATTGCATAACCCAATCTATTATATTATTTATCTGTTAAAACTGTGTTTTTTCTATGCAATTACAGGGTTGCCATTATTAAATATTTCAACAATGGCATTCATTCCCACCGCCCTGCTACTTTTGTGTCAAATTCTGAATGCGGCGTCCTCTACATTCCGTATTTCAAATCAATCTCAATTTGCCAACGTAACCTACAAAATATTGGATATAATGCATTTATGTATGTTTGTTATAGAAACATCCAATACATAATCAACTTCAATGAGTATAGTGGAGTGGACCTTTGGACCCACGGAGCGTGCTCCCTCAGTGTGGAGCAAGTGCTGCCTTCAGGGGCCTATGTTAATGCCGACGAGCTGCACGATATGAGGAGACTGAACCAGGTATTCTAGACACTTCAGATATCATATTATTGCTGTCACGGATTGACCGAGACATCATAGTAAGTTAGGAAGGTTAATTTACCACACTTTGTAAGGGTGGTTCTACCTTTAAGCCGATCCTACTTGGAATGCCTGGAAAGTCATTGCTGTCAAATATTTTTGTATGAATATTGTTTACCAATCTATTCGTAAGGGTCTGTATATACGAGGATGTGTATGAGGGTGTAATAGGGTATAATTAATAACAATAGATTAGACCTCTCATACCTAATGTCCATCTAAAAATAAAACCACCTAACGATAATTTCATAATGCAACTTCCCATCGAATACCACAATCTTTCTTCGAAAGCCAATGTATAAATGCATGTTCCCTACAATATAAAACAGGGCATAAAGATTTCGCTCAAATCCCATGATTTAAATTGTTCATTTATCGACTAATAGCCTAAAAATCATTGCATATAAGTTATGATGCTCAACTTGATGTAAATTTGTTTCAGCTTCTAAAAATGAACACGAAGCCAGTGAAGATCATTAATTTTGTTGCAAAAGTGTTGTTGTAATTTGTAAAAGTTTTTTTCTTGGAAATAGATATTTATCAATTGCTACTTTTATCCTATGAGACGACTTATTAATGTGAATGCTACCTCTGCGGAGATACAGCGTTATGGTTAGTTAGTTAGTTAGTGACTTTTATCGATAATCTGTGCCTTGAAACTAAGAGTATCTAAGAGGTATATAATTTTTTTATGTATTCATATAGTTGATTAAATCAATTGTTATTGATAAAGTCCGCGAGATCCTCTATTTCGTGTTTGAATTTTTTTTATTTATTTATTTATTTATTTATTTATTGTTTCTTTACACTGTAGGTAAAAATGTTTACAATACAATTTGTTACCTCACTAGGACAAGCCTGTGTTGAGGTTAACAATAATTATACAAGTTAACAAAATAACACAAAATTATACAGATTTTGAAAGAACAATATTTTTGTATTTCTTACAGATTGAGATTATGGGTACCCACTAAACTGATGGCGCTAGGTAGTACATTAATGTAGACTTTTAGGGTGACCATAGTTTTGAGATCTGATTCAAAATAAAGTATTTTTTTGTTTTGTTTTTAAGGATTAAGTCGTAAATAATAAATATATGTATATAATTTAACATGCTATAGATTTGGCAGGAGGAAGATGAAAAAAAAACAGTTTAAACAAAAATATAAATTATTTTAGCTCATTTTATAAACATACTCATTTAGCTAATAATTTAGAAAGGACAAAGTAGAGAAAATTAATTGGCAATCCTCGTCTAAAACAAATAATTTAAGATTCTAGACTATTCTATTTATTTTATTTATTTCATTATTTTCATATTACATTTGGTTATAATAGTGACGTATTGCTCATCTCACTAGGTGTGAAACGCCTGTGTTGAGATGGCAATTTACAGAGTGGTTATCTATGATTTTGTTTAAGTAATATTTTGAAAAATATTATGAAAGTGACAGGTTGATATAAAATCTTTTTTTTTTTCTTTAAATATACAATTCAAGTATGTTACATATATATATAAGATTACAGTAGCTACATGGTTACATATATATACACACATTAGGTATAAAGGTAAGTATGTTATTAAATACTCGTGATGGTAATGTTTATTTGAGGTGATCAATGATTTTACTTTTAAATGCATTTTTGGATTGCGTGTTTCTAATTTCAGGAGGTAGAGAATTGAACAGCTTTGTTGCCTTATATTTAAAACTTCTTTGCCCATAAGAGGTTTGACAAACTGGGATGTTAAAGGATTTTACATTTGACTCTCTTAAGGCTCTAGTGCTTATTCGTTCTTCAAACATGTGTGTATTTTTAAATTGATAAAGCAGGATATTTTTTTAATACAATTTTTGCAGGTTAGGAACATTTAGTGTCTTAAAAATAAAATCAGTGCTAGTTCTCAACGGGACTTTAAGAATGACTTTCAAAATGATCTTTGAACTTGACGAAAGACAAATTTGTTCTGTGCAGACAAACGAAAGGTAAAAAGCAACGCTTCTTTTGATCTTTCGATGAATGTTTTGGTGTTCTTAAGCCAATATTTTCATTCGGGTGTCAATTTTATGATTAACGCGCCCTGTTCTATATTTTACTTATTCAATGGTTTACATATATATTATAACAATATTATTTGTCTGGGCAGGTGAATGCGTGTCCAGTGGGGGAGGTGGATATAGAGAAGCCGGCACATCTGTCCCGTCCCATCACGGTGCACATGTACTCCCGCGTCAACTCCTCTCGGATCAAGATCACCCTTCCCATTCATTTGCGCTACCACAGTGCCAAGGTTGACGGAGGGTATGTCAAACACATATTATTAGTTTATATATTTTTTGGAAGAAAAACAATCATTCTCATTTTACGAATAACCTGACAATGTTTGAAAACTCCTACAATCATCATTCTAACTTAACTGATCATCAGCATCTCCATACGGGTTGGCAGAGAGAATAGACTACCACACAACCCTGTCTCGGCACACACTCCTTGCTTCATTCACATTCATGCATCGTCTTTGGGGGGTGCCCGGGTTCATGGGGTGAGGTTTGTCTAGATCTTGGTGGCAGATGCGTTTGCCCAACTATTGTGTAGTGATCGGATTGAGGGAGACCTTTTGTCCTCTCTAAGAAGGCTTTCTTGACCCATTACCTTACACCACAGTTGGAGGGATGGATTCATCACTTTCGTTATTCGTCACTCCTAAACACACTGACCCTAGGTTCCTATGCACCCCCAATATCTTTTTTCTTCCCAAAACTTCCTCTCCGTCCTTTCCCTTAAATGACTCTCCATACAGCGTCCCCATAGATGACATAGGCCCTAAGGGATTTTTTCCTCAGTACCTTCTGTGTGGAGCTAATGAAATTTTTTTTTTCTTCTGTTATTAAAATCTTGACATAACCCAACTAAAGTATTTGATTCACTTGATCGTGCCGTGTCTCCCTCAGACTTCCTCGATTTATCTACCGTTATCTTCAGCATAATATTATATTCTCTTTACACTCCTTTCTATGTTCATCTGCCCTACATGCCCGCACCGTCTGGTATTCCTTTCTTAATCTTAACCATTACATTTATGTAAGTCTTGCATTATTTACAAATGTCCACATTTTTAACACGGTCGTGCAATGTTTTACGACACACACGCCTAAGGGATTTCTTTTCTTTTTTGTACACTACAAATTGAACAAACTTGATACGTTCTCCAGTGATGCTTGTCCACTCCAGCGGATTGTTGACCTTTTTCTGCTTCTCCTGCCAAACACAAAGTCCTCAGTTTGGCGAGCAATGTGTCCAAATTATCTTAGAGGAGGCAGACAATTGAAGCTTATTTTGTATAAATAACTTTACCGAAATGTATATATTATTACTCCTGGCTGTCCAATGTTATTGCGCATTTTTCTCCAGCACCACATATCAAGGGTGCTTCCTTTGGCTGGCTCTAAGTGTCCAAGAATCTGTAATTTTGTCTTCTTTGTTTTAGCTTTGAGACATTCAATATTGGCTACCCATGGATCTATCTGAGGTGTCCTAACAATGTGTTCAAGATGTGCAAACCCGCCGATACTGTCCTGGCCCCCTGTGGAGCTTGTTCACCTCATCGGTGTTCTTGGCACAACATCACTGTCACACCTGTGAGTTTGAACATGGATATTTTGAATAATTTATTTTTATTGAGTGCCGTTTTTTTCAATGCTTGCTAAAGTAAAAGTAAGAATAAAAGAAATTGCTAAAGTTAAACGGCGGATATTACCTTTAATTTTTACCGATAATTCGGTGTCCAAAATTGCTATTATTGTAAAACCGCGATCTCCAATGGTAGAAGGCATAAACTGACTATACACACACCTATGTGTGTCCTTTTCACACACCCTCCACCTATTAAAATCAGGTCAGTTGGATTCGATCTTCCGAGAAATGTGCGGAATAAATATACTGGTTAGAAATGTGATAAATTTACGAAAACGATTCTTTCTTTTCGCATGAATACCAAAATCCAAAACATGAAAAGCTGAAAACTTCATTTTGGGCTGCAAAAAATTTTCGATTCGGCCGCAGGTTGAGCATGCCTAATGTAGACAGTAATTTTCCTCTTCCTCTTATTTTGAATGTCAAGCGTTTGAAATTTCACCGAGATGTTTCAGAATTCTACTTTAAGAGATGGGAAAAGGAGGGGGGTAGTTTTTCTAAATCTCATACAGTCGATGACCTTCCTCCCGTTTTGAAGGTCGAGTGTGCAAAATTTCATCAATCTCGAAATAAAACTTGGGATTTGTTTAAAAAACAAACCCACACTGGGACACTCTTATTTATATGCACCTATTTACCAGTGGCGTTCTGTGAGTTTTCAGTGAGCTAGAGTGCTAAGATTGAAAAATAAGACGTTATTGATGTGGTTGTAGCTGAAAATGATTTTTTTTTCAAAATTACAATATTTTGTATAAAGATTTTCAGGATTCTTTCAGTTTGGGGATGTACCGCATCCACATTTCAGTGTATGTTCCAGTGGCGGTCCTTCCCTCAGGTCAATTGGTCAAAAACCTCCCAAAATTATAAGATGACAGTAAAACATAATGTTATTATGAAATAGCAAATCAAAACAACTGGTATTATTCTAATGTATTTGAAATGCACCGCGAGAGATAGCCGGCAGCGGCAAGTAGTGACATCTAACATCTTAAATGGAAGCTTTCTTTCCCACGCATGGGAATATGATTGGCTGGGTTAAATTATGAAATGCCCCTATATCATATCTTCTGTCTCTTTACGCACTACACAATAAACGAAATGGCACTATGTCCCTTTTAGTAAAAAGTTTTCGGATTCTGAAGACGGTTTGGGTCAGAGCCGTGAGGGAGAGAGAGCATGCTAAATATCATGCGTCTGAAAGAGATGGTTAGATAAACGTAGGTTGATTTCGCATATTTTACGCTTGTCGCATGAAATAATTTACTATATTAAACGTAATTTGACGTATGTGGGTGAATATGACTCTCAAACTCGTGAGGTTCCTACAAATGAATATTATTATATTTAATTTGATATTGTATCAGAGGTAATATCATTTTTTTAAATGACCTTCCACTTCTGGACCCCTAGAGCCGCCTCTGGTATGTTCATACAAAAAGTTGAAATTTAAAAATAAAAAAAATTCTAATCTAATTTGATTGAGATAGTTTTCGAACTCTGTGTATAAATAGATAAATAAATGAAAAGTTAATGTGTTTATTGTCAATTGATAAGAAAATCGAGAAGTGTTAAAATTGTTAATTATTTTCTGTATGTTTTTGTTTTTTTTTTCAGCTCACCAGTATCCTTGAGCTTGCGGTGCCAGTTGGTGATTTGAACGATCTGACTCTGGTGTCCATATCCTCACTATTCATATCTTTTGGGGGCTGCTTCTATATAATGTTCAACCTATTTGCTACCATTACAGTTGTACCCAACCCAAATAATCCCATGATGTATAAGAAATACAAATAAATCTACACACTTTCCAAAGCACGTAGATGCAAGAAAAAAACTTTGGAATTTAACCCAAGTAGAGTTAATCGTAAAAAAATTTCTGGACATTTTTTTTTGATTGCTTTTATTTGATGTTTTTAAAAAAAAAATTTTTTTACAATCTACACTGAAAAATTAAGTAACAATGTACATGTGAAATAAAACTCTTCAAAACAAAATACGAGGGCTGCCCGTAAAATAAGGTTTCCAAGGCGCTGCGGTCGCGAGGAAATATTTTTACGCTCAATCCTGCAACACTGGCGTGTAGCCTGGTTTCCCCTTGTCAAATCCCCACCACGTTGTACCCTCTGTGACGCTTAGTCTCGGCGTGGTAGCCATTCGCGATGGAGCTTCCACTCGCCGCACCCACCAGGTGTGAGTTGCGCGCTTTAATTAGTTTATAAACATTGATTCGACGAATCTGAATGATGCCACTGGGATTGTTCCTTTGTCTCTTGGGTCATGTAGTGTATCCGGGTCTCGTCTCCAGTCACAATTGAGTCCAAGAATTCTTCGCCATCGATGTCATAGCACTCAAGGAATTCGTGGGCTGCTTCAAACCATTGTTGTTTATAATCTTCGGTGAGCATTTTGGGACCCACCTTGGGCAGAATTTGTGATCTCCCAAATTTGTTGTCAAAATCTTGTCAATAGTGGTTTTACTGACATCAGGGATCATATCACGGAGCTCCTGAACCGTCACCCGCCGATTTGTAATCATTGTTTTTTCCGCTGTCAATTTTTTCATCGGAAACCGATGGCTGTCCGGCACGCTTTTAAATTCTCTGCATCATTTGCGCACGTTTTCACACTCATACATTGTTTTCCGTACACTTCAAGTAACTGAGAATGAATTTCTACCAGGGTTTTGTTCTTCGCACAAAAAAACTAATTATAGAACGTAATTCACACCTGGCGGGTGCGGCGAGCGGAAGCTTCATCACGAACGACTGCCACGCCGAGATTAAGTGTCGCAGAGAGTGCAACGTTGAGGAGATTTGGCGTAGGGAAACCAGACTACACACCGTTTTCTTGGATCTCACTTTGCAAAATTTCAAAATTGTTCCTCGCGACCGCAGCACCTTGGAGACATTATTTTACGGACAGCCCTTGTATCAGATTTTGTTACTTTGGCATTTAAAATAAAAGAGAACATTCCCAGGTTAATAACCTGAACATACTTGAATTCTTCCTAATACCATAATTATTTAAGTGGAAAAAGTTACTTGTGCAATAGATGAAGGACTTAGCTAGCAGTGGAGTGGGAACTAGCGTAGGTTCAGCCGGAATGGGTTCTTGAACTCGAGTCCTTGGCGAGAAGTGGATCCCGCTCCCTCTCCTTTTTCAAATCAACCGTTCCCAGAGAACTCAGACCCGATTGCCGCTACTTAGCGCTCTGCAAGTGTCGCTTACCGACACTTGCGTCCCTTCCAGTTCACATGCGGGTCTGAGTTCACATGCGGGTTCACAGAATCAAGTAGGTTTATCAAGTATTTTGGGGCTCCAACCCAGAGGAGGCTCCCAAATTCAATGTTGGGCATACTTGAGATTTGTATAGGATTAGCAGCTAGTCACTTGTAGAATCTGCTAGCTCTTTGCAAGATCCCCAGTTTCTTGGAAGCCAGATATACTTGCGCTTTTTTGGAGCCCACTGGAGCTAGTCTGTTACACCTACTCAAAGAATTTTAATGGAGTCTTTATTAGGGAACTTTGAATTGTGCAACAGAGAGACCCAACCTTTCCCGTATATGATAGAATAAATATAGATTTTCATTTGAAAATATTTTTTGAATTGTTTAAAGATCGCCTGTACAACCCTAAAATGTTTACAACAGCCCTCAACAGATGATGTTAGTGAAATATCATTTCGACTGTGTAAAAGTATAAAGCGCAAAGATTTTGTATTTATTTACGTACAGTATTCTGTTAGTAATTTGCCGCTCAATTAAATTATCTGAACCAAATGTATTGTACGAAGAAATGAAATTTAAAAATATTTATGAACTAAGTAACATCACAAAATTTAATAAAAAATATCGCAATTATCAAAAAACTTGGATGAATGATAGCCTCATTGAAAATATACAAACACGAGATACTCTTTGGAGGAAATGGAAAAACTCACCTAACAACAAAAAATATGAAATCGATTTAAAAAAATACAGAAATAAATTAAATAAACAAATAATAAACACACAAAAATTATACTATAACTATAAATTTAATCACTGTTTCAAAGACATTAAAAAAACATGGAATGAAATTAATAAAACTTTAGGAAGGAAAGATAAATCCGGTTGTGATGAAGTCATATCAAAATATTTCTTAAAATCCAAATCGAAAGATGCAGTGGCAGAAAATTTTGCAGACTTTTTTGATGAGGGGGTAAATAAGTTATTACATGTATGCGATGCCCGAGCGTCAAAATACACGCCGGAATATTTAAATCACACAATGTATCTACCATGAGCAAATACAAAGCAAATCGAATTAATTATCGGAGGTATGAAAAATTCCAAGACACCAGGCATAGATTTAATTCGTATGTAGGATTTGAAAATACATGTTAAATTACTTAGTCCTATAATCGCCCACTTAATTAACAGAATAATTGATACGGGCCATATTCCCGATGAACTAAAATATAGCATTGTAAGGCCTATCTTTAAAAATGGAAATCACTCTTTAATAAACAAACAGGCCGATTTCCTTACTTCCTGCATTAGAAAAAATATTAGAAAAATATATATGTATCAATAAATTTAGATAAATACTTAAATAATCTGAGTATTATTGATGAATGCCAGTATGCCTTTCAAACTTACTCTTACATACTCTACTTACTATACAGCTGTCTAGCTTGCTCTCACTGACCATTTAATCAGTAAACAGGTTTCATTATTGTTGTTTTGGGATGTTTTAGTTATTCCTTTGTGAATTTTATCAACTGTCGCATCTTTTTCTGTCAGTTTCATTCTGCCACAATTTTGGTTTGAATAAGTTTACAAAATGGAGTCTTCTCGCAAGCATAAACATGACACCTTGACTTTAAACCAAAAAATTAGAATTTTAGAAAATATCGATAAAAGTGTTTGTTTTTACAAAATATGTAGATACCTGTTTTAATTTTGTATGCGTGCACTATAATCCGCCGCTTTCACTAATTGGACACTTGCCTAATTAGTGTACTTAGTATTTTGTTTGTATTTTTTTAATTCTCTGTACAAATGTTAAGAGGACATAGGTAGAGAAACCCAGAAATATGTCATTTTCAAAAAAGTTTTTAGACGTATTGACTCTTTTCCACAAAAAATTATAAATGGATTTCGAAAGATTGTTCTTTTATCTAGCATAGTTATGTAATAAATTTTTAGAATTTTTTTTAATTTTTAGTATAATAAGGTTATTCCATAGGTCGTTGGCAGATTTGTTAAATTTTCAAAAAAGTTTTTGTATTATACCACACCCATTTCAAATAATGTAATCATGCAGTGAAATAAATCAATACATTATCTAGCAAAGTTATGTATTAGAATTTTAATTTTAGTTTCAATAAAATCATTAAAAAATATGTACGTACATGTGTTTCTTGACGAAAATTGGTCCATTTGTGTATTTATTTGCGCACTTATAAACTAATATATTTCATATTTTTTTACATACTTATTGTGCTAAGACATTATTGACAAATCATAAATAAGTTTGACCGAAAAATAATTTTGGGAAGCATTTAATTTTAATTAATTAACAGCTTCGCATTTGACGATTTTATCATAGCGCCGAAACACAAAATTTCGCAGTTCATTACGGTCCGAAACGTGGCCAGACGAGGACGTGTCCGCGTCGCTCTGAATTACAACAGTTTGAAATAATATTTTGGAAACGAAATGTAAATACATACGAATTCCTTGTTTCACGTTCGTAAAATCTACAGGGTTGACCGAATTTCATTTTCATTGAATATTTTTATGCAAAAAGTTTTATATTTAAAAATAAATGTTTTTATTTGTCCCTTATTATACGATACAAAAAACAAGAGTCCCAAATGCCCCATTTTTTTAAAGTAAAACTTCTTTACGCATGCTCGACACATTGGGTTAACTGGTGAATCGTTACGAAAAGTGGTGATTGTTACGAAAAGTGGTGCTGGTTACAAAAAATGACATGCGAACGGTAATCGATGCGAACAGTGATCAATTGCTAGGCGAGTCGGGCCTTTAGGCTCGCTTGTTATTCGTGTTATTGTTATATTGTTAATGGACTATTTGTCCGTAAATAAATAAATAAATAAATTATATACAGCGGGTACCCGGCATGCATGGGTTCGGAAGTTATGCGCGTACATACATTTCGGCGATTCATTTTCATTTATATACTAGCTGGTGCCCGGCATGCGTTGCTATGCCGTTCAACAAAAAATTGTTTCTCCCTGCGTGTCCTTTCCCATTCGTCCCGTTCACCTTCCGCTTCCCATTCCTCTCCCGCGTCCCCTTCCCCTCAAACGTTCCCACTCCGCCTCCTCCACCTTCCGACTCCCCACTCCACTCCTCTTCCCCCGTCCCGCCAACTCCCCTCACGAATTCCCTTCCCCCCTCCCAGGTTCCCCTCCCCCTCCCTGGTTCCCGTCCCTTTCCACCCGCGGCACCAATACCCAAGTTCCTATCCCCCCTCCCGCATTCCATACATTCAGTTCTGGTACATTTAGTTTTCAAACAGCTCACGTGCCACCCATTGAATTTTTAGTATACACATTTTATAATGCCAGAGCTCACCAGTAGTTATATACAAACCTTGTCCTGGCAATAACAAACACAACAAAAAAAGAATTATCCAATTTGGTGTAGTCGTTCGGAAGTTATGCGCGTACATACATTTCGGCGATTCATTTTCATTTATTAGCATTTATATATATGCCGGGTACCAACCTTTGCCATTTAATAACGAAATTGTTTCTCCCTGCGCGTCCTTTCCCATTCGTCCCGTTCACCTTCCACCTCCCCTTCCTCTCCCGCGTCCCCTTCCCCTTTCGCGTTCCCACTCCTCCTCCACCTTCCTTCTCCTCACTCTACTCCCCCCCTTTTCCGTCCCGCGATCCCCCCTCCCGAGTTCCCCTCCCCCTTCCCATAATCACCTCCTCCCTCCCGCGGATCCCCCTCTCGAATTTCCCTCTCCCCTCCCGAGTTCCCCTCCACCCTCCCGGGTTCCCCTCCCCCCTCCTACATTCCATACATTCATTCCCGATACATTCAGTTCTCATACAGCTCGTGTGCCACTTATTGCAATTTTATTATACAAATTTCATGATGCCAGAGCTCGTGTCCTTTCCCATTCGTCCCGTTCCCCTTCTGCCTCCCCTTCCTCTCCAACGTCCCCTTCCCCTCTCCTCACTCCCCTCGCCCGCTTCCCCTATCCCTTAAACCCCCACCCGTTTTCCTCTCCCCCCTCCCGAGTTCCCCTCCCACCTCCCGGGTTCCCCTCCCCAACCCATCCCGCGGGCCCCCTCTCCCGAGTTCCCCTCCCTTGTCCCCCTCCCCTTCCCTCCCTCATCCTTCACCCCTCTCCCATCCGCCACCTCCTCCCGCATTCCATACATTCACTCCCGGTACATTCAGTTTTCAAACAGTTTGCGTGGCACCAATTGCAATTTTATATACAAATTTCATAATGCCAGAGCTCACCAGTATATACAGAAACCTTTAGTCCAGTCAAGGAAGGGGGTGTAGAGTGCGTGAGCAGGGACCTAAGCGATTCCTTCAGAAACTTGTTTAGGGTGCTTAGGATGTGAACATACTAAAAATCCTGACGTCTAGGTGGTGAGCTAGGGGGGGGAGGGGGAGGGGGAGGTCCCAATTTTCGGGTTTCCGCTTATATCTCAAAAACGGTGCGCCGCAGAGGAAAATTTTTTGATAATAAGTAAAAGCTGATAAAATTATCTACAACTTTTATTGTCTACGTAATTTTCGAAATCCCAGCCATTTTCGAGTTATTCGCTCCACAAATGTAGATATTTTCGAAAAAAATCATTTTACCTCACATTTTTCATCAAACATTCCTTCATATCGTCTAAAATATTCATCAAAGAAAAAAATTTATTCGAAAGAAGTTGTAAAGAATTTAATTTTCTTTTAGAATATATAGACATATGTAAATTTATCTTCAACCGTTCAACATTTACAGCAATTTGAAGTTTTTTCGTAAAATGTTGTCATTTTCAGAAAGAGCTGTTTTTATCTTATTACTGACACACAACACTTGTTCGTTCGCCTAATAATATGTGTGACCACACTTTAAAACCAGTTATTAAATAAAATAGGTAAAAATCATATTACTTGAAAAATACATAATTGTATTTTATAATCATAATGTTTATTCTATTTCGTTACATTAAGCACATAAAATTATAGATCTCATTGTTATCACTGTTCTCAATAACATCATGTTACATTCTCATCCTCCTTGGACGTGGGGGTCCTCGCAAGCGTTGTTCATCCATGGCATCTTCATCCTCAGTATTGGATGGTTCTTGCTGAATGGGCTCTATGTCGTCGTCATCGTCGTCCTCGGCAACAGGCACGCTATTGAGGCATCTCCCTTGGCAGGAGACTCGGAGACACGCTGCAGAACAGGTTAGCATTGCTTTTCGGCATCCACATTTGCCAATTGCACAATCCCTGGTGCAGCGGCAAAATATCATATTTAGAAGGACCTCCGGCGCTGGTGGATCTTTTGTTGTATTTGGCATCAGGGTCTCTCCTTCATGTTTCCACCCCCATTATTCAGGGGGCAGCTCAATCGGTGCACTGGGAATGCTGTTTAACTGCGTTCTCTGTTGGAGGGAGGGAGCTGATGTCAGGCTTCATATTTGCCACCAACCCTGTGAACGACTAAAAGCGGTACTGGTTAAGGAAGGTCTGTCTTTTTGGCGCCGCATACCATTTCAGGAAACATTTATTTCCAGCCTCTTCAACCTCGCCGTGAGTAGAGGAGGGGTTATAAAGATCATTGCCGCTTGCTTGATGAATTCTGACTCCAAGTACAATTTTGAGAAGCCCACCTTGCTTCTCCTGAAAGTTGCAGATGTTGTGTCGCAGCCGGTAAATGAATGTAAGAACAGGATGTGTTCAAATGCACGGTGCTGCATCTTTTGGATGGACAGTGGCATTGTTTTGGTTTTCCCTCGTCCGTTGTCAGCAGCAGAATATCTTGGGTGGGAGGAGTGGAAGCAATCAAAAGGAAGTGAAAGCTTCTCACAAAACTGTGAGAGGAATGTTCCACAGCAATCTTCACAACAAGGAAGTCAGCATCATGTCCTGAAGAGTCTGTATCCCATTCTCCCGAAGCTTCGTCTGTAGTAAAGAGATGAAGTTACTTTTGTTGGTAGGATTGGATAACAAATCTTCCTTTTTAACGGGTATTGAAGTGTTCCAAGTCAAATTGATGTCAGCTGACCTTCTCAGTCTGTATCATCGCATCTGTTATTGTGATTTTGTACCGTTGGCTGGGTTTGGGTACCAATCAAATACCACAGTGTGAGTCATCCAGGATAGTGGTGGTTGACGTAGTTGATGTAACGATCACAAAGGAAGGCATCTTTTTGCCAAATTACTCTGTGTAGTAGAAATTTTCCGTCCACAACTATGTTCACCTGAGACAGTAGACCAGTTTTTTGGTAGGCTCGAATAAGCTGTACAGGACAGATTTAGTTGTCTTCCACATCCCACCTTCATTGAACAGTGCCAAGGGAAATGGGGCCAACTCATACTCAAAGAATTTCTTCAAATCCTCATCTGATCGTTTGCTTATACACATCCGGTGAAACAGAAATGTTGGGTCAACTGCAACCTTTTCATCGTGATTTTTTATCGACGAGCTGACAGAAGACATTGGGAATTGATATTATTTCATTGGCTTGTGGGAAGGGAGGATGTGCATCAAACCACTGACTGAGTTTGAAAATGTCTGCTGCATCTTTACTTCGGTGGGCTTGTCCGAGGTCCTTGTGTTGTTACTGGACGTGAAGACTCCACAATACTCTTCAAGGGAAGTGCAGATCTCATGAGTTGCGCTCATACCAACTAACCACTTCTAGTACATTGTGCAAAATACCTCTGCCTCCTGTTATGCCTTCTCGGCTTTTGAATGATAGCATCAATGTGGTTTCCATGGTCATATCTGATCATACGCCTTACTAAAAGAGCGTCGCATAATCGTCGTTGCACGTCGGTGTGTCAGTAATAAGATAAAAACAGCTTTTTCTGAAAATGACGACATTTTACGCAAAACCTTAAAATTGCTGTAAATATTTACTGGTTGGAGACTTATTTGCATATGTATATATATTCTAAAAGGGAATTAAATTTATTACAACTTCTTATAAATAAATTTCTTTCTTTGATGAATATTTTAGACGATATGAAGGAATGTTTGATGAAAAATGTGAGGTAAAATAATTTTTTTCAAAAATATCTACATTTGTGGAGCGTGTAAGTCAAAAATGGACGTGATTTCGAAAATTACGTAAAGAATAAAAGTTGTAGATAATTTTATGAGCTTTTTTTACTTATCCTTAGGAAATTTTCATGTGTGACGCACCGTTTTTGAGATATAAGCGGAAACCCGAAAATTGGGACCTCCCCCTCCCCCCCCTTCCCCCTAGCTCACAACCAAGACGTCAGGACTTTTAGTATGTTCACACCCTAAGCACCCTAAACAAGTTTCTGGAGGAATCGCTTAGGTCCCTGCTCACGCACTCTACACCTCCTTTTGGAGCATTTATTGACTGGACTACTTTGCGGGCGTGCTCACAACAACTCACCAAAGTTTCATCGCAATCGGATGAACGGTTAGCAATTCACAGGAAAGTATGTAGAACAGTTTATATGGGAGAATTAAATTGTTGATTTTACTATCTTCCTCGCAACTTTTCCATATTTTCTCAACGTTTAAACCTTTCCTGGACTACGACAAACATTTCAAAACCAAAATCAGCTAAATCGGCCCAGCCGTTCTCGAGTTTTAGTGAAACTAACAAACAGCAATTGATTTTTATATAGGGGGGGGGGGTAAAAGAGGCGGGGGGGTGGAGGGTGGTTAGAGGTTGTGGGGTGAGAGGGGGAGGGGGTTGAGAGGGATGGGGGGTAGGCTTTTTTATATCCATTTTTCGTATTACAAAAATAACAAACATGAGAATCGGGTATGGGTACCACCGCCCCGGGAACCATTTTTTTGATAACCAACACGTCTGCCGTAGGTCATCCTTAGTGGTTCGCAACGTTTGGTGACTAGCAGGGGTGCCTGGGTTCATGGGGTGAGGTTTTTTCAGGTCTTGGCGGCGGATGCGTCTGCGCACCAGCTGCATGGCAGGTTGGATCTAGAGAAAGTGGTTGAGGGAGTCCCTTTGACTTCTCCAGCCATACTCTCTCGGAACATCGCTTTGCACCGCAGTGGGAGGGATGGATTCATACATCCGCTCTCCTGGACACGCTGACCCCCACATTTCTACCCACCCCTAATACCCTTTCCTTCTCAGAAGATCCTCTCCTCCCTTTCCCTGAAACGAACCTTCACACAGCATCCCCAAAGAAGAGATAGGCAATGTGTCGAGCGATTGTAAAAAAAGGTCTCTCCCGATCCGGCCTTCTACGTAGTTGGTGGGGCAGATTCCACCGCCGCCGAGATCCTGACAAACCTCGCCCCATGAACCCGGGCTACCCGTACGGTGTTGATAATCCAATACATGGTTCCCGGGACGGCGGTACCCATACCCGCCTTCCAAATTACTGATACTATTTATTGACGGCCGGCGTGGTCAAGAGGTAAGGCTCTTGACTCGCAATCCGAAGGTCGTGGGATCGAATCCCGGCGTGGGCAAATAAATTTTGTTTGACTAATTTGGGTTATTTCATATAAAAATAATATATTTGCGTCACGTTCCAGAGTGGAAGATACTTTAGTATCGCCCTGGTGTAAGACCACCATTCAGAATTGAAACGTTGCTAAAAATTACTTTGGCCGTGTTTGGTGACCAGATCTGAATAGCCAAGTAATTCTTCGCTTCCTCTTCCCCATCTCCTGCCCTTCCCCACCACCTTCTGCCTCATACTATACCCCATAGTCATGTCATAGTCTCACTGGCTCCAGACGGGAGCATTTGGGTCTCTTGTGCGGTATTCACATAAATATAAAATTAAAAATTATGCACACGAATAAATATTTCAAAATGAGATATTTTTTACAATCCAACTGAATATTAGGTACTCTTTTTTTCATGAATACCGCACAAGAGTCCCAACTGCTCCCGTCTGGAGCCAGTGGGACTATCACCCCCAATTGGGGTATGTTGTGAGGCTGAAGGTAGTGGGGGAGGGGAAGGAGTTAGGGAAGATGGAGGTGGGGAAGTACCTGACTTTTCAGATCTGGTCACTAAACACGGCTAAAGCCATTTCAAGTAACGTTTCAATTCTTCCACTCTAATGGCCGTAAAATAAAATGAAAAAACAAAAACCAAAATATTTAAAAAATATAACAAATTGTTTTTTTGTGTAGGTATCTACTTTATACCTACTGTGTTTATGTATCTATTTATGTCTACGCACTTCAATACACAAATTACAAATAACTACTACTTATTAAAATTCTGGAAGCGAGAATTCAACATCTTTATCTGAACCATACTGTAGGTCCAGCTTCGCGTGAACTATAGGTACGTGAAACCCGGCTTCTAGCGGAACGAAATCTAGTTCCAAAAACGTCCGCTTGCAACGGCTGATGTGTGAGCGGTGCAGTCGGAATCGAAATTATGATTTGCTGGTATGACAGCCTTAAGTGTCAAGAAACATTCCTTCAAAAAGGCTTTAACCAAAGCATTTATATAGTCAAATTCACAAGTAAATTTAATTCTGTTATTTTTCCTTTTTAGAAGACAACTTTTATACTTTTGTAAATATTTTTTAATTTTACTTATAAAGTATTATCGTTTATAGAATAATCTGTGATCTTATTTTAAATAAAGTTTATTAAATTGAGTGAAATTGTTATTTATTTTCTGAGTTTTATTTATTTTTATATGATGTCGGACAAGAGTCCCGACTACCCCGACCCAGTAGAACAACGGCATCTCCAGTCTATGATATGTTGTGAGGCTCTAAGAAATGGGGAGAGAAAGAGAGGAAATGCTTTTTCAGAAAGGTTGCCTCTCACCAAAGCGATACTGTTAGTATCTCCTATCCAGGAACAGAGTGCAAATTTTCTTAATTTTAAATTATTTTAAGTGTTTATATATAAATATGTAGCTAATTTTAAAAATATATGTTTTTGAAATAATTCAAACTTTTAAATTAAAGACATTGTAAGGTTTATTTTTTTTATTTCCGAGTCTTTGTAATAAAAATACAATTTTCACACACTTACTTAATATCGTCATAAACATTGAACATAATAATAATTAAACAAAATACCTCAGAGAAGGATTTTGCATAGCGATCCAAATACGTACCGAACATTCTGTTCAAACAGTTATACATACGAAAAAGGCGGCAGTTTTCATGGGTATTATTCTGTTTATAAGATAAGTAATAGTTCCATCTTGGTTGCCATTTTTGTATAACCGTTTGGACAGAATGTTTTATTGGTATGCTAAGTCCTCTCTTAGGGTATTTTATTTAATCATTGGATATAATTAGGTAAAATTTTTATAAACGTATTCAAAATCATACAGGACTTAATTTAATATTTACAAAACTTAAAAAAAAAAACTGCAGAATCCATAAAATTCAAATCATATATTTACTCATTTGCATAAAAGTAAACATATTATCATGGGCCAAAATCGCTGGACTATTTTCAAATTTCTGTTAATACCATTCTATTGTAGCCCATGTTTTACTTTGCTCTCTCGACAACATCCCTTGCCTTCAATTATTTTATACTCCCTTGGAAATCTGACGATACCTCGATGTACAGAAACACTACAACCGATATAAATCAATTACATCCATTATATCAATTATATCGTTGACATCTAAATCGATAGACTACCCCATCAGGGAAATTGGCGCAGAGCGGGGAGGTGCTTGATAAGACTGATGTCATAGTTTTATTCAAAGTATTCTTAAACTCTTCTGGAGCCAAAAATACGGTCACGTGGTATGCCTCCAGATACACACAGATTTTATGCTAGTGCAAGTCTGTCAATTTGGATGTCTATGGTTTTTCTAAAAATGGTGGTTTGCCTCGGGATGTACTCAGATTTTATGCTGGAAGTCTATCAATTTGGATATCTATGATTTTTATAAAAAAAATATGGTTTGTCTCCAGATATACTCAGATTTTATGTTAGGGCAAGTCTATCAATTTGGATGTCTATGGTTTTTCTAAAAAAATGGTTTGTCTATCAATTTGGATGTCTATGGTTTTTCTAAAAACCATTCAGAAACCAATAATGTACAAGGTTAAGAGTCTACAGATAAAATATTACAAGTTTCTCGCTGATCCTCATTTATTAACTACATATTATGTATTGACTGAATGCATTTGCGGTGGGTGAAAAAATCCAGTTTCAATGCACCATGAAATAAGAATTTCTTAGTTGTTTACTAAAAAAAAACAAACACAAAATTTTACATTTAGCGTAGAAATGCTGATATCATATACCTATATAATCATCATATAAGTACATTCATATTTGTAAACTTAGCTATGGTAACTACATTGCTTTTGACTGGTATGTTTTATAATATTTTTAATAAACTGCTTTTATTAGGTAATTTTTAATGACTAAGTTAGTAGGATTGTATTAATATAAATACATTATCTGAAATAAGTATGCAGGAATCTTATTTACACACATATCGCACATTCCGTAGAAAAGGGTGATAAGTCAAAATTATCTGTTTTATAACCACTGGAGCGATTTTTGCCATATATTGGCGCCATTGCTTCGTGTCTCCGATTGCTTTTCGGATAAAAAAGGCAATTATCTCTTGATTCGGCAAAAATTAAAAAATATATATTGGTAGCTCCCACATTTGTTATTTTGGACTTAAAATGAAGCTATTGAAATGCTTTATCTATTATGACCATAGATGTCACAAATCCAAACTTCGTAGACTATTTTACAATGATGTTAAAAATAAATTAAAAAAAATAATAATTTCATGCCGAATTTCTGATCAGCTGTTTACGGTTAAAATTAAAGTCCTTTTTCCATAGATATGCTCACTTCATTATCAAGTATACCACAGACAATATACAGAAATTGAAAATATTCTATGTTGACTCGAATAAGTACATCTCACTGCAGTTTCAAATCATAACAAACACGGAGGATTCGCGCGGTAATAAACTTTACGATATTTTAGTATTTTTTTTTGTAAATCCTACAAATATGAGAAAAACAGTAAAATACAGGTTAATTCATTGGCTATATAGCACTATAATAAGTTTTTATGTCTCCATGTTAAAATTAGAAGGTATGATTTTTTTAATGTTGGCGAAAAATTATCTTCTCTAAATCTCAAGCAATCAGTGGTTATAATTTTATTTTTTATCGCTTAATAGTAAAGTGATTGTGGATTTCATGATCTATGCTTCACAAAACCCGTAGTTAAGTTTGATAACTCTATCTTCGTGAGATGTCGCTATTCAGTGGCGGTTCTTCTCAAGGGGACGATGGGGACAGACCCCACTTCATATTTCAGAAACCTATTGAGAATTTTTTCGATGCTTTGTATTATGTTCACAAACATGAATTCTTAAGATAAAAGTAATTATTAACATTTGCAGAAACATAATCTATAATTTCAATTCAGAACATTTTTAAGCTCGAAATTGAAATAGTTTCTTCGGACGAACGTGCGACCGCTCCGCTCACTTCCTTGTTGCGTACTAACGCGATTCGACGATCGCGAAACTATCAGTTGCCATGCGCCATGTGCACTGCGCAAATCGTTCTGCGCACTTGGGGGACATCACGGGATTTTTTCCTTGAAATTAATTTTTTTAATTCGTACTGAATACGTTTCTTAGGGATCTCGCAAATTCGCGCATGCGCATTTGAGCCATAGTGTCATTATCTTGGGGATAAACTCTAGGATCCCCTCGTGGATAATTGGGAGTTTGTTTTCGTTCAAAATGAAAGATGTGAGCTATGCACGGACCGGGATTTGCGTTAGTGGAATTATTGTTGTACGTATTTTGTTATTAAAATAATGATATAGGTCGGATTATTTCTATAGCGCCGTTCTGGTGGAAAATTTACCTCAAAAGCGCTCTAAACCAAAGTTGGTTGGATTATATTTGTTATTTTTTATTAAGCTTTATATTCATATATGTACTAATTTTTGTATTTATGGTAAGGTGCGTAACTAATTCAATAATATATGTTTTAGAAAAATAAATATTTTTTCGAAAAAAATAATGAATTATTTACTTTAGACTTTAGAAATTAGAAAACATAAAAATATACCTACGCGCGTAGGTACATGAAAATAAAAGAGTAGGTATTTTGAATGTTCTCAATTATAATGAGTTTAATTGAGAACAGTTTATATTTATTTATACAAATAAAAAATATCGATCCCCACCATCGAAATTGTGCTCGAGCCGCCACTGTCTCTATTACATTTTAACGATTTTATATGTTTTTCGGAATTTTATTCAATAAAAATATTTTCGTTTCGGCTGAAAAATACAAAAATGCATGTTTTTGAGACAATATGAATGCGCAAATACTGAATAATTTGACTATATGTTGCAGGTAGATGAGTACTATTTGATATTTCATGTATTGCAAATTAAAGTATAATGTTACACTGCAATTGCAGTGCTTTATACCGTGCAAGGGCACTCTTCATCACTGCAAATGCAGGGCTCTGGTACCTAAGGGTTAATTTCTGTTCCGTCAAATGCAGTTATTTATACATGTAAATATTCAGTAGAAAAATAGACAAAAAATTATGATTGTGATTAAAAGAGGTCCAACATTCTCTGTTGTTTATTTACATTTTATTAAAAAATCTTTTTACATTTCAAACAAAATATTCACATTCATATATCAACATTTACTCAACATTATTTTTTACATACATAACATAAAAAATTGTAACTTCTGACTGAGGTATTTATGATTAGAAGTACCATAGCAGTAGGTACCTGTACAATAATTTATTAATTACTAAATTATATTTTATATAAATTAATCTTTTTGAATTAAATGGAAATAACCAACTTTGTTTATGCAAACTACTTTAATAAAATTATCAATATTTTTCAAAACCAAAGTTGGTTATTTTAAAATTACGCCTAAAAGTTTTTTGGCAATTATTGAAGAAGTAATCTTTGTTATGTGAATAACTTATAGTTAAAGACAATAAATAAAAATAAAAAATCAAATGAACAAATTTCCAGCATTTGATGAATTTTATAAATATTTCATAAGCACCAACCAGTAACTTACTAATATATATATATATTTTTTTTTTTTTTTTTCAAATGTCTCTAGCTTTCACCCTTCAAGGGTGTTCTAGGCCATCATTTCAAATTATGGAAAGGTGAATTTATATGTTAATTTTATTCAAATGGGCGAATTTCAAAATTATATGGAATTGTGGAGTCGAGTTCAGGCGTGGATCAGAAGAGATGAGATGATGAATGGAGGGGACACAATTTAGATAAGGCTTGATAAAAGAGAGGATATTTGCTTAGAGAGGGACAACTAAAAAATGTGTAATCTAAAGTAGAATGTACAATCTGGGGAGTCAAGGACATAAGTTTTAAAAAGGTGAGAAGTAACGGAACAATGTCCAATTCTCATTCGAATAAGTTAAAAAATTAGAGGAATGTGGTGGTTTATGAGGCTAACAATATGGTTGGATCAAAGATATTGAAATATAAGGAGATATGCTATGACGTCCGCCTGACTGTCGGCGGAACTACGGTCTAATGGTCCTAGTTTGAATACGGAATTTAGTTGATTTTTTGAAGGTGTGCAATACTATTAGTTAACAAAATAGTTTGTATACGGAAAATTCATTCATTTAGTTGATTTTTTGAAGGTGTGCAGTAGTATTAGTTAAAAATATCGGCGGCACCAGGAAGCACAGTCTCACGCAGTAAAAACTGCCGATAGCCCATCTCCTTATATTTTAATATCTTTGGGTTGAATGGTCCTTGCTTTGTCAAGCAATCCGCAATATTGTTACCCACGATGACAACATGTCCAGGAATCCAAATCGGAGTTACGGTTTTTTCAGAGCTTTGAATGGAGGCTCTCAGCACCCTAATAAGGTGTGCAAAGTGATCATCAGGATGAAGAAGAGGACTGGATTTAAATTTTCGGAGGGAATTTTTAATCTTACATTATTTTCTGCCACTGCCATACATGTCATATAGATTGTCAAATATTGTAAAAAGTAAATCATTTGAAACACGTCTCATATTGTCATAGGACCATTAATCTCCTTGGTACACCTATATTATTTATAATTAGTACAACGTTGGTCCCTTTTCTTAATATTATTTAAACTAATTCATACTAAGTAAAATAATAATACAAGTTAATGCCTGTGTTCATTGCCACAGTAAAAGGAACTTGTGTTTTTATTGACTCAAAGAAAAATAATCCCACATTTTAACAGCATTGTAGAACTATAAGTCTTTAATTTGATTCATAAATTCTTTTCACCATAAGCAGTGTAAAAAAAAGTGAATTTTAAGAATTAAGCAAAAATTATACGAAACAAGAAATTTTCATGATACTGATTTGTGAGACTAAGGGCCTTCACTCATGGATAAACCGAAAATTGGTTGGCAACTCAATTCATGACACAGCTCAATTTATCAACCTTCTGAACAAAATCGATATTTTTCTGATCTGACATATCACAAATTACTCGAAAACTTGACAGGTTGTGAGCCGCTACCATGGCAACCTGTCAACAAGGCAACTGAATGCGACGGCAGCGGCGACCAGCACTGCGAATCACCGCGTCGCCCTTATAACTGGTCTTTAAGAAATTGGCTGTGTGCGGACTGCCAATTAAATTCACAAGTTTCTTTCTCGTGGATAGCGATTGCGCTGCCAACTGGTTTTTTTTCAGTTTCTCCATGAGCGGGTGACCTAAATAGTGAATATGTAGGGAAATTGGTAGAGAAAAAGTATTTTAATACTAACATTTAAAAAAAAATACATTTTCAAAGTTTATAAAATATTTTTTGGTTTTATAAAATAAATTTGCATTTTACAAAATGTTCTAGAAATATTTAACCACTTTGTATTTTGTAAGTTTACATCATAATTATGTTTTTTAATTTGCTTAAACTTAATAATTAAATTAGCAATTCCAGATTGTCCTTATAATATTAATACTTTTTAATATCGTTCTTTATCCGTGGCAACCTCTTTGCTTAGATTCGAAGTTCTCTTCCTTTCTTGTTCACTATTACTTGAAAGTTTGCGAGCATCTAACTTGCTTAGATTCGAAGTTCTCTTCCCTTCTTGCTTACTGTTATTTGAAAGTCTGGTAGCATCTAACTTGCTTAGGTTCGAAGTTCTGATTGTAGCTTCTGTGAAAATAGAAAAAAAACGAATTAATTTTTCATCATTATGAAAAATAAAATAAAACTGTATTTTAAATGGTTTTCGGCGGCAAATATAATAGTAATATGAGCCAAAGACATTACAATATGTCTAGACTCTTTATTTTCTCTCAACATTAACAGAAAATTTGACAAGTAACAAACACTCGTTTCCTGTAAATTCTTACTTAAATGTTATTCATGTTCATATATGACAAAGATCAACATTCAAAGAATATGTGTGTATGAACGAAATAGATATGGGATCGGGCGACAAGTGTGATTGAGATGGCAAGATATGCTTACTTGTTTACACTAGATGAATACGGAACACTATAAATGTATAAACTGTATTATTGCTTTTATAAATACAATGGGATTGTTTGAATCCTCCGAAAATTGAGAGCCCGAAATTTAAAATGTGTCTCCACTATGAAAGATCTTGGTATTGTGTTTGATAGAAGGTTGACTTTTCATGCTCATATTGTATTGAAGTGTAGTACTTCACTGAGAATGCTGGGTTTTGTCCTACGCACTGCGAGAAATTTCAGAGACACCCGGGTTCTCAAAGATCTATACAATGCTTTGGTTAGGAGTAGGCTTGAGAGTGGATAGGTGGTTTGGAGCCCACACCAAGTTAAATATTCCCTCATGTTGGAGAAGGTTCAGAAGAAATTTTTGAGATTTCTCTACATGAGGGAGTATGGCTACTACCCGTGGTTCTACCCTAATGACTTTCTCTTGGGCACACTCGGTAGCATAATTTAGACAATAAGCTTTGATTGTGCTTCATTGATGTTTAAGGTCTATGCCCACTACACCGTTCCATACCATGACCGTAACCGTAGCGGCGCATGCAAAAAAATATTCTTTGTATCGATCAGTATGAAATGCTGCCCACTAGCCCGTTCCGTCACCGACCAACACCGTCGCAGATGGCGAATTCTTGATGACAATATTTTGCAGGTGCCGATCCGCTCTACGCATGGCACGCGACGGTGTTAGAACGGGGATCATACGCGTATGATCCCCGTTCTAACCGCGTTGCCACTCCGTCAGTTCGTGATTTGTGTTCATTTTTCGTGTTTATATCCAGGTATTTTAATGATATGACACTATGCTTCTACTGACGCGTCAGTCCGATACGAAAACACAGGCGAAATAATATAACGGGCACCGATAGAACGGACACCATACACCTATTGAACGGGGATGGTACGGACACTAACCGCGGTGTATACGGTCACTATACCCGTTACGTACGGGTATAATACGGTGTTAGCACGTTCTAGTGGGCATAGTAGGGCGTAGCGTGTTTATTTCGTGGCTGATACGTTCATAGTAAGGTCATGGTATGGAACGGTGTAGTGGGCAGAGACCTATAAATTGCTTAAATTATCTAATGTTAATATTTTCTCGCTTTTAAAAACGCTTCGAAATTTTAATTTTTGTAATGTTTTTAAAATGCATAAATTGAATTGAATTGAAAACAGTGTAGATTTAAAATTTGCAAAGTCTTCATGAAAAAGTGATTTGTGTAAATAAACTAGAATACTTATTTTGAACGGAGTGTTTTTTACTGATTGTGACCTAACAAAATGATACAATTATTGTATTATTGAAAAGCATAGAATTGTATCACATTGAATTACCGAGATGTGCAATGTCATCATGCTTCTTCAGGTAGCCGGGGTCGTTCCAAGGCTGCTGCTCGCTGGTTCCAAACAGAAGCCAGAACAGATTGGACAGGAAGTAAATAGCCGAAGACAGGAAGAAGATTGGTCTCCATGCTGAGGCTTCTGTTTCAGTCTGAGGATAAATTACAATGATTAAAATAACAATAAATAAAATAGATCCATTTTTTATTGTACACATCTACTTTCAACAAACTTAATTGAATGAATGCAAAGTTAGGGGAAATATTAAACAGAATTTATTTATTAAATTAAACAAAGCTGGATCAATACTAAACATTACCCTTAGCGGAAGACTCATTTTTATTTCACCAACATCTTCTAAGCCATTTGAAAATGTTCGCTCAATGATAACAGACATAAAAATATCTGTCCGAGTAAAAAAAATTATATTCCATAGTTATTGTAAAAATGTATTTTTTTTTAAATCTTAAAACCCTTGCAAATATTTTTACAATTTGTTTATATACTTACCTTTATAGATAATTAATGGAAGTTAATTATATAATATTAATTTTACAATGTAATTATCTTATAAATAGTTGTTTGAATCCTAAGCATAATAAATTTTTTTTTTTTAAATTAAAGAGGCCATTATCTCTAGGTGGATATATCGCCCCGTATCCATATGGATATGTCGGCTCTTACGCGGTTAATCTTTAGAAAACCTATATGAAACATGTATTAAACCCCCAGGCTAATTTGTTCACTTTTCAGAAATCTCATAAGAAATCGTAGTGTCTCCCGTATTATCATGGTTAGAAATATGATCTAAACGGTGTTAGAAAGAGAAAACACCACACTTTATATTCATAATGAAAAGTTAATCATAAAATAATTAAAATGTACACTTTTATGAAACCAAAGTTTCCGACCGCAATTAGAAAAAAATTTATGAAACTTTGGGAATTTTTTTAATTAATTATTTTGCATGAAACGACAAAAAAATTAATTGACGATAACGTTTATAAAACATTTGCCTAATAAAATATGTGCGTTTCAATTTTTTTCGTTACCAGTAATTTTTGTTAGAAAAAACGTAAGGTGAGCCATATATAAAACTATTTTATATTTGCATTCAAAATTTGTATGTTTAAAAATTGACTAAGTATATTACTATTTTTAATTTTAATATCTGAAAGCGTATTTCATCACCTTTCAAAAACAGTTTTTAGTTTTCGGATGCGTTCAGATATATTCCATTTATATGGATTTTATTGTGAAGCAGAAATATTTTGACTTTCTGACAAAATTTGCCTGAGGACTGAGGGGTTAATTCCAAATTTTGGTACGTACCTCTTCAGTCAGCAAGAGTCCCACTGAGAGCGGCGCGATGATCGACAGAACGTTGGCAGCGGCGTTGGTGATGCCAAGCAAAATACCGGCAAAGTTTGGTGCAAGATCAATGTGGTTCACCTGTAATTCAAAAATATGGCACAGTTAGAAAGAGATCTCTTTTACTTCTAGTATTGTTAGAGATACTGAAGATATGGAGGAACATTGATGGCACAAGAAAGTTACTCACATAACTTCAGCAGGATAATGGAGGTATCATGCAATGTGAATTATTGCAAAATCACGTGTTTTCAGTTTGAAAATTTACACATCAAGGCGTATTACCTTAACCTCGCCAGTAGTATGGCCGAAACGGTTCGGCAATGCGAAAAAATGTTCAGAAGAGTATGGCCGAAATGTTTCGTCCACGGCTATTATTCAAACGCCATCATATTTAATGAAAATATTCAACTTGTAGTTGCATCTATGGACATCTGCGCGTAGTTTGTCGAAGTTTTGGATCACATTCCTACAATACCGACTTCACAGTTGTAGTTTAAAAATTATTTTCTCGTCATTTAGCAGTCGTCAGAATAAGGAAACAGTTTTTTTGTAGCACATGTTTTTTTCGATGTTGGTTTATTTTCGTGGATTGATAACGATTACGTTTTATTTCAAAATATAAGATCATTTTTAGTTAATATATGATAATTTATAAAAATATATTTAAAAAATTAACCAAAAAAAAACTCACTCCTCACGTACAGTTTTGTTCGCCAAAACTCACTCGCGGAGAGTTTAAAGAAGTTATATGAATGATATCAGCATGTTTATAATTCATTTGGACATGGACGAAAGTTATTCTACATTCTACCATTTTTTCAGCACCAATGAAACAAAAAATTGAAAAACAAAACTAAGGGCATAATCTCTTACTCACCTTTCGCTAAAACAACTTTTTGCCAAATAAATTTTAGATTATTTGCAAGAAAACTATAAAAGCACTTCCATTGGTCATTAGACAGAACACAACTTATTTTAAATGTAAAACACATTTCATCGTGTCTTGGATCAGGAGCCAAGACAGAGCTAACATCAAATATTTTATCAAAACTAATTTATAAGTTTGCATTTCTAAAGGCGGGTACAGATTGCTGTAACGTAACATGCAATGTAACATGAAAGGAACATTTCATAAGTGTGGACGCAGCGCGCGCACGAACCGAACATGAACCTACTCGCATCTGTTTCCGGCATGCGCGCAGCGAACATAGGTCAGTCTGCCGGGAACAAGTTCTCCATTGTTCGCGCGCGTTCTGACGTACAGAAACAAACAACCCGTCCACACTAACGCTCCGCGCACACTGCGCGCCCCTTTGAATTCGGCGAAAAAACCGAAGCATTGTTTATTGCGGCGCGCACGAGTTGAAATGCTCTGTTCGCGCGCGGAGTGTGCGCGGTTCGTGCGCGCAAGGCGTCCACACTATGAGAATTCTGTTACGTTGCATGATACATTGCGGCAATGTGGACGGAAAATTCTTTCATTGCGTGTTACATTGCGTGATACGTTACGGCAATCTGTACCCGCCTCAATGGTATGATGCCGATTGTCTTTTTCTTTAAATTTAACCCTTCTGCCAGTGAGTTTTGACAAACATAACTATGTGGGGAGTGAGTTTGTTTTGGTAAATTTTTTAAATATTTTTTATATATTATCATAGATTAACTAATAATAATCTTGTGTTTTTAATAAAAGCATAATCGACATCAATAAACCAACATGTGCATGCAAAAACTGCTTCCTTCCTCTGACGGCTGCTGAATGACGAAAAAATAATTTTTAAACAAAAAATGTGAAGTCGGTATTGTAGATGTGTTCCAAAACTTTGAAAAACTGTGCGCAGATGTCCATAGATGCCACTACAAGTCAAATATTTTCATTAAATATGACGGCATTTGAATATTAGCCATGGACGCAACATTTTGGCTACACTCTTCAGGGCACTTTTTCGCTTCCCTGTACTGTTTCGGCCATACTCGAGGAGAGGTTAACATTGTGTTGTTATTTGTATTTTTGATGTAATCTGATTATATGATAAACTGCGCCTCCACTTATAAGTTGCATATGGTACTTATATGTAAGTGGTGATGATTTTTTTTTAACATTAACTCTACACAGGAGGCCATGAGTAAAATAATTTCCCTCGGGGCCTATGTTATCTGAGATGCTGTGTGACAGCATTTGACGACACAGCCAGATGATTGTTCGTTATTTTAAACGTAATATTGTGTCATTATTTGTATTCTTATTATAAACTGCATGTGTTTTAAACTATGCCTGCTCTCAACACAGGAGTTCCTGGTGAGGTAGGCATAGCACATCACTAATTGTAATAAATATACATTTGTCATAGATTATCTTACCTGGAAGCCAACATAATGACCAGCATTCATACCGACTGTGACGGTAAGTAGAGCTACGGCAGCTCCCACATCAGCTGGGGCATATGATAGACCAATGAGAGCCAATCCTGGTCCCCAGAAACCTACAAATTAATAAGGCTTTATAATTGTTGCTTTATAAACTTTAAAAAAAATATATACACACTAGCTGATCCGGCTACGCATTGCTGTTGCTAACGAAACACAACACCATCTACTGGATGGTTACCCAACCTAGATAACACAAGTGTTGTGTCGATAAATTAACTCACACCGCCATCTGTTAACACTTATGGAACTTACAAATAATTACAAAGCATTGTCCTATAACAAACATTTAATTTGCAATAATAAATATTGAGGTGGATAATCGAGATAAAAACTATCCTATCTTTTAAGTTGGACCAAAATACATACAGTAAGTCAACTTTCATCAAAATCGGTTAAGTAGGTTCAGAGTTTATCTCGAACAAACATTGTGATGCGAGATTTCTGCCCTGTTTAGATTGGAAGTAAGTATTCTGTGTGTTTTCTAGCCAATAGTTTCGTCCAGAGGGCACGAAGCATGTGTCGAATGAGCTAGGCAAGTATGGATGCAATGGTCAAATATATTTGATTTTCTAAACTTTATTTTGCCCTTTTGACAATTACACATGACAGCCTCTGTGGTCGAAGGATAAGGCTCTTGACTAGCAAACCGAAGGTCGTAGGATGGAATCCCAGTATGCGCAAATAAATTTTATTTGATTAATTTGTGTTATATAACAATTAATTCATTTAAAATAATTTATAGTATATTCGCGGCACATTCCAGAGTGGAAGATACCATGTATATATATGCCGTGGTGTAAGACCACCGTTCAGAAGTGAAACGTTGCTTGAAATGGCTTTAGCCATGTTTGATGACTAGATCTGAAGAGCCAGGTACTTCTTCACCTTCTTCTCCCATTTCATCTCCCTCCCCACTACCTTCAGCTTCACAACATACCCCAATGGGGGATGCCATAGACTCACTGGCTACAGACGGGAGCAGTTGGGACTCTTGTTAAGTATTCATATTTAAAAATGAAATCTCAATCCATCGTTTCTGAAAAACCATTTTTCCACATAGGTCGATTATTTTTTTATTTTTTTTTATTCGAATACCGCACAAGAGTCCCAACTGCTCCCGTCTGGGGTCAGTGAGATTATGACATTCGTAATTGGGGTATTTTGTGACACTGTATTCATTTTTCTAGTTGCGAACAGCATCGTTCACCAGTTGCGCGCTGTTTGAACTATGCTAATGATAACCAATAAACAAAACAATGATATTTTAGGGGTCCTGGGAGTTTTTATTTTCACCTGGTTGAATTCAGCATTTTTATAAGAGTTCATTCAAATTATTTAATCATGATGATTCTTACCAATTGTGTTGGAGACTTTTCTGGCAACTGTGACTGAGACAACCTTCTTGTTGATGACATAGTCGGAGACAGAGCTGACCACGAAACTGAGCAGCCACATGACGAAGTAGGGCAGGGCTGAGTAGAGACCATTCTGCAAAGATTTAAAAAAAAAACAATATAGTGTATTGATTATTAATGTAGTTTCAGCTTCATAGATGTCAATGGGTTCGTTTGTAATATGAAATTCTGCTACACCCCAACGATGGCAGTTGAGTAGGAAATATCAGAAGAATAATCTATCGTCATTCGTGTCTTAGGTATGAACGGTTATGATGATGGTCAAAGGCAGTCCGCCCACAGCAGCAACAGAACTACTCAGAGTCTAGCTTCGAAGGCGTCTGTCCAGTTTAATATTCATTATAAACTAGCATTTAAAAGTTTGCAGCTAGGCCCAGTGGCGGCTTTTGGTTAGGCTTCGCTCAGTTTGAGTGTTGATGACCATTTTATAAATCCTATAGGAACTGGTTCCAAAAATAGCCGGTTTCTGTGATTAAAGCTGTGCCATATTTTGGCAACACATCTCAAGTTGTCTTAATATTGGAAGTTGGATAAAACATCTGGCTGTTCAAATTCAAACACATTTAAAACAAGGTTTCGTTTCTCCCGCTTACCTTTTTGATGTCAACATCCAGGACAAGTTTCATGTAAGAGGGCATCTCAGTGAGCAACATCCAGAAACCCCAGTTCTGACCGCAATGGCAGATCAAGAGAGACCAGAAGGGCAGACTGGTGAATATGGCCTTCCAGGGAGTTGGGATGTTCTGTAAAAAAGTACCAAATAAGTCTTTAAGAATGAGTGAAAGGAAAAGAGATTATTCCAGTGTAGCTATGAAAAGAAAAAGTAAACAGAAAAGGGAGGAGGTAATAAAAAAATGCCCAAAATTTCTTCATTTTTCAGCAATCAGCTTCTGTGAGTGATTTAGATTGCAATGGTAAGTACTACCTATTTATGTACTTTTCTTTCTTTTGTGAGAAATCTTTACCCTTCATTTGCGCCCCCCAACTAATTTTGATACAGGGCCCATCCAAGGCACGCTACGCCACTGATTTGAGTAAGGCTTTTCTCATTATCTCAAAACTTAGTATTTGTAGATGTTTTTTTTTTCTTTTAATTAGCTCCACACAGGAGGCCCTGAGGGGAATTATGGGAATTTTTAGGAAAGGAAGGAGAGGAAGTTCTGGGAAGGAAAAGGGTATGAGGGGTGGATAGGAATTTGGAGGTCAATGTGTCCAGGATTGACGGAATCCATTCCTCCCACAGCGATGCAAGGCGATGTTCCGAGAGTACGACTGGAGAAATCAAAAGGACTCCCTCAACCATACTCTCCCGATCCGGCCTGCCATGCAGCTGGTGGGCAGACACACCCGCCGCCAAGACCCGGACAAACTTCACCCCGTGAGCACGGGCACCCCTGCAATGTCACCAAATGTAGCGTATCACTTGGGGTGACCTATTGGGAGCGGCGGTACCCATACCCGTCTCCCAAATTGATGTCTGACTAATCAACTGGACGATCGATTTGGTACTGATCCTTATAATAATTTCTAAAACCATGTAAACGTCTACCACTCATTTTATCTATGTAGTTACTGAAATAGTTTGTTTCTGAAATAATAATGATGAAAGAGACATTTTAGTCTTACCACTTTGTCTCCGGAATGTCCCAGCGAAGCCTCAATGTAATTCTTCTCCTCCTCCGAGATGATCTTGGAGGTCTTGGGACTGTTGGAGCCAAGGAAGAAGTAGAGAACGACCCAGCAGACGGCGGCAATGCCAGACATGTAGAAAGTGGACGGCCAACCCCAGTCGCTACCACAAAGCTGCCCTACCACGGGGAGGAAAACGACAGTTCCGAATTGCGCACCTGTAAACACACAAAAAATTAAGGTTATGAAGATATTGCTTTCGGACCACCCCGCATTCCGTATTTCTACCAACATATGAGTCCTATAATTTCAATACCCGCTATATCCGATTTTTTACAAAATGATCTGAGATTGACGACTTGTTCACATTTTTGCAAGGAACAGGAGGAAGCTAAAACTGTGGCCCTTATCACGACCAAAAACCCTGTTAAAGCTGCGAGTGAGAAACAAACCCGCCATATCATTCAAGAAGTTACTATCAAAACCCGCTATATCGGAATTCAACCAATCACAAGCAGTTATTTTGCCAAGATGGTGGGTTTAGAAACTCTCTCAGTTGAGTTTCAAAGCCCCTTTATGAAATTATTTAAATTATGCTAGACATACATACAAAATTAACACTTTTCGAAATTATTAATTACTCCATTTCATTATTCACAAAATCGAAAAGCAATTATTTATTTACGCCAGAGATGTGACAGTGTTTTGTGGTTTTCACCAAATCAACGAAAGCTGATTTAGCGGATGTAGAAATTGAACGACTCATATAAGGGAACGTACCCATACTACGTGAACAACTTTTTACAATTTTTAACCCCCCCCCCCCTTCCCCCCGGTGACCAAAAACCTTAGCCCGCCGCCGCTCATACCAAGCGTGACATTTTGAAGACCCCCCCCCCCCTAAACGTGTCATGTAGTATGGGTACGTTCCCTAACATACCAACCTAACAATTGTATTGAATATTTAAAGTTTTTATTTTAATCTCCACTCAGATTTCGAGTTGAAAAAGTGATTACATAACTCTCGATAGGAAAAAATCACAAAGTTTAATAATAAAAAGCACATCAGATTCTGTTATTTCATACTACAGGTATGAAAAAATTCACATTGTTTTTTTAAATGCTACATAACTCAGATCTTGAGAGATTTTTGTTTTATTTATATAAGTGATGTTTTATTGAACATTTTCACAACAGTCGATAAGCCTATTAAATATAATAGTTTGTTTGTACTATCGCGCTCCCTCTATCATTCACATTTACATAGAGTTCCCTTTTAAACCATCTTTAGTAATCTTCTTCTTCTTTTTGAACAGTTACTACGGAGCCCCGAAGAGAGTAAGGATAAGGGGAAGAGAAAGATTGGGGAAAAAATTATCTCATGGTTTGGTAGCATCATTGAAGATGATCATTCTCCATCGTGATCATTCTCCATCGTGATCATTCTCCATTGTGATCATTCTCCATCGTGATCATTCTCCATCGTGATCATTCTCCATTGTGATCATTCTCCATCGTGATCATTCTCCATTGAGATCATTCTCCATCGTGATCATTCTCCATCGTGATCATTCTCCATCGTGATCATTCTCCATCGAGATCATTCTCCATCGTGATCATTTTCCATCGTGATCATTCTCCATCGTGATCATTCTCCATCGTGATCATTCTCCATCGTGATCATTCTCCATCGTGATCATTCTCCAACGAAATCATTCTCCATCGTGATCATTCTCCATCGTGATCATCCTCCGATATTGGAGATTAAGAATGTTTTGAGGCTGAAGGTAATAGAATCGTGGAAGGAGTTGGAGAAGAAGGTTGGGAGTACCTGGCAGTGGCGGTCCGTGAGTTTTCAGTGAGCTAGAACGCTAAGATTGAAAAATATGACATTATTGATGTTGCTTCTTGAAGATCTTCAGCATTCTTTCAGTCAAGGGATGCACCGCATCCACTCATTGAAAAATCTTCATATAAAAGTTGAAATTTTGAAAAAAAATAATATTAATTTTCAGCTACAACAACATCAGTGATGTCGTATTTTTCAATCTTAGCACTCTAGTTCATTGAAAACTCACGGACCGCCACTGGTACCTGGCTATTAAGATCTGCCGAGCGATTCTCTATGTTTTGTGAGATCGAGATAGATCTTGGGTGAGATCTCCTGTCAGATTTGTGTGATTTTCTAAGGCTGTTAAATGAATAAATAATCATGCATACTTGCATGAATTCGTGTTTAAAACGAACCAAACTAAAATACGTGACAGCTCACAGCTGAAATTTTGACATCGGCCCATAGAAAAAGCAAATAACAGCCAAAGAAAATCAAACAAATCTGACAGGAGATCTCGCCCAAGATCTATCTTGATCTCACAAAACATAAGAGAATCGCTCGGTTAGTCGCTAAGTAAGATAAGCCTTTGTTCTGAATAGTAGGTTTGTAGCGGGGATAAAATAACTTACAAATGTCACCGGGCACATTTTTATTCCAAATAAGCTAAGGCATTGCTGTTTAAAATCGGTCGTTTACGTCTTGCTTACATCCTGTGTAATTGTCATGACACTAACCTGCGTAGACGAAAGTGCTAAGACGACCTCTCTCCGACGGAGGTGCCCACTTGCCCAACAGTGCGTGGCATGAGGGGTAGAACAGGCCTTGAAAGAAGCCCTGGAATACACGGCAAGCGCAAAGTGCTCCCCAACCTCCCTGGAAATAAAAAAAACATAAATTTTAAATTATGAAAGAGTTTTTTGAGTCTTAAAAATAATATGTAGAATTTCCGGAAAGTTATGAAAACAGCAAAATACTACTGGGAAATATTCAAATAGATGTTCACACCGTAAAGGTTTAATCCTTTTGAACTTAGGTACTCATTTATAGGAGCGTAGTTTTAATATTATCACCAAATCAATTAATCTAAAGAATTTAGATTTTTAATTTAAGTATTTTAGATTTTTCTTAAGTAAACACTGCTGGATAATAAGCGCTTAGAGTTAAGGTGAGCATCCATCTGTCCGCGCCAGCCGCAACGCACGGACGGCACGCAACGGATTTTTCTATATCTTTATATGAATTAGTACAGCACTGCGTCCACTATCGACAAATACCGGCAGTCGGTAAGGGCAACGGATTTTTCTGTACAAAGATAGAAAAATCCGTTGCATGCGTTGCGGCCGGCGCGGACAGATGGACGTTCACTTTTATAGAAAGGTATTCGAAAATAATGTAAGTATGTTCACTTCATGTAGGTTGCAGCGTTTCCAGAATGAATATTATAGGTATACGCAATAGAACGTCTTCAGTAAGCATCTTGATGTTGTCATGATTTTTTGATTTCTGATTCACTTCAATGAAATCTTTTTATAACTAGACCTTCTTCTTCTTGTGCCCTGTCCGTTCAACGGACGTTGGCTATCATGTTGGCTGTGCGGACTTTGTTTACTGCGGCCCGGAACAGCTCTAAAGTAGACTGGCCAAACCACCGTCTCAGGTTTTTCAGCCATGAGGTTCTCCTGGATGCAAGATCTCATACTCTCTCGATGTCTCATCACATGTCCAAGATATTAAAGTTTTCGGATTTTTATAGTTTTATTCATTCACTTTTTCTTTATTCATCCGAATCATAACGTCTTCATTCGTAACCCTATTCATCCAGCTTATTTTAAGTATTCTTCTGTAGATCCACATCTCGAATGCCTCAAGTCGCCTAATTAGTTCTTCAGTAAGCGTCCATGCTTCCATTCCAAAAAATAAAATCGAAAACACGTAGCATCTGACCATTCGCATTCGTAATCCAAGGTTGAGATCATGACTGCAGAACATCTTTTTTTTCTTGATAAAGGTTGCACGAGCTTGCTCAATGCGGCATGTGATTTCAACCGAAGGATCCTATCTAGACCGCAACCAAAAGAAGAGGCGCAGACGCATGTCTCTTGCCTTGCGCAGAAAGGGCAAGGAATATTTATAGTTCGTTGGTGGCTTGTCAAGCCAGTTTTGCCACCCACACCGCTCTTCATGTTGGACGACGCTAGGGAACGGTCTTTGGTTTTTATCGAACTATAGTGAGTTTGTAATGAAAGAAGCAAGGAGGAGAGAAGTAGGTACCTTGTGCGTGGTGTTAGATTCTCTTGCACGGCCGTTTAACATTCGGGGTGCTAATGTGCAAAATAAAACTTAGGTTGTCATGAGGGATGACCCCTCTGTTACCCCGTTCATCTTATCATTTATATGCCATTTAATCAAAAATTTTATTGCAAATTATTCTTTTGTCTTTCACATTTGGTGTGTTTCATGAAGTAATTATTATATTATAGTTAATTTTATTTAAAAAAAAACTATTCATTCGTCAATGGACTTGGCCTCTGGCCGAAGGCTGGCGTTGAACCGACTTGCGTGTGACAGGTGGCAAAGAATGGTGAGTGACGTCCACAAATTACCTTACCCCCCTCTTACGCAGCTTTGGTAATAGAGCGAAGAGTGAGATAGTGCTCATCATCCGCAAGGCAGTCACTCTGTGCGCTTATAATGGCGGAAACAACTGTGGTATGATTCCACAAATATTATTTGTGGCAAGGAATGTTACTTACATTAAAAAATATATGTTTTTCTGTTTCTAGTACTTGAGTTTATATTATACTAGCAGACCCGGCCACACGTTGCTGTGGCTAACGAAACACAACGCCATTTACCCAACCTTTATAAAATCCACACCATCCGCTCGCCAGCTGCCCGCTGCCCGCTGCCCGTTGCCTAAATTGAATATTTGAATTTCTCGGCTTTTCTCTACTATAATAAGCATTTATTATACATATAAACCTTCCTCTTAAATCACTCTATCTATTGGTGAAAACCGCATGAAAATAGTGTTTCTTAGATTTTAATTTTTTTCCTTTGAGAACAAAAAAAATGTTTTTTAAATTGTGATTTACCATGTTCTGTATTTTCAGTGTCATTGCGCTTTAAAATAATATTTTACAGTTAAATTGGTGTTGCCAGCCTACAAATTTTGTAGTTTCATTTTTAATATTTTCTACTCTTAATTGACAGACTTATAAGTCGATTATTAGTTATTACAATTTTATTGGTTTATTACAATTTTACAAAAATCCGATGACTTACATTTTCAGAGGCAATGGGTATTAAAAAGCTGATGATCCCGTTCATGGTGATCGATACCAGCAGCGGGTACTTGCCCCCGAAGCGCTCGGCCAGAATACCTCCAGGGATCTGAGACACGATGTAACCCCAGAAGAAGGAACTGAGAATCAAATCTTGCGTTTTGCGGGGCCAGTCGAAAATCTGAAAACAATATAAAATATGCGTAAATTAAAAACAAATAATTTGTTTATTTTTGGTTACTCACATCACAATAAGTTTGATAAGTTTGCAGCTTTTTTATTTATTGAAAAAAGTTTTTCTATCCCATCTTTGGAAAATCCAGTTATAGGAAATATATTACAATATATGTGCTAGTCTCACACGGCTTGGTCTATTTCAACATATCAGCACATCAGTCACTCCTGGACACACTGACCCCTAGATTCTTATTTACCTCTCATACCTTTTTCCTTTTCAGAACTTCCTTTCCTTAAAAAGACCGTTCACACAATGTCCCCGTTCCCAAGATGAAATAGGCCCTGAGGGAAATCAGGGCCTCCTTTGTGGGGTTAATATATAAAAAAATAATGATGTTGAAATAGGCCAAACCCAAACACGCTTACAGATAACGCTGTTGTCACAGATGTTGTAGCGTATGATATTGTATTATTATTTCAAGAAGAAAATTGGACGGACGCATTTAACTGTGTCTGAACAAGCACTTGTGCACTTCAAAATTGGCTTAAAATCAACTCCCTTACCCTTAACATAAGCAAAACTAAATATACAACTTTTTCAATGAACTCAAGGAGCCAACCAGCAAAATCACTAAAGCTAAAACTACACGAATGCCATAGAAATAATGTTCAATGTCACTGCCCAATCGTAGAAAAAACACAAAGCACAAAATATCTCGGAGTAAAAATTGATGAAAATCTTTGATGGGACCTACACAAGGTATTAGTGAAAAACTCACAAGCCTTATATATTTCTATAAAAATCTAAGAAATGTGGTAAATAAAAAGGATTTGAAAAAGGTTTACTACGCGTTATGTCATTCTCGAATATGGAATTATAAGATGGGGATCTACTACACATAAATACATACACAACCTGAATACAATTCAAAAAGGAATAATAAAGACCATACTGAAAGTACCTATTAGAACGCCTTCAATTGAAATTTTTAATAGCTTTGATGTACCAAATGTACAAAGAATATAAGCCAAAGCCAAGCTATTCAAAAATATTGAATCCTCCACTAGACCGCGTATCCATCACACTAGATTGAATAAAAATGAAATAAAAAACATTCCACATTTGAAAAACATTCAAGTTATAAAAGCACATTCGGACAAAGAAACTACACTTATTTTGCAACTAAACTCCATAATATTCTTCCCCAAGAAATAAAACTAATTAAAAAATTTAATGAGTACAAATCAAGAATAAAAACATGGCTGAAAGAGGTCAACGACAAAACTCTAATGAAGACACTAAAACTACAGAGGACAAATAAACTATAATGAAACAATTTTAGTCCGCCTCGGCACAGGAACCCCTAGTGAGGATGACTAAGAAATACAATATCTTTATCTAACATAACCATTATATTTTGTACTTATAGCATTATTTTATATAGTCGCTTAAATAAAATAAAAAAAAATAATTAAAAAAGCTTTGTCTGACAGTACCAAAGATGTATTAATTTGTAGTATTGAACTAGTGGCGCCATCTGCCCACGAGCAATACAAACAGTAAAATCCAAAATGGCAGCAGATTTTGTAAAAGGATTACTAATATTATAAATTCGAAAGTACGTGTGTTTGTTTGTTACGCTTTCACGCCTAAACCACAAAACCGATTTTAAAAATTCTTTCACCAATAGAAAGCTACATTATCAGCGAGTAATATAGGCTGTATATTATGGTAATCTCTGCGGTTATGAAATTTGTATAAATGAAAATGTGTGTATTTCATATATTTTAGCGGCAGAGAGGAATGGCAGGGGGAAGGTGGGATTCGCGGAGAGGGAAGAGACGAGTGATGAGGGAGGGGGAAGGCGGGGAAGGTGGAAAGAAATGGGGACGCACGGGAAAGGACATGCAGGGAGAATCAATATATTTATTTGCAACAATATATTTATTTGCAACGCATGCCGGGTACCAGCTAGTCTTCTATAAATCTGTCTAGTGATCTCAATTTGTGAGGCATATATGGATACCGCCACCCCGAGAACCATTTATTGGATAACCAACACCTCTGTCTTAGGTCACCGTAAATGGTTCGCTATGTTTGGTGACTTAGTAGGGGTGCCCGGGTTCATGCGGTGAGGTTTGTCTAGGTCTTGGCGGCCAATGCATTTGCCCACCTACTGTGTGGCGGATTGGGAGAGATTGGTTGAGGGAAACCTAGACCTCTCCATCCGGTCTGTTTTGCACTTAATCATAATTCACAGAACTTTTGAAACAAGTTAGAATGGTATGATTTTTGAGGTGTGGATACTTACGGGAACATCGGCCTCTGAGGAGGTCTCATCAGTCATGGCGACTATGCCCACACTCATGCTGACTCGGATGCCATAGGCTATGATCAGCCCGAGGAACAGCAGGAAGACTTGCAAGTGCCGGATGCCAAACAGTTTGTCTGAAACAAATAATAATAATCAATCATTGAATGAGAACCATTCCCAACTAGCAAATAAATAATTAGGGGGGGGGGGGGGAATTTCAGATATAGGCTATTTTCGCCTATAAAAAGCCCACCAGGCACAGACATTGAGCTACGAAAATATAAATAACAGACCATGTTCAATATTTTTGGGACAATATCCTTTGTATTTTTTTTCCATGGTCGGGTGTCACCTCCCGTTGAGTGGCACCCGGGGCGGGCCGCCCCCCCCTCACTACGCCACTGCCAACACCTCTACCATAGGTCACCCCAAGTAGTTCTTACCCCTAGTAGCAATTTTTAACTTAATAAAAAAACTGAATTTAATTCAGCTAATAAGTTATCACAACAGTTATTGATTCTGAGGCGGTACGAAGTTTTCCGGGTCAGCTTGTATAATATGAAGCTTGTGGTAAATAAAATCTATCGTCAAATCAAAGCGATTAAAAAAAACAATTAATTTAGTACATTTGATGAAGTAGATTGTTTATACTTATAATTAGAAAGTTATCTGTTGTGATAAAATACCTGCTGCCCGATTACTTGTATAATATTATTCATAAAATGTTTTGTACTCATTGTACCCACGATTTATCACCACAAGGGATCGAAAAAATAAATTTCTCACGGTCATGGAAAAGCTTGTTTTACTTAGTCACTGCTAAAGTCTGTAGTCAAGTACTGATAGTAGCTGTACTGCACTTATAAAAATGCACGAAAAAATAATACTTAGCAAAGGATAGTTCATTTTCATATATTATATAAGTGAGTGTTTGTATGTATGTACCTATATATCTATTACATAAAAATAATCGCTGAAAGTGTTGTTAATCGCATAACTTTCGAACGACTGCACCAAATTGGATAATTCTTTTTTTTGTGTGTTCGTTATAGTCTGGACATGATTTTTTATAAAACTTCCGGTGAGCTCTGGCATTATGAAATTTGTATTAAAAAATTGCTATTGGTGGCACGCGAGGAAGCGGCTATTGCTATGGAAAGCGGGAGGGAGTGAGAGATGGGGGAGGGGAACCAGGGAGGTGGAGGTGAACCTGGGATGGTGGAGAGGGACCTGGGAGGGGGGAGGGGAACTCGAAGGGAAATTCGCGGGACGGGGGAAGGGGGGGAGGAGTGGAGTGGGGAGAGGGAAGGTGGAGGTGACGGAGTGCGAACGGGAGAAAAAAAGGGGAGGCGGAAGGGGAACGGGACGAATGGGAAAGGACACTCAGGGAGAAACAATTTCTTTAAGAAATGGCATGCCGGGACCAGCTAGTATCTATATATAGAAATCTTGTTTCACGGTGTTTGTGGTCGCACTCCTCCGAAACGACTTGACCGATTTTTATGAAATTTTTTATGTATATTTGGTAGGTATAAGAATAGATTTTAAAGTATTTCATACCGCTAGGTTATTAGAGTGTCCCTATTCAGAAAAAAAATCTATTTTTTTGATAATATTTTTTTTTGTAATTTTTTTTATTTGGCTTCAAAAAATACGTATAACCCCAAATTTTAACCCTCCTACCCCCACCCTCCCATTTTTTAACCGTCTTTCGTATTTCAAATAAAACGAAATTATTTATGTTGTTGAATGACAGATGGCGCTACGTCCGCCTCATCGAATTTTTATCCACACATGCGCAAGACATTCACGAGAAGCGGCGATTTTGAAATTTCATTCGGCATCATGTTCTTGCGTGGGCAAACGTTGGCTAAAGACGGACTGACAAAAAATATCGTACACTCAATTGCTCTTCGAAATTAATATTGATTTTATTTATTTCATTTTCCTACTTTAGTTGGTGTTTTTTTATTTTTATCGGCGGTCATCGTCTACAGCGCTCTATTCCTTTTTCTGTCATAGATCCAATCCCCACACACTTACAATACATTCGTTATTTTTTCTTTAACAACCAAATATTCACTAGAAATAATTTATACGGCAGAACAACGTTTGTCGGGTCAGCTAGTACATTTAATTAAGTTTATAACCCTCCGGCTAATTTCTTCGCTTTTCGGAACAACTCGTATAAGTCTCATGGAAATCGTATTTTCCCTTACTATAAATGGTTACAAATATGATCTAAACGGTGTTCGAAAGAAAAAACACCACGCTTTGTATTCAAATCCAAAAGTCAAAAACAAAATAATTAAAATTCTGTCATCAACAAAATAATTATACACCTTTACAAAACCAAAGCTTCCCACCGCAATTTGAAAAAAAAAATGAAACTTTGGGAAATTGGAAATGAAAACTTATTTATCACCTTCGTGATTTGAAACTCGATGAAACGAAAAATAACAACACTAAAAAAAGACAAACACCTACATCTACAGGATTTAGCCTTCGAGAGAATGAGATAGACTAATCGGTCTCCTCTTTGTGCGGTGCTTCGTAGCCTCCTCAGTCTTGTCTACTTTAATTTTCTGAAGGTCTCACTTCTACCCATGGGCTAAGCCAGGTTTTGATTTATGGTGGGGCAAAAAAAAAAAAAACCAGACGCGGTAGGTACCATAAAAAGTTCATGCTTTACGCTCTATGAATACAAAGAATATGAACGGAAGAAGGAAAAACCATCATATGAAGTGCTGTAAATTTTAAAACGCGAGTCGGTCGACAATCCCAGAGGTCATGCATCGGCCAGCCAGGGTGGGGCAAACGCCCCACCGTGCCTATGCCTGTGCTTCTACCGCGTGTGAACTACACACTCTGAATTTTTTTTATGAATTATTTTTGCGCGAAACTACAAAAATTGAGTTGACGATTACGTTTATAATACTGAATGAAAAATTCTTTGTTTAAAACCACTTTAATTTATTTATACACTTCGAACGGTTTCGGTTGATATCAACCTTCATCGGGGGTCCTAGCATGGTCGATCGATATAGGTTTTATCGAATAAGTCGGTAACTTGCCATCGCTCCCGAGCACGACTGCAGACCGCTAACGAACAAAAAATAGTTCACAATGACTAGGGGTTCTTAATACATTTGACGTAAACTGTTGTTTATTCGTTAGCGGCCTGCAGTCGTGCTCGGGAGCGATCGCAAGTTACCGACATTTTCGATAAAACCTATATCGATCGACCATGCTAGGGGGCCAGGACAATAAACATATATTATAAACAGTTTATTGTCCTGATGGAGGTTGAAATATATAGGTTTATAATATATGTTTATGGTCCTGATGAAGGTTGAGTTCAACCAAAACCGGTCGACGTGTATAAATAAATTAAAGTAGGTACTTTAAAAAATTAAAAAAAAAAAAAAAATTATAATATTTTATCAGGACACCTGTACTTAACATCTTAAAGATCATTGCATACCTACAATAATTAATATTAATGAAAAATGTTATTAATCAGTGAAAAATGTTTATCAACAATCTTAGAATGATTGGCGTCTGGGAAAGTGTTTACGTCAAACAGAGACGCGGGGAATTTGCTAATAACGGATCACTGTGTACAATTGTACATTTTCTTATGTTTTTTTCTATAATAAGATCACTTTGAAGTGATCAGGTTAATTGGAGCGATACGTTTGTCCTTGGCTCGGTTTTCAAGTGGAAAGAAAATGCTACCGGCTGTTGACATAAAGATAAACAGGCAGAGATGAGCTCAGGTAATCTAATATCATGATCCATGATGCAGTATTATGAAATACAAGTAGTATCATGGTAAATAAACGAGTATCGATCACTTTGATAATGAAAGTGTATCGGGGTAAGTATGTTTCGACATTGAATCCCGGCCTTGATCTAATGTATTTAAGTTTTTTTAGTTATGTATAAATAATACTTGCATTGTTTTTCATGTGTTTGCTTCTGTAAAAATTCAAATATGATTACTGCAGACACATTATTCTAGGGATATTTATATTTGTATTTTAATTTATTATATATTACCCACAAAAATGTTTTATAAATATCCAGTTTGTGTCTCAAATAAATAAATAAATAAATGGCGCGTATACACTTGCGATTCAAACCGCGAGCCACTAGTCATAGGAAAGGAATGAACCAACCGTTAAAACTTATCCAACCGTGTAGTGTATAGACAACAGTTCTCCAACTCGTCTTGGGAGGAGATTACTTATTTGGAAAGAATAAAGTTCTTTTGTATTAATCTGGGATTTATGTAATACTTTGCGTGTACAAGGGGTGACCACGATAGCCGACCTATCTGGAAACTGGCTAAATGGTATCTAAATCGAATGAGCTCTTAAAAACTGCGCCCGGGCCCTTGGCCACTCTGGTGCCCAAACTCCGAACTAAACTAACTGCCATCTAGCGGACTTTCGGGACAGCTCTTAGCACTGCCCTCTGTGTGACAAACTTACTAGGTACGTCATATTGGTGACTGGACAACTCAACAATGTGCAACTTCATCACTCACAAGTGATTGAGGACCCACTCAAAAAGAAGAATAAGGAGAGATATGTAAATACGAATGTTAAAGGGAGCGCGCTAATAAAAAGATAATATTTTAAAACTAAAATTGTGAAAATGTTTAATAAAACACGACTCGTTTAAAATAGAGCAATCATCTCGTGGGGAATGTTTAAAATATCATTCAAAGAAACACTGCGAATTTTTTCATACGTATAACTTCTAAAATAAGTGAAAAAAACATGTTTATAATAATTTTCGGAGCATGCTTTGCAATTTTTTATCTATCGAGGGAATCTATCTATCCATCTATCTATCTATCTATCTATATAAATAAAAATGCATCGCTGAAATGCATGTACGCGCATAACTTCCGAACGACTGCACCAAATATTATAATTCTTTTTTTTGTGTTCGTTATTGCCAGGACAAGGCTTGTATAAAACTACTGGTGAGCTTTAGCATTATGAAATTTGTATAAAAAAATTGCAATAAAAAGTAAATAAAATAGCTGTTAGAAAACTGAACGTGCCGGGACTGAATGCACGGAACGCGGGAGGGGAGAGGGGAACCTGGGAGGGGGGAGGGAAACCTGGGAGGGGGGAGGGGAACCTGGGAGGGGGGAGGGAAACTCGGGAGGGATGTTCGCGGGATGGGGGAGAGGAAGGAGAGGCTGAAGGGGAACGGGACGAATGGGAAAGGACACACGGGGAGGAACAATTTCTTTATTTAATGGCGTAGCAACGCATGCCGGGAAACAGCTAGTTTCATATACAAGGTGTCCGGAAACTCGTAGTACAAGCGGGAAACTGGAGAATCCACATCACATTTGGAGTCGATTTTGTGGTTTAACTTTTTTTGATTTGAGCTTTCGTTTTCGAGTAAATCGGGCCCGAAGTTGGAATTTTTTAGGTTAAATTTGAAAAAAATTTTCACTAGGGGGTTGATTTCAGCTGTGTAATGTCTTATAAAATGCAACGAAAGGTAAACCGGGCTCAAAAATTTTTTTAACCCTTTAGTTGCCGAAAAAATGGAAAAATAGAAAAAAAATAATATTAAAATTGAAATGCTTAGATCGAAAAAAATAAGTTTTTTGGGTTCTCTACGTGATGTAGATTCACCAGTTTCCCGCTTGTACTACGAGTTTCCGGACACGTTGTATATAAACTTCAAGAATAACATTTTTGAAGAGCTTTAAAACTAGTGTATAAGGTGAATATGTAATAAATCCGTTGAAGTGCGGGATGTTAGGTTAGGCGTTAGGCTATGGGCTATTTTCAATATTTTTTTTCATCACTTTGAATGATTTTTCAAAGAGGAGTTGAAATGCCACTTTGTTGAGTTATCGTGAAACCGTCGTATTTCACCTCTGATTCACCAAAAACATATTTTATTTTTATATCATTATAACGCGGAGACTTACACAATGGACAGGTGATTGTATTTTTTTAATTAACTGTTTGACAATAGGTCATTATTATTTTTAAATTGGCCGATTTTTGGACAACATCCGCTGCACGTGACGCCACTGTAAAATAATTTGTTATTCAATAGATACAATAACAATTAATTTCCCATCTACACAAAGAACAAAAGGATTCAGACAAGAATTCCAAACAAAACTTGTGTTTTTCAGAGCTAGCACCACTGCACAGATAATTCCTAGAAGTATCATCTATACCAATTTAAAAACAAACTGCTGTGGTCAGTTCGCATAATACAATTAACACAACTTAAAAAATATACATATTCTTTGATTTGTGGCAATCACAAATAAAGTACGAGATAACCGTATTTATTTATTTATCTATATAAGGTATGTTTACATTACATTATTCGATGCCTGTCTCACTAGGGTATACCTGTGTTGATATAGTAGGTACTACGGCATAGGTTCTCAACATGGGCGATAACGCCCTTTTGTGGGCATTTGAAACTTTCAGGGGAGCAGTAGAAAACCCGGAGAAAATTAGGGGGCGTTGAGATGGCACGGTGAGGGCGTGGACAGATAAAGAAAATGTCTAAAAAAGACAAAAAACACGATAATCGTACTAACAAAGCAAAGTAAATTTTATGATTGGTAAATTAAAATTTTTGTTATATTATGTATTGCAATCATTTTTATCATACAATTCACATATTTCAGTAGTTTGGGAAGTGGATGAAAATTGAACTGAAAGATTCCATTACACTCAGATCTACATTAAATTGGATGATATGAATTTTTTATTATATAATCTTACGTATATTATTATTATTATCAAGCATTGACACGATTTATATCACGAATACAAGAAGGAAGAGGGTAGCAACCCGGTGCTTAATATAATAAAAAAAAAACAATTGCTTTTTTAACTTGCTAAACAAAAAGGTTAAAAAAATATTTGAATAATTTTTAATCGAATTATTGTTTCTTTGACAGTTGAGCCCCCCACAAATAAAAAAAAAAATTGGGGGTGTCTAGAAAAAAATATTCTCAAAGTGGGCGGTGGGTAAAATAAGATTGAGAACCTGCGATCTATATATATTTTTTTTACATGAGCTCCACACAGGAGGCCCAGAGGAAAATAATTTCCTCAGGGCCTATGTCATCTTTGGGGATGCTGTGTGGATGGTTTTTTTAAAGGAAAGGAAGGAGAGGAGAGTTCTGGGAAGGGAAAGGGTTTAAGGGGTGGGTAGGATTATGGGGTTCAATGTGTCCAGGTCATCCGCCTCCAAGATCTAGACAAACCTCACCCCATGGACTCGGGCACCCCTGCTAAATCATCAAACGTAGCGAACCACTTGTCTATTTAAAGAGTAACTGATGTTGTCAGTTCGCGTAATACAATTAACATAATCTATATAAACGAAATTAAAAATATATTCTATGTTTTGTATCAATCACAAATGAAGTACGGGATTACTGAATGGGGTCTGCCTTGAACACTCACACAGATTAGCTCAATATTACCCAAAAAGGAATAATTAACACAACTCTGAAAGTTCATGAACTACGACAGACGAAATATTATATACTTTCAAGTTTTTAATGCGCAAAAACTTTGGTGACTCGACAGTTAATCCCTCGACAGTTTGCCCCCCCTCCGAAATTATAATATTCATATTTTGTCTTAAAAAAAACACTTTGAAAAAAAGCATTGAATAATACGTGTTTCTAAAAATGCTTCTCTGTCGTGCACTGTTTTAAATAATTCATCTCAGAACCAAACCACGGTTCCGCCTGAAATTTTGGTTTTTTACTAAAAACAAAATTTAAAAAAAAAGCTTTATTTACAGATTTTAGACCTAAAATCATGCACAAAAATACCTTTGATGAGTTTTTTTATTTTTTTTTATTTTTATTACTTAGGTTCGCGGGAGGGGTGGAAGGTCGGTAAGGTGAAAGGGGAACGGGATGCGGGAGGGAAACAAGAACAGGAAAGAGAAACAACATCCTTCTTTGAGTGACATTGCAACACATGCCGGGTATGCCGCTAGTAAAAACAATAAATAAGTCAATTCGGATCCCTAGTCAATGAAATTGATTATCTGTTCAAATTGGGCTTAATTTACGCACACAGACATGTCCACAATACACTTCTATCGATTTACAACTTCAGTGGCAAATGGATAATGTATACTTAGGTATTTATAATTTGCATTCGTGAAAAACTCGTTTAGTTTTTAGTTTGTCAGTAAGTATTTTGTAGTTTGTCAGGAGGTACACATTGAGAAGTTTATTAAATAACATTAACATACAAGCAGAACAAGAAATCAGCAAAATAACAAAAAATTAACACCTGGGTACATAACCTACATAGGTATTCTATTGTTTATCAATATGCAAACAAAAATGTTAGCAATACATAATACACTTTATTTGCCAAGTTTACGCGTAAAGACAATATTTCAATTTGGAAGGCGGGTATGGGTACCACCGTCCCGGGAACCATTTATTGGATAACCAACACCCCTGTCATAGGTCACCCCAAGTGGTTCGCTACGTCTGGTGACTTAGCAGGTGTGCCTGGGTTCATAGGGGTGAGGTTTGTCCAGGCCTTGGCGGCCAATGCATTTGCCCACCTACTGCGTGGCTGGCTGGAGTGGGAGGGATTGTTTGAGGGAGACCTAACCTAGACCTTTCCAACCTAGTCTCTCTTGACCCATCGCCTCGAACCGTAGTGGGAGGGATGGATGCATACGTCCTTCACTCCTAAACACATTGACCTCCAGATTCCTACCCACCCCTCATACCTTTTTTCTTCTAAAACTTCCTTTCTTCTTATTTCCCAAAAAGACCCTCCCACAGTTTCCCTAATAAGATAACCCTGAGAGATTCTTTTCTCCTCGGGGCCTCCTGTGTGGATCCAATGATAAAAAAGATAAATTGGCACAAATTTCATGGCGCTAGAGCTCATCGTTAGGGGGCGTACATTAATAATGTGAGTAATTTTTCTTCCAATCAAGACCTCCCTTGGTGAGATAAATTTGGGCCACTCCATATATTCTTTTCAAGTAACGAGATTTGCTTTTCTTCTTAGTTAGGGAGTTTCTGTTGCTTTTAACGAACAGATTTGTGATTTACAAACAGATTTGTTTTTCTTCTAATTTAGGGAGTTTCTGTTGCTTTTTACGAACAGATTTGTGATTTACGAACAGTTTTGCTTTTTGTTACGTTTTAAGATTTTCTCGGCCAAAAGAATTTTCGTTATTTGTTTGCACATCTACCGGATCTGCCGGATCTGCCCTGATGATGGACACTGCAACGATGTCCGAAACGTTGGCTAAATAAGGAGGTAGCGCAACACGGCATAACACCTCAAAAACAAATAACGAAAAAAAGATTTGTTCTTCTTCTTAGTTAGGGAGTTTCTGTTGCTTTTTACGAACAGATTTGCGATTTACGAACAAATTTGCTTTTCTTCTTAGTTAGGGAGTTTCTGTTGCTTTTTACGAACAGATTTGTGATTTACGAACAGATTTGTTTTTCTTCTTAGTTAGGGAGATTCTGTTGCTTTTTACGAACAGATTTGTGATTTACGAACAGATTTGTTTTTCTTCTTAGTTAGGGAGTTTCTGTTGCTTTTTACAAACAGATTTGTGATTTACGAACAGATTTGCTTTTCTTCTTAGTTAGGGAGTTTCTGTTGCTTTTTACGAACAGATTTGTGATTTACGAACAGATTTGCTTTTCTTCTTAGTTAGAGAGTTTCTGTTGCTTTTTACGAACAGATTTGAGATTTACGAACAGATTTCCTTTTTTTCTTAGTTAGGGAATTCCTGTTGCTTTTTACGAGCAGATTTCCGCTAAATTGTAATTAAAATGAATACCTTATCGAAGTGGGTCGAGGATGCATTTTATATTAAATGCAGTTATTGCATCCGATAATTGCCCATCGATATTCTTAATTATTACCAGCCCATGACAGCTAATAAATAACCTATTTTGCACCTCCATTTGAATAATTGACGAGTGGATTTGAGATAGCTGCCTGCATTAACTGGTTGCCGTGTTGCCAGATCATCGGATTTATCAGTGGATAGAACAGACCCGGACTATGCATTAAATCCCCGTATTCCGAATTTCTACTGTTTTATAACTAGGTGGTTCTTAACCTTGTTGGAGGTACCGAACCCCACCAGTTTCATATGCGCATTCACCGAACCCTTCTCAAGGGCCCGCAACCCGGATTTGTACCGATTTATTACATATTTCCCTTAAACACGGTAAGTTTTAAAGCTCTTAAAAAAATATATGTTATTCTTAATGATAATATCTAGATTTTGCCCGCGCCGAAACACAAATTAAATTAAAATTTAAATTATTACAAAAAATCGCAAAGTATGGTCCAAAAATTATTATTAACACGTTTGTTTCAGTTATTTTACAAGTTATATGTATGAAAAAATTCACAGTGTTTCTTTAAATGCTGTTTAAGATAATGCCCGCGAGATTTTTGCTCTATTTTAAACGAGTCGTGTTTTATTAAACATTTTCGCAATTTTCGCATCCATTTTGTCGCTGTAAATGTTAGCGATCTCCTCTAATAATTAATTTCGTGTCTCTCCATCTTCTTCTTTTCGACCCCGGTTGCAGAGCCTTAATGGGAAATCGAACCGAATCATATGAGTCGGGGGTGTGTCTTGACCTCCGCCGAACCCGTGAGACTGACCCATCAAACCCCTGGGGTTCGATCGAATCTAGGTTAAGAACCACTGTAACTAGCTGGTAACCGGCATGCGTTGCAATTGTTTTGTTTTTCCCTCCATGTCCTTTCCCGTGCGTCTCTGTTCCCTTCCACCTTCCCCGCCTTCCCCCTCCCTCGTCTCTTCCTCTCCTGTGTTCCCCTTCCACCTTCCCCCTCCTTCGTCCTTCTACCCTCCCCCTCCTGCCTTCCCTCCCTGCCGCTAAAATATTTAAAATACACACATTTTCAAACCACTCGCGCACCGCCTGCAGTAAACTTTTTATACAAATTTCATAATGCCAGAGCTTACCATTATATACTAACACACTCTTTTGCTAAAATGCAATGTTCTGTAAAAATTTTGAGTCAATCCATCGATTACATTCCGAGATTTATGGACACAAACATACGGAACCTAAATTTATATACATATGTATAGATTTCTCGTTTTTCAATTCAATTCTATTCAATTTAATTTAATTTATTTATTTTACAAACATTGCAAAATTATAATTTCAAGGCGTTTTTAAAAGAGAAAAATATTTTAGATGAGATAAACAGAATTATATTAACAGCAACAAAGCTTGCTGTTTGAATTTTGCTTCATTGATTTTAAACAAAATCGATATCCGAGTTATTCTATTTAAAATATAGCTCTCCCGACGACTCCAGATACTAATATCTACAGCCTGTATGTCGGACGAATATCTACAGCTCATATGTTGAACTAATATCTACGAACTTCAGAGTGTTGACTAATATCTACAGAGCGTAGGTTGAACTAATATCTACAGAGCGTAGGTTGGACTAATCAGCTAAATGTGTCCAATAGTCCGATATTAGGGATTTTTACATACATACTTACATAAATTAAGTTTTTTAAACTGCATACGCAATATTACGTTAATCCAATATGCTATACATAATTGCAAATCCAACCTCTGCCAGTGCTGTAGATATTCGTCAACACTTTGGTTCTCATAGATATTAGTCAGCAGTTTGAGCTGTAGATATTCGTTAACACTTTGGTTCTCATTAGTTCTCATTCTCATTAGATATTAGTTCGATTTTTTCAGTTTTTGGAATTCCTGTAGATATTAGTAGACGCCTCCCTCCCGACTGGCATAACTCTTGAACACTTTAAGTTTGTAAGTTTCTGAAAAATATGTATTATTTTTGAAGATTCTCGTAATATCTATACATCTGCCAGGCAGAAACGGTAATTATATAGATAAAAAAAATCTCTCGATAGAAAAAAAAATAGTGTGCAGTTCACGTGGTTGAAGTGAAACCTTTAGGAAACTAAACTAGACCGTTTTTTCTATCTCATTCTCCCACAGGCTAAATCCAATATGTATGTGTTTGACCCTTTTTTGTCTCGCTTTTTCGTTTCATCAAGTTTTAAAACACAACGGTGCTCAAGAAATTTTCATTTAAAAAATCGCGGAAAATCTCTGAAAATCATAGTAAACACGTTTTTCTCTGTTATTTTACATGTTATAGGTATGTATTAAAAAAAATCACAGTGCTACTTCCAATGCTATTTAAAATATTTTCCACGAGGTTTTTGCTGTATTTTAAACGAGTCGTGTTTTATTATACATTTTCACAATTTACGCTTAATTATTATCGTTTTTAATATTAGCACGCTCCCTCTAACAATGATTTTTTTTTTACATTAGCTCCACACAGGAGGCCCTGAGGAAAATAATTTCCCTCAGGGCCGCTTGGGGATGCTGTGTAGAGGGTTTTTTAAGGAAAGGAAGGAGAGGAGAGTTCTGGGAAGGAAAAGGGTTTAAGGGTGGGTAGGAATCTGGGGTTCAGTGTGTCCTGGTCATCCGCCTCCAAGACCTAGACAAACCTCACCCCATAAACCCGGGCACCCCTGCTAAATCACCAAATGTAGCAAACCACTTGGGGTGACCTATGGCAGAGGTAATAATTCATAACATCACTTCGAAATATTACCCATGTACATGTAGACAAGATTGATTCCGTATGGATTCTGCAGACACGCTGGCCTGCGACACTTTGTTGGTCTCCCTATCAGATAAAAAATTACTTCTAATGAAAAACGTTTTTGAATTTAAAAAAATGTCCAATTGGAATTTGGCTTAGTTATTAGCGTTGTTGACTCCTGTCCCTGGGGAGGAATTAGCCCACTCTACGACATGTCATCAAGCTGAAACTCAACAGATAGACTCGTTATCTACTTTTGGCGGCAATCAAGCATACAACAGATTTTTTATCCAATTACTGTACAATTTTCTCATTTTGACAGTCTTAACACCTAGGAAGATGATTATTATACAAAAAAATCTTAAGGCTATCTAAAGAAGAGTTATATATATCTAGTGTTTCCGATATTTCGTTCAACAGCACCATTCCTCTTGTCATGCTATGCTGTGCTAGAACATCTGTTCTGCCGTATGGTATTTTGAACAAGTCGTGTCGACGACTACGGCTGAAATTTTCAGGCACGTATAAGCCATAACATTCCAAGAGGAATGGGCTGTCAATACGATTATGGATTATGTTAAAACTAAGAATTGCAAGATTTGCATAACGTCTAGTTTCCAAGCTAAATCTATCTGTTGCCTCAAGTAATTCCATATGGTGCATGAATCTCGGGTACGTTCCATTCATCCGCATATAGACATACCTAAGGAACTTTTTCTGAATTTGTTCTAGCATATTAATATATTTAGCTTGGTGCGGAGTCCACACACCACTAGCATACTCCAGCTTACTTCTTATGACTCCATCGAACATGGCTATCATTGCATCTGGGTCATCAAATTGCTTACATATTCTGATGATGAAACCCAGGAGTTTGTAGCACGCTGGAGTGAGCCGTGATATATGATCCGAGAATGTCAGTTCTTCTTCGAAAATGTTGCAAAATTAGCGTTTTTGACTCCAGTCCCTGGAGAAGAAGATTCAATCCTCAGTAAAACCAAAAAAAAACTTTAAAAATGGCTACCAATCGGTCCAAGTCAAGGCGTAAGTAGGTCAAAAATTGAAAATAGATATATTATTATAATTTACTTTGTTTTTTACTTGTTCTTTTTTTTCTTATCTAAATGTCAGCATGGCTACATTATATCATCTGGTAAGTGAAGTGTTTATCTCTGGTTTTATCATAATATTTATTATGGACGTTATCAGCACTTACGGAATTTACCTCCAAGCTTAATATAGAGCAAAAAAAAAGCTGTATAAAGCTTTTTGGTCATTGCGGATCTACATTTATGCATTTGATTTGATCCACAGGCTAAGGCGAATCGGCTGACGATAATTTTAATACTCATTTATAAGGACATAAAAAAAATATACACAAACAGTAACTATTTCAGGATAATGAATTTCGGTTGTGATGCATTATGTTTTATTTTTACTTATGTTTTATGTTCTCAGTAAAATGGTTATACTGAAATTTATCATGCAGAAGTTTACAAATTAAAAAGGCACGGGGGCAGTTTTACTATTTTGTGACATGCGTCAAAAGACAGTCTTTTACCGAGGGACGAATCAAATTTAGGAAGATAAATATCTGATCAAATCCTTGTGCTATCCTTGTAAATTTAGCCTTTGCTTTAAAAATACGCTCAAAATATGCTCAAAATCTATCTATCTATCTTCTATCTTCTATCTTCTATCTTCTATCTTCTATCTTCTATCTTCTATCTTCTATCTTCTATCTTCTATCTTCTATCTTCTATCTTCTATCTTCTATCTTCTATCTTCTATCTTCTATCTTCTATCTTCTATCTTCTATCTTCTATATAAATAAAAATGAATCGCCGAAATGTATGTACGCGCATAACTTCCGAACGACTGCACCAAATAGGATAATTCTTTTTTTGTTGTGTTCGTTATTGTCAGAAGAAGGTTTGTATAAAACTACTGGTGAGCTCTGGCTTTATGAAATTTGTATAAAAAAATTGCAATGGGTGGCACGCGAACTGTTTGAAAACTAAATGTACCGGGAATTAATTTATGGAAGGAGGTAACCAGGTGGAGGGGAAGGGAAGGGGAAGGAAAAGGAAGGAGGGAAGGGAAAGAAAGAGTAATGGGGAGGGGAACCAGGGAGGGGGGAGGGGAACTTGGGAGGGGGGAGGGGAACTCGGGAGGGGGGTTTGCGGGCGGGGGAAGGGGGGGGAGTGGAGTGGGGAGAGGGAAGGTGGAGGTGGCGGAGTGGAAACGCGAGAGGGGAAAAGGACGCGGGAGAGGAATAGGTGGGGGGCAGAAGGGGAACGGGACAAATGGGAAAGGACACGCAGGGAGAAACAATTTCTTTATTAAATGGCATAGCAATGCATGCCGGGTACCAGCTAGTGTATTATATTTTATAGTTCCAAATTATGTTCTCTGCGTGCAAACTGTACCCAAATTTCTCTAAATAAACAATAAACAGTGATAATCTCGATTGCCCAGTTAAGTATGGTCCTGTATATTTTCTGCCTGTACAGTACATTTTTACGCAGCATCGCGTTCATTGGTCAAATCATTGTACATATAGTTTCGTATCGGTGATCTATGAACCGGTGGATGCAATTTTTAGCCATAAGTTGTTATAATGCTTTGTCTAGTTTGTAGATAGAAGTAAGATTGTAGAAATATATTGTAAATTTGTACAGCGCCCTTGAGGTGATTTTTCACAAAAACGGCGCTATACAAGGCATTCAAATATTGTTATTATTATCATAGTTGCTGAATTGTTTGTAAGTGACATTGAAAATGTCGATGGTCAATGCAGAATCGTTAAGCAGTTGAGTCGCTCTGTTGATTGATGCGTTCTGATAGGCAGGAGTCCTCGCTTTCGATGCATAAAAAAGTACATGGGATCTCCCACGAGTATTCTCATTAGGGATATACACGTTAACCTCTTTCAACATAGGCGGATTGAGTATGGTACCAGAGATAAACTTAAAAAAAATGTTTTCATAAAAATATTTTATGGTGGACTTGTAAGGTGTTGAAATCGAGCATTCCTGTTAAGAACAAGGGTGGATACAGGAATGGGTAGTGTGTATATTCCCTCATAGATAGGTAACGCATTAACCTTTTTTGTACTTTTTCTATTTCTAAGACGGTTTTGTTCAAAGGTGCCCAATATTTGAGTTGTATTCCTGGATGCTGCAAACAAGTACTTACATAACATATTAACATTAAAAGATAATTATAATTCTAATATTTTCAGTACACATAATGAATTTATGCCGCCATTCTTTACAATAGTTTGATAATGTACTGGTCAGCATAGTTGCCTTTGAAGCAGTTGATCGTTGGTGGTCATCTTTTAATGTAATTTTTTTTAAAAATATTTATTTTAACTTTTACAATGTTTAAAAGTACATTTAAAAATGTACATCATGTTTTCACCGGTCTGCGCTTGTAACATAATGAAAAATATTTATTTTTCCCTAACTTTAATGAGAATTGAGATTACATTCAGAAAGACTTGATAAAAACATTGATAAAAAATTGTTTTATTTTACATAATATATCCTTGTTTTTTTTTTAAATTAATTTCAAAGTATTGGGAACGATTATCTTTGTTATTGTATCATAAAACTATACAAGGTGTTAACCCCTCAAGCTAATTTGTTCTTTTTTCGGAACAACTCATAGTCTCGCAGAAATCGTTGTGTCTCCCTTCCTATTATAGTAAAAAAATATCTAAACGGTGTCAGAAAGACAAAACACCACCCTTTATATTCAAATCTAAAAGTCAATCACAAACGAAGAAAAATCTACACCTTTATGAAACCAAAGTTTCAGAACACAATTGGAAAAAAAAAATTAAACAATGGTTTTTTTAATTAATTATTTTTACATGGACAGCCAAAAATAGAGGTGACAGTGACGTTTATAATGCATTTTTTTTACATGTGTTTTTATTGTTTTTCTTTACCTATAAGAAATTTCGGTTAGAAAAAACGTAAGGTGGGCCATTTTTAAAACTTTTTCATGTTTGCATACAAAATTTTTATATTTCAAAAATTATGTTTATTTCGTATTATAAAATTAGAAAGCGTAAGTATTCCATTTATTTGGATTTTATTGCAAAGCGGAAATATTTTAACCCTCTCACAAAATGTGTTCAAGACCTGAGGTGTAAAGGGACCTACTGGACTTATTTAATCAATGATTCCTGACATTATTTGGAGTAAAAAATGAAAATAAAATTTTGGTCTTCGGTGACATTTTTGTTGGTTTTTTTTCAACTTAAAAATAAAAAAAAAACAGTGCGTATTGAACAGTTAAGATTGAGGTGAGAGTTTGTTTGGTAACTCGGCTGAGTGACCAGAGATGACACTTGGAAGATTTTGTTTGTTTTTAAGTTTTGAAAAAAAAAATACATCACAAAAAGTCACCGGAAACAAACTTTCATTTACATTTTCTACTCAGATAATGCCAGGAAATACTGGTTAACGTTAGTCAAGTACTTAAAATAAATCAAAAATAAATTAAACAATAATATCTTAAATAATTTAGCCACTTAGAACCGCATTAACCTTAAATTAACAATACTTATTCAAAAAATTATTTTATATTATTATTTTTTTATTTTTTATATTATTATTTTTTTTTACACATTTGATTTATGTGAGTACGTAAATATAATGTATGTGTTATAATTTTTAATTTAAATTTTTTTAATTAAAAAAAAAATATATATATATATATTTTTTTTCTCTTCCCTTTACACACGAGTAGTTACACTCTCGTAAAGGTTATATATTATATACATATATATATGTTTATACTGTTTCTAATCAATGTTGCATGTTAGTATTTAATGATTTGAGTTTAATCCGATTGTAACCTGAAAATACAATTACTCATGATTATATTACATGAATATGTATATAAAAACTAATAAAAAAAAAACTTCCGTTAACACCCTTTATGTAGGCTATTCTAATTACCAACATATCTCTATGAATGATATTATTTCATTTCGTTTTCATTAAAAAAACATGTTTTTTTTTAATTTTTAATTCTAATCTTGTTCTAGATACTATAATTTTTTTATTATTCTAGTGGTTATTGAACCGGTGACTTGATAATAATACTCGTATATCGTGTTGTCAAATTTGTACACATTGCTAGGGAATAATTTTCCTCCTTCCTATGTCAACTGGCGTTAGAGGTGTTTAAATGGGGAGTAATTTTTAATTAAATAAAAGCAATTTTATTTAAATTTTAGGTCAAAATATTTTCGCTTTGCAAAAAATCCCAAATTAATGGAATATTTCTGAACGTATCGGAAACAAAGAGCTGTTTTTGGAAGGTGATGAAATATTACTATTTTTTAACTGATAAACTAATGTTTAAGACAAGATTTTTATGCGTAGCACAAAGGGTAACAATTATTATAATTATCTAATAATTATTAGCCTGAAACACTCATCTATGTACATTGAAGAAATCTCTCGAGAAAAGATACATGCCGCCGACGGGACTCGAACCCCGCGTCCTTCTGATTTCCAGTCAACTGCTCTGTCCACTAATAAAGCGGGCTACAGACCTTCAGTTTTAACTGTACAGTCGAACTGTACAGATAAATCGTAGGTTCTTACAGCCTACACACATTCAAGTAAAACTGAGAGATCTTTCAGTTTTTATCAACAATGGCCTCCATAGACGACCCTTTAGCCGTTACAGGGCTAAAGATGTATTAAAAGAAACTGAGTATATTAAAAGAAAAATAAAAGAGAAATTAATATTAAATTAATTTTATTTGTATTAAAAGAGATATTTGTATTAATTTAAGGAGTGTATTAAAAGAAACTGCGCCAAAACTGACGAAACTGTACAGTTTTCGGCTACACACTGTCAGTTTTAACTGTACAGTTCTCAGATTTATCTATTCGTATTTTGATTAGATCTCAGTTAAACTGTACAGTTCAACTTTTGTCCTACACACCTATCGATTTATCTGTACAGTTCGACTATACAGATAAACTGTACAGTTAAAACTGAAGGTCTGTAACCTGCTTTAGCTACGTCGGCCTATCTCCTGCCCGCCAAATAATTCAATATATATTCATTCAACAATTACTGCTTATTACATTTTTCCACCTACAAACAACCAACTTTAAGTGCTAAATCTCCCACCAGGTGGCGTCGAGACAAATTATGTCTGCATTTTTGGTGAAATACTTTAACTCGTCAAATATTAATTATCATTTTTTAATTGATAAACTAATGTTTTAGACAAGATTTTTATGCATAGCACAAAGGGTAACGATTATTATAAGTAATAATCCAGTGGAGTGTGAGTGATTTCCAAAAATTCAAAAACGTCAAATGTCAATGTGCTGTTGCTTTTGCTCTTAAACACATAATGCTGCAGCTATTTCTTACACTCTCAATGACAACAGTAAAAAATGAGACAAACGGTGAACGTATGTCTGCACTCCTCCCCAAAGGACACATACAATTATTATCATACATCTTCCTTACACGTGTAAAGAAAATGAAACGCAATTCCCGTCGCTGTGGCTGAGCCGTAATAAGATATATCTGTTTCCTCCAAAGGAATAAAGTAATACTTTTGAGGAAACAGACACACGTATATTGTGAGTCTCATCTTTTGTCTCACCCCTATTTAATTTGTAAGAAAGAGCTGCAGCATTATAACGATAAGGAACGTATGTTTATAGCTTTATTTGCCGTCACGGTACTGTGAACGGTACCGCGTGTTTTTATCCGTGACAAAATATCCCTGATAAAATATCCTCCGACAAAATATCCCTCGACATAATATCCCAAGGACAAAATATCCTACGCATTAAATATCACCGACAACTTTTGTTGAGTTAGCTTAGGTTAGGTTAGGATAGGTTTTGTTGGGTTAGGTTAGGTTAGGTTAGGATAGGTTTTGTTGGGTTAGGTTAGGTTAGGTTAGGTTAGGATATTTTGTGGGGGTTATTTTGTCGGGGGATGTTTTGTCCGCAGGATATTTTGTCGGGGATATTTTGTCAGGGGTTATTTTGTCGCGGGATGAAAAGTCGCGGAATCACCGTAAACGTGGATTGTCACGGTAATAAAAAAATTAGTTTAGCTCAATAGTGTTATTTATTTTATTTTATAACATTACATTTGATACATTTGTATGGCAAAAATAACATAATAATAACATTGAAAAATAACTATAAAATGTGTACAAGTGTTATTATGTCTTGTGGGTCGATATTAGTTCCTAGCTAGGCAGATTGCCCGTTCTAAGGAACCAAATGCTGGTGAGAATGCAAAAAAAAAAAAAAAATTTTTTAACAAAATGTTCATTTTAATTTTTTAAATTAAATGTACGTTAATAAAGATGCCAGAAAATTTATTCTGTAACAAAAAAAGAAAAAGAAAAGAAAAATGTTTTTATTTTTTTAATTTAAATAATTAAGTAATTAATTTTTAATTATTATTATTATTAATATATTATTATTTTTTTTTTTTAGTTATATAAATAAAGATAATTTCTATGGACGAGCGGTTAAGATCATCGAGTGCGAAAATACAATCTTCAGACAATCGTTACATTACGGTGGACTTCAAAGAACAATATCTCATCGGTGCGTGAACAGAATTAAAAACGTATCATTACGTAGGTCTGATCGAGTTAACGATAAAAACAGTGACAATGCACACTGTAAAGGGAAGGCTACACTTTTTATGACTCGTCACGTCTCGGCCTTTACTCGCTTCAGGAAAACCTTCGGCGTTCAGAAAAACCTACAGTGAAAAACGGGGCCACCTCTGAAAGCGAGCAAGCCATCAAATCAAAATGTGATAAAAATTGATCGTTTATTGCTTTGAATGATTATGGATTGATCGATGGATGACTGTTTATTGATGGCTTGATTGTTTGTTGAGATAATTTATTGCTTCCGCTATGAATAACACTTGCAAAGGTAATAAAAACTCAATACACACTTCTGGCAAATTCATAAAACGCTTTTTGAGTCTTTGAGTGCATCCATACAATTTTGAGTTGAAGACTTGACTAAAGCCTCATTCAGAGAAAGCGTTTTTATTTGCATGCGTCCTTTACGATAATAAAGAGGGTTTCAAATGTATGCCTTTCCTCTTTTTTATACGTTTGCTAGGCAAATGCATAAAAAAGATTAAAATCTATATAAATAAAAATGAATCGCCGAAATGTATGTATGCCTACGTCAATGATGTACGCGCATAACTTCCGAACGACTGCATAAATTGGATAAATAATTCTTTTTTTTGTGTTCGTTATTGTCAGGACAAGGTTTGTATAAAACTACCGGTGAGCTCTGGCATTATGAAATTTGTATTAAAAAATTGCAATAGGTGGCACGCGAGCTGTTTGAAAAATTAATGTACAGGGACTGAATGTATGGAATGCAGGAGGAGGAAGGTGAACTCGGGTAGGGGGTTCGCTGGTGCTGGGGGGGGATTGGACCCGGGAGGGAAGGGGACTCGGGAGAGGAAAGGAAGGCGGAAGGGGAACGGGACGAATGGGAAAGGACACGCAGGGAGAAATAATTTATTTATTAAATGGCATAGCAACGCATGCCGGGAACCAGCCAGTAAAAAAAGCTTAAAATTTGAGTGTTCATAAAAAGATTATCATGTTATTTCGGTAGAAATTCGCAATTTTTTTTACATGAGCTCCACACGGGAGGCCCTGAGGAAAATAACACTATAAACTAGTCAGTAGTTACGCCTATCGATCCGATATTGTTAAGTTATCAATTTCAATGTGCTAGACCCCCAGGTAAGTCCCAGGTTAGCATTACGTCAATACAGTCACTTGAGTGCTGTTTTGAAAAGCTTAGTAATAACTAACTAACTAACTAACCATCACGCCGTTTCCCCGCAGGGGTAGGCAGAGAGGACGGACCGCCAAACAACTCGGTCTTGGCACACACTCTTTGCCTCACTCACATTCATACATCGTCTCATACATTCTCTTCTATTATTCTGGCTTTTGACATGACCCGACTCAAGTATTTGATTCACTTGATCGTGCCATGTCTTCCTCGGGCGTCCCCGACTTCTTCTACCATTCACATTCGCTTCGTATATTCTTCTTATACTACTTCCTTCGTTCATTCGCTCTACATGCCCAAACCATCTGAGGGTCCCTTTCTTAATCTTACTCATTATGCTTACATCAGCCTTACATTCATTGCGGATATCCACATTTCTCACACGATCATACATTGTTTTACCACACATACGTCTCAGGGATCTCATTTCAACAGCATTCAGTTTACTTTCATGACTCACTGCCATACATCAGGGTAGGTACCAGGACTCCATTGTGGACTGCTAGCTTCGCTTTTTTTGACAGATTTTTATTAGCGCCAACGGCATTCAGTCCACCATTAATGGAGTTACCACCATTAATGAGCTTAGTAATAAATTGGCGTAATTTATGAGGAGCTAAATTGAACTACAATAAAAAAGAGACTTCTATTTAACATGTTAATTTTTGTGCATAAAGTTATGAAAAACTAAATTCCAAAATACTTTAAGGATGAAAGTGTTTTTTAATAGAGATATACATAATTACGAAACCAGAAATATAAATACAGTTAGATTGCCACATATGAAAAATCGCAGAACTGCCTAATAAATGTATAGAGGACTAAAGATGTACGATGAAATGCCTGAAAGTATGAAGAATGAATGTATTTAAAAATAAATGTTATGCATACTGCAAAAATATTGAAATTTTTGATATGAAATGTTACCTTGTGCATATTAGTTTATATTTTAACGTAGTATAAACAAACTCAATGAATATTCTCTGTATACGAGTACATATTATAAATTAAAGTCCTCCACTGTGTCTGTGTGTCTGTTCGCGATAAACTCAAAACTAATGAATGGATTTTCATGCGGTTTTCACCAATAGATAGAGTGATTCATGAGGAAGGTTTAGGTATATAATTTATCAAGGTTTTTTGAAAATTGGTTGAATTTTATGTACATATTATAAATTAAAGAACTCCACCGTGACTGTGTGTCTGTTCGAAAAACTCAAAAACTACTGAACGGATTTTCATGCGGTTTTCACCAATAGATAGTAGTGTGATTCATGAGGAAGATTTAGGTATATAATTTATCAAGGTTTTTGTACATTGGTTGAATCTCTACATATTATAAATTAAAGTCCTTCGCCGTGTCTGTCTGTCTGTTCGCGGTAAACTCAAAAACTAATGAACGGATTTTCATGCGGTTTTCACCAATTGATAGAGTGATTCACGAGGAAGGTTCAAATATATAATTTGTCAAGGTTTTGGGTAAATTGGTTGAAATATATAATATATAAGAGCGGGCTGGCAAGCGGAATTGATTTGTATGCAAAGGAAGGTCACTGTCTACATTTGATTTCGAAGCCCGGGCATCGCCGGGGAATTCAGGTAGTAAAAAAAAAAATGTATATATATATTATCAATCCTAACCAGATCTTTTTTGACGATAAACAAGTCATTGACGCATTAAAAAAAACATATTTAATTACTAATTAATTAAGATAAAAACGTAGATGTACAAGATATTGATAATGGGTTTAAGCTGTTTTCGGAAAACAGAAAATTTTAGACCTGTAGAAATTAGTATTATACGGAACGAATCTCAATTATTATTTGTTAGTAAAAAGTATTTGGTAGCAGGAATTCTAGACATTTATATAGGTAGGTTAGGTACGATATCAGTATCTACTAATAATTACGTTAGAAATCTCACGAGGTGAAGGTTGTGTTCTTTTTTTTTCTTTTTTTTTATTCAAACCTGCTAAACTGCATTTGTAGTTTGTCAGCAGGTACATATAGACAACATTTAATATAATAACATGGTTATTTAATTATCAATAGAATAGTACAAGTATTTATATACAAGTATAACACACAAGAACAAATGAACATACACATCAATAGTAGATATGTATTGTCAAGATTTTGTGTATAAAAATTAATTATACATATAATATTAGGTCCTTACATATGAAATTGGCGTTTTGTATGGGAGGTACATAAAGTCGATTTTTTTAATATAATATATTTCTTTAATCAAAGTATGTACCATTGCCTTTATGCACTTTTACCATCTCATAGGTAGTTCATCGATCCCTTTACTAAAAAAACCATTTGGACGGGAATCAATAAAATCTTTGAAGGCGGTTTGGACTTTGGACTGCCCCATCGGAGTTGAATTTTTTTCCTTGCAAGAAGTTATCCAAATTTGGAAAAAAATGGTAATCTGTTGGGGCAAGGTCCGGAGAGTACGGCGGATGTCTTAGACATTCCAATGGAAGCTCCTCTAATTTGGTAGCCGTCTGTTGTGCAGTGTGTGGTCTAGCGTTCTAACGCGCGTTTGTTGATTTGCTTCACTCAATTCGTGAGATACCCACCTTTCAAGCTTTTTCACCTTCCCAATTTGCTTCTAGTGGATTAAAACAGTTTTATCACTAACACCGCAGCCTGCAGCTAACTCGGACGTGGTTTGCGATGGATCCGCTTCCACAATAGCCTTGGTCAACAATAACTTTGGTCTCCGGCCGTCCACGGGGCATGTTCTGCAGGTCGAAATTTCCAGAACGAAAACGTTGGAACCAAAAACGCACTGTGTTTTCTTTTGCGGCACCGTCGCCATACACATCATTAATCCTTCGAGCCGTTTCTGCAGCACTGGTGCCACGGTGGAACTCGTACTCGTAAATAACGCGATATTTCAAGTTTTCCATTTTGTAAACTAAGTGAAGCAAAGAAAAAAAACAATTAAGGAAAAAACAAATGAATTATGATTTTCAAAACGCAAATACATGAGTAAATAACTGTATAAATTTGGATTTGGAATTCCTAACCAAAGTGAAGATATTTGCGATCAAAGTTGCCAGTACGGCAAAACGCCAATTTCATATGTAAGGACCTAATATTAGATATATATAAAAAGCAGTATAAGCATTGTATAACAAACAAGAACAAATGAACAAACATATCAATAGTATAGATAAAGATAAGTATAGATATAAGTATAGGTATTTTCTTTACATAATATAAAATGAAGTCGCTCCCGCTGTCTGTGCGCTTAAATCTTTTAAACTACGCAACGCATTTTCATGCGGTTTTCACAAATAGATAGAGTGATTCATGAGGAAGGTTTTTAGGTATATAATTTCTCAAGGTTTTGTGCAAATTGGTTGAAATATATAAATAAATGGAGCGGGCTGGCAAGCGGGCGGTGTTGTTTTGATTTAACAGATGGCGTTGGTTATAAAAGTTGGGTAATGGCGTGGCGTTGTGTTTCATTAGCCACAGCAATGTGTTTCCGGGTCTGCTAGTAAAATTAAAAGTCTAATGAATATTCAAATTAGCAATACAAGGGCTTTAGTTGGGCATCAATATAAATCGTCTGTATCTAATAGCCAGTTTCTTTAGATTTTAGATTATATTTAACTTTGGCAGTATGAATGGTATTATTTTTAATTATCATTGATGATTTATTAAATATTCTGGGTACAATATAGTTAAGGATTCTTTCACCGTATTGGTGCATTTCGGAATCACCAATCCTTCATTTTCTTTGAATCTTGTATTATGTTTATGGTAAACACTTTTCCTATACAAGGAATCTGACAATTTAACATGTGACTTATAATATTATACATATATTAACTAGCGAGTTCGCGGCACGCGTTGCAATGCCACTTAAATAAAGAAATGGTTTCTCGCTGCAGGTACTTTCCAATTCGTTTCCGTTCCCTCCTCCCTGCACTACCGCAAAACTGTATAAAATCCTAAAAGATGCTAGGTTTCCAATTAAGAATAATATGTAAAATATTCAAAAGTGCTAAGACTCTAGAAATGTTGCTTTGTTAATTGGTCAGAAGTCCACTGGAGTACGCGTCCACAGCATGGAATCCTCAATATAAGGTATACATAGATTTAGTAGAAAGTATACAGAATAAATTTTCGAAACATTTACTCAAGAAATACAACCAAACTACAAATAACATGTTAAGTTTACAAAAAAGACGCACATTGTCAGATCTGTTGTTTCTATATAACCTGCTAAATAATAAAATAGATAGTCCTGGATAATACCGTCATTGGTTTAAATGTCCCAATAAGGCGTACCGGACACACTTCCCTTTTTCATATATGTAGAAGCTAACAACACTAATGCAGCAAGTAACTCACCAATTACTCGCGAAATCACAATTTATACCCACTACGAAAAATTACTACACTTAGGCATTTTTCATGATTCCTTGCAAACATACAAAACTAATTTATTAAATTTCTTGGCCTGGTATAAATTGTTTTAAAACTACTTACACTTAACTTTTTCATTAAATTTTAATCAGTCAATTAATTACCTTAAAACTTGTGTTATCATGTACTAACTGTGTATGTCTTAATAAACAAATAAACAAACACCCATTTTTCAATTAACTTGCGCATCACCTATTGCAAAAGTTTTAAACAAATATCGCAACGCCAGAGCTCACTAGTATACATACAAACCATTGTGGGCATGCGCATTGCGCACATCAAATCCCCAAAGTTTCATCGCAATCAGATGAATGGTTTACGGACTGCATAAGGGACAAACAAATGAACATTCATTTTTATATATTTACTAAGGTAATCCTCTAACAGGTAAAACATTCAGAGATTTGTATAATAATTTAATGTTACTTCAAGGATTAACAATTTTGTAGTGGAGTTTTGTAATGTTTGGATGTTCTTTTCGCAATGGTGAATAATTATTATCGAGGTTATGTGTAGCTAATTTGAACAATTCATAAACAATAATATTTGATAACATCGTCCACCGTGTGCATGCTGTCACACATTGTGCGAACATGATGACCAAATGGGGACGCCTATAGACTGCATTGTGCGAATTTGGATAAGTGCATACAACAGAGTGCATTGTTGAGGTGTCCGATTTGCACGAAGAAATCTACATATGTTCTAACGTAATGCTAGAAAAGGTTGACATACATCTCAGTTTCCAAACATGTCTAGTATAGCCATCTTCTGCAAGCATGTGAATAAGGAAAATAATCAATAAATAATTGATTTCCGAGTAATACCACATCAAATCCTGATTATAACCACGTTAATCAATCGTTTTATTATAATAACATATTATGCATTCAAATCTTTTAATGGTTTGTGTATTGTGGTTTGTGATTTTACCTTATTATTTAATGACTTATTAATAAATTTTCTGCACTTTACTAGTTCTGCTAGGTAATTATTTTTACACCCGTTTCACAACATTATCTGAAGCCTCGAGGAAAAATAATGAGGGAATTTTCGCGACCTTCCTGATCAAACTTATTTTATTCGAATTTCAAAAGACCCCAAATAATTTTCATTTTTAACCCCTCGAGCAGCGATCGGCAATAGAGAACTCCAGTCCGACCTTCTAACTTAAATAACTGCATTTTTATTTTTATTTTTAGAGTTAGTTTTAATATTTTAAATAATTGTCAAAGTTTTAATTTTCGAATTGAAAACCACCGTATATATGGTGAATCGTGTGACGTCATCCTCCTGAAAAATTACAATAGGATCTGGCAATCTACTGCCGCCATTTTGAATTCCGTTGTTCGAAATATTCTCCCTAAAACTAGCATTACTATTTTTTTGTGCAGTAGTTTTTGAATATTTTCAATAATAGAGATAACCTAATAAGAGATACCTTTATTTTAGTAACATTATTTAGGCCTAAATAATGTTTCAATAAACACAACAACTAAATCTCTGTAAACAATATGTAAATAAACGAATAAATTAATACGATGGCTTGTGTCATATCAAACATTTTCATACAATGACTTTACGGTGACGTCACGACACGTCGAACAGTGACGTCACCTGGACGACGTGTTTTTAAGACCCGATTAAAAATGGACTCTTTAATAATTTTTTAAAAACTCTGCGTTTAATATTATTAAATAAAACTTATATATTCAGAATCAGCGTTTATTGGTCCATATGATCATATTTTTCACTGGAGTTCTTTATTGGCGGTCCGCAGGCCAGATGTGACCAGCGAAGTGCCGAAAAGAAGAAGATGGAGAGATACGAAATTACGAATGTTAGAGGATAGCGTTAACATTTGCAGCGACAAAATCGATGCGAAAATTGCGAAAATGTTTAATAAAACACGACTCGTTTAAAATAGAGTAAAAATCTCGCAGGCATTATCTTAAACAGCAATTAAAGAAACACTGTGAATTTTTTCATACATATAACTTGTAAAATAACTGAAACAAACGTGTTAATAATAATTTTTGGAGCATACTTTGCGATTTTTTTCCATCGAGGGAATTTTAAATAAATTTGCGTTTCGGCGCGGGCAAAGTCTAGGTATTATCGTCAAGAATAACATATATATTTTTAAGAGCTTTAAAACTTACCGTGTTGAAGGGAAATATGTAATAAATCGGTACAAATCCGGGTTGCGGGCCCTTAAGGGACGTTGTGAAACTCGACCGAAGCGAGCGATACTAAAAACATATAAACATGTACATCTGTAGGATTTAGCCCCGAGCCAGGAGCTATTGTATATATTATTACATTTGTATAAGTTAAAACATCATGAGAAGTGGTGCATTCCAAAAACGTAATAAGTGGCTCATTTTCCTTAGTTTTTTGCAAAGTTCATCCAACTTACTGCTCTGTAATTCTTAGATCAACAGTTCCCGTACTTAGGTACACAGGTGCTTAGGAAATATCAATGACATATAGAATAGCATAGAATAGCGAATTTATAGACTTGCCCTAATACGTAATCTGGGTATCATTTCGACGGGTTGGAGACAAACTAAGTGACCATATTTTTGGCACCAGGAGGGATCGAAAAAGCTTTGAAAAAACTATTACATTAGTCGTATTTTGACCACCGAAGAGCGCAAATTGAAACAACCAGACCATATGCAGAAAAGTTAAGTTCTCTAATTGTGGGACTTTTCTGGGCAGGATCTGAAAGATCGTTCTTAAATGATTCGCAGAATACTCCGGATTGGACGCTAACATTGAGTGAGGTGGGTAATTTATAACACATTATTTGTAAAAATGTTTAATTTGGGAGGCGGGAATGGATACCGCCGCCCCGGGAACCTTTATCGGATAACCAACACCTCTGCAATAGGTCACCCCAAGTGGTTCGCTACGTTTGGTGATTTAGCAGGGGTGCCCGGGTTCACAGGGTGAGGTTTGTCTAGGTCTTGGAGGCAGATGACCAGGACACACTGAACCCCAGATTCCTACCCACCCCTTAAACTCTTTTCCTTCCCAGAACTCTCCTCTCCTTCCTTTCCTTAAAAAACCCTCCACACAGCATCCCTAAAGATGACATAGGCCCTGAGGGAAATTGTTTTCCTCAGGGTCTCCTGTGTGGAGCTTATGTAAAAAAAAAAAAACTAAGAAACGTAACAAAATATTAAATCATGGAAACAAGCCCGAACTTCCGTTAACCCGATTTGGAATTTGTAGTCAAGTTTTTTACGCAGCAATTTGCGCACTGTTGTTAAAAGGACTAGTAATTCGTAAGCAGATTTTATTATTTTCGAGAACCGAATGGTGAAATTACAATGCCAGTTGCCTGAATACTGTCAGATTCATTTATTGACAAATCAATCACATTGCCTCCTGCACTCCGCGCAACTTGGTTTGTTCCCGTTTCCCTGATTGACTCGTCTATTAATTTGAATATCTATGATGACAGTGTATTTTTGCGCTATAATAGGAGTTGAACCAGCAAATTATTCTAATTTATTTAGTAAACGTATTCATTTTTATCGTCTTAGGTGATTTGTGTTTTCCTTTCTAACAAAAGATGCCAGTGGTACATAAGATAATTTTCACTTGTTATAAAAAAATTCGTGCCACGTACCAAGTGTGAACATAATACGAGTATTAGAAATGTAATATATACCAATTTGAAAGTAAGTAAGACCTTTCGACTCATGGGCCTCAGACGGGCTAATGAAAATGATTGTCTATGATCAATATTTGAAAATGTTTGATCAATTTTACCTAACTTCGAGCACTTAGACACGCCAAAAACATATTTTTTTTTAGAGATAACCGGAAATATTTCATTTTTAAATAAAAGTCTAGACGTATCGACTATTTTCTACAACAAATTATAAATTGATTTCGAAAGATTATTAATTTAACTAGTAAAGTTTTGTTTTAAATTTTGAAAAAACATGTTTATTTTTATTATAATTAGATTATACCGTTGGTCGTTGGCAGATTTGTTAAATTTTCAAACAAAATATCGTGTTATACAACACTATTTCAAATCACATAATCATACGCTAAAATAATTCAATACATTATCTAGGAAAGCTAGTTTTCAGAATTATAATTTAAGTTCAAATAAAAACACGCGCACGTGTTCTGCTACGAAAATACTTCAGTTTATCTATTTATTTACGGTCTTACAAACGAACATGTTTCAGATTTTTTTACACACTTATTTTGCTTAGACATTCACTATTGAAAATAATAAATACTTGAGTGTAGGTAAGTACATATTAAAGCAAATTTTTAATAAAATAAAATCGATATTGAGTTATTAGTTAAAATTGCTGGTACGGATAAAAATTAATCTTTCTTATCGGAACCGCCCTGTACAGTTGCAAGGGTATGATCGCAAGACCATCTTTCGACGAAATGTGAAAATTCTTTTCGTACCAAAATAAATAATTTGACGTGTTTGTGACCTCTACGGCGATGATAATTGCAGAATAAACACATTATCTTCATAAAAAATCGTCCACATTTTATATCCTACTTGCGAGTTCCCGGCATGCGTTGCAATGCCTCTTAAATCAATAAATTGTTTTCCCTGCGTGTCCTTTCCCATTCGTACCGGTTCCTCTTCCTATCCTTCCCCTCCCATTTCCCCTTCCTCTCACGCATTCCCCCTCCACCTTCTCCGCCTTCCCTCTCCCCTCTCCCGCTCCCTGTTCCGCCAACACCTTTCCCGCATTCCATTTATTTAGTCCCAGTACATTCAGTTTTCAAACAGCTCGCGTGCCAATTGTTACAATTTTTTTATTCAAATTTAAATTTTTCACATATGTATTACAAACATTCATTTTTGTATATTATCAGTTTTCAATCAATCAAATTTGGTACTTAACACAGGTACCTATTTAAAATACCCATAATTCTTACTTAGTACTTCAAGTAAATTCATTAAATTAAAAAGTGTTATTCGAAAATTGAGACAATTTTGACAGTTTCGCAAGAGTTTTTGTGTGTGATTTTGTGATGTATTGTCATGTGGTTGTAATAATCCAGAAACCTTTGCGGGGGTGGAAAGAAGGTATTTTGAAAGTTTCAAACATTTTTTTATGCTGAATATAGCAATACATAGACATAGACAACTTACGTAAATACACATACATTTTGGTTTTTATATTATATACCTTCCAAGCAACACTTCTGCCATTGAAGCCAAACACATCCTCCATATTATGTCACAATTAATAATTGCAACAAACCTTTGACAAGACACAAAATTAGTATTCAACTATGGTAATCTTCAGGTGGCAATGACCTTCTGAAACACTTCTCTATTCACTCTATTGGTTATGGGGACCCTGGGCGCTACGCAGGTACTTACTGTTTATAGTTTACAGGTCTATGAAACAAGAAGCCTATCAACCATGAAACTAAACCGCGACAAGTTACGCCATGTCAAAGGCTTTCCATATTATATTTTTTTGCGTTGTGTCAGTTATTAATGTCGAGGTTTTTGAGATTATTTCAAGTATTAGTCTTCTAATATATTCTATTGTGTTCACGTCGTATTTGACCGCCTCCATTTTTTTTAACAATTACTACGGTCGTTTCACATAAATTTAAATGTAACATTGTAATCAAATGGGCGTTCGACGCCACTTTGTTTTTGAATTGATACTTCTTTAGCGCCGTTGTGATTTGATGAAACGGAAATGAGTGACACTAAAAAGAGGTAAACACCTACAACTATAGGATTTAGCCTGTGAGAGAATGAGATAGAATGAAACCTTATCTATGTACAGTACCTACGAAGCGTCGTGCTCTGTCAAGCTGCGTGCATTGGCTGCTTTGATTATGAGCTCATTTTCAAGGTTCCTATTGGTTGAGATTGTGTGGGTAAAGGTTTCACTTCTACCGCGTGTGAACTGCAGTCGATTTTTTTTTACACTGAACAACCAACACCCCTGACATAGGTCATCCCAAATGGTTCGCTTCGTTTGGTGACTTAGCAGGGGTGTCCGGGATCATGGGGTGAGGTTTTGGTCTTGGCGGTCAATGCGTTTGCCCACCTACTGCGTGGCTGGCCGGATCGGGAGAGATTGGTTGAGGGAATACTCTCTAAACTCATCGCCTTGCAGCGCAGTGGGAGGGATGGATTCATTCGTTCGTTCGTCACTCCTAGACACATTGAACCCCAGACCCCTACCCACTCTTTTTCCTTCCCAGAATTTCCTCTTATCACTTTCCTTAAAAAGACTCCACACGGCATCCCCAAAGATAACATGGGCCTGAAGGAATATTTTGTTCTTCAGGGCCTTCTAAAAAAAAGAGACAGCTGAAAGGTCCCCGAAGAAACAGAAAAATGCGCGAAACGCCGCTTGCGGTTACTTCGTTCTTTCCCATAATTTGTGATTCGGTGCACAAATGTATTCGCAGCATACACCATATTTGTTTTTTATTAGGTACCTTCTCTTCAATAAATATTATACAAAAAAAAACAGAGTGTGCAATTCACACGCGGTGGTGAGGGTATGCAGTAGGCACAAAGAGGAGACCGATTATACTATCACATTCTATCGCAGACTAAATCCTATATCTATAGGATTTAGTCTTTTATATCTATAAATGTATGTTTTTGTATCTTTTTGATGTCGCTATTTTTGGTTCATCGAGTATCATAAAATATTACGAAAATCGAGTATCATAAAATATTACGAAAACTTCTATCACAAATTATCACTTTAGTTCGGTTTTTGTTGGAAAATTTTGAGGTTACTATTTATGCACAATTCGAATGTGGTCAACATTTTCGTTATTTGTTTTAGGGGTGCTATGCCGTGTTGCAGATCCGTTAGATGTACCGGACCTGCCCTGATGATGGACACTGCAATGATGTCCGAAACGTTGGCTAAAGAAGGAGGTAGCGCAACACGGCATAACACCTCAAAAACAAATAACGAAAATGCTTTCGGCCGTGAAAATCTTGAAACCTATGGTCAATGTTTTCGTGTTTCACATTTATCGGTTCATTGATTTTGTATAGCTTGAAGTCTGTCTCTCTGGCCGCTGAGACTTTTCAGGCGTCTCGCCCACTGCACTATGGAAGTCATGCGCTTAAGTGCAAATTTACCGCATTATATTAGAACAGAGTTGTGACGAACCGTGTGTGAGAACTGAGTTGTGACGCACTTCCGTTTCATCCGAATTTCAAATCACTAACGGCGCTGAAAATTTTTCAATTTAAAAAAAACGGACGGCAAAAGTGTAAACAGTGTTGATTTTTTGCTCTCCTGTTTACGTTTCTTACAAATCAGCGTGCATCAGATTTGTAAACGTTATCTATTCAGTGAATACAGCCTTGTTGTCACAGGGCACATAGAGGACTTGACAAATGGTAGGTAGCTTTTTAGTGTTAATTCACGGTGTGAATGATTATTTCTAAATGACTTCCGTATTATTTTTTCTATTTTACTATGTTAATGTTGGCCGCCGTTTATTTTTAATGGTTGTACGGAAGTTTATTGCGGATGTTGGCTGTGACAAACTGTTGTGTAAAATCGGACGTTTTTATTTGAAAACAGATTTCATAAACTATTTATAGAATAAATAATATTTTTTGAACTCGAGCCTAAAAATATTACAATACTTTGTTAATGTAAATTACCGCCATCTATGAATGCAAACATTATAATTTGTGTTTCAAACATATTGAGTACTTGTATACTTCGTTTTATTTGAATCGCAAGTAAAGTCTGTCAAATGAGAGTAGAAAATATAAAAACGAAACTACATAATTTGTAGGCTGGCAATACCAAATTAACAGTAAAATATTTCTTTAAAGTGCAATGACACTGAAAATATAGAACACTATATACACATTTAAAAAGTGATTGACTTTCATTTAATTTAACATAAATTAGAATTTAACGTAGAAAGAGAGAATCACTTTTAATGGTGAGTTTAGTTACACTACTTTTAGATCTGAATGAGTGAAATATATTCAGATCTAAAATTAGAGACATGATCTAAAGCCCGGGCAACGCCAGGCACATAAGCTAGTATTAAAAAAATATGAGCAATTTCTAAACTGTGCTTTATATTTTAAAACAATATCGTTATTCTTCTTTACGTTAACACAAAATTGCAAAGGTGTAATAATAATATACCTATAAGTAGGTATCTGTATTGCAATGAAAACATATTTTTTTCACTTTTATGCCTTTTTAATTTTTTTATAAAAATGTAGGTTATACAGCTTTACGTTTTCACCATGAGTTTTTTTTCAGTATTGCCATTTGAACAGCAGTGGCGCCCTCCTATAGTTTCTACTCTTATTTGACAATCTGTAGAATTCAAATTTTAATTTTTCAAATAATCAAACAAACATCACATGACAGAGAATTTTCCATAAAAAAATGATTGGTCAAGATTTCTTTACGATTTCTTGGTACAATTATTGCCAGTTAATTGGCATAAAATTGACGCTGTTGCCAACAATATTGCTTTATTGTAAAACTCAGCACAATACTATTAAAAGTAAGACTATGAAAAATATTATTTAATATTGCAAATTGGTTAAACAATACCAGCATTATGTACTAGGTAGTCAAAAAGTAATGCCTCCAATTTTTTCTCCTTTGTCAAGAAATAATAAAAAAAATTACATGGGTTGAAAATCACACTATTGCAAGAGTTTTAAAGCTATTGTTTATCTTGTTTATTTATTCTGGCCGGTCAACTTTATTGGTACCCACCCTGCACAAACTTTTATTGAATAATCAGTTGTCGAATAATCTTCATCACACTGCCTTTACTGGGGAGAGAATGCGACATCTGAAGTGATCTGAGGTCACCACGAATGATGTCACCAACTCACTCAATGTTGCGTGAAGTCACTGTAATCAACGGCCTGCCGCTCCGCTTTTCGTCAGCCAGTGGTGTTTGTCCTTCAGTCTAGCAGTGCTGACATTCACTGTTGCATCATGTTACACATTTTTCAGTCTTTCATGAATGTGAATAGGCGTTTCACCTTCTACAGTCAAGAATCAATCACCGAACGCTGTCTGATACGAACACTGATGTTGGCTATTTTGCAGGCGACTGCAGTGCTGCTAATTTTTGACGCAAAAAGACGCGAAAAGCACACAATTCTAAATTTTCACTTAACTAACTTTATTTAAGTAGAAAAAACAGGAGGCACTACTTTTTGACTGCCTTATTAATGTTGGAAAAATATAAAACCAACGTAAATAAAAATGATTCGAATTGTTTTGTAGTTTAGAAAACGTAAAGTTTTTATTTGTTGGTCATAAATTTTCTTTGTTATGCCTTGATTGCAAATACTTCAATCACGTCAGCTTTCAAACAAACAAAAAACGCATCATAATTGGTCCATTGGTTTAGGAGCTACAATGCCACAGACAGACACACACACTTCTTCTTCTTGTGCCCTGTCCGTTCAACGGAAGTTGGCTATCGTGTTGGCTATGCGGACTTTGTTTACTGCGGCCCGGAACAGCTCCACGGTAGGCTGGCCAAACCACTGTCTCAGGTTTTTCAGCTATGAGGTTCTCCTTCTTCCAGGGCCGCGTCTTCCGGCAATCTTTCCCTGCATTGTGAGATGCAGGATCTCATACTTCTCTGGATGTCTCATCACATGTCCAAGATATTGAAGTTTTCGGATTTTGAACGAACCATAACATCTTCATTTGTAGACACACACAGACACGTCAAACTTTTACGTTTTTTTGTGTCGGGGGTTAAAAATGATCTCATTAAAGTTCTGAAATTAATCACAAGTACAATTTATCAAGGAACCCGATGCTTAAAAAGCACCACTAAACTACACTGAGGTCATTGAACTTTTTCGTCAAGTTTCATAATTTATTACCGAAGTCTGAAGATGTCATGCACTCGTTTTACATTCGTCATAGTGAGCTTCTTTATGTGAATTACATTGAGTTGTTAACTGTTGACATGTGTCTGTAATCTAATTATACATTTAAATGTTTGTGTGTCAGACCTGCAGACGATATATATATCTGAAAGCTAAAAAAAGGATTACACGATAAATTATCATGACATGCTATTTATAAACTTTCTGTGGTGCTACTGGGTGCTTAAAAATAATCGTTATAATTCTCATTATTTTAAAATAATTAATTCTTTTATTCCCTTCTCATTATATCTCATCATCATCATCATCTTCTTCCCCTTGTCCTATTCAGGTCGGGAACCCATTGCATCAATAAGGCTCCTCCATACGTCCTTGTCTTGCGCTGATTTCTCGTTATATCTAAATCACTACTTTTGCCACTGAGAATTCGTTTACATTACAAATGCAAAAAAAATTACATTTCACTTATACCGAGTGCGCAGTTCACACGCGGTTGAAGTGAAACCTTCAGAAAACTAAAGTAGACAAGAGGAAAGGCTACAAGACTGAGGATATCGATAGACTACGAATCACTGAATAAAGTTATATAGTACTCACTTTGATTTTATACTCTTAAAACTCTTTTAAATTTAAATTATTTTATACTATTTTGTATTATGTAATATTATATTATTTCATGTATATATTTTCTTAATATTCTCACACATTCCTTAAATTGCATAATATGTTAATGTACCGTATAAAAAATCGACCAGCACAACACGGGCACTCGCCTAGCATGGTGGTCGAAAATCCCCAATTTATGTAAAAAAATATTAATGAATAAAGAAACTTAAAAAAAAGAGGAGACCGATTAGTCTATCCCATTTTCTCGCAGGTTAAATCCTATAGATACATATAAGTGTTTGTCTCTTTTTAATCTCGCTATTTTCAAATCACAACGGTGCTAAAGAAGTTTTCACTTCAAAATATGCTTTGGATAAATTTAATTTTTCCACCTTTTCCATTGATTGAAATTAAAATTAAATCATAAAAATAAAATCATAGTAAATAAAAAACAACTTTTAAAAAATATTTAATTTTCGACAAAAATTATATGTGACAGTTTCCATTGAACATTTTTTTCTTATAAAATTATATGTGACAGTTTCCATTGAACATTTTTTTCTTATAAAATTATATGTGACAGTTTCCATTGAACATTTTTTTCTTATAAAATTATATGTGACAGTTTCCATTGAACATTTTTTTCTTATAAAATTATATGTGACAGTTTCCATTGATTAACATTTTTTTCTTATAAAATTATCCACAAAATGAATGAAAAACCTTTAAACCCTGAACTTCGTTTGCCAATCGATTTTTAAGCCTATTACCTGTATTCGTAACGATGAGGCACACGAAGAATATATTTATTTTGGTTTGTGGTTTATTAAGCTTTTAGATTATTATATTTAGATAAAAAGCTGAAAAAAGATTTTAAAATTTCAAAGTCAGAACAGTTTTTCAGCGGTAAATTTCATGAATAGTGAACTACTCCGGCAAAACAAGTACATACTATTTAATATACTATTGCATCCAAAGAAATAATAAAACAAAGAAAAAAGAAGCACGTCCCTCTGTTAAGATCATAGACAACCCGTGTAATACATACTGATGATATCGAGGCTTGCGACTTTATGTTCTTATGACCTTATGGTTTATGTTCCAAGCCGCGCTAAGCTCGACGTTCCATCCAAGCCGAGCTGTCGAAAGTTCACAACACATCGGGAATAAAATTCCTAGATTACACCTAGCAGTAAATGCGCGTAAAACAGTATTCAAAATAAAGTATAATGTTATATGTTGTGTACGGGAAGGTCACGGCGGGTTTAAGGTTTGCGCGATAGCTCAGTAGTTTATTGGTTTAGGTCACGGACATATGTCTGGACCTGCCCTAAGTGATAAAAACGTATTATTTCCCCCTCGCCATGGAACCGGCTGGAGCTCCTCCTTGGCGCCAGTTCGCCCCATGTGGAGGGGATAGAGAATCGCTTGAATCTAAAATGTGTGACGTCATCATTCTTGCCGTGGGCAGCGCGAAGCTAACATCTATACATTTAACGAAAAAATAACACGCCAAAACAGTAGCTTGTGCTATACAACATACCTACATATCAGTGTGCACATAAATGTGGGCGGTTCCTTAGTGTGCTCGTCGCTGGTTACAGGGGTAAGTAAATTATGAAACATTTGTAAAAGTGTCTTAACTAAACACGGCAAAAAAATATTGCTATGTGAAAACGGGCGAATCTTTTTGGGGTGTACATTTGGCCTACGCAAATATTTTATTATCGTGGCAAGCAATTCGCGCTCCCATGTAAAAAGGTCTATTCATTCAAAGCAGATTTTGCTTTTAAGAACTAAATGATGATATTATAATGCGAGATGCCTATATACTGTCAGATTAATTTTTCAACCAATGACAGTCATCTTCCCCTCTTCGTACCGCCATAGTTGATTTTTCCCCTCACCTGTTATTTCTGGTCTATTGAATTTGGATGTCTATGGTTTAGGTCCACTACCTTTTCGCAGCAAAAACTTAATTATCCCTTCTGCATATTATTACGTAATTTGATAATATTGTGTAAATACTTATTGTCAGTTACGAAACCTTATTTAAATAACAATAAATGACCTAATTGTCACTGTTTAAGTAAAGCTTAGCAAATAATATTTGTACAGCGCCCTTCAGGTGATTTTTCACAAAAATGGCGCTGTACAAATAATCCAATTAATATCATCATAGCAGTAAATTGTTATAAACATGAGGCGCCGAGGAAAACAATTCCCTCCAGGGCCTGTGTCATCTTTGGGGATGTTGTGAATACGGTCTCTTGAAGACAAAAAGGAGAGCAAGTTCTGGGAAGCAAAAATATTTGAAGGCTGGATAGGAATCTGGGGCTTAGTGTGTCCAAGAGTAACGGACGTATGAATTCATCCCTCCCACTGCGGTGCGAAGTGATGTTCCGAGAGAGTCCTGGTGGGTAAGTCCAAAAGTTTCCCTCAACCAATCTCCAGATATGGTCTGCCACACAACTGGTGGGCAGATGTATCTACCTCCAAGACTCCGTTAAGAGGAATATAAACGCTAGAAATATTTCGAATCTCATGCCTGCAAAATTTTAAAATCGAGCGTCTTATTTGCGCGAGGGAGCGAAGAAATGGTTTTTATTTATTTTGTGCACAATTTTATAAGACCGAAAAAAAGTTAGAACCGTATTATTTCCCCCTCCCCGTACCGGTTCCTTGGAATCGGATGGGCTTGCGTGAACATCGCCTGAATCTAAAAAAATTGTCGTCATCATTCTTGTCCAGACCAGCGTAGAGCTCGCATCGTACATTTTACGAAATAATACGGCAAAAATGCTTGCTTGTGCTAAACATTACACCCTAAAATATGTCGATCATAACGAATGTGGGCGGTTCTCCAGTGTGCTCGTCGCTGGTTACAGGAGGTAAGTAAATTATGAAACATTTGTAAAAGTGTCTTAACTAAATACGGCAACAAAATATTCGTATGTGAAAAGATGCGAACTTTACCTTGCCGTATTTGGACTTTGATGTTAATAACGTGGCGAGCAATTCGCGCTCCCACGTAAAAAGGTCTATTCATTCAAAAGTAGATTTTACTTTTAAGAACTTAATGGTGATATTATAATGTTGTGAACTCCTGCAATTAATAAATCTACATGTACCTACACGAACAACTAGACAAACATTGACATTTTATATACGTACATCTCATTCGAACTATGATTTACATTCTCCAATACAACGTTTGCATAGTCTTGATAACAAATACTTAAACAATCAGGATGTATTTGACAATAATTTGAACTAAGCAAACTTCAAACGCCATATGTGCCAACTATTTATTTCTACCTATCCCATAAACTAATGAGAACAACAATTTTAAACATTACCTACTTTATGTCAACTACTATATTTCATGGACTATATTTTGTTTCTTATATTTTTGTTACCTGTATTTTGCTAACGCTTATATTTTATGTAACATAAATTTTTTATTTTATTATTTTTTAACCCTTATATTTTTTCTAACCTATATTTTGTTTTTAACAAATATTATGTTACTTGTATTGTGTATTGTATTTTGTAAACCCATTCTTTACACTGTAATTAAAAAAAATGTACTGCATTCTATGTAAAAGCCCTATGGGCGTTTAAATAAAATAAATAAATAAAATAATGCGAGATGCCTATATGCTGTCAGATTGATTTTTTAACGAATCACAGTCATCTTCCCCCTCTTCTTACCGCCATAGTTGATTTTTCCCCTCATCTGTATGATCTCGTCTATTAAATTTGGATGTCTATGGTTAGAACATACAAAACCTCAAAAATAGTCTTACCCATAAAGGGGTATTTTATAAAAATAGTTTCTTTATCACATATTTTATTTATTTCCATAGTTAAGTCATGAAAAAACATATTTTTGTTACGTAAATAATAATTTTATTGTAATTCCAATACATAAAAAGCTAGTAAAAGTTTTGATTTATCCGTAGCATATTTTTTGATGTTCATACTGTAAGCCGATTCGTCGCAAAGATTAACCAAAATAGTATCTAAATAGGATTTCACATATAACTTTATCTTAAGACACCAAACTCAGCGAACGACCTATGACAGAGGTGTTGCCCGTGTTGGTTATCCAATAAATGATTTAGGCGATACCCATATCCGCCTCCCAAATTGTATATATTATTGTAACAAATCTAATTATTTCGATAAGTAGATAGTAGTAAATCTAGTTATTTTGATAAGTGTTCAATCTCGATTACTCTCCCTTTCTCGCATTGCTTGTCTCTTACAGACGAGTGAGACCTTGAGAGTTTATGTTTGCCTTCCGGGTTTGCCCGCGTAGCTTCAGGTCTCCAGAGAGAGAAAAGACACTCGTAATCATAATTTGGTTATAAGGTTTAACAAGCCATTGGGTTATTTATTTTTAACCCATAAAGCTACTCTTATAGTTGTACTGTTTTACGATTATTGAACTCTGTCATACTTGCACATTGATTGTACCTACCCCAATAAAGACTAATTGTGATTACCGTATAAAAATGTGGATTTTATTTCATTACCTACCATACTATATTTATATAATCGTATATTATTTTACATTTTACAAAAAATTCTATGTACAAATTACAAATACGAGGTTAACATCAAACCAGTTTTTGTTATCACTTATCAATAACCTTTTATGTACTAAAGCGACTTATGACTTATGACGTAATTAAGTCCATATGCAATAATTAAAAATCCAGTTTTGCTATCTCCCCTTACAATAAACAATAATATTTATTTGTTTGTTAATGTTCGTTTGAAGGGCGAAATTACGTAAAACATTTATTTTTACTCGTCATTAAATTAATGGCGTTTTTGGCCGTCAGTTTCTTATCTCTGTTTAGTCTAAATGTTAATCAGTAAAAGATGTTTCATTCATAAATTTTAAAATTCTTATAACATTGAAAAATATTACCAACATTAAAAAAATATGAAACGGGATAATTATCTACTGAAAAGATTAAAAGTTCTCGAACAATGCTCCCTGTCGTCAAAACAATTATACGGCTTTTATTTTAAATTAATTAATTATGAAATAACACAAATCAGTAAAATAAAATTTAATTAAATGAAGACAGTATAAGCGAAACTCAATCGAAAATTTTTCTGATTTTTCTATCTCCAGATTTTCGATTGAGTTTCGCTAATATTGTCTTCATTTAATTAAATATTACAATTTGAGATTTTACTCATAAAGTTAAAATAAAAATTAAAAATTAAATTTATTTGGACACGCTCGGATTTGAACCCCGACTTCGGATTGCTAGTCGAGAGCCTTGCCCTTCGACCGCGGCTTCCGTCGAATGCACATTCCTATATATTTGCTAACTCTATATAATTCATAATTTACCGCCGGTACCGCCGCCCCGGGAACCATTTAATGGATAACCAACATCCATGCCTTAGGTCCCCTCCAAGTAGGTCGCTACTTATGCTGACTTAGGGGTGCCCGGGTTCACGGGGTGAGGTTTGCCTAGGTCTTGGCGGCGGATACGCTTTCCCACCTACTTCGTAGCGAGCCTGGTTGAGACTGGTTGAGGCAGACCTTTTGACCTCTCTCAGACTCTCTCGATCCATCGCCTTGCACCGCAGTGGAAGGAATGGATTCAAAACATTCAAAAAATTCTTTTTCAATAACCTACCAATAGAAATCAGAAGCATTAGGAACAAAGTTCAATTGTTGAACTCCATCAAAAAGTATTTTAGAGAATGTCACACTAAAAATCATACTTGTTTTTCTTCTTACTGAATACATATATGTTTGCATATTTTAGCCATGTGTCTGTATTAACTGCACCTACATATATATTGAAATACATGACTATAGTAAATAGTAATTGTACTTATATGAAATGTATTAACTGTATTAACTGCATTGTATTAACTGTACACGTTACTGTATTTGTACATAATATATGAAATGTCGACTCTTCTTCCATCCACAAGCTAAGGCTTTTAATGGAAGACCAGTAAAATTATAATATGTAGCAATTTTAAGATAAACAAATTAAAAAAAAAATAATAAAAAAAAAAAAAAAAACGTCCGTCACTCCTGGACACACTGACCCCTAGATTCCTACCCACCCATTATACCTTTTTCCTTCCTAGAACTTCGTCTCCTTCCTTTCTCTAAAAAGACTGTGTGGAGAGTCTCTCCACACAGCATCGTCAAAGATGACAAAGGCCTTGATGGAATTTTTTTTCAGGGCTTAGTGTGGAGGACCTAATGTAAAAAAATCATAAATAGCCCACAATTTATTTTTAAAATTACAAATAAATTGTGGGCCATTTATGATTTATCTCATAAAAAATGCATTGTCGTTTCCACTCAACCTTTATTGGATAACCAACACCTCTGCCATAGGTCACCCCAAGTGGTTCGCTACGTTTGGTGATTTAGCAGGGGTGCCCGGGTTCATGGGGTGAGGTTTGTCTAGGTCTTGGAGGCGGATGACTAAGACACACTGAACCCCAGATTCCTACCCACCCCTTAAACCCTTTTCCTTCCCAGAACTCTCCTCTCCTTCCTTTCCTTAAAAAAACCCTCCACACAGCATCCCCAAAGATGACATAGGCCCTGAGGGAAATTGTTTTCCTCAGGGCCTCCTGTGTGGAGCTCATGTAAAAAAAAAAAAACTCAAATAACATTTTCACCACAGATATTGGACTTGTATAATTTTGAAATCTTATTGTTATGTATCATATATTATTAGTCTGGGCTCTTCGGGTCAGACGGTCTCGTTTCCGAGATATGCCGAAGGTAGGTGTGCAGTCATTATAATTCTAGAGCTCCGGAGACAAAACCTAGCTTTCAACGAGGAATGACGTTTGTCCTCCAAAGTTTTATTATAAATTACGATACGTCAATAAACAGTTACTGTGATTCAAATAACCAAAGTTTTTCAGTAAGCATCATGTAATACTGGAGAACACTGGTCCCAGTTCCTACACATAACAAATGTCTCTGGAGAGAACATTGGGGATACTAAACTTATCTTCAGCTATAATGTTATATTTCAATAAATAATGGAGAAAATTATTTCAAAAATAAAATGACATTTTGGGACACATAACATTAATCAAATAAAAATCCAGTACATTAAAATTTCCACTTGCTAAAAACCGAGATCTTCAAAAAACATCTCACACGCAAATCGTGCCCCAACGCACATATTAGAACAATCAACAGAAATTGGGGCATATTAAATTTAGAAAAATGAAACAATACAACTTTGTATAAACCACTTATATAATGCGTAAATCCGACCGGTTTCGGAACAAACGTTCCTTCTTCAGGGAAAGCTTATACTAATTTGACAGTTTCCAACAATGTTTTATTATGGTAGGGGTGGAGCCGTTGCTAGTTATTAATGTAGATTGGGTGGGTAGGTATTAATGTAGAATAAAACATTGTTCGAAACTGTCAATTAGTACAGGGTGTCCGGTGGCAGAATTAGGATTTAAAACTTAAATAAAAAATAAACTGCTTATGATATACATTAATTTCAATAACTGTTACAAAGAGGAGAAGTGCGGATTTTATTTCTTAAAAATTATTTCGTCTAAATGTAGACCATCACGTCGGATACACTCTTGGAATCTGGCCCCAGTATTTCGTGCCACTCGCTGGAGAAGTGACATCGGGATACCATTAACTTCGCGAATGATATTTTCTTTTAGTGCAGAGATGGTCGCGGGGTCGGTTTCATAAACTTTACTTTTGAGGTATCCCCACAGAAAAAAAGTTCATAGGAGTGAGATCTGGTGACCCCCTTGGCCAGGGGATGTCACCGAAACGGCTAATCATTTTTTTAGGGAACAAATCACGAAGTAGCGCCATCGTCTCTCTAGCAGTATGAGGCGTGGCGCCATCTTGCTGGAACCATGCGTGTGAATTGGAGGCAGGATGTTCTCTTATTTTTGGCAAAAAATAATCGTTAAGCATGCCCCGATAAGAAACCCCGTTCACAGTAATGGCTTGCCTTCGATGATTTTCAAAAAAAATAAGGTCCATTATTCCACAGCTAGACAATGCATACCAAACCGTCACTTAGGGACTGTGAAGTGGCTGTTGATTCACTTCATCACTCCAAAAGATGGTGTTTACCGTACGAAATCGCTCTAACATTGTCTCGTAGGAAATTTTACGTAAATTGTAATTATTAGGTTTAAGCGCTTGCACAATTTGAATGTTAAAAGGATGAAATTTAAGGTCCTTCTTCAATATTTCGTGCACAATAGTTTTTAGAAGCTCTAGGATAGCCGCTCTCTTGCGCACGGACTGACGCGGATTATCGCTCAAACTGTTCGTGACGAGTTCGATGTTTTAATTTGTTCTAGACGTCCTCCTGGGCCCCGGCCGTGAGTCGTTTGCTGCCGAACATGTTGCCCGGAACCTCCGGACACATGATCGAATCAAATCTTTACTTGGGGCATTACGTAAACGTCGAATACTGTAACGCGTACTAAATCTTTGGCGCGCAATTGCATACGAATCGTTAGCCTTGAAATAGGCTCCGATTACGAACGCACGCTACTCTCCCGCCCACTGCGACATCGTGACAGATCGTGATTAAATAATCCGCATGAACGACAAAGCTAACGCGCCCCCCTCCCCGCTCGTCCGCTTAGCCGTTACCGAGAAATTCGAAATTTAAAACCTAATTCTGCCACCGGACACCCTGTATAAGCTTTCCCTGAAGAAGGAACGTTTGTTCCGAAACCGGTAGGATTTACGCATTATATAAGTGGTTTATACAAAGTTGTATTGTTTGATTTTTCTATAATGGATAACCACAAAGTGATAGCTAATTTCAAAAATATACATATTAAATTTGGCTGTCAACCGATTCGGTTAAAAGTAGGATCGTTTAAAAAACTGTATTTAGTTGTTGTTAACTGAAAAAATTGAGGGACATGACCGCGTGTTTGTTGAAGTGACAGCCCGACAGTTTTTAAAGATATATATATATATATTTTTTACATGAGCTCCACACAGGAGGCCCTGAGGAAAATAATTTCCCTCAGGGCCTATGTCATCTTTGAAGATGCTGTGTGGAGGGTTTTTTAAGGAAAGGAAGGAGAGGAGAGTTCTGGGAAGGAAAAGGGTTTAAGGGGTGGGTAGGATGGGGGTTCAGTATGTCCTGGTCATCCGCCTCCAAGACCTAGACAAACCTCACCCCATGAACCCGGGCACCCCATTCCGATATTCCAATGACTGTCAGAGATATCTCATACTCATTGTTACTATCGGGTTTCGCCTGAATTTCAACGACTCACTCGATGAACCCTGGCACCCCTGCTAAGTCTCCAAATTTAGCGAACCATGTGGGGTGACCTATGACAGAGGTGTTGATAATCGCTATTTTAAAATGGAAAGACTCATCCACTTTTCTGCAAAATTATATCATGATTGTGTCGTCAAACTACAATATTCCAAACCAATGTTTTAATAAACGACCTAACGTTAGTTACCGTGATGAATACATTTTCGTGTTTATAAATGATTATTGATGGTCAAGGATATTTTGATGCAACCATTGTTTGATAATTGTTAGTTTGTTAACGGTACCTAACGTACTAACACTGTTCCGGTGTAACAACCGATATTGTTAACGGCTATGTTTTAAAAAAGTATATATTACAGTGGTGATAAAATACAATAATAATTTTGTATATTTTTACTGGTAGCAAAAGTCATCAGATATTATGCTAGTCATAGGTCAGATTGGTTTTGCAAGATTTGTTCTTAACACCACGATGTGTAAAATTAAGAATGCGGCCGCTATCAATAACACTCCTTATGTAAGTGGCGATAAGGTTTAAATTCCCGTTTAACACAAGCCGCCTGTTTTGATTAATTCAAGAAAAAAAAACATTGCGAAAAAGCGTATTTTATTTTATTTTGCGAAGTTCAGGTACAAATATTTAAATGTTTTACGATCATTTTCTAAGGAATTTTCTTTTCTACATTATCCAAAAAAACCACAATCGAAAAAGGATTCGTAAGTACGAGATATGAACTGAAAATCATTTTTAGAGGTAAGGGGTCGTCCATTAATCACGTGATGTTTTTTAGCAACTTTTTAACCCCCCCCCCCCCCCCGTGGTGATATGTGATGAGGTTTTAGACTAACCCCCCCCCTTCCCCCAAAATCACGTGTATTTTTTTTAGTACAAAATATTTTGAAATTTTCAGAATATTTACACGAAAAACAAATACACGTGATATCTCATTATACCCCCCCCCGGTGATATTTCGTGATTTTTTCCGAACCCCTCCCCCCCCTTTTGAGCCTCACGTGATTAATGGACGACCACTAAAAAGAAAAAAAATAATTTTTTCTGGCCTTATAAAAATACTATTAAAAAAACACTTATTTCAGAGGCAAATATAAATCGTTATACACAAAGTTATTGTTTTATTTCAATTAATATGTCAAACCACAATGTGACTACTTTCTACCAAAAAATGTGTTCTATTCGCAGTATTTAATTAAAGCATCTAAAATATTTATAAGTGATGCAATTTTCGGTTCCATGCCAACTCAGAATCAAGTCAACACAACACTTCTATGAAAAAAAAACCATTAAGAGCTATGACGACCTGACCTAACATAACCTAACGTAACATATTAATACAATTTTTAATATTTTTTTTTTCATCACTTTTAATGACTTTTCAAAGGAGGTTCTGAGTTGGTTTCATTCCGAGTTGTTGTCTGGTCACCGTAATTTTCAGGCACATGATTTAGACATTTTGAACATCATCTTTTGTGCATCACCTTAACGGTCAAAGCTTTGAAGAAATTAAAAAAAAACAAACTGCAAAAATCTTTTGCTAAGATTTTTCTCAACCTTCAAAAAGTTCTAAGCCCTTGAGGGGGAGGGGGGGGGGGGGGAGAAAACGAGATGGTTTGTTCTGGGTATTTAAAGTGTTCTAAATATTCAGTGTCATTGCGTTTTAAAATAATATTTGACAGTTAAATTGGTGTTGCCAGCCTACAAATTTTGTTGTTCCATTTTTTATATTTTCTACTCTTAATTGACAGACTATAAAGTCTAGATTCCAAGGAATAATAATATCGTTCCAGTTATATCTTAATAAATGAATTCATAACCGGATTTTACCAACTTTACCGATAACATTAATATGTCTTGAGGGCATTATTTTATAATTATGTTATGAAATGTAGCAAAACATTTATTTATTAAGGTTAAATTATTTAATGTATGTAAAGCGTTATCAATACGCGAATTTAATGATGTTAGCAGTCAACAGCCACAAGAAATTAAATTATTTTTATTATTATTTTTAGGCTGTGAAATTAATTATGGAAAAAATGCTGGACTGGAAAAAAATCTTTTATAAACACCGCGGGTGCTGGGCCTTTTTCATTCAAAAGTTAAATTTGGATTTGATGCCAAAATCATCATCATCATCACTCTTGGCTCTACAACCCCTGGGTATCTAGCATGGTCGATCGATATAGGTTTTATCGAAAATGTCGGTAGCTTGTCATCGCTTCCGAGCACGACTGCAGGCCACTAACGAACAAAAAACAGTTCACAATGACTAAGAGTTCATAATTTATTTGACGTGAACTCTTATTTGTTCGTTAGCGGCCTGCAGTCGTGCTCGGGAGCGATGACAAGTTACCGACATTTTCGATAAAACCTAAATCGATCGACCATGCTAGGTACCCTGGTGGGTTTTGGCCTCCTCAAGAGTCTTCATCCATCTCGATTTTGTGCCAGCTCTCTCCTGTTAGTTAAGAAGCTCGAAGGTAGATATATCTTTGAGGACGTTTTCGCTCCATCTTAATCTTGGTCTTCCCAGGCTTCTTCACCCTATCGGTCTTGAGTTCAGCAGGGACTTTTTTTTATACAGATACAGATTTCTATTAACAAGAATATACAAACAACAACTAGAGAACTCACCTGCATCCAAGCAATCTCTAACGAATTGACTAAATTGAACACTTTTTTTATTTTTTTACATTAACTTTACACAGGAGGCCTTAAGGAAAATAATTTCCCTCAGGGCCTATGTCATTTGGGATGCTGTGTGGAGGGTCTTTTTGAGGAGAGGAAGGAATGAACATTGGTCTTGAAGAGACCCATGTTGTAGGAAGGAGGAAACACAGAGGCCGGCAAATCATTCCACAGGCGAGCTGTTGAACACAAGAACGAGTCGAAGAAACGACCCGTTCTCATGTGACAAATGTCAACCGTGTACAAATGTTGGGCACGCGTTTGGCGTGTTTCCCGACTATGCACCGGTGCCGAAGGGATCAAGGATAGCATTCCCACCCGACGCCCGTGCTCTAAAGATTGCAATCCGTCTGTTAAGATGGGAGAATCCATCAAACGGACCGCCCGTTTCTGCACAGAGTCGAGGGTATTTTTCAGGTATTTTGGAGCTCCAGACCAGAGATGGCTGCCAAATTCAACCATGGGGCGTACTTGTGATTTGTACAGGGTTAGCAGTTGTGTAATATTAAAGTATCTGCGGGCCCTGTACAGTACGCCCAGTTTTTGGGAGGCTAGCTTTACTCTGGCTTCGATGGAGCCCCCATACCTGAGCTGGTCACTTAGGGTTACACCAAGCATATCAATGGAGGGCCTGTTCGGAAGATTGCTTCCGTTGAAAGAGACTAGATTAGCATAAACATTAGAGTTAAATTGAGTTCAAACATCAGAATGCAAGTAAATAGGTCATTGGAAATATGGTTAAAACGAAGATAAATTTGATGCTGCGAGTTCAATGTTAGATTAGTTTCAAAAGCTCTATTATTATCTATCGTAGAAGAGAGATAAAATTACTCCGCAGATAAGTTTACAAACTATCTGATAATTCTGGTTTTATTATCCAATCGATATTGCAATGCATACTCACCTAGTGTGCGTGTTATACAAATGTGACACCGGGTGGCGTTTTGTCCATGCAATCGTGCTCCCCAATTTCCTCTCTTGATTTTGACACTACTGCCAACATTTTTGAATAAAATATAGACATCGACCAATAGTGTGTCGGTACATATAAAATCGTTGAATTTGTTTGGTTTGAACGCCGTCAGCAGACGCTCTGAATACAAACTACACAATGTATTTTTTTAAAAAACAAAACGTGCAGACTAATGTCCAGTTGCGTGAAAGATGTCGGCAAAAAATCCCGCCAAGTGCTGTGATCCGCTTTTTACCCACGGAAGGAATAACACATAACACCTACAAGAAAAAAGGTGAAGATATCTGAGCTCTGTTGCGATTGGAGGATAGTGGGTGACTCATTGCACGCCTGGGAAAAAAAACAGACGTCTAAGTAGCGTCACACCAATTCCCCATCTGTCAAAACTTGAAAACCACAATTTTGGAACCGAAAATGCATCATTTTGATTGAATTTCTACCTCAGGTTCATTTCTACCAACAATGTACAACAATATTGTGACATCCCAAAAAAACTCAAAAGGGGCATTCAAAACAATGAGAGGGGAACGCTGACCAGAGAAGTGTGCTTGTTTCACGAAAACGTCCGTCCTCTTACAGCCTTAGCCACCCTTAGCTCTTGGACTCATTTGGTTGGGATGTTTTGAACCACTCCCCCGTATTCCCCGGACTTGGTGACTTCAGATTGTCATCTTTTCACCTTCCTGAAGGCATACATGGATGAAAATAAATTTTCACCCGACGAGCAGGTGCAGAAAGTGGTTTTGAAGTGTGGGAAGGAACTGGCGGGAGAATTCTTCGAAGAGGGCATAAAGAAATTTGTGCCACGGCTCACCACATGCATCGAACGGAATGGCGATTATTTGGAAAAATAATCAACAAGTGTATCAACAATATCCTGTAATTTTTTTTCAAATATACTTTAAAAAAAAATAACAAAAAGAATCAGTTCACTTTCTTTCTGAACATGAGCCGTACTTTCACATTTTGTTACTATTAAAATTACTATTAAATGTACCCGTGTGTAATCTCATGTATAACTTGATTGTAAAAGTAATTTTATGGCGTTCAAATAAATAAATTAGATATATATTATAATATCCCTTTTCAGTCTTATCATTCAACAAATAGGATGCTATAGTTTAAGAGACAGTTGAAACCCTGTTCGGTGGCAAGTTTTTTCGAGTAATACGAACAACGGAAAGGCCAGAAATTCAAATTACAAATAGAAAACCATTCGCTTCCATGAGAGATAAGTGCATAGTGACATTCCTCCCTGTCTTGAATACGTTGTAACTTGTCCGGTGCATTAGGCAGATTAGTCCACGTGTACATTGCGCATCTGTGACACATGGGCTGGCTTGCTGCCAATATAGGTCCATCGACCTATCTTAAGATTGGTCAGTCTATTTCCATGTCAACGACACCCTATTTTATCTATTGAGGCCTTTCAATGTTGAGGATGCAGACGCTGCGAGCTGTTGATATTTTTCCTAATCAAATGATTCAGTTATCATACAGATTTAAGGTAGCGATTAAGATGCGATCCGTCCTATGCGTAAAATGCAGACCCGTTGACGTAGCCTTAGATCAAGTGAAAATAATTAATAATTTTTTTTTTTTTTTTTTAAGTATCTTTATTCTTTAAATGGTTCGTTACATAAATTGGGGATTTTTCAACCACCATACTAGGCACATGCCCGTGTTGTGGTGGTCGATTTTCGTATTTAGTATATTAACAGAAGCAATATAAAGAAATGTGCGAGAATGTAAAAAATAAAATAAAGACATGCATATTTTATAAAATAATATTAAAGAAATTTAAAGAATACAAATGAATATAAAAGAATGTAAATGACTAAAGAGTATGGAAACAATAAATGACTATAGAGTATTATGGTTTCATGAAGGGTACATTTTACTTTTTAGGTGATTATAAAAGCGTGATGTTTTGACTTTCTAACACCGTGTAGAACATATTTCTCACTATGATAATAAGGGAACTACAGTGATTTATATGAAACTGTATGAGCTGGGACAAATTTGGTCTCCTGTGATTAAACGGCCTTGTTTATTGCACTTGCTTGCAATGATCCAGTTTTGCATTCCTGCAATGGAAGATGTATCATGGTTTTCGACAATCATCTTCAACAAGTATCCCCATCCATTCATCCATTACATTTAATTTATTATGCAAGCATGATGCATACCACACTGTCATATACAAGATTAGCATTACATGTGATTAGGAGCTGATAGTATAGCCGGTACACGTTTAATACTAATTGCTGCTGCTTGTGTATAGTGGTTTTTCATTGCATGGTAGGCACATTTAAGTCCAACCAACTGACAGCAGTTTGTAGTCACATAAGGTAACGTGCAACAGATTAGCTGACCTTCGAAGATATAATTTATTCCACGCTGTGTTCAAATGATTTGATATAAAGTTCAAGTCCGAATCTCTGTCAAATGACCCGTTTCAAAACTGGAAAGGCGCGTGTTGTTTGAATTTGTGGTTGTAGAGTTTTAACCCGTATAATCACAGGAGATCAAATTTGTCCCAGCTCACGGCTCACATAGGTCTCATGTAAATCGTTATATCTCCCTTACTGTCTGAATGTGTTCTAAATGGTGTTAGAAAGAGAAAAATCCACGCTCTTTATTCAAATGTAAAATTTAACCAAAGAAAAAATTTTATGTGCACATCTATGAAACCAAAGTTTCCGTTAGTAATTTGAGGAAAATGTATAAAATTTCGAGATTTTTTTATGAAACGACAAAAACGTGAGGTAGTAATAATGTTTATAATACCTTTGTCTAATAAAAATGTGTGTGTTTTCCTTTTTTTCGTTATAAGTAATTTTAGATTACAACAACGTAAAGTGAGCCATTTTTTAAACTTTTTATGTTTGTATTAAAAATGTTAATATGTTAGAAATTAAATATTTATATCTAATAATAATATTTGAAAGAATATTCTATCACCTTCACAAAAACAGTTTCTAGTTTTCGAATACATTTAGAAATATTAAATTTATTTCGATTTTATTGCAAGGCGGAAATTTTCTGGTCTGACAGAATATGTTCGACACCTGGTGGTCTAAAAGTTAAATTGGTTTAAACTAACAGTTAAAGCATTAAGAGGAAATCCGGTTGGAGAAGAAATTTGAACTATATGTATTTTACAAAGGTGTTGCTGTCACTGTAGCACTTACTCCTCTAATACTGTGCGAAAGGGACAACTGCATCCGAGAAAATAAATAAAATCATCAAAATCGTACTTTTGCATTCCCCATTTTTGTCCTCCAAAATTCAAAGGATTTTGTGGATTTTTTAACAAACTGTAATAGAATAAAATAATTTATGTCACTGTAATGTAATAAATCGCCGAAATGTATGTACGCGCAATACTTCCGAACGGCTGCACCAAATTGGATAATTCTTTTTTTTGTGTTCGTGATTGTCAGTACAAGGTTTGCATAAAACTTCAATTGAGCTCTGGCATTATTAAATTTATGTAAAAAAATTGCAGTAAGTGGCACGCGAGCTGAATGTACCGGGGATGAATGTATTGAATGCGGGAGGGGGGTGGGGGGAGGGGAACCCGAGAAGGGTGAGGGGAACCTGGGAAGGGGGTTGGGAACTTGAAAGGTGGAGTAGGCAATGTGGGAACGCGAGGGGGGAAGGGGATGCGGGAAAGGAAGGGGAAGCGAAAGGGGAACAATTTGTAAAACAATTTGTATTTGAAAAACAATTTGTTTATTAAATGGTATAGCAACGCATTCCGGGAATCGTTTCGACGTGGCAAAAATAACATATTTTTTAAAAACTTAAAAACTTAAGGTGTTCAAGAGAAACCTGTTATGAAAAGGTAGAAATTTGCAATGCCGCGGCTTAACAACGTTATTATTTAATATAAAAAAATACCAAAAAACTAATTCAAATAATCAGATAGAATCTTTGTTGATCTGAGTTTAGATGATTTTCAGAGCTTCAAGGTAATAAATATGTATTATTTATCTGTTTTTTGGGTGTTATTTACATTACAATTGTTGATTTTTTTACCGAATTCAATCTTCGAATTTCAATATCTCAGTTTCATACTAATTACAGACAAAACCTTGCTGTTTCAAGTGCATCCAAGGTATCTTTCCAAATTAATTGTCCAATTTCTCGGTAAATACCTGCATTGGGTGTTCCATTCACTGTTATGTAAAACTCATAACTGTTATAATTATTTCCTTTCGTCCGTTGAAATCACGCAGATGTATTAAAAAAATATTGTTGAATCGTGTTACGAATGAGCAGGTCCGAATACAATGCAAGGCCGATACAAGCGTTAGAGGAAGCCACAAGCCAAAAATGTACGTATTTTTAGTATGTATTGTACGAATATAGGTAATAGGAGCAAAAATCGCTTTGCAAACGGACTCTTAACGATTTCAAGCCCAAAAGTGGTTTTAATTTATTTAGTGAATAATTTTAGAGGAGAGAAAAAAAATAATCCTTGGAAACTGTCACAGATAACTTTGTCCTTAAAACTGTTTTTTTTAGTTGTTTCGTATAAGCGTTCGTACACCACTAACGAAAAACACTATTATATATATTGTAGTAGTCTACGCTCATATTTTTTGTAAAGTTTTTTTGGCCACCTACTGGCGGGCCGGATCGAGAGAGACTGGTTAAGGGAGACGTTTGACCTCTCCAACTGGAATTGACCTCTCCAACGAATTCAAACGTACGTCGCTCCTGGACACATTGACCACCAGATTCCTACCCACCTCACATACATTTTTCCTTCCCAGAACTTTCTCGCCTTCTTTTCCCTAAAAAGACACTCCACACATCATCCCAAAAATGTCATAGGCCCTGAGAGAATTTTTTCCTCGTGGCTTCCTGTACGGAGATAATGTAAAAAAGACGGCCTAAAAAAGATAAATAACATTTTTCAAAATTCCAACCTTTCAAGATAGTTTTCAGGTTAAAAAGTAGAAAAACGTTTGTACGAAAAAATATTGTTTTATGGGAAAAAAGATGGAATTTCAAAAATAGTTATTTACCTTTTTTACTTCTACCATCATGTAGAATGCAGAAACACCTTCCGAAGTTAGAGCACTTTACCCCCCGATATCCTGTGAATTATGTGCAAGTTGGTACGATCGAACTCAAATGTTCGTTTATTTAATAAGAAAATAATTTGGTTTAATATAATAATAATAAAAGAAATACGATTAATATAATAAGATTAAAATAATTTGTCATTCTCAGACTACAAAAATATTAGCATTTGAAATTTCGGCTACTACTGGCATTATACCTAGCTCTCGAATCCAAAATTTAGGCTTATAATTTAAATTTAATATTAAATTTGTCAAAGAATTTATATTTAAAAATGCAAAAATCAGTCATTTTAAATACATGTAGGATTACGAAAGATTTTAAAAATATTTATATTGAGGGATCAATAGGATTTATCGGTCCAGCTAGGAGTTCTACCGAACCGAACCCTCTGATATGAAAATATCTGGAGTCGGTGAATTATTTTACCATTTTGTCTCTGGTAGGTTGACATGTTGTTCTTGTTTTATTTTGTGATTATTATACTTATATAGTGCACATGCATAGCGTTGATTGACTAGATAATCTTTTGTGGAAAAGTGTGTTGAAGGGTTTAGTGTTTTCTGTGGGGAAGATTTAACCCGGACATAAAGTCATTTACATAGTTTTGAGTTGGTAATTTTAAAATGTTTTTTCCTCACAGTTTATCAGTATTATTGAAACAACTTGCTTAAAACATGATAATTTATTTTGTTAAATTAGCAAGTCTAAATATTTTTAAATAGTCGTCCAAAAATACATTATTATTCAGGTTGACCAAGACAATTCAACTGCGTAGTTCTTCAAAACTTGTTTTTTTTTAATGTAGAGTTATTGTTTCTTCACGCAGTTTCTGATGACATCCAACCACCAATAGGAAATGGCACCAGAAGAGAAAGAAGTTATTGATTAACATTAAAATGGCCTGATAAATGACACTAAATTATCACTAGGGAACGTTAACACAAAGAGCGCTTTTATAATATCCGTGACGATTCACGGTCATGTTACCGTGAAAAAAAGGCAAAAAATATATTTTCCTTATCGCGACAATGCTGCAGCTCTTTCTTACACATTAAATAATGGTGAGACAAAAGATGAGACACACAAAATACTTTTTACTGTTTCCTCCAAAGTACTACTTTTTCCTCGCGTTTCATTTTCTTTTCACGTGTGAGGGAGATGTATGATAATGATTGTATGTTTCCTTTGGGGGGTGCAGACATACGTTCACCGTTTGTGTTATTTTCGACTGTTGTTATTTAGTGTGTAAGAAAGAATGAAGCATTATATGTTTAAGAACAAAAGCAAAACCATCATCGCATTGACATTTGACTTTTTAAAAATTTTTTTGGAATTCACTCATACTTCAATATTATCCTTATAACTATATTTCATACTTTCAAAATTATCGTCACGGGTAAGAACTATTGTAGGAGTCTACGGAAACGTGACAGTGCGGTGTGTGAGAAAGTTGCAAGAAAATAATCACTTTTTCCTTTGGAGGAAACAGACCCACGTTCATTGTATATCTCATCTTTTGAAAGAGCTGCATAATTACAGCGATAAGGACGTATATTTATTGCCATTTTTTGCCATGACGGTATAAAAGCGTTCATTCTGAAATTCTGAACGAACAAGAAAAAAACATTTTACAAAAAAGTATAATTCGATATTGATTTCAAAATCTTATAAGCTCTGCTTTTCAATAGGACATTAAATTGACACCTTGACAGTATCTAGCAAGAGAATCTTATCTTAGACAATATTTGCTACTTAAGCTACCTTTCAGATAAAAAAAAACTATGAAAACAATCGGCATCGACAAACAATACATATAGGCACTATTTTTTGTCTAATCTCAAATCAAATATGATTGCGTGCATTTAGCTTAACAAGATTGTTGGCTATATTATTTTTTTTTATGATACCATTGACAATTGAATTGGTTGAAATGTATTTTTATGATGACAAATCACTGACAGTTTGATATTCAGCTTGGTGGAACTAACTAACTAATGTGGATGGGGTGCTACACATGTGTTTTTGGGTCATACGATTCTTGGTGGAACTCTTATTTTCCTAGATATTCACAACTTTTTATTCATTTGCATGTCATGTGCGGACACCTTTAATTGTATCAAATATTTCTTCAATCATTTGCAACATATAGTCACCACGTCGTGTAAAATTCGGGATCAGGCCGCTAACAATAACACTCCTAACGTAGATGGCGATAAGGTTTAAATTCCCGCTCAACGCCAGCCGCCTGTTTCGATTTATTCACGAAAAGAAAACATCACAAAAAAGCGTTTATTTTATTTTATTTTGGCAAGCTCAGGCACAAAATTTTTAATGTTTTACAATCATTTTATAAAGAATTTAATTTTCCGCAATATTTTGAAATATAAAACCGTTTTCATGGGTCTGATACTTTATTTTTTCGTGACTTATAAAAATTCTACTTAAAAAAATACTCATTAATTTTAAAGGCAAAAAAATATGTGATCTACTTGCAGTATATAATTGAATAATTAAAAAATATGTCTAAGCGATCTAATTTTTAAACGAAGAACTTGTCATTTTGCATTACTTAGTTCTGCATCACTTGTGGTAGCCATTCCCACTCGCGAATGGCTCAGACCGAGATGCATGGGTTCGACCGGATCCGGACCTCGGAACCGGAACTCGAACGCGGGACCTGCTCCGTACTCGCGAGTGGCTCGGACCGAGACGCACGAGTTCGACCGGAGCCGGCGAACCCGGGACCGGTTTCAGTTTCCCGAGTGGCTCGGACCACCGAGTCCCGAGTTTGGGTCCGAATACTAGACCGGGTTCTCTGGGAGTAGTCGAATTGATAAAGGAGTAGAAGTAAGATCCGCTCCCCGCGAAGAACCCGAATTCAAGAGCCCACTCCAGCTGATCCAACACATCGCTATTGCAGACGATATTTGGTCACTCCAGCACATTGTAACCTTCCTCAGCTTCTTCTGCCTTCTGTTTTGCCAGTGATTATGAGTTTCTCCAAGTTGAAGTCCTCAGTTTGGTGAGCAACGTGTCCAAAGTATCTTAAAAAACATTGAAGGCAGATAGTTGAAAGCCCATTGAAGTAGGTACCTGAGTCTTTTTTAAGTTTGACCTTTATTTTTCAATAAATAGGGCTCAGTGATAAAGAAAAGGTATCAACCCAACAATAGCGTACACTTAAAGATTTAAGAGTGGTTCTCAGAAAAACTTTCGGTTTCTTGTGAAAAACTCTTGTGAAAATGCAATGTTATTGGTCTGACATTGCCACACTCCATTATCACAAGTGATACTTGTTCAAGTAATAATTCAATCGATTTATTAAGTTTCCTGATATCTTAAAAAAATTAATACCTCATGACGTAATTCATTGATTCAAATATCAATAGGTTCTGATGAATCATGACTATGCACGGGGGTTTAGAAATAACCTTGCGGCTACTCTTTGCTAAGACGCTTATGGATTTCGATGTGAGTTATGCCCGACCACCAAACAAGATAGGTAATTCACAATTACGAGGTGCTCACTGCTGTTGTGTCTTCTGGCTTGGTTTCCGTTTGGTGACAGTCACAGATGTGTCCATAAGCGCTCGATAAGATTGTTCAAATCGATTATTAGAACTGCGATAAAGTTTGAGTCACAAGTCGATTTACGTAAGAAGTTCGCACAAAGCATACGATATAATACGATATGATTTACACTTTATGTAACGATAGGATAAATATAACACTTCGGCGTAGAGCGAAATGTCACGATACGATAAGTTTAGCAACGGACTGACGATAAAGCGGTACTTGACTCAAGTCCACCATGTAGGTAGGCACCCTTATTGTGCGGAATTCCAAAAATCTGGATTCCTCCGATCCTGTATGCCAATCGGAACATAAAACGAATGAAATCCATCAGCGTTATGAAACATCTGATGACTTGCGATTTGAAAAATAAGTGACCAAAGGGTATAAAAGGATCATTTTATAAAGGTAAGATTAAGATTAATTTCATATGTCAAAACGTCTGATAGAATAATCAATCTAAGATATCATTTATTGAAGCTAACGTCATCAATGTTAATTATTAAATTTATTTAATAATTATAACCAAGTGCCTACTTGATTTGTTATTATGAAGATAAGAGAGAAATTTAGTGTTAATAAATGCCTTGATTACGATTACATCATATTCGTAATGAATTACGATTCTTGACAATTGATTTATTGTTTTAAATGGATGATTATTGTCGTTCTTTAATTGATTTTCAGATTTATAGATAGGATGTCAAGTGCACAAAATAAATCAAAAAGTTACGGGATAATTAATAAAATGCCCATTTTTTAGTCTTTATTTTGGGTGCAATCAATTTGCAAGCGCGACACGGTTCAACAATAGGATAATAAACTTTATGTGTTCACTCCCAAAGGAAACATAATTGTTCCCTCAACCGCTCGTTTTACCTTTTACTAAAAGGGTTACAACGAGTATTTTCACTCTAGGTTAGCTGAAATCGGTTTAGTCCTGCCATAGACCAGCGCTTAAGAGCGTTTAACCAGCCAGCGGACGAAAATCCACATTTCGTCGAAAGTTGTTCTTACGATCGTGCAGGGCGGTTAAAACGAGAAAGATTAATTACTCTCCGTACCAGCTTTTTTAAATTATAACTCAATATCGAATTTATTTCAATCCAAATTAGCTTTAATTTATACCTTCATCCAAAAATGCTGAAAGGCGTGATGATAAAACTATTAAAATAATGTACTTTTTGTAATTATTTTTTGATTATAAGTATTTATCATTTTTAAATAATGTCTAAATTTAATAAGAATGTTAAAAAAATCTGAAATATATTAGTTTGTAAGTGCGCAAATAAATACACAAATGGACCAATTTTCGTCAAGAAACACATGTACGTACATATTTTTTAATGATTTTATTGAAACTAAAATTAAAATTCTAAAACATGAATTGCTAGATAATGTATTGATTTATTTTACTGCATGATTATATTATTTGAAATGGTACAATACAAAATCTTTTTTGAAAATTTAACAAATCTGCCAACGACCTATGGAATAACCTTATTATACTAAAAATTAAAAAATTTTCTCAAAATTTATTACATGCGAATGCTAGATAAAAGAACAATCTTTCGAAATCCATTTATAATTTTTTGTGGAAAAGAATCAATACGTCTAAAATCTGATTTGAAAATGACATATTTCTGGTTTTCTCTGGTAATGCCCTCTTAAGGTCATCCCAGCTGTGACATCCCTTCCAGGGATCACACCTGTAAGCCTGTCTCGCTCTTTTTCTTACATTAGCTCCACCTAGGAGGCCTGAGGAAAATAATTTCCCTTAGGGCTTATATCATCTTAGGGGATGCTGTGGGGAGGGTCTTTTTAAGGAAGGGAACCATACGAAGTTCTGGGAAGGAAAAAATTGATTAGGGATAGGTAGGAAACGGGGGTCGGTGTGTCTGGGAATAACGGACGTATGAATCCACCTGTTGCGTGACGGGCCGGATCGAGAGACGTTTCCAGTTCTCTCGACTTGACAAACCTCACCCCGTGAACCCCGGCACCCCTGCTAAGTCATCAAACATAGCGAACCACTTGGGATGACCTATGGCAGAGGTGTTGGTAATCCAATAAATGATTCCCGTGGCGGCGGTACCATACCCGCCTCTCAAATTCAAAATTAGTAAGAGACAAAACAATGCGAGAATGAGAAAACATTCGAGATCGAAGATCTTAAAACAACGTAAAAGTTTGATGATTTGTTGCAAAAGAATTTAATTTCCTTGTGAGTACGCACGAACTAGATGAGTGCATTTTCAAAATTGGAAGTGATTTATGTGTTAAGAATATCATTTAATTTTTAAAAAAATCTTTTGAAATCTCGATTTGATAAGATTATGTTGCCAAGATTACAATGCCATTCAAAGAAATAAATTGTTTCTCCCTGCATGTCCATTCCCAGGCGTCCCTGTTTCCCTCCCGCGTCCCCTTCCCTTCCTGCGTTCCCCTTCCACCTTCCCCGCCTTCTCGTCACCCTTCCCGCGAACCCCACCTACTTCGTTACCCTTCCCCTCCTGCCTGCCTTCCCTGCCGCTAAAATAGAAATACACGCATTTTCAAAACGCAAACCACGCAAACCACTCGCTCACCAACTTTAGTAATTTTTTTATACAAATTTCATAACGCCAACGAAACACTGTGTCAATGTTCTGTAAAATATTTGAGTCTATTACTAGCTGGTACCCGGCATGCGTTGCTATGCTCTTTAATAAAGAATCTGTTTCTCTCTGCGTGTCCTTTCCCATTCGTCCCGTCCCCATGCCCCTCTCGCTTTCCCACTCCGCCTCCTTCACCTTCCCTCTCCCCACTCCACACCCTCCACCGTCCCGCGACCCCCCTCCCGAGTTCCCCTACCCCCTCCCAGGTTCCCCTCCCCCCTCCCGCATTCCATACAACTAGTCCAGGTACATTTTGTTTTCAAATAGCTCGCGTGCAACCTATTGCAAATTTCATAATGCCAGAGCTCACCGGTAGTTTTATACAACTACTGCCCAATAACGAACACAAAAAAAAATTATCCAATTTGCTGCAATCGTTCGGAAGTTATGCGCGTACATACATTACGGCGATTCATTTTTATTTACATACATAGATAGATTTCTGGTTATGGACACACTAATCACCTGCGGTGTGAAGTATACTTTACGACCTATTCTCATACCTACCAAATATACATAAAAAAAAATCATAAAAATCGGTCCAGCCGTTTAGGAGAAGTGCGACCACAAACACCGTGATACGAGGTTTTTATATATAAGATATATATATATATATATATATATACATATATAGTCTGTCAAAAAAGAGCAGAAAATATAAAAACTGGAAGTACTAAATTTGTAGGCTGGCAACACCAATTTAACTGTCAAATATATTTTTGAAGTGCACTGACACTGAATGTATAGAACACAGTAAACCACATTTTAAAAAACATTTTTCCTTCATGACATAAATTTGATTAAAAGGTGATTTATAAAGCGAATCAATAATGGTGAGTTTAGTTACTTTTAGTTGACTACTTTTAAATCTGAATGAGTTAAATATATTCAGATCTAAAATTAGAGACATGATCTAAAGCCTGGGCAACGCTAGGTACTTTATCTAGTATTAAATAAATGTGAGCAATTTCTAAACAGTGCTTTATATTTTATTACATTATAGTTATTCTTCATTATGTTAACACAAAATTGCAAAGGTATAATAATAATATACCTATATGCAATTCTAATTTAGAGATCGGCGGGTATCTATACTGTAATGAAAAAATATATTTTCCACTATAAAAATGTAGGTTACACAACTTTACTTTAACACCATGAGTTAAGTGTTTAGTATTGCCATTTGATCAACAGTTGCGCCCTCATATGTTTTCTACTCTTATTTGACAAACTGTAGATTTTATTGTCTGGACAAACAATAAAATACCTGCCTGCAATATAAGACGATTATTTTCAATTTAAATTTGAAAAGAGCATTCACTTTAGAGTAAGAGGCTTCCTTTTTTGGCCATTTTTAAAAGTTAAAATTTAAAACTATAAGGTGTATTAAAGCAAATATGTTTTGATACTGTGGGAACAAAGTTTCTCAACGAATTGCTAATTTATACCACGCGACATTTTAGTGATGAATATTTATCTCAAGGGCGTTTTGCAAAACTCGAATATCAACTGCTAACATGTTTATTTATTTATATTCCAGCTGTGTATTTATAGTATAAAATAAAACTCGTTTTTGGTTATAATAACATCTGTGTTATATATATTTTTTACATTAGCTTTACACAGGAGGCCCTGAGAAAAATAATTCCCCTCCGGGCCGGCGTCATATTTGCTGAATGGAAGAATGCTGTACGCATACTGTGTGGAGGGTCTTTTTAGGAAAGGAAGGAGAGGAAGTTTTGGGAATGAAAAATATAAGGGGTGAAAAGTATAAGTAAATGGATATGGAAGATTTAGACTTTAGTTTCATAAGTATAATCTATATCTGTAACTGTAACTCTGTAACCAATATTATTCTTACAACCTCTGAAGTACAAGCATTCATTCTTACAACATCTTCTCCATCACAAATCGGAACTGATTAATCGGGTATAGCCAAGCGGATCAAGTGATAAGCATTCCGTCTCCTTCCAGCAGTATAGTAACATACGAAACAGCGCGCATTTAACATGTTCTCGTCGTGACGTGTAGGCGCCTGATCAGTGGCAGAAGATATTATCGGACAGCAAAATGACATTAACTATTTACTCCTTCTCCCCCGTCCCGCCAACCCTCCTCCCGCGTTCCATGTATTCAGTCCCAATGCATTTTGTTTTTTAACAGCTCGCGTGCCAAATATTACATTTTTATTATTCAATTTTCATTTTTCATATATTTCACATATTCATTTTTGTACCTATGGGTATTACAAGAGCAATCAATCAAATTTGGTACCTAACATACGTACCTATTTGAAATATCTATAATTCTTGATTTGATTCAAAGTATTAGGCGAGTAAGTAATAAATTCATTAACTTAAAGAGTTTCAAAAATTGAATTTTGTTTTAACAATCATTGTTTTGCAAAATGTCATTCTCAAATTTTGACAGTTTTGCAAGAGTTTTCGTAATGATTAAAAAGCTTTTCAGATGTATTGTCTTACAGGGAAGCGGGAGAGGGAAGTGGGATGGTGGGAGGGGAACGGGGACGCACGGGAAAGGAAATGCAGGGAGAAACAATATATTTCTTTGAATATGACATTGCAACGCATGCCGGGAACCAGCTAGTATATAGATAAAGCCATAGACATCCAAATTTAATAGAACAGAAGATACAGATGAGGGGTAAAACCAAACTATGGGGGGCGAAGAGGGGAAAGATGACTGTGATTCGTTAAAAAATCAAACTGACAGTATATAGGCATCTCGCATTATAATATCACCGTTTAGTTCTTAAAAGCAAAATCTGCTTTTGAATGAATAGACCTTTTTACATGGGAGCGTGAATTGCTCGCCACGTTTTTAACATATTTGTGAAGCCCAAATGCGGAAAAGTAAAGTTCGCCGATTTTCACAGAGGAATATTTTGTTGCCGTATTTAGTTAAGACACCTTTACAAATGATTTATAATTTACTTACCCCTGTAACCAGCGACGAGCTCACGGAGAACCGCCCACATTTGCTATGTTCACATATTTTAGGGTATAGCATTTATAGCACAAGCTCTCATTTTTGACGTGTTATTTCGTAAAATGTACGATGTGAGCTCGGCGCTGGTCAGGACAAGAATGATGACGTCACATTTTTTAGATTCAAGCGAGGCTCTCGTAAGCCCAGCCGGCTCCATGGAACCGGTATGGGGAGGGGGAAATAATACGCTTTTATCACTTAGGGCAGGTCCAGATATATTCATATGTCCATGGATAAAGCGTATTTCATGACCTATCAAAAACAGTTTTTTTTCATTTTCGGATACATCCAGAAATGTACCATTTATTTGAATTTTATTGCAAAGCGTAAATTTTCTGACCTTCTGGCAGAATGTGCCCGAGGCCTTAGGGGTTAAAACAATACGTTTTATTACGATGAGCCCAATTGAAATACGATAAGAAATTATGTGGTTTTACATGAATAAAATGTGTATTTATAGCAAAATAGATAAATTTATATAGCAGCAAAGTATAAACAATGTTTTGAGGTTGAACAACTCTGTATAAAAAAAGAGATAGATCACCCAGGTTAATTGATTATTTTAATAAATTTAGTAAAGTATGTGTGTTTTGCGAATGACGAAATTTTTTAATTACGTATTTTTAATGAAAATATTGCATGGATACCGTTCACGTGATAAGCAAAATTAAGAATGGGCTACTTAAGCTGAAGTCACAAGGTTCACTCGGATGAAGGTTTACTCGATGAAATGTTCCATTCTCGTTTCACCGAGTGTTCACACGGTTCCTTCGAAGGAAGAGTTCACTCGACATTCTCGCTGCGAAGTCGTCGAGAGTAGTCGCGGCCGCATTGGAATTCGTCCGGCGCTGACGGCTATGTTCGGGAATATTTACGATTTCAATTGACATTTCCGATAACGTCGAACTAAATTACGAGAAATTGGCGATTCTTGTAATCAGTAAATAAATTTCAGCACCATAAAATGAACATATGGTTAAAAAATAACCTGAAAACTGATATCTACCACTATTTTTGCACCATGAAAATATTTTTATTCCAAAATAGGCCTCGGCTTGCAATAAAATCCATATAAATGGAATATTTATTAACGTATCCAAAAACTAAAAACTGTTTTGGAAAGGTGATGAAATATGCTTCCAAAATTTATTATTAGAAATAATCACGTAATTTTTTAAATAGAGTAATTTTTAATATAAACTTTTAAAAGTTTAAACAATGGCTCTCCTTGCTTTTTATTCTAACTAAAATTACTGGTTAACAAAAGAAATATAAAAACACACACTTATTTTGTTAGACAAATAAATTATAAACGTTTCTGTCACCTCACTTTTTTATCGTTTCATATAAAAATAATTCATAAAAAATTCACAATGTTTCATAATTTTTTTTCAAATTCGATCAGAAACTTTGGTTCCATAGAAGTGTACATTCGTATTCGTTTGTGGTTAATCGTTATATTGAATATATAGAACGTTATTTTCTCTTTCCAATACCGTTTAGATCATATTTTTCACTATGATAGTAAGGGAGAAACAACGATTTCTATGAGACGTGTAGGAGTTATTTCGAAAAGCGAACTAAACGGAGCATTTTGACGTTTAAGCCGCTCCGGCTACTCGTCCTCACGCCAGAACATTTCGGCCGACTAATTTGCGAGTGAAAGACTGTTCACTTGAGTGTTCACACACATCATTCGCGTCACGTGATGTTAAATTCCGGTTGCGAGTGAACAGTGCCGAAGGAAACATTCCAACATTGTTGGAATGCTTCATTCGGAACTGTCTCTATTCACTTTCGTGTTCACACGGTTCATTTCGAGGGAAAGAGGCGGAATGAAATCACGAAATGAACGATAAATGAATGGTGTGAATGGGCTATTAGAGGCTGAAGTATTAAAGTGGATGGACGTGGAAGGGAATGTCAAGAATATATTTGATGTACAAGGGTGTGGAACGGCGAAGCCCCAAGAAGGATTTGTATAACACGGTCAAACGGTATGACGGTCTCCGTGGTCGAGGGGTAAAGCTCTCAAACCCCGGCGTGCGCAAGCAAATTTTTTTTTTGATTAATTTGTGTTTTTTCACTATTAAAAATAATGCTTTTTCACAATTACAAATAATATTAAGTATATTTACGAAACGTTCCAGAGTGGAAGACACTCTCAGAAATCTCTCTGAAATTTTCCGGCTGGCTAAGTCCTCCATCACGACACAAGCAACATTTTCCGCTTACGTGGTGGTAGTAGGAGACTTTAAAATATTGTCAGGTTATTCGTAACCCGGGAATATTTTTCTTTCTTTAAAAAAAATCCTACTAATATTATAAAAGCGAAAGTTTGTACGGATGTATGGATGTACGTGTGTTTGTTTCTCTTTCACGCAAAAACTACTGAATGGATTTAAATGAAACTTAAATCCATTATAGCTCACACATCTCAATAATATAGCTCACACATCCGAATAACATATATGCTATAGTGTAGAGCTCTGGCATTATGCATTATGAAATTTGTATAAAAAAATTGCAATTGGTGGCACGATTAGTAAGATATCTATAATTCTTTTTTCCATTCAAATTATTAGGAGAGTACTTCAAATAAATAAATTCTTAGAACGACCACGGGTCAGCACCACTATTTGTATTTAGGTATAAGATGGTACAATATATTATTATCCAATAACAAAATTAATATAACAGATACACTGAATTATGAATTATTCAAAAAACAAATTAAGTCCCTTAAATTGGATAATGACATATTGTACCCTTAATGTTTACCCTTTATGTAATTAATTAATTTACCCTTACTTAAACAGCAATATTTAATATAAAAAAAAATTTGTATTGATATTGTCCTTATATGACTATTTTTGTCTAGATATAAGATATTTATTTCATTAGTTTTTTTGATAATTGTTTACATAATGAACATTATTATTAATTTTTTGCATGTAAAATACTCCTCCCATAAACACGAGCTCCTAGTGCTCAACTTATGGAGTAGTAGAATAATGAATTATTTTGTAATCTTGCATATATTATCATTGTAATGTATAAACAAAAATCTTGAAAAAAATATGTAAATAAAAAAATAAAAAATAAAAAAAATGCGGGAGAGGGGGGGGGAGTGGTGGGTAGGGGGGAAGGGGTTGAGAGGCGGAGTGGGAACCCCCCTAATACCATGCGAGCGAAGCCCCTTTAAAAAGCTAGTATCTAATAATATAAAAAGGATAAATTTACGAGTATGATTTATTTTTTATTTTTTATGAATACCAAAATCCAAAACATAGAAGACTGCAAACTTAATTTTTGGTCGAAAAAAATATTGAATTGAGCCGCAGGTTGGGCAAGCCTGGGTTAGAAGGATTCCCACACGTGTTAGTGATTTTACGATAATAGTGAAGATTATGTTGACAGAAATCTCGCGAATTATACTAAGTATATTATATCTGCATTTTCCCAAACCAGATTAATAAGTCAGTGAAAGTATACTGGCCATCGTAAACCAATTAAATAGTATAAATAAAGCAATTAACTTTGTAAGCTTATATATGTTTTCATAGATTATATATATAATATTAGCATAATAAAGTAATATTTTGAAATACATTAAATCGCTTGCACTGGTAAAACATAAACTTAATGATTCACTACAAGGTTAAAATATAAGTTTTAATGTGAATACTTATTTAATTAAAATATAAACCACTGGAACGTTCCGTTATAATCTACAATCAATTTCAGCCTTGAGCGTCGGAAATTTTTAAGCTTTCGGTTTGGAAATTTCCCGCCCTCTTTCAAAAAGTCAATTTAAACTGCTTATATTGTTAGAGATCCATTGAATGCACCTATATTTGTCCGTTTATCCAATATTTATAGGGAGATACGTTTTTAGATTTTCACGGCCAAAAGTATTTCCGTTATTAGTTTTGGGGTCTTATGCTGTGTTGCGCTACTTCCTTCTTTAGCCAACGTTTCGGAGAGCGTTGCAGTGTCCGCTGTCCGAAACGTTGGCTAAAGAAGGAGGTAGCGCAACACGGTTTAACACCCCAAAAACAAATAACGATTTTTTTTTATTTATTTATCTACATATTATTTACATACTATAAAATTGTCGTGTGTGTTACCTTCTTGTAGCAAATGATATTTAATATTATGACTCCTGTGTGTTGGCCTAGTTGAAAATCTCACATATAATTTAAAATCGAACACACATTTTTTTAATGTGTAAACACGTGGCAATGTTTTGTAAGAAATACTATTTCAATAACAGATTAAAAAATAAATTTTCAGTTTAGTTGCGTATTTTTTCCTCAAATCCAAAATTAATTTTTAATATGAAAAAGTCCAGCGCAGCTGTTTCTCTTTATAAATCAATTCCACTTTAGAAAATTACATCAATTTTCTGATCTTTTTCACTTGTCTGAGTTCTTAAAACAATCAGTTCCAATTTTATAAGAATGACACTTAAATTCAAAGAAAATTCAAGTTCATTGAACAAGAGTTACACGGATAGACACAACCGAAATTAGCATTTTTAATAATGGTGTGGTCTAAGCCTTCGAATCCCAAAGTAAAGTACGAGTATTCCTGGGTAAAATAATACTTTTACCTTTGGAGGAAACAAACATACATGCATTGTAAGTATCTTCTTTTGTCTCACCATTATTTAATGTGTTAGAAAGAGTTGGAGCATTATCGTGACAAGGATGTAATGTGAACCCTTAGATCAAAAACATCATCAGCTATAGGCAGGCTAATGGAACCTAAACGCAAGCCAAACACTAGGTTTGGACATCGCGCCTTCGGAGTATTTGGGCCTAAGGCTTGGAATAAACTCCCTCCGGAACTAAAACATAACAAGCCCAACAGAATTTAGGTCCACTTTAAAAACCTACCTTTTTGGGCTGCCATACCCTTAATTTGAAATATCTATCTGAGAATATCATTCTTGTTTTGCCTATGATATATCTTAATCATACTTTTCTTATTGGATTCGAATCCTTACACATCAATTTTTCTCAATCTGTCCCAAGCGACCTTACCTTTTAAAAGCCGTATATCTCTCTTCCTCTCATGCAAACATATGTATTTTTCTTTTAACCAGAAGGAGAATGAAATAATGCTTCTATTGTTTTTGAAATATGAAAGCTGTCTTGCATGGATATTTTACAATCTCGATCCAAAGTGACGGTTTCAGAATTTACGGGCGAAATCGAGGCTTCCGGATTGTGAGGTGCGAATATATTGAACCAAGCAGACAGAATCGTTCTCAATTATGTCCTCTGCGTGAGAACTGTACCTAAATTTCTCGAAATAAACAATAACAGTATTAATATCAAGTGACCTCCCAGGTAAGTATGGTCCTGTATATTTTCCTATATAATGGTTTGTCTAGTTTGTAGTTAGAAGTAAGATTGTAGAAATGTATTATAAGTTTGTACAGCGCCCTTGAGGTGATTTTTCACAAAAACGGCGCTATACAAGCCATCCAAATATTATTATTATTATAAGGAACGTATGTTTATTGCCTTTTTGTACAGTTGCCGTTCCATAAACGTGGGAATATTAAAATCACCTATTGTCTAGAGTCTAGAGATAACAGCGGTTTTAATTAACGTGATAATCATGACTCTTGTTAGTTAACACGACAAAAGGTGAAGACACCTATTAAATAATTTAATAATCTCAGTACTAATTATTAAGACCTGCAAGTATATATTTTGATTGCCCACCGCATTATCTGAATTGACAATAATAATATTACATCAGATGATTAAAATCCAGGTAAGATGAACTACTTTACTGGTGTAATGCATATAAATCTTAAAACCAAACCGCAATCATGTCCAATTACTGTAATTAAAATTGCTCCGGTTCTCCAGAATTATTAAACCGATCATAAAGTTATTTAATTGTCAATAAATCGTTTACAGAATTGTTTTGAGAAAAAAATACCAATATTACTGAAAATCGAGGTTAAACATTTAAATATTTGTGCCTGGACTTTGCAGAATAAATCGCAAATCTAATTATTTCGAGCATATGTACGAAGCCATCTAGAGTTTGCGTCAACTGTGTGGTCTCCATTTTATGCAGTACATGTAAACAAAATTGAATCGATTCAGAAAAAAATCACAAAATACCTTTCTTACAAGTACTTCCAATTTAAGAGAATAGATTTTAAAGCTACACGGCCCACATGTTCGTGTAATATTTTTAAAGAGAAACACTGTAAAACAAATTCAAACCAAAATGTTTGCCTTATAAGACTGTGTTCAACATATAATAACATTTTCTCTGATATAGATATTTCAATTGTGACAAAGGTAAATTTTAAAAATTCTATTAAAAGTGTATTAAAATTATTAAATGAGTACAAAACTGCATAAATGTAATGATATATTATTTAATGACATATAGTATGCCTACCCACCTCCTGTTATATGTAATATCTTTGAGTTGTTATAAGATTTCAGTTTGAGTTAATTATTAATTTCTAGATACACAATGTAATAGTATAATTGAGGTGATTTTTCACAAAAACGGCGCTCTATAAATTGTCCAATTATTATTATTAATGAGGAAATCTATAATTGGTTTCTCAGTAAGGTAAATTAAACATGGATAAATTAATCAAATTGTAAACTGTTGATTTCCCTAAAATAAATAAATAAGTGTTCTATCTCGAAAACTTTCCCTTTTTCACATCGCATCGCTTGTCTCTTACAGTTAGGGACGAGGGATGCTATTAGTTAGAGGTTGCATCCCGCCGCTTGGTTTTACAGACGGTCTGACCGTAAAAGTTTGGGTGAGACCTTGAGAGTTTAAGTTTGCCTTCCGGGTTTGCCCGCGCAGCTTCAGGTCTCCAGAGAGAGAAAGGATACTCGTAATTCTTTTGTTTTAAGGTAACGAGCGGTTAAGGAACAATAAGTTTCCTTTTGGTTATTTATTGTTAAAATACCTATAAAGCTACTAGGTATTACGTTTGTACTCTTTTACGATTATTGAACTGTGACATACTTGAATATTCCATAAAGACTAATTGTGTTGCTGTTTAAAGTGTGGATTTTATTTCCATACCACCGCTACAAGTAGCTTTTTGGTGATATTTTTTCGTCGATAAATCAAAACAGGTGCCTGGTGTTAAACGTGAATTTAAACCTTATTGCCAACTATATAATTATGCCATTGTTAGAGGCTTTATCCTGAATTTTACGCGACGCACGTGAGGTATCACCACGAAATGCTGACGTTTTGGATTAGGTAGCAGCAATCCCACTTTTATTAAAATCTTTTTCAAATATAACTGTATAACCGTAATTATGATATCTACTGCTTTTGTACAAAATGGTGAACGTTCACTTAGAAGTTCAGTACGCTTGCTTGAAATCTCCAATGTGTTTTTGTTTATGGTTTTTGGGGTATTATGCCATGTTGCGCTAACTCCTCCTTTAGCCAACGTTTTAGACAGCGTTACAGTGTCCACCATCAGGGCAGATGTACACATCTGGACACATCTGCCCTGATGATGGACACTGTAACGCTGTCCGAAACGTTGGCTAAAGGAGGAGATAGCGCAACACGGCATAATACCCAAAAAAACAAAAAAAAATTTGGCCGTGAAAATCTAAAATTATGTTATTATCAAATGAAGTTCTGCAAGTATTTTAGTATGTATTTTTGTTACAGCTGTTTCGGTTTACAAGACCATTTCCACAAAAACACTCCTTCAAAATTCGCTGAACAACTCTTAGTGAATAATCACGTTCCACTTAAAAACTACAAGCCAAAACCATTACTATAGATTAAATTTGCTTGAACAATTAGAAATTAACAAATGAACGAATGACCCCAATGCTAATTAATAAAGTAAGGAAAATTATTTATTCTCCACTACTTAGTATGTTTACCAAACCTAAAAAATATGACGCACTTAAATGTCGTAGCAATAAAGTCATTATAAAACAATTTAGAAAACCCCAACACTTAGTGCAGAGTGAAACAAATTCCGAACCACATATAATAAATACTCTCACAATTAGTGTCCAGCAAATTGGTTTAAGATGAAGTCATAGTAAATAATGCAAAATCATATGTTTTTGTTTCGAAAATTTGATCGCTTAGAAGTATTGTAAATGCTTCAATTAAATACTGCATGTAGAACATACCTTGACCCTTAAAAAGTCTTTTAATAAGCCTATAAAAAAATAAAGTATAAGGTCTAAAAAACACACTTTCAAGTCCAAACTCTCCTATTTATAAATCCCTTTTCGTATATGGTTTTATTGTGTAATGTGGCAAATTCAGTTTATTTTATAATAATCGCAAAAAAAGTTGATATTTACACCCAATCTTCCCAAAATAAAATAAAATATGCATTTTCGCGTTGATATTTTACAATACGGCCGCTAGTCGACGAATTCGGTTATTCAAAGTGACCCCTATGGCGTCCACCGAAGAACTACTGTCCACAGCACAGTAGTGAACTAGTGGATCGCCTTAACCGGTAACAAATCAATTTAGTCACTCTCAAAAAATTGACATTTAAAATCGTATAGGTCGTCTCAATGTGGATTAACCACAGTTTGAAAACGGTCTTGTAAACCGAACAGATGTAACAAAATGCATACTAAAATACTTACAAAAAGTGTAAATAAAATACATCTTAGATTTTTTTTACAGCCTTCGCATTCGGGAAATCCGACGACCTTGTTTCAACAGAGATGTTTTCTTGTATTTTTAACCCACGTTGAACGTGGAAAACTTTAAAAATATACATTTATCAGTCACTAGCTGGTTCCCGGCATGCGTTGCTATGCCATTTAATAAAGAAATTGTTTCTCCCTGCGTGTCCTTTCCCATTTGTCCCGTTCCTCTTCCCCTCTCGCGTTCCCACTCCGCCTCCTCAACCTTCCCTTTCCCCACTCCACTCCCCCTTTCCCGTGTACTCCCCTCCCCCCTCCCCGCCCCCGCATTCCGTGCATTCAGTTTTCAAACAGCTCGCGTGCCACCTATTGCAATTTTTTATCCAAATTTCATGATGCCAGAGCTCACCGGTAGTTTTATACAAACCTTGTCCTGACAATAACGAACACAAAAATAAAAGAATTATCCAATTTGGTGCAGTTGTTCGGAAGTTATGCGCGTACATACATTTCGGGGATTCACTTTTATTTATAGAGAAGATTTAGAGACTTCACTTGAGTTTAGTGCAATGTTAGCAATACCTTCACCTAGATGCACGTTCTAAAAAACGAAATAAAATGCGAGAAACACCTGTTAAAAATGTCTGTGAGAAAGATATTTTAAAGGGACCAATTTCTTTAAATTTTATAATCAACCACATCATACTTGTGGAAGACGTTTGGGAATACATAGAAAAACTATTCGGATCTATTTAACAAAAATTGTTTAAGCTGTTTTATCAATTTTTCATTTTGGTGTCTCGCCTTGAGAATGTGATAGATATCTAATCTTTGTCAGTGTTGTTTTTTTTGCTTTTCGCAGGGTTTTGAATTCGTGACCCATGTGACCAGAGTAAAAGAGCCACATATTGCAATAAAATATAAGCAGACATGATCACGCGATATTTGAATTTAAAAATATCAACCCCTTAAAACATGGTAATTTTACTATAATACCAACAATTACTTTCAAAAACTTAAAACTCTAATTTATTTTTTGTTTGACTGAGTTTGAACCTTCCTACCCAGTGACCGGAATCAACCGTGCTACGAACCTTGCCATTTTCCTATTTTTTAAACCGACATTTATTTCCTACGTAAAATGCATTATTTTCAGAAAATTGCTTACAAAATTGGAAATCACTCACACGTTTGTGAGTGATTTCCACTAAAAGTTCATAGAATGCATTGTCATGGACCAACGCGTATATCAAATACAATTTATGGATATACATAATTATAATAAATTACCTACAATAAAATAACTATGTTTGAACACATATCTTATCTTTAACTAACCGGTTTCGGTTCAACTTGAACCTTCATCAAGGGTGAATCGAAACCGGTTGGTTAAAGATATACATATTATATTAGAGTTGTATTCGAACAATATTATTTCATTGCAATTATGAAATTTAAATAGATGTAATTAAAAATCGGATCGCAATTGTTAACGTATTAAGAATGTAATCAAAACATAATGCATTATAGATTCCAATTACGGTTAATATACTTAACCCCTCAGGCCTCGGCCTATTTTGTCGGAAGGTTAGAACAGTTCCATTTTGAAATAAAATTCAATTAAATGTGATATTTCTGAACGCATCCGAAAACTAAACACTGTTTTTGAAAGGTGATAATTGATAAAATACACTTTTAAATTTTATAAATCGAAATGCACATTTATTTTTGAAATATGGAAATTTTGAATGCAAACCTAAAAAGTTTTTAAAATGGCTCGCCTCACGTTTTTTTTACTAATTCAGATGGGAGACTTTTGTTTTATAAAGGTTTACATTTTAATTATTTTGTGGTTAACTTTTAGATTTAAATATAAAGAGTGATGTTTTATCTTTCTAACACCGTTTAGACCTTATTTATAACCATGATAGTAAGGATTCAAAACGATTTCTATGAGACCTATACGAGTTGTTCCGAAAAGCGAACAAATTGGCCTGACGATGTTTCCGGTAATCAAATTTATGTTGACACCTGCCATACATAGTTCCTGATATGACCATGGATAATAATGGGTCGGGCAATATATTATTTGCGTTTATACTGGTTCATTCATTATGTATACATTTAAAATAATATCTATATTGAGCACCTATTGAACACGTTTGTTAATATTATTATCCACAAATATAATAACAAAGTCGTAGTAATAATGCAGTTTTGACATATCGATATGAGAATGTCTGCAAGAATAATAACACGGCATTAGATAAGCGATAAAAACGTGTTTTGAAGGCTCGGAAACAACGTTTTAAACGCTATAAAAAAATCAATTTAATTTCGAATTTTACGAGGTTGGACAGTTGTTATCTACACAATAAAAGCAACGTTTGTTTTAATTTGCCCAAGTCCCAACTGTTCCCGATTGTCTGGAGCCTGTGAGACTATGGCATCTCTAATTGGGGTAATTTGTGAGGACTCCAGATACTAATATCTACAGCCTGTATGTCTGACGAATATCTACACCTCATATGTTGAACTAATATCTACGAACTTCAGAGTGTTGACTAATATCTACAGAGCGTAGGTTGAACTAATATCTACAGAGCGTAGGTTGGACTAATCAGCTAAATGTGTCCAATAGTCCGATATTACGAATTTTTACATACACACTTACATAAATTAAGTTTTTTAAACTGCGTACGCAATATTACATTATTCCAATATGCTACACATAATTGCAAATCCAACCTCTGCCAGTGCTGTAGATATTCGTCAACACTTTGATTCTCGTGAATATTAGTCAACAGTTTGTGCTGTAGATATTCGTCAACACTTTGGTTTCCATAGATATTAGTTCGATTTTTTCAGTTTTTGGAATTCCTGTAGATATTAGTAGACGCCTCCATTTGTGAGGCTGAAGGCATTGGGGACGGGAAGAGGAGGGTGGGGATATTCCTGCCTATTCGGATCTGATCGCCAAACACCGCTAAAGCCATTTCAAGCTACGTTTTAATTCTGGATGGTGGTCTTACACCAGGACGATACTGTGAGTATCTTCCACTCTGGAAAGTGCCGCAAATGTGCCTTAAATTAGTTGAAATTATTAAATTGTGAAATAACACAAATCATTCATATAAAATTATTTGCACACGCCGGGATTTGAACCAGCGACCTTCAGATTGCTAAGAGGAGAAGAGAAAGGTGGAGAAGTCCTTGGCTATTCAGATCTGGTCACCAAATACGGCAAAAGCCATTCAAGCAATGTTTTAATTCTGGTGGTCTTACACCAGGACGATATTGAGAGTATCTTCCATTCTATATATACCTCATATTAGTTTAAATGATTAAATTGTGAAATAACACAAATCATTTAAATAAACGGGATTTGAACAAGAGAACTTCGGATTACTAGTTTAGAGCCTTACCCCTCGACCACGAAGGCCATCGAAACCTATATAACGAAATAAATAAATACCCCTATTTAATTAGTTTCAATAGCTCAATGCCTAGGACTAGGGGATCTGGGTTCGATTTTCTCTTAGGACTGTTAACTTTTTTTATTTTATTTTCTGTGTGTTTGTATGTAGACTTTCAGGGGGGCAGTAGAAGACCCAGAGAAAATAGGGGGCATTGAAAGGAGGCGTCTACTAATATCTACAGGAATTCCAAAAACTGAAAAAATCGAACTAATATCTATAAGAATCAAAGTGTTGACGAATATCTACAGCTCAAACTGTTGACTAATATCTATGAGAACCAAAGTGTTGACGAATATCTACAGCACTGGCAGAGGTTGGATTTGCAATTATGTATAGCATATTGGAATAACGTAATATTATGTATGCAGTTTAAAAAACTTAATTTATGTAAGTATGTATATAAAAATACATAATATCGTACCATTGGACACATTTAGCTGATTAGTCCAACCTACGCTTTGTAGATATTAGTTCAACCTATGCTCTGTAGATATTAGTCAACACTGGGACCGTCATAGATATTCGTCCGACCTTAATTCGACCTTAATGAATTCCAAAAACTGAAAAAATCGAACTAATATCTATGGAAACCAAAGTGTTGACGAATATCTACAGCTCAAACTGTTGACTAATATCTATGAGAACCAAAGTGTTGACGAATATCTACAGCACTGGCAGAGGTTGGATTTGCAATTATGTATAGCATATTGGAATAACGTAATATTATGTATGCAGTTTAAAAAACTTAATTTATGTAAGTATGTATATAAAAATACCTAATATCGTACCATTGGACACATTTAGCTGATTAGTCCAACCTACGCTCTGTAGATATTAGTTCAACCTATGCTCTGTAGATATTAGTCAACACTGGGACCGTCATAGATATTCGTCCGACCTTAGCTCTGTAGATATTAGTCAACACTCTGAAGTTCGTAGATATTAGTTCAACATATGAGCTGTAGATATTCGTCCGACATATAGGCTGTAGATATTAGTATCTGGAGTCCATTGAAATGGCACCGTGAAGGCGTGGTCAGGTAAAAAAATATGGTCTAAAAACGCAAAAAACACGGGGGGGCTACAGAAAAAATTTCTCAAAGTGGTAGGTGGGCAAAATAAGGTTGAAAACCTATGGTCTATTTCATATTTCATTGAGATTTGTTGTTGATATTGTATTCTTTATTGATCAAATAATATAATTTTATTGTTTTCATCCGAAACCCGCACATACAAAATGTTATTGTATGTAAGAATGCACGTTCATGTTTTATTATTGAAAAAAAAAATTGATTAATTTTTGTGATGTTATCATTAAAATGTACCTACTGTATTCATAAATGCGATATACTTGTATACATCGATGTCTGAGTCCATAATTATACATACATGCGGGTATGTTCTATTTTGTACACGTTTATTAATATGGTGTCCATAAATTGCCTACCTTATTATATTGTATTTTGTTCTCATTTAATACATACAAATTATATTGTTTTTTTTTATAGGTACGCCGTGCTTTATTTGCTATTTTATTTTTTTTATCACATTTTCTCTCTTTTTTATGGTAAGTAGGTACTGTTGGATAGGAAGTGAGTCGGTGCCTGCTGTAGGATTATTGATGTGGTTATCTAACTAACTAATTAACCATCACGCAGTTTCCCCGCAGAGTTAGGCAGAGTACGGATATACTCTTTGCCCCATTCACGTTCATGCATCGTCACATACATCATCATCATCATCACTATTGGCTCTACAACCCCTGGTGGGTCTTGGCCTCCTCAAGAGTCTTCCTCCACTCATCTCGGTTTTGTGCCAGCTCTCTCCAGTTTGGAAGCTCCAATATAGATATGTCTTTGAGGACGTTGTCGCTCCAACTTAGTCTTGGCCTTCCCAGGCTCCTTCGCCCTATTGGTCTTGAGTTCAGCAGGGACTTTGGTGCTTGATGCTCGGTCATTCTCTCCACATGACCCAGCCACCGAAGTCTTCCCAAAGTCACATACATTCTTTATGTCAAGAGACATGGCCAGAATCATGTATTCATTAACTTTTCGTCTTTCTCGGGCGTCCCCGACTTCTTCTACCATTCACGTTTGATACGAATTGTATTTTTTTTTATAAGAAAAAATCTCTTTTATAACTTTTGAAGGTTATTCCCACCAACGAAGTATATCATGGAAGACGAAGATAACAATAATAATCTAAACGAAAATATGAAAGAGAACAAGACACAGAAAACAGACAATGGTCGCAACTGGGACTCGAACCCAGACCTAATTTGGCTATTGCTACCTTCTGTCTCTCTCCTCCTTTTTACGTTATACATTTTAATCAATTTACATAAAACTCTGACAAATTATATACCTAAACCTTCCTCATGAATCACTCTATCTATTGAAAATCCGTTTAGTAGTTTTGAGTTTATCGCGAACAGACAGACAGACGCGGCGGAGGACTTTAATTTATAAAATGTAGAGATGTAGAGAACAGGAATCGTGATTTGCTCGGTAAGCAGTTTTAAACAAAACTTAAAATACATACTATATATAATATTTTTACAAACAAATGTATATTTTCATGTAGATACATTTATATGAACGAATGAAACCAACTCAGAACCACCTCAGAAAAGTCATTAAAAGCTATGAACAAATAATTTTAAAATAGCCTGTATAACCCTATAGGGAACGTACCCATACTACGTGACCTGTCTGGGGGGGGGGGGTCTTCAAAATATCACGCTTGGTACAAATGAGTGGCGGCTGCCATAGGTTTTTGGTCGCCGGGGTTTTGGTTAAAAATTGCAAAAAGTTGGTCACGTAATACGGGTACGTTCCCTAACCTAACTTAACCTATTTAACCAACCTATTTATCATCACTCTTAATGAGTTGCCGGTCATCGAAAAATCGTTTACAATTTTAATTATTAAAAACACTCACCTGGTTTTTTTGGCAGTTCCGGTTCCAAAGCCAAATCCATCTTTTCCGTCGTCGTTTCCGGTATCGTTGCGTCCGTCTTCATTTTGAAAAATTTCCTTTAAATAGTCCTTAACAACGTATTTATCTTTGGCACTAAATAATTCCTCAGAGGAATTTATCCTTATTCGTAATTGAATCAATCGCCATCAAATGCAATTTTTGTAACTAAGAATACAAAATATCACAAAATTTAAACTCGCGTTCAAACGAAACTTTTAAGATAAAAAAATTGGAAGTTTTTCATCGAATTCGTTCGGAATTATAAAGCAATTAAATGCATTCGTTGCTTAAACAAAATTATATTATTGCCTAAGACAGTTCACAGTGTATATTATTTGTTTGGTTTTATCACTTTAATTTAACACAAATGTTTTAACCTTTTTGAAAATGCGAAATTTTAAAAATTTTTTGTTTCATGTCCTTGTTGATTCCATGTTTTTTTTTTTATTACTGTTTATTTTATTTATTTATTGTGTCCGTAGCCCGTACTTTGACTGCTGCAGAAGTTAATTTGCAGAACGTTCTGCGAGGCAGTCAGTCATCAACTGGCTATTGGAGAAGTGTTTCTGTCATATTATTGTAGACATGTTCTCACGAGCCGTCTCCGCTGCACTGGCACTAATATAGCCGCCTGCCCTTCGGAAAAAAGGACAACTAACCCACTTACCACGCGAATATAACCGGTCGAATAAAAATAGATTACTACTCGGGGATTCAATTTCACTTGACATTATCAAAGAAACTTGTGTCGTGAGTACTGATATATTGATAACAAACTAATAATAAAAAAATCATATCATTGCGGAAAAAATACGATTCATTTTTATCAGTTCTCAAGATGATGCTGCTGATGGGGTATTTTTTATGATCTGTAGAAATATGGAATGTAAACTTTCAGTATGACTTGACACGCTAATTACGAATTTTATTTAGGTACTTATTTAAAAAATATATATATCTGAATACCGCACAAGAGTCCCAAGTCCCAACTGCCCCTGTCTGCAGCCAGTGAGACCTTGGCATCCTCAATTGGGATAAGAAATGGGAAGAGGAAATTGAGAAAGTTCCTGGCTATTCAGATCTGGTCTAAAGCCATTTCAAGCAACGCCAACGTTTCAATTCTGAATGATGGTCTTACAGCAGGGCTATACTGGAACGTGCCTGCAAATATACTATACCTAATAAGTTAATTGTGAAATTATACAAATTAATCAAATTAAATTTATTTGCCCACTTCGAGATTCGATCCCGCGACCTTGGGATTGCGAGTCGAGAGCCTTGACTCGCAATCGACCACGGATGCCGTCAAATATCGTAAAAACAAATATGTTTTTAAGGAAACTTTTGATTCACCCACGGACATATGAATATATCTGGACCTGCCCTAAGTGATAAAAACGTATTATTTCCCCCTCCACATGGCGCCGGCTGTAGCTCCTCCTTGGAACCGGCTCGCTCCATGGGGAGGGGATATAGCCTCGCTTGAATCTAAAATGTGTGACGTCATCATTCTTGCCGTGAACAGCGAGAAGCTGACATCCATACATTTAACGAAATAACGGCAGCTTGTGCTATACAATATATCTTCGTATCAATATGCACATAGCGAGCACACGGCAAGAAAATATTGATATGTGTATTGGCGCGAGTCTTTTTGGGGCGAGCATTTGGCCTTAGCAAATAAGTTTTGAACGTGGCAAGCAATTCGCGCTCCCATGTAAAAAGGTCTATTCATTCAAAGCAGATTTTGCTTTTAAGAACTAAATGGTGATATTGTAATGCGAGATGCCTATATACTGTCAGATTGATTGTTCAACGAATGACAGTCATCTTTCCCCCCTTTGCTCTCCATAGTTTGGTTTTACCCCTCATCTGTAACTGCTTGTCTATCCATTTGGATGTCTATGGATTCACCTTTTTTATTAATATAAAAGATAACTATTTACTTTCGGGTGGAGGAAAACACTGCCTTCAAAATGTCAATGCAAAAGAATACAAACATAAATTATAATATATAGAATACAGACATAACATTTAAAAAAAAAAAAAATCCGGCATAGACAAATATTCTAAGATATTCTGTATTTTTTTTAATCGTTTTTTGAAACTCTGGGGATTTTTTGAAAAATTCAATCCGAAAAATCAGACCATTTTTTATAAACCGGAAAGACGGGACATAATTTTATAGGTGCGAAAAAACGATAATTACATTCATGCATCATTTAAAAAAAAGAACGTTTTCCACATGAATGGCACAGGAGAATAACGAGGCATACCAAAAATATTACATTTCATAAATATTTTTTTCCTTGATCCATCTTATTGATCATAAATCATTATAATGTACAACGTATATATTACTAAATTCAATGTAATATACATGTACTTGTAAATTATAATAATAATAAGAATATTATAAAATTTGATTTTGTTAAAATCAGCACCATAATCATTATACCTCTAAAACATGTACCGACTTCTAAAATGTACGGGGTTCTCTTCAGAACATCTGTCAAAAAGTCAAACCAAATGATAAGTTCGCAAAGAACAAACAATAAATCTAGTGAACGAATTCAAAAATTCGCCTGAAATCAAAGTGATACCATATAAAAAAAAACAAATCAGTGTGGAATTTTCCAAAATTAAAAGGAACATTTTCGGAGACGTGACATTTTCATGTAGTGACGTCACGAGCCCAAATAATGGATTTGTTTACTTAAAAATAAAAAAAAACTGTACATTTCTAAAAAAATTTACTAACATTTTCGCAATCTTAATAAAAAGATCTATCCACACGATTTTTTCTAAGTCGTTATGAATTCAATGCAAGTGGCCTATTGTTCGTTTTGCGTAATTGAAATTTTACGTGCAGTAGCGTTTATAGTAATTAAGATGAATCAAAAGTTTTTTTGCAAAAAAAAAATTTGTAATCATCCCGAATATATGTATATATCACTAGCTGTGATAATCCCCGGCGTTGCCCGTTGGCTATACCCATAGACATCCGAATTTAATAGACCAGAAGATACAGGTGAGGGGTAAAACCAAACTATGGAGGGTGAAGAGGGGAAAGATGACTGTGATTCATTAAAAAATCAATCTGACAGTATATAGGCATCTCGCATTATAATATCACCATTTAGTTCTTAAAAGCAAAATCTGCTTTTGAATGAATAGACCTTTTTACATGGGAGCGCGAATTGCCCGTCACGTTATTAACATATTTGCGTAGTCCAAATACGGCAAAAGGAAAGGTTCGCCCTTTTTCACAAAGGAATATTTTGTTGCCGTATTTAGTTAAGACACTTTTACAAATGTTTCATAATTTACTTAATACCCCTGTAACCAGCGACGAGCTCACTGGAGAAACGTCCACATTCGCTACGTTCACATATATTAGGGTATAATGTATAGCATAAGTTCTCACTTTTGTTCGTAAAATGTACGATGCGACCTCGGCGCTGGTCACGACAAGAATGATTACGTCACATTTTTTAGATTCAAGCGAGGCTCTCGTAAGCCGAGCTGGCTCCATGGAACCGGTGAAATAGGAGGAGGAAATAATACGCTTTTATCACTTAGGGCAGGTCCAGATATATTCATATGTCCGTGGCTATACCATAACCATACCATAACCTGTACATATAAAGCATTTATATACATACTGCTCGTTAACACCGTATGCGGGGACATTGGGGGTCTAGCTTTGTTCAAATTAAATGTAGAGACGTTCAAATAAAAAAAAAATTAGCTTCCTTGTGAGAGCCCTGAAGGAGTAACCATAAGTTACTTATACCGGGATGGGTATGCGGTTGGAAACCTCCAGTGTATACCATAACCTACAGCAGGAATGGTGGAGAGATTACTGCCATACGCAATATTTTTGACAAGAGATGCGTAACTGGTTTCTCTTGCAAAGTTCACCGAAATTGGAAAAGTAATTTTCTCCTCCTGCTGACACACTCTGCGCTGGTCCTTTGTAAAATCGTCCCTCTCTCAAGTATCTCAAGTTCATTACAAGACAACTTTAATTCTTTCAGGAATGCGCCTCCACTACACGTAGACAGATTCATCTGCAGGCGGATGCGTCCGCCGACGTGTAGAGGGGGTGATTTGCTCGTCTGTGGTAGGTATTTAACGTCGGCAAATGCGTCCGGCACTAATCCGTTAGTTGTCGGTTTTTGTAGCACGGATGAAAGGGTTTCGGCGCGGCAGCGAGCGGTCTGTCCACACGTCTGACGACGGATCAGTGTTCATTGGGAAGCGAATGAGCGTGATTCTTGCAGTTTTTTTCGTTCTGAACTCTACTGGGATGGACACTTAAATAATACTTAAAAGTACTAAATAATTAAATAGCTGCTGCAGCTACGGTCTCAATATCCATTTTGCGTGCGTACGTGTTGCGTCTGTCGAGAACCAACACAGACTGATCCACCTACAGATGTGTGGACGGCTCGTGGAGATCTATCTGCGGATGGATCTGTCGACGTCTGCGGACGCATCTGCTGACGTGTAGAGGGGGCATAACATAAAGCATTTGGAAATCACGGATACTCTTATTTTGAACGTCAAGTTAGCAAAATCAAGAAGTTTCAACTTTCCGCTTTAATGGATTTGAAAAGGGGGTGGAGGTGGTTTTTCGAAACATCATGTTGGTGTTGACCTTCCTCCTATTTCAAAAACCAATTGTGCAAAATTTCATCAATTTCGGAATAAAACACAGGCATTCTTATTTACATACTAGCTGAACCGACCACGCGTTGCTCTGGATAATTAAACACAACGCCATCTACTGGATTGTTATCCGACCTTTATAACCACTACCAGCTTGACCGTGCGTGACCATTTTTTTGACAGAATGGGTATGGTAAGCTCTAAGATATCGCGAACAGGCAGACAGACAGACGACGCGGAGGACTTTAATTTAAAATATGTAGAGATGTAGAGAAGTAGAGAAAAGAAGATAGTAAGCTATCCGTAAAAGATAGATATGTGCCATTCCGGACTTTTTTGTAGATCTATAAAAGAGGAATGTCCTACCATGGATTGTTTTGTTATATCTGAAAGGGATTAGGCAGTGTTTTCGATGAAAGCTCCCAGGCGGCTTGACTTTTTCCAACGATTCTAACAATTATCGTTATTTTTCAACCAATTTACACATAAATTTGTTAATTATATACTTAAACTTTCCCCACGAATCACTCTATCTATTGGTGAAAACCGCATGAAAATGCGTTCAGCAGTTTTTGAGTTTATCGCGAACAGACAGACAGATAGACAGACAGACGACGCGGAGGACTTTAATTTATAAAATGTAGAGATAGTGGTAACGCCCATACACATACATACACACCCCTACATGGCACGCATACATACTGTCACTGCTTGGAATTGGTATTAATATTGTTGCAAGTTCCTTTTCCTACCCATCCCTATTTGCCTACCCGCCAATCTTAGTCAGTCTGCAATGAACTCCCTCCGCATATAGCCATTTTGTGCTTCCGCTCTCGGTTAATCGCCATTAAAAACAACTCCGCCGTGTATTATAAAATAAATGAACCTCACGCCTATTACTTTTTTGTTCCTGTTGGATGGGAAAGGAAGCATACAAGTGCATTGCCAGCCTACAAGTTCTTATCCTTTTCCGGTGAGTCCTCTCCTTTCTATGCAACATGTATTTTTATCATTTTTAAGCAGTGATAGTACCACAAAATCAAGGTCCTTCGCCAATCATTTTTTACACAAACATAACAATCCACTCTCACAACATAAATACCATTCAGATAGAGATTGTGCAGATTTGGTGATTGGTGATTTATGATTTCTTAATTAATCAAATATCCACAAAGTTGAAACAAATAAGCTCAAATCACTGACAAGCTAAATCGACAGAAGTGCATTATAGTTTTCGAGAAGTAATGACGATTTTTTTTATCTTACTTTGTGGGGAACCGATCGAAAATATCGATATTTTTTCTTGAACAGGTTATCGATTTGGTTGGGCTGTCTGGCCTAGGAGTCGAGAGGCATTATACAAGTTTTGGAAATATCAGATAATTATTTGGGAGGCGGGTATGGGTGCCGCCGCCCCGGGAACCATTTATACTCTGCCAGAGGTCACCCCAAGTGGTTCGCTACGTTTGGTGACTTAGCAGGGGTGCCCGGGTTTATAGGGTGAGGTTTTTCAGGGTTTTGCGGCTAATGTATCTGCGGAAAAAAAATCGGTTTAGGGGCGATAGTCCTAGATAATTTTTATTTTATTTTTTATACTAATTATGGGCCGGAAAATCCGAATCTGAAAGAATTAGGCGTCGGCAAGCAATATTAACTGAATTACACGACTTTAAAATTTTCTATACACACACAGGAAAACAAGCCATTTTGAACGCATTCTGACACTACAAGTCATAGAAAAACACCAAAGATATTACACCACATAAAATTAAGTGTTGCCATTAAGCAATAATATCAATAACGTAAAACTTGCAGACACGATACTTCCTCACGTGATAATTCATCACATAACACATTAACCTGATGAATTATGACTATCTCAACGGCCGTATTCTTAGACCAAAAGTATGAAAATTCGTAGTCTTAAAAAGTTGTGCCGTACACCGGTCACCAATATCAATGTTATCAAGTAGTTTAGCGGCTACGCTAGGTTTGTGTAACATGGTTTGTGATAGAAAAGAAAGTGCCCCCTTCGTAGCGCCTACTCGCGTCACGGCAAAAAAACATCCTAGTTTTCAAGTAGTTTAGCGGCTACGTTAGGTTTGTGTAACATGGTTTGTGATAGAAAAGAAAGTGCCCCCTTCGTAGCGCCTACTCGCGTCACGGCAAAAAAACATCCCAGTTTTCAAGTAGTTTAGCGGCTACGCTAGGTTTGCGTAACATGGTTTGTGATAGAAAAGAAAGTGCCCCCTTCGTGGCGCCTACTCGCGTCACGGCAAAAAAAAATCCCAGTTTTCAAGTAGTTTAGCGGCTACGTTAGGTTTGTGATAGAAAAGAAAGTGCCCCCTTCTATTTTATTTTTTTTTATTTTATTTTTTATTTTTATTTTATTTTATTTTATTTCGTAGCGCCTACTCGCGTCAAGGCAAGAAAACATCCCAGTTTTCAAGTAGTTTAGCGGCTACGCTAGGTTTGTGTAACATGGTTTGTGATAGAAAAGAAAGTGCCCCCTTCATAGCGCCTACTCGCGTCAAGGCAAGAAAACATCCCAGTTTTCAAGTAGTTTAGCGGCTACGCTAGGTTTATGTAACATGGTTTGTGATACAAAAGTGAGTAAAATTTAAAAAAAATAATTACTTAAATTAGTTATTGATATTATTGCTTAATGGCAACACTTAATTTTATGTGGTGTAACATCTTTCTTGTTTTTCTATGACTTGTAGTGTCAGAATGCGTTCAAAATGGCTTGTTTTCCTGTGTGTGTATAGAAAATTTTAAAGTCGTGTAATTCATTTAATATTGCTTGCCGACGCCTAATTCTTTCAGATTCGGATTTTCCGGCCTATAGTTAGTATAAAAATAACTAGTTTTATTATCTAGGAATGCCGCCCCTAAACCGAACTTTACCCGTATCTGCCAACCAGCTGCGTGGCGGAGAGTGGTTGAGGGTGTCTCTTTGACGTCTCCAGTCGAACTCTCTCGGAACATCGCTTTTCACCGTAGAGGGAGGGATTCGTACGTCCTTCACTCGTGGACACACTGACCCCCAGATTCCTAGCCATCTCTCATAACCTTTTCCTTCCCAGAACCACCTCTGCTTCCTTTCCTAAAAAGATCTTCCACACAGCAACCCCAAAGATGACAAAGGCCCTGAGGGAAATTATTTTCCTCAAGGCCTCCTGTGTGGAGCTAATGTACAAATAACTTTATTTTTTGAATAATCTTGTAAAAAATGAAAACACTTTTTGAGTTAATTGGTTCAATAGTTCGGATCTTTGGATGCGGGACCAGAGGTCAAGGGTTAAAGGACCAGCGATATACAAAAAATAACATTTTTATCTAATTTTATTTATGGTGTGTCTGTGTGTCTGTGTGGGACCCTCGTCCCGACCTGTAGTCAGACAGGTTGATCTCGACACTTACAACGTGTGTCAACTAGTTCCTTTTTTCCAAAAAACAGTTGTGCTTCTTGAATGGGTTTTATATGTTTTTTTTAAATACCTCCACATACAATTTAATTTATTGAATAATACCATATTAAATATTCATTTTGATGCCCTGCGTGGTTGATGGGTAAGGCTCTCGATCAGCAATCCTAAGGTTGCGTCGCAGATCCTGGCGTGTGGAAATACATTTTATTTGATTAATTTGTGTTATTTCACAATTAATTGATTCAAAATAACATAGGTATTACGGCAAATTGCGGCATATTGCGGCAAATAACATGTTTTCAGTATCGCCCCGGTGTAAGACCACCATTCAGAATTGAAACGTTGATTAAATTGCCTTAAGCCATGATGACCAGATCTGAATAGCCAGGTACTTTCCCTTCTTACTTTTCACCATTTCCTTCCCCTTTCTTCCCCTCCCCTTCCCACCCCTTACCATCCCTCCCCTCCTCACCCCTTCAGCCTCACAACATATTACCTTTGGGATGCCGTAGTCTCACTGGCTCTAGACGGTTGGAAGTAATAGGGACTCTTGTTCGGTATTCACATAATTTTGTTTTTTTTTTTAAATACCGCATAAGAGTCCCAACTGCTTTCTACAGTCTACTTCTTTTTCTTCTTGTGCCCTGTCCGTTCAACGGACGTTAGCTATCATGTTGGTTATGTGGACTTTGTTTACTGCGGCCCGGAACAGCTCCACGGTAGACTGGCCTAACCACTGTATCAGGTTTTTCAGCCATGAGGTTCTTCTTCTTCCAGGGCCACGTCTTCCGGCAATCTTTCCCTGCATTATGAGATGCAAGATCTCATACTTCTCTGGATATCTCATCACATGTCCAAGATATTGAAGTTTTCGGATTTTTATAGTTTTAATTACTTCCTTTTCTTTATTCATCCGAACCATAACATCTTCATTTGTAACCCTCTCCACCCAGCTTATTTTAAGTATTCTTCTGTAGATCCACATCTTGAATGCCTTAAGTCGCCTAACTAGTTTTTCAGTAAGCGTCCATGCTTCCATTCCATTAAATAATATGGAAAACGCGTAGAATCTGACCATTCGCATTCGTAATCCAAGGTTGAGATCATGACCGCAGAACATTTTTTTCATGCGGATAAAGGTTGCACGTGCTTGCTCAACGCGGCATTTGATTTCAACTGAAGGATCCCATCTATCATTTACATTGCAGCCCAAGTATACAATACTCTGTACCTTCTCTAGTTTTGTTCCAGCAATATAAAGATTTTCATCCAATACGTTATTTTTGCTCATGATCATGTATTTTGTTTTATTTATATTCAGTTTTAGCCCAAAATCTCACAAGTCTTCACTACTTGATTCCACAGTCTGGGGCCAGTAGCAACCCCAATTAGGTTATATTGTGAGGCTGAAGGTAGTGAGAGGGGAAGGAGATGGGATTCAGAAAGGTTGGTAAGTACCTATATGGCTATTCAGATCTGGTCACCAAACATGGCTAATGATATATCAAGTAACGTTTCGATTCTGAAAAGCGGTCATTCACCGAGGCGACACTCATGAGTATCTTCCACTCTGAAACGCGCCGCAAATATGCTCTAATATGCTACCTCCGGATTCGTAGTCGAAAGCCTTAAGGCGCCGTAACCGCGCTCAAAAAGAAGATGTAGAGATATGTAATTACGAATGTTAGAGGAGCGCGCTAATATTTAAAGCGATAAAATCGATGCGAAAATTGAGAAAACGTTTAACAAAACACGACTCGTTTAAATATAGCCAAAATCTCTTGGGGGCTGTCTAAAACAACATTTAACGATTCACTGTGAATTTTTTCATACATATAAATAACAGAAACAGACAATGTAAAATAACAGAAACAGACTTGAAAATAAAAATTTTCGGAGCATACTTTGCGATTTTTTTCTATCAAGGAAATTTCAAATAATTTGCGTTTCGGCGTGGGGAATGTATAACTATAGATATTACTATCTTCAAAAATAACATGTATTTTTTCAAGAGCTTAAAAACTTTAAATGTTTAAGGCAGATATGCAAGAAATCGGTAGAAATTCGGGTAGCGGCGGCTTAACACTCGACCACGAAAGCCATAAAAATTATTGGTAGGTATTACCTATAATTAAAAACTGTTGTGTAACTAACACTGCTCTAAAATTTGTCACGGTGGAAAAAACCTATTGTTATAACTGATTAATTGTCAAATTTTCCGGATAATTCTGAAAAACCGATGCATCGGCGATAAGTTAATTGTAAAATTTAATTACAATACATTAAATACACGACATAGTTTTTGGCAACGCGCGACGAAAAAGAAATCTAAAGTTTAAAAAAAAAGGAAGGTATAAAAATATAATATTGGATTGAATGGATGCTTTTATGTTTACCGTGACGATTCACGGTACCGGTACCGTGACGGCAAAACAGGAAATACATGTACGTTCCTTATCGCTATAATGCTGCAGCTCTTTCTTACACATTAAATTGTGAGACACACAAAATACATGTAACTGTTTCCTACAAGTACTACTTTTTTGCGACGGGAATTGCGTTTCATTTTCGTTATACGTGTGAGGCAGATGTATGAAAATGATTGTATGATTCCTTTGAAGGAGGTGTCTCATTGCCTCATTTTCGACTATTGTCATTTATGTGTAAGAAAGAGCGGTAGCATCAAATGTTTAAGAACAAAAGCAAAACCATCAGCGCTTTGACATTAGACGCTTTTGAATTTTTGGAATTCACTCACACTTCAATATTGAATATTATCCTTGTAACTATATTCCATACTTTCAAAATTATCGTCATGGCTAGTGGTATTAGTAGGGGTCTCCGGAGACGTCACGGTGCGGTGTGTGAGAGATGCAAGAAAATGATGACAGAACAGACCTAGGTACGTTGTGTATCTCATCTTTTGAAAGAGCTGCAGCAATATTGTGATAAGGAACGTTGTGTTTATTACCTTTTTTGTGCCGTTACCGTGAATCGTTACAAAGTATAGAATACGTTATAAAGTATTGTATTTGTATGCCTTTCTTGAAAGAATTTAATTTTAATATGATAAAAAAAATTATATTCATGTAAGGTTGCAAGCAAACAATAAAGTATCAGTATAATGGGGTATTTCCACAAACGAGGGATTCTGTTGAAAATGTACAGAATATTTAAAGATTATTTTTCTGATTTTAATAATCCTACTAAAAATGTTTGATATTTATTTTTTCATTCAATATTATTGATTTTAAAAACGATCTAAAACTGACCAAATCAAAACGGCCCATGGTTGGCAAATGGGTTTGTGACGTCACAAGTGTCGCTCGGCTGAACTAGCATAAATAAACACAGTCAGTGAGCGTCCTCATTCATGACGTCATACGATAGCCACGCCCCAAAATATCGTTTTAGCGGTAATTCCAAAATGGGAAACTTTAACTCGCTGTAGAAAATTTATTCGTCAACATAAAAATAAAATAAAAATACTGTAATCATCGTAATTTTTTGCTTGATTTTTTTAAGCAATAAAGAAAAAACGTGGAAATACCCCATTGGCTAAGATTTATTTATCATCTCCCGGTAGAAGTACATAGTGACCGGCTGTTTTCGGAAGCAGGTATAATTTATGAGGAAAAGAGCAATCGTTTGCTATCAACAAATACTGAAAAAATTGTTTTCATTCGACAAATCTTACCACTGATAGATTTTAAGCATTAAATGTTCTGATTTTTTGTTAAAATAGAAATTTTTGTGAGTAATATGTTATTTATTATGCATTTTTTTCATGATTTGCTATTCGGTATTCGGCCGAATAGTTCACAACATTGCATGGCCTTATTATTGGCCTATTCGTCTACTTTTTTACTATTTGGTAGTCGGCCGAATAGTTCGCAATATTCGGCCGAATATCGAATAGTAAAAAAAGTAGCCGAATAGGCCGAATACCGAATAGTAGCCGAATATTCGTGGCATCTCTACTAGCTAGTTTCCGGCATATGTTGCATTAAAAAATTGTTTCTCCGTTAGCGGCCTTTTCCATTCACCCCCTTCCCCTTCCGCCTTCCCTTCCCCTCCACATCTTCCTTCCCTCCCTGCTGCTAAACTATATGAAATACGCAAATTTTTTTAAATGTGCGCAAACTTTTGCAATTTTTTTTTTGAAATTTCGTAACTCCGGAAATCACCAGTATATTTAGAAACCTACGCGGGCGGGCGCACGACAACTCCCCAGGGTTTCAACGCTATCGAATGAATAGTATAAGAAATCATTTCATAACGCCAATGCTCATTATTGTATATTGAAACCATCCAAGGGCGGATCCAGCTTTGGCGCCAGGGGGGGGTCATATAGCGCCAGGGAGGGGTCACATAGTCGTGGTCAAGTCACTAGAAGTTATAATTAGTTTTTATAACAATAGATACAAGTAAAAAGTAGGTCCACCTAGGTCCTGGACCCAGCCCAGGGGGGGGTCATGACCCCCATGACCCCCCCCCTGGATCCGCCCTTGAAACCATCCCTGCCAAGCGCACATCAAATTCCCAAAGTTTCGTCGCAATCGGTGGAATACTACAGGAAAAAAAATTATAACGCCAGAGCTCACTATTATATATAGAAACCATTCCGGGCATGCGCACATCAAATCCCTAAAGTTTCATCGCAATAAGATGAATAGTACAAAAAATTTCATAACGCCAGAGCTCACTATTATGTAATCCCGGGCACGCGCACATCAAATACTCAAAGTTTCATCGTAATCGGATGAATGGTTTAGGAACGCACAAGGGTCAAACAAACAAGCAAGCAAACAAACATACATTCATTTTTATACACATAGATTTCATTGTAGAATGTTGCTTCGAATTATTTTTTTAATAATTACCATTATTTCACAAAAAAATAGCAAAGTTTCGTCTAAAATCATGAAAAATGTAATCATTTAATGGCATATCTTACTAATATTATAAACGCGTAATTTGTATGGATTTATGTGAGATTGTTACTCTTTCACGCAAAAACAACTGAATAGATTTTAATGAAAGTTTACAACAATATAGCTCATACATTAGAATAACATATAGACTATTTAGCTATAATGGTAAGCTCTGGCGTTATGAAATTTGTACAATTGACAAGTGTGTATTTCATAAATTTTTGCGGCAGGGAGAAAAGGCAGGGGGAATGGGATCGGGGCAGGTGGGGTTAGCTAAGAGAGGGAAGAGACGAGGGAGGGGGAAGGCGGAGAAAGTGGAAGGGAACGTGATGCACGGGAAAGGACATGCACGGAGAATCAGTTTATTTCTTTGAATTTTATAATTTAAAACAAAAAATAAGGTAGCACGTTTTGTCCTAGATATCTGCTATACCTTATGATAAAAATAATAAGTTTTCAGCTAGGGTAAGTATTTTGGCCTCAAATCCAAAATTTGTATGAATAAGTCCGCCCAGCCGTTCCTCTTAAAAGTGTGTAGTTGCCTTAATAACTGCCAGAACCAATATTCTGGTGTTTTTCCAAGATTATTTTCAAATTTCAATGGAATCTTCCTAAAAAGAATACTGCGGTGTTCTTACAATTCTGATAATTTTATCAACAACGTAATCGATGGAAAATTATCACTTTTTAACATATGAACTGAAGTATGTAAACAATTTGTTTTAATAGTTTTTTCAAGCATGAACAGCTTTTTTATCATTTGTTTGTAATCACTCGAGCAAACATAACAACTATTGAAATCTGTTAATGACCTCAATTTGAAAGATCAGAGTTTATAATAATACCAATAAAAAGTTTTTTATCTCGTTCTTCCAGAACTTACGTATAGTTTCGATTAATTCTTTTACCTTACATGTTTTATATTTTTGGGAAATATGTTTGACCCAAACACTTAAAACACACTTACCCACAAATGCACACATAACACTATGCTGTCGGTGACGAGGTGTAAAGCCACGGGTAGTAGCCATACTCCCTCAGGTAGAGATATCTTAGATTTATTCAGAACCTTCTCCAGCATGAGGGAATACTTAACTTGGTGTGGGCTCCAAACCACCGATCCACTCTCAAGCCTACTCCTAACCAAAGCATTGTATAGTTCTGTGATGATGGGAAGGTTGATGGAGATATTGAAAGAAGGGTAAATGTAGGTAACTCCTAATGGAGGACTGCATGCTGTTGGTGCTAGCAAAGAACTGTCCAAAGAAGCGAAGCTAGCATTTCACAGTTCACAAAGCATTGCTGGTACCAACTAGTGTTGAGTACCTCATACAAGAGGCACCTCAAATGTCCCATACAAACACGTAAAATGTCCCCCCACCTCACAATATGTATTTGTACCAACTCTTTTTCTTTGTATTACTACAAATATGAAGGGGGGACAAATATGAAGGAGGGACAAATATGAGGTGTGAGGTGGTTGGTTTTGTTGGACTACATTCATGTCATGTACGAGACAAATATGAGGTGAGGTGTGAGGTGGTTGGTGTATTGGACTACATGTCATATCACGTTGTCACGTATGGGACAAATATGAGGTGAGGTGTGAGGTGGTTGGTGTATTGGACTACATGTCATGTCACGTTGTCACGTATGGGACAAATATGAGGTGAGGTGTGAGGTGGTTGGTGTATTGGACTACATGTCATGTCACATTGTCACGTATGGGACAAATATGAGGTGAGGTGTGAGGTGGTTGGTGTATTGGACTACATGTCATGTCACATTGTCACGTATGGGACAAATATGAGGTGAGGTGTGAGGTGGTTGGTGTATTGGACTACATGTCATGTCACGTTGTCACGTATGGGACAAATATGAGGTGAGGTGTGAGGTGGTTGGTGAATTGGACTACATGTCACGTCACGTTGTCACGTATGGGACAAATATGAGGTGAAGTGTGAGGTGGTTGGTGTATTGGACTTACCAACCCTGATGTATGGCAGTGAGGCGTGGAACTGTCAGAGGAAAGATGAAAGTATATTGAACGCTGTACAAATGAGATCCCTGAGGCGCATGTGTGGTAAAACCACGTAGAATCGTGTGAGAAAAAAGCGAAGAATGCAAGGCAAAGGTCAGCGTAATGAGTAAGATTAAGAAAGAGGCCCTCAGATGGTTTTGGCATTTAGAGAGAATGAACGAAAAAAAAGAGTGTAAGGAGAATATTTGACGCAAATGTGAATGGTAGAAGAAGTCGGGGACATGGAACGACCAAGTGAATCATATAGTTGAGTTGAGCTATGTCAAGAGTCAGAATAATAGAAGAGCGCGTACGAGACGATGTGAATGTGATGAGGCAAAGAGTGTGTGTCAAGACCGAGTTGTTTGTGAGAGAAACGGCGCGGCGTGATGTTAGTTAGCTACTTATTTTTAGCTATTAGTATCATTAGGGAACGTACCCATACTACGTGACCCACTTTTTGCAATTTTTAACCCCCCCCCCGGTGACCAAAAACCTAAGCCCCCCGCCGCTCATTTGTACCCAGCGTGACATTTTGAAGACCCCCCCCCCCCTCCTAAACGTGTCACGTAGTATGGGTACGTTCCCTTATCATACGGTTTTCTTTATTAGAATACTAGTAGATTATACCCGACAACACATTGCTGTAGCTAACGAAACACAGCGCCATCTGCTGACAACGCCATCACCCAACCTATATACCAAACAACCAACGCCATCTGTTAATTTGCACACATATCAAATCCATACCCCCCGCTTGCCAGCTCACTCCCATATTATTTATTTATTTATGTATTTATTAACGCCGATTATAACGGCTTTTACAAAAGAATTACAATTATTTTACATATGAATACAGAATATACATAGATAAAAAAAGAAAAATCTAAATATAAAATTCATAAAAGAGAACAATAGACATTGTAGTATCAACATAAAAAAGTACAATGAGTAGGTTATCATAAATACAATACAACATATTATAAATCACGGATATTATGTATTATGAAATTAATACTTTAAATCTGTATTTGATTATAGTCAAACTGAGAAGCGCTGACAGACAGTTTTAATTAAGTAGTGTTTGTATGAGGTTAAACTAGCAATGTTTACAGATTCACCCAAAACATATTTATTTCCAAGTACATGCAGGCGATTCATTATGGAATTGAGTTCAGCGTTCGATCCTGTATTGTTGCAATGATAAGGTAATTTGAAACGAACTGATCGACTAGGTACATGGAAACATATTAGCGCATATTATATTAAATACTTCAGCCAATTTACACAAAACCTTGACAATTATATACCTAAACCTTCATCATGAATCACTCTATCTATTGGTGAAAACCACATGAAAATTCGTTGTGTGGTTTAAAAGATCTAAGCGTACAGACAGCGGTAGCGACCTTGCTTTATACTATGTAATAGATTAGCTCGTCTATGTACAGTGGCGTTTATAGAGTTTTTAATCAGAGTGGGCAGCAGAAGAAACAGCGAATTTACTTACTCAATTTACCTCAGGCTAATATGTTTACTTTCCGAAACAGTTCATACTATGTACACCTCTGCCTATGTAAAGGGTATTTTTTTATAGGTTTGGTTTTTAAACTGGCAACATTGTTTCTACAGACTGTCAATTTGACAGTTGATAGTTAATTTGTAGTCAGTACGTTTTGCCATTTCACCATGAATAGACTGACGTCAGAACAAGGCTTCCAAATTGTGCAAATTTTGAAAAATTGTGCTGGCCTCCACGATGGTGTGATCTCACTCCTTTAGATTACTTTATTTGGGTGTATGTGAAGTCACTAGTCTATGCTGATAAACCAGAGACGTTTTGGAAGACAACATTCGCCATGTTATTACCGATATATGGCCCCAGTTGCTCGATAAACTTGTCGAAAATTGGACTTCACGATAGCGCTTCATTCGAGCTAGTCGTGGCACTCATATGCCAGAAATCATATTCAAACAATAATGGCATAAAATTAAATATTAAATAAAGCCAATATCATAGAAATGTCTATTGTTTTAATGTGTTTTTTAAGTAAAACTTCTTTACGCACGCTTGACTTGGGTAGTAAGCTGGTGAATGCGTAATGAGAGCGTTACGAAAAGCGAGGCGAATGGTAGTTGAGAGGCAGGGCCGGATCTACGAAATCTGGCGCCCTGTGCAGTAGGTACCGATGGCGCCCCCCCCCCCCCTACATTTTTATTTTGATTAAAAATTCGTTCACCCCAAATTTTTAAATTTTTTTATGTAATTTAATTGTTATTTTTTTTTACACTAATTTATCAAATAAAATCAAGACATATAAAGGGTGTAACTTTTCTAAGTGACCTGGCGGTAGCTCTCACACTCGTTTTTTTTTTAAAGAGAGGATCGCCAGGAGCCCTATACTCTCTGAATCTATTGGGTAAACATAAATTATGGTGCTATTTTAATTATTTTAGGAAAAACTCTTTGCAAGTTATGTTTTAAAATAATACAACGAATTGTTTGTTTGTGCCCGTACCATGATTTAAAATATAGGTTACGAGACAATGCGGGTGGTTTCGCTGAACTAGGTCCATTAGACATTCTTGAGATTTACTACCCTACGCGAATATTAGAAAAAGCAAATACAAATACGTTCTCATGGCAACGTACAACACAAGAATAGCATCTACAGCTTCTGACTAGCAACATGCAGTCCCGACGAGAGACAGTGAGCAGTGATAATAAGAATATAACCTCAAATTTGTACCTTGCATTTCCCCTGTGTTGAGCGATCAAACACTAAACACAAACGTATGGTATCAACGGCTTACGAACAAAAATACCGCGCTGTGATTGGTTATTGAATTTGGATCGCACCTATTCATCGTAAAAGACGGTAAAAGATATATGGAAAAATAGATCTTACGTTTAAACTAAATATATGGAATTTGTAAAAAAATTCTGTAACAGACTATAAATTCGTAAGCCGTTGATACCAACTTGATGCGTGCGCCTTCTGTTTTTTGGAAAATGTTGCTAGAGCGTAATAATTATTTCGTACTATGGGTAATTTTTAAACGATTCATGGAATATTATAACTAAATTTTAATACAATATTTATTTTCTCACGGCGCCCCTTTGGAGTTGCCGCCAGGTTTTTGCACGTTTTTGAACGTATGGCAGATCCGGCGCTGTTGAGAGGGAGATATAAGTTAGTGAAGATAGAAAGAGAGAGAGTTACGTTTTGTATATTACCGTAGGGGCAAGAGAGAGAGGTGCGAGCACATATTTTATTTCTCTCTTTCACAGTGCAGGCCTATTGTCTGTATCACACTGTAGGAGTAATAGGAAGCAGTGCGCGCGCACATTGTCTTTCGCTCTTCCTATCATATAGAAGGAGCTAAAGGAGTTTTCCTTCAGTCGTGTGGTCTAAGGCACACTCGTTTTTTTTTCATTTTGAATTGGTATACCTCTAAAAAAACACTCTTTACCGTTGTGATAAACAGATAATTTACCTGACCGTGAATGATGGATGAATTGAATTGATAAAAAACCTTATCGATAAACCAGAAAATCTATTTTTCATAAAGGTGTGCGACAGATTTACCGCTGGAAAACCTCCATGAATATTTACGTAAATTACGTAGGGAGTGTGGCGAACCCATCGCTCAGGGAGTGGAAAACACAAACCTGCAATAGCCATCCCAAGCCAAGGTGTGAGCTACCGTGCTCAGGCTGAATGTCCTGGGGAACAGCGTCACGAACGGTGCCTCCGAGAAACAAGGTCGCATCTCGGAGTATTTAGACCTCACTCCAGCACTCAGGGCTCTGCTGGAGTGGACCTTCTATTTCCCTGGTAACTCGTGGGACAAAAAAAATTGGACCATTCGAAAACTAGGGGCCTTTTGGGAACCTAGGAATGCTGAGGCCACCTCTGTGGATTTCCTTCCTGGGGCCGTAAGAGGAACTAAGAGGAGAAACCGTGGAGAGGTGAGCTGAGGCCACCTCCATGAACTCTTCCCTTGTGGGGCCTTCAAGGAACCAAGGGGAAGGGCACCCTTCCAGCGCGGGGCTTTTGTGGAACCAAGGAGGAGTGAAGTGGAGAGATAATGTCCTCTTCCCATGTGGGGCCTTCGAGGAACCATGTAGGAGTGAAGAGGAGAAATGAGGCCATCCTGGTGAACTCTTCCTCTGTGGGGCCTTAGAGGAACTGTGATGGTACACCCCCCCCCCCCTAATTGATAACCTTTAAATATTTCTTTCTCTCATGCGTTCAGATCTCCGGTTGGTAGATCTTCCTCTCGTACCTACTGAATGATTCGCCATTAATATTTTGAATCATGACTCATTTTTCCCACCCCTGTGACTGAACACAGTAAAAGGTAGTTTTCCGGGAAATTCTTACAATAAACCCTTTTCTCCACGTTGTGTGATTTTTTTTTTCGGAGCTCCTAGAACATCTAGGATAGGTATTTAATGTCTTTCGTGGTAACTTTTGGTTCTTTTAGGTAAGGTGTGAAGGAATTTCTCTGTATCTCTTAAACGATTGAAGGACACGCCCTGTCTAAATTATCCTAAATTTGTCCCCGCTATGATCCTAATAGGCTATAAAATTGATCTCCCTCCCTCTACGTTCTAATGATTTTTAATGTACGTACCTGGAATGTTTCATTTCATGTGGATAATTGGCGATTCTCTGCACCGCTCTCCATGGCTATATCCTATACATAATCGTGATAATATGTTCTGTTGTTAGTAAACACAAACTTATACCTAGGATGGAAGTATAAGGACGGGATGGAGGATAAAATGGATGTGATGTGGAAGGAATTATTTGCAAGCAAATACTGGCTCCTCCACTTGACCAAGTTGACTAGGTGGTCAGCTCTCAGAACACGACCCTCCGACCAATGCATGATGAGGCTATACCCATGGCACCCGGAAAATCTCTTGACGATAGACCAGATACCCGGACCCCGCCATAACAGAAGAAGAACGGCATGCCTTCAAACCTTTCCCAGACAACTCCAGTATCGAACACCTCCGGAACTACTTTACTGGCTCTAGAAGGGGTAATCTATTTCGTCCCTTATCAAGACTCTACTCACGATACAAAGTGGCGTAAGCTTGTGACAGGCAGATCCTTCTCCCACGTGACCGACCTAGCGTTACAGACCACCTCTGGAAACCGACTTATCCCCACCCTTGTAAGAGATACGTTTGCTTCCAGGTCGATAGGATTAAAAAATGTGATGATGCTGCAGGAATCTCTCCACAAGAGCCATGCCTATGCCTCCATCCACACTACCTTGCCGGTAACTCGAGATGCTTTTGGTCAAGACGCCTCCGTCAGCGAACCATGTCCTTTCATACTGATGGCATCTCATTTCATACGACCTGTTGCGCCCATCCGCTCGACATAGTTCCGCGAAAGGGAATTGCTTCCAGCACCTCGCGAGACCCGATCAGTCTATGGTGAGCATCCTCCAACATGACAATGCAGAAAGACCCTTACCGGGGGACCACCAATTGTGTGTATGTGTGGCCTCGGTGTTCGTCTTCACATTGTTCGATCGTAAAGATTTAAAAAGCGTAATTCAACAAGTAGGAATTCAGCAGAGTACCTGTTAGTATTATTTTTTCGTTTCACGCTTAAATGTTTAGGCTGCAGTCGGTCGCCTCCAATTTGGTATGTCATACTCTCGGGATGCCCTCCATTTGGTTGAGTGTACAACATCTCCGAGATGTAGGCACCTCGCTTGTTCGTTCATTTTTTGTGTCAGCTTGGCATCAGCCGTGTGCCGAGAAAAGGTCACCGTCCAGGGTGGTGACTGGTAACATCTGTGAAATATGCCTAGTACCTATTCGGGGGTAAATTAGTACATCAATCTACTCGATACAGACACTCATGCAATTAACTGTTCAAGATTCGCGTTCTATTCACGTCACTCTGCAAACAAGTACACGTACCTAATTCAATTATAGATTTCTAGGTTCCGGTACCGGGAATCGAACCCGAGCCCCTAGGTGAGAGCCAGGTATTGGTCTAGCTCGGCATCAGTTGTCTGCCGAGAAAAGGTAGCTGTTCTTGTTGATAACATCTGTGAATTATGCCTGGTACCTATTCTGGAGTAATCAAAACATCAGTTCATTCAAGGCTGGTACAGTTAAATTATACAGGGTCAGCGTTCTCTTCACTCCATCCTGCAATCAGTGAGGTCCTGTAATATAGGTTAAAGTTATTTGACTTACCAAGAACATGGTTGCTAAAACCGCGACTCCCGGTAGGGTAAACGCAACTCCGCGTCTTAATCACGCGTCCTCCCTATAAATGATCAAACTCCCTACTTGCTTTCCTTATCATCGTACAAGGTCTTAATGTAGGTACTGTAATTTTAAACCCCCTTTTTCTCTAAGCTGCATTGTGGGAAGATCTTCTCTCACGTCCTGTGGCCCCTTACCAGACTATTGCGCAATCATAACTACCAACCCCCCCCCCTGACTATACACGGTAACGTCAGACCTACTTTATATTTAAAAAGCCTCCTTTCAAAACTGCATTTCTAGCTTTCGACTGACTGTACATCTATTATCTAAACTCTAATTATTCTGGCTAAAACTTCTCAACCGAATTAACACCATTTTTCCACTATTTTTATTATTATCATTATTTTATTCGTTGCGCTGTCCTTAAATGAAGGATGGAATGTTTTCTACGGGATTATTATTATGATCCGGGACCATTTTCGTTACTCAAGATAAATATTTATTGTTATATTTTTGTCTCTACATAATGAATGATAAGTTGCAATTATTATTTATGTAACCAATCTATTATGTGATTACATTTCAATGTAGGCCTGTTTACGAGAATTATAAGTTGACTTAAAATTTACGGCCTCAACACGGCTAGTCCAGTGGCGGATTATTGGGAAAACCTATATTATAACCGTTTTATATTCTTCACTTATCTAGTGTTCGTATTTAGGGTTTTCAGTTGATATCCCCTTTTGTACTTATGTAATTTTAAAACCACTGTAAGCATTAACACTGAGTCTGTATTTTTTTATTATTATCTCGCAGATCTCGTTCAATAAGGATATTATTGTTATTATTATTAATTATGACAGGAGTCCAATACTTTAATAAGTCTCTATTCCCAAATTTAAATGTTTATCGCGCGGCAATCGCGAATTTTAACAACGATTATCTTTATTAAGTATCACAACACCGAACTTCTTTATCTTACACCATAAATGCAAAATCTTCACTGAAGTTAGTTTTAACAAACACTTCTCGTTTTCGCTAAGTCCACAGCGAGCCACAACACTCTTTTCGAAATTCCACGACCAGCCTCTTCTCCGACTCAAGGATGTCTGTCAATCTACCCTCTTTCCATCTCGCAGGTCCAATGTCAAACCTACTTTCCAACGTTTTTTACATTAATTTATCACTCATAAATTCTCACAGTTATGCGAACTGCACTTCAGGAAAAATACTTGAATTTGCACATAATTTAAAGTTCTGACAGGACATTAATTTTTATTAGTTTCACTAATTACTTTCTTGAATCTCGTACACGTAAAATCAAGAGATAAATTCAGCTTTAATGTATCGATCTTGACAACCCACTCAAATACAAGGGATCGAACACATTTTTCATCTGCGTTATCTAAATAACCCAAAATCTAAACCGAAACCTTAGGGTTTTGTCGCTAGAGTAACCTATTACTTACCAGACTTGCCGATTGCAGACGTGAAACCAACTGTTGTCAATTCCCTCGTGCTCCTCATAAAAATGTGATTTATGACCAGGTTAGAAGTGTTTTTAACACTTAAAATAACTATTCCCTAAAACGTGCGACAATATTTTGTTCTAAATCCACCAAGAGGCATCAGATCTCGCTCTTTCCTGTGATTGATGGGACGCCCCTAATATGGTTCGATACTTATTCTGATTTGTTGAACGCTTTCGTTACCCTAGTAGATAAATCCTTCCTCGACAGGCCAGCCCCAATTGCTCCACATTCTTTTAATTTCACTATCAAATCTACCCCACGGATGTCGGTAGTATGCTCAAATTTGTTATTTAAGAAAAAATTATTCGCCAACCATTCGACAAAGCAGGTTCATCACAGAACCAAGGAGGAGAGATGAAGTTCTCTTCCCTCCTAGGGCCCTCGGGGAACCAAGGTGGAGTGGACTCTTCCCTTGTGGGGCCTTTAGGAAACCAAGGGGAGGTGGACTCTCCGTCGTGGAGCCTTCGGGGAACTAAGGAGGGGAGAGGAGAGATGAAGCCCTCTTCCGTCGTGGGGCCTTCAGGGAACCAAGGAGGAGTGAAGAGGAGAAATGAGACCTGGGAAGACACATTGTCGGACCAGAAGATATAGCTTCATTTCGAATGACAATTCTGGTGAACTTTATAAAAGGGACTGGGTTACTGTCAAAGGAATGAGGTAAAATGGGAGATAGTACAATGGGTCTATGGCCTAAGTGCTCTCGGGAACTATATATATGTAAACCGTCTCCGATTATTTAAAAAAAAAAAAAAAAAAAAAAAAAACGTAAATTAAACTATCACAATTTACCACGTAATTTCCATCGTAATCTAAGGATCTTTTAAATGTCAGTTTTCTCTAAACAACGCCATAATATGTGTTGTTTTAGTTTTCGCCGCCCTGGGAACCATTTTAGCACCCTTGCCATAGGTCCCCCCAAGTAGTTCGCTAAGTTTGGTGATTTAGCAGAGAGAGAAGGGGAGAGGAGTTTTCAGTGAGCTAGAGCGTTAAGATTGGAAAATAAGACGTTGTTGACATTGTTGCAGGTGAAAATGATTTTTTTTTTTTTAATTTCAACTTTTTATATGAAGATCTCCGGGATTCTTTCAGTTTGTGGATGCGCCGCATCCACATTTAAGTATAGCTTCATACAAAGAGTTGAAATTTTGAAAAAAAAATAAAATTCATTTTCAGTTATAACAACATCAGTAATGTCGTATTTTTCAATCTTAGCACTCTAGCTCACTGAAAACTCACGACTGGTGCCTAGGTTTTTGGAGTGAGGTTTGTCCAGGTCTTGGTGGCGGATGCGTCTGCCCACCAACTGCGTGGCAGGCCAGATCCGAAGAGACTGGTTGAGTGACACCTTTTGACTCGTAGGTCTTGGTGGCGAATGCGTTTCCTCATCTACTGCGTGGCGGTCCGGATATACTGCTTGAGGCAGACATATTCTAGACCTCTCCAGCCGGACTCTCTCGATCCATCGACTTTCACCGCAGTGAGAGGGGTGGATTCATCCGTCTCTCACTCCTGATCACATTGACCCCCAGATTCATACCCGCCCCTCATATCTTTTTATTTCCCAGAACTTCCTTTCCTTAAAAAGACCCTCCACACGGCATCCCCAAAGATGGTTCTTGAATATTTGTTCATTTCTCGGTACCTAACTATGCATAAATAATCGTCGATAGAAAGTAATGACTAATCTGTTGTTTTCAGATTGAGTTGGGAAACATTTCCTTCAAGTGTTTGTTTGTGATATCTGAAGTCATCTCTGTAAGAGGTACTCGAACATTAAAATCAATCAAACATCTTATTATTGACATTGCTTTGTCTAAATTAATAATAATAATAATTGGATAATTTATAAAGCGCAATTTTTGTGAAAAATCACCTCAAGGGCGCTGTACAATTTATTAGGAATGCTTAGGTTCTAACTAATTTTACTATTTATAAATGGATACAGAAACATACTTACCTGGCTGGTCACTTCCGATAAACACACTTTAATTAGAAAGTTTATGGAGAAGATACGGCTTTGCACGCGGAGGACATTACAGTTAACACACTGGACATTGCATGATTTTACATTATTTGCTACCCTAGTATTACATTTATGAATAGATTAGTGGCAAAAGTAGAGTTGGTATTTATTTTAAAATACTGGAGAATTTAGGACTATTGGAGATTAGTGGCAAAAGTATTGTTGATATTTAGGACTCTTTAGGGCTGGAGAATGTTCATGAAATGACCTTCACAAACGCTTACTTTTTTTTTTTTTTTTTTTTTTCCTTTTTTTCTACGTTTTACAGGTTAGTTATTTACGGTGTCGAGGGCATTGAATGTGAAGGTGAAAGATTTTGAGTTTATGGATACGACTGTCTGAAAAGGTGAGTTTTAAGTCTAGCTCTAAATTCCGCCGCGTCTGTGATCATTCTTAAGTCATGTGGCAGTCCATTCCAGGCTTTAGGTCCTGACACTCCGAAAGCGCGCTCACCGAACTTAGTATCTGGTGTGCGCTTTGGTTCCTTTAACCTTCCGATAGCTGATGACGCTGCTGACCTCAGGGTTGACTGACGATAATTGAAATTTTCTGGAATACACAATTCCGATAAGTAAGCCGGAGCCATTCCGTTAAGGGACTTAAATACCATCCAGCAGAGCTGAAACTGGATCCTTTCAGGACATTTAAGCCAGTGTAGATTTTTGAGATGCTCTGAAATGTGGGAATATTTAGATACGCCGGTGATAAGTCTTGCCGCAGCGTTGAAAACGGATTGTAATTTGTTGATTTGATATTTTGGAAGACTTGCATATATTCCATTGCAATAATCTAAGCGTGAAACCACATACGAATTGACTAGTAATTTAGTCGCCTCAGTTGGCAGGTTTCTCATTACTGCTTTAATTCTAAGTCATTAAAATATTCAAATGAGTGCTTACATGCATCAGGGGTGGATCTAACGTGTAACGAATTGTAATCAATATCTATAATCGTCAATATCTTCCAACCCCGAAATCGATAATAACATACATAGCGAAAAGCGATCCTACATCCCACGCGAGATACATTTTTCATTGCGGTCCTTTTCCACACAACCAGTACGGAGAAACCAGGCCCATAGAGAGAAGAAAAGAAGCTGCCCACGGCTGTCAGAATTATCGCATCATGGCGCTCCGGATCGTAATATTTCTTTTAGTATATTTTTAAATGGTTACCAATTTAATTTACTTAATGCCACTAGAGCGACAGCGCAATTTAAATTTTTTCCTCCGAATGCACGTGATTTTTGAGATCATTTTGAATGTTTTCCGTCCACATAAAAAGAAAATCTTACCTCTGAATTTTAATATGGAGACATACAAACTAATTATAGTTCTATATAGCCAATGAATTCACCTATCTTTTGCCGATAATCACATATTCGTAGGATTTATAAAAAAAAACATTACAAAATCGTAAACTAAATCGTAAGTAAAAAAAATTGATCCAAGAACTTCGGTAAATAAAATGTGGCCCAATTTTGTACAGCTGTCAATCGCAGATCCATATTTTGACCTTAGTCGCTTCAGCGGTTTTAACTTCAATTTTATTCTCGCAACATAATTTGGCTGTCGAAATCTTCACTTCGTGGATTTCGGCCACTCCTGATATTTAAGTTAAATATTTAAGAGTCTATATCCTTCTATATTACTGCTTATGTTACTTAAGCAGTAATATAGAAGGATATATAGAAAAAAAAGATGATCACCCCACGGGTGATAGAAACTGCCCTGCACAGCGAGCCGCTATTGATATACAAGTCAGGATGACCGATTATGGTCGTCCGTGATCCTCTTTTCAAGTTTAGGTATGTATTGTAAATATATATTTTTTTATTGTTTCTTATTGTGTTCTTTCTGTGTATCACTTTTTTTTTAAATTCAAATTTAAATTTTGTGTAAAAAGAAATATTTACGTTTTTTTTTTTCTTATTTGTCTTTTATTGTGATATCGCTGTGTATCATTCTAGTTATGTTGATTTTGGTTGTGCAAAGTTCCTAGAACTTTATATATTTTGTATTGTCTACTCCACCTCAGTCCCTGTATCTTTCAGGTGACTACTTGTAATCTTAGTATTTTTACAGTTATTATTTTTCCATTGTTTTGAGTGATGGCAGTTGTTTTTTTTACTTGTATTTTTCTACAAACTTTTATAAAATAATATTAATCATATTCTCTGTATTTATCTCATGTTATGTTCATCATTCATTACACTAACCCATTACCCCATTTTCAGACTAACACCTGTTTTACAGGGACATTTGAGGGTTTAGCTTCGTGCATCATAAGTAGCTTCGTTTATTAAAAAAAAATAGAGTCCTTGTGAGAGCCCTGAAGGAGTAACCATCTGTTACTTATACCAGGGCGGGAAAGCGGTTGGATTACCTCAAGTCAAGTTATGTTACTTAAAAAACAAATTCAATAAATCTATTCTACATTATTGTAAAATCTGTCTTTAATTGATGAATTTAGAATGGCATTTCTAATCATGCTCAACCTTACCCCTTCAAAAATTTGGCATTTTTTCAGATGGTCAAAATATTTTCGCTTTACAATAAAATGCAAATATTTGGAATATTTCTGAGCACATTCAAAGACCAAAAACAGTTTTAGAAAGGTTTGAAATACGCTTTCTAATTATAGAATTCGAAAAAAACATATGTTTTTTTTAATTATAAAATTTCGCATACAAACTTAAAAAAGTTTTCAAAATGGTTCACCTTAAATTTTTTCAAACTAAAGTTACTGATAATAAAAAAAAATAAAAACACATACATATTTTATTAGACAAATGTATAACAAACACATACTTATCGCAACCTCACTTTTTTGTCGCTCTAAGTAAAAATAGTTTATAAAAAATTCCCGAATTTAAATTTTTTCTTTTTAATCCGCGATTCAAAACTTTGTGTACATAAAAGATAAAAGAGCACATTTTATTTTTTGGGTGGCTATTTTTTAGATTGGAATATAAAGCGTGGTATTTTTCCTTTCAAACACCGATTAGAACATATTTCTAACTATGATAGTAAGGGAGTTACAGCGTTTTATATGAGACCTATGTGCGTTGGAACAAATAAGGTCTCCTGTGATTAAACGGGTTATAGATTACATAAGCTAGCTTCATACAACTTATTATTCAAATTAGTTTCATGATATTTTAAAAAGTATAAACACATAATATTAAAAGCTATAAACGTTCAGAATTTCAGCAAATAAATCTAACAGAGCCCCCCTTTTCTGTAGTTCGGTCTTTAGCATATGGACACGCGGGGCACGAGCCCAGAGTCCCTGACTAGAGGTTGCCCTGGAACTCATTTATTTACTTTATTTTATTTCAGAAACAAACAAACATACATAATTACTTAGAAGAAAATAGTTACAAAGTTATAGAAGTTAATACAATGACATGTCGCTGTTATATACACATATCAGGCGCGGTTCCTCCATAAATGCTGCGCTTCCCTTCCCTTTAGAGGCGTATAATAAATGTAATAATAATTGTTATTTATTTATTCAGATTTAAGCTTAGGTATATTTTTCTAGCCGTAAACACTAATAAAAGACACCGTCCCAACCTCAGCGGCCAAAAACAATAAAACACGACGCGCCGACCGGACCGAAATACATAATAACAACACCATTCTCGATGCTAGTGTGTCGAATGTCGCGTAAACGCACCTTTACCAGCAACAGTGGATTCTCAGTTCCATTCCACATCCACGATGTTAGAAAAAGTTTGATATTTGCGCATGCGCGTTTAGTTCTGCCTGCCAAGTTTTGCCTGAAGCAGTGTACACAATCGATGGGAGCATCCAACAAGCAGAAAATGACTTTAATGCCCGTAGACATAGTGCACAGAATAACATAATAAACCGCGTGTGTTTTAGAGAATTTGTTAGCTCGATATTATGATAATTTGACTTCAATAACGAATGCCGATTGAAACGTTAAATATCTTCTGAATATCTATTTAATTAATTTAATTTAGAACTGTAATAATTGATGCGAAGCATAAAGGTTTTATATAGCTAATTTGACATACCTACTATTTTTGTCAGTAATCACATCTTGTTCGTGGGCTAGTCTGTAGGTATTTATATTTGATATTAGGTAGGTATATACTTTAGCATCCCTTAAACTAAAAGACACCGACTGCCACCGATACATACATGTTTTGTGTGATAAGTTAAGTTAGTTAGTATATTTTGGAAGGAGTGGGTGTTTGTGTATGTATAAGTGTGCGTGTGTGCGTGTGCATGCGTGTGTTATGTGTGCGAATTCAGTGCGCTAGAAAAGTTTTTCTTAAATAGATGGGGGAATCAAAAAATATATCGGATTTGTCCTTGTTTGAATTGAGTTGAATGTTTGAAGGATGCGGGAAATGGGGGAGTTCGATTCAGCGTTCATTTTATTAATAGTTGTATGGTGCGGTGAGTTCTTTTAAATGGGATGCTAAAATTTATTTGGGATAGAAGTTCTAGGCAGTCTATTTCGTAGTGTTTTGTTTTATGGAGAAATGTCATTTCAGCTACCGTATGCCTGTATTTCAGGGATTGGAGAATGCAGATATAATTATTGTTGTATCCATGCCCATGGACTGGGCTCCACACTCCACACTGCTCTACACAGGAGGCCCCGATGGAAAGTACGTTCAAATCATGTCAATTTTGGCCAAAAAATCGGACAGAACCTTGTTGTCCCAAAGGCACGGTATGTCAATAATATAATCTACCTACGGAATACCGAAGATGGGCGTTGCCTTCTGATTTTCAGTTTTGATGAGAGTAAATAAATACATAAGTCTCTCATAACATGATTAGGTAAGTCAAATATCAATAAATGAATGCTTATCCGTCTTATCAGTATTGGTAATCCACGTGAGATCGCTCTAACGCAATATTTACTAACTGAATTGACCTATTTTTGGGTTATCAATATAATTTTGGAAGGGACTGCTCTTGATAATATGGTTTTGATTTTATTTGCAAGGGCTTCTGCCTAATATGGTGATTTAATTTATCTATTCCCTGTAAATGTCGTAATTAAATTTTAAATTAAGTATTTTTAAACATCATGTATTTATTATTTAGAGTATTAAGTCTCCAAAATTTTAATTCAACTTGTTTTGCAAGGCTTTTATATATATATTTTTTAATTTTAAATTCTGTTTTTCGATAGCCATGGGTTCATTCTGGGATTTGACAGGGCGTCCCTTACAGTCCTTACACCATCCTAATAACTATGAAAACATTTATAGTAGTATTCAAGTAGTTCTGTGAACGGTAGACCGTAAGTTGGATGTTCAGATTTCACAGGTCGTAATGTGCACGTGAAATCTAGCAGAATAAAAAATATACAATCATGTGCACGGCTTCCATCTTGACAGGATTGATCAGACACGGAACACCCAGATAAATGCTAAGCGGTCGAGTTAAAATTCAAGTCAAAACAAGACGGTCAGTTAATAATTTGGACACTACGAAAATCGGGTGTACTGTGGATTTTTTGGAAAAACCCGTAGCTACCTCGATTAGATGACACAACTAGAATAATTAAATTTCAATCCAAGAGATCCTTGTGGAATAAATTTAATTTGACCAAATGACGAATAAACTGTTTTTTAGTACTCTACAACTACGTGACTCGATTTACAATGGTTAACATTTCTCCTTGTTAATATTATATAAATTGTAGAGGTCTATTCCAAAACAGACTATTTCCAAAAAAAACTAGTGTGCTTTAGACCACACGACTGAAGTAAAACTTCGTTAGCTCCATCTATATGATAGGAAGAGAGAAAGAAAATGTGAGCGCGCACTGCTCTCTCGTGCTCCTACAGTGTGATACAGACAATAGTCCTGCACTGAGTCTTAGATATACGAAACGTAACAGGCTATGAGAGAAAGAGAGAAAGAAAATGTGTGCTCGCACCTCTCTCTCTTGCCCCTACAGTAATATACGAAACGTACTCTACTCTATCTTCATTAACTTATATCTCCCTCTCAATTACCTCGTTCGCCTCGCTTTTCGTAACGCTCTCGTCATGCATTCACCAGCTTACTCCCCAAGTCAAGCGTGCGTAAAGAAGTTTTACTTCAAAAACGTCGAAATTGAGCTTCATTTGCCACCATTCTAAATTATATTATTCACTATAGTCTAAATCGAGAACCGTAAGTCGATGGGTGTATTCAGTTTTACCAAAAGGCACTGATTCTTTAAGAATTTGGCCTTTGAAAATAAGATTTTTCTCCAAAACTAACTATTTCCTGTATGAGCCGAATTTATTATTTTTTGTGAGTGATTTTTTAAATTTTTATACATACTAATTCCTTCTTTTTGAAATGTCGGAATAACTATGGTCTGACAATTAAGAGTAGAAAATATAAAAACTTGAACTACTAAATTTGTAGACTGGCAACACCAATTTAACTGTCAAATATTTTTTTGAAGTGCAATTACACTGAATGTATAGAACACAGTAAACCACATTTTAAAAAACATTTTTTCTTCATGACATAAATTTGATTAAAAGGTGATTTATAAAGCGATTTGCTTTAATTTAATTTAACATAAATTTGAATTTAATAATAGATAGAAAGGAAGAATCACTAATGGTGAGTTTAGTTACACTACTTTTAGATCAGAATGAGTTAAATATATTCAGATCTAAAATTAGAGACATGATCTAAAGCCCAGGCAACGCTAGGTACTTTATCTAGTATTAAATAAATGTGAGCAATTTCTAAACTGTGCTTTATATTTTATTACATTATAGTTATTCTTCATTATGTTAACACAAAATTGCAAAGGTATAATAATAATATACCTATACGCAATTCTAATTTTGAGATCGGCGGGTATCTATACTGCGATGAAAAAATATTTTTTCCACTATTATGTCTTTTTAATTTTTTATAAAAATGTAGGTTACACAGCTTTACTTTAACACCATGAGTTATGTGTTTAGTATTGCCATTTGATCAACAGTGGCGCCCTCATATATTTTCTACTCTTATTTGACAAACTGTACAAAGTATGCCTCTAAAGTACCTGTTTTTGGGGTTAGCTTGCTCAAATGTTTTTAATGAAAAAAAATACTTTCAAATTTGTGCTTCTATTTCTTTTAAATAATTTAAATATATTACTTTACTAGCGCGTTTCTGGCATGCGTTGCTATGCCACTTAATAAAGAAATTGTTTCTCCCTACGTGTCCTTTGCCGTTCGTTCCGTTGCCCTTCCTCTTCCGCCTCCCCTTCCTCTCCCAAATCCCCTTCCCCTCACGATTCCCCTTCCACTCCACTCCTCTACCCCCCTCCCGCATTACATACATTTAGTCCCGGTACATTCAGTTTTCAAATAGCTCGTGTGCTACCTGTATATTTTTTAATATTTAATATATTATATACAATGTACATTTATATGATATGATAATTTTTAAGTACATGTTCAAATATTTTAATACCACTGTCTGGAAGAGTTGTGTACATTTTTTAATGCTATATTATAATTAAATTACATGTGAACGTAAAAAACAATAAGTCGTAAGTTTGGTGTTATGTAATTCAAAGTTTCTACTATGAAACAATTTTACGGGCATGCTCACAACAACTCACCAAAGTTTCATCGCAATCGGATAAACGGTTTGGCAAAGCGTTTTCATGACGCCAGATTTCACAATTATATGTACACTAGTACTGGGCGTTGACGATAGTTCCATCCAACGCCAACGTCGTTATCGTTGGCGATTTTCAACTGTTGAAAATATCTGTTGAAAATAACGTCGACGTTGACGTAACTATAAATTAGGAGATCGACACGATACTAATAAAAAAAAACAAAAAATATATCAAAATCGTATTAAGGAATCCCTTTTAACGGTTGGTTCCCCGAATCATTGATGTATTATTATTATCACTTATCACTATGCCCCACACACGTAATAATAATCCTTATATTGGCATAATACCTAGGAATCTGATTCAAAATTTAAGCATATTAGATTTGTCAAAGAATTTGTATATAAAAATGCAAAAAGCAGTAATTTTAAATACATGTAGGATTTCAAAAGATTTTTTAAATATTTATATTGAGGGATCAGTAGGATTTATAGGTTCAATTAGAAATGCCACAGAGCCGAACCCTCTGATATGAAAATATCTGGAGTCGGTGAATTATATTCCCATTTGGTCTCTAGTAGGTTGACATGTTGTTCTTGTATTGTTTTGTATTTATAATACTTATATAGTGCAATTGCATAGCGTGGATTCACTAGATGATCATTTGGGGAAGTGTATGAAAGGGTTTAGTTTTTCCTTCTTTTTTTTTTTTTTTTTTTTTTTTTTTTTTTTTTTTTTTTTTTTTTTTTTTTTTTTTTTTTTTTTTTTTTTTTTTTTTTTTTTTTTTTTTTTTTGGGCGGAAAATTAAACCCGGACATTTAAATCTGGTGCGTAAAAAACGTTGAAAGTTGAAACTGTTGGAAGATATTAGAATAACTGTTAGAATATTACCCTGTTGAAATATTAAAGACATTGACGATATATTTTGCTTGTCACTGATAAATTCGCTTGTTGCTTGGCGCTACGGATCGGCCGTATTGTATGGGAAAATAAAAAAAAAACGTGCAGTACGTACGTCATTAACAAAAGACCATTTCAAATTAGGTATAATATCGTTCACGAAGTGTGATCTCTTGACCCTTTTTATTTAAAGGGCCAATACCGTTGAAAACAATAGGTACAAAACATAGCTGTTTAGGCGACTGGCGTTGATAATTATCAATAGGTTATTTTTTGCTTGTCGTTGATAAATTTGCTTGTTCCCTGGCGCTGCGTATCGGCCGTATTGGATGGGAAAATAATAAAAAAAACGTGCAGTAGGTACGTACGTTACCAAAAGACCGTTTGAAATATCGAGTAATGTTGTTCACGAAGTGCAAACTCTTAACCCTTTTTATTTATTAGGCAGTTGAATCGTTGACTGCGTTGAATAATGTTCTCATGTAGGTATTATATTTCAACTGTTGGCGCTAATTATTTTCAACAGCGTTGGACGTTGCAACAATATTGTTTCCAACGGCTAGTTATATTTTAATACAGTACTAATGTACACTAGCTGGAGCTGACCCGACAAAAGTTGTTCTGCCATTTAAATTATTTCTAATAAATATTTTCGTTGTTATTGTTAATACGTTTTTAGTTACATTCTGGGTTCACAAACTATTAAAAACAACGCAATTGTCTGTGACACTATTTATTTGCATTCATTTACATTAATACAGTTTTATTTATATTTCAGTGATCGATCTATCACCAGATTTTCATTTGCACTACTTGTTATTTTTCCGTTACCTTGGTGATAATTTATTTACTGTTTCCTTGGTGATGTATTTATTTTCACTAGGTTGGCGCAGTAATGTTCTTGCCTTTACATTATATAAAAAAAAACAAGCTGACCCCAATGACGTTACATACTATATTAGACGAAGGGTAGAAATCTCAAAGTGGGAAGACAAGAACAAGACAATTGTAACGATCTCGATATCTAGTACTTTAGTACTAAACTGCTACGCGTCGAGTAAGGTTGCGTTTTACTAGCGCTCAGCACCTGTAAGTAAATTGCATTTTAAAAGTGTCAAAATGCCCTCCTGTGTGATGAGAAAATGTTTCAATTACACGGCAAATAATAATAAAGGCGAATGAATAACATTTCATTTGTAAGTACACGCAAATTACTTAATATTATCGATTATTATAAATATTACAATTAATTTTCATGTTTCCCGCTTGCGGTTTTAAACGTCATTAGAATTCAAGTCCTACTAGAGGGTCTGGACGCGCAACAGCCAAATTTCTTCGCTAAGTAAACTTCACTGTTTTAAAGCAGACTAATCAGCCTAAACACTCTGTTTATTTGTTTGCTTGCGGTAAAACAACACATAAATCAATAGTTCTAACAAGTATTGATGACAATCGCCACCATTTGAAAACTGTCGTTGCCCTATTGTAATTATTGTATAACTCGACAAATCAAACTCCGACAGGCAGCCGGACCTTTTATTCTAGTGGGCCTCAAGAAAAGGAGACAGCGAACATTCCATCAAAAAGTGACAAGCAATACGCCGCCGCCCGCTCATATATCCATGTCATTCGTACACACGTTATTTGATTGTCTATCTTTATCACACAGGAATAAACTTTTGAATCTAGAAATGATACTGAAAATCGCTGAAAACAAAAGAGTGTTCCTTACTTTCCACATTATATTGTGAGTATATGAGACTATAGCGAGTCTATTTATTTATATAACGTCATTGGCTGACCCGACGAACTTCGTACCGCCTCAGAACCAATAACTATTGAATTAAATTAAGATTTTCTGTTAAGTTAAAAATTACATAATGAAGCAATTATCGATGCCCAACTGTCCGTGTTTTGTTTTTGTCAGTATCAGAGATGGCGCTGTGTGCAGATTTATATTTGTTGTGATTTTCTTACTTTTCCACTTACTTAAGCGGGTAAGGGTGCCGCCGCCCCGGGAACCATTCATTGGATAGCTAACACCTCTGCCATAGGTCACCCCAAGTGGTTCGCTACGTTTGGTGACTTAGCAGGGGTGCCCGGGTTCATGAAATGACTTTTATGCAGGTCTTGACGGCGGATGCGTCTTCCCACCTGCTGCGTGGTGGGTCGGATCGAGAGAGACTGTTTGAGGGAGGCCTTTTGACCTTTCCAGCCGGATTCTCTCGACGAATGGGTCGAAATACTCCGGCTGCAAAGGTCAAGGTAAAAGGTCAATTCCGGTCAAGGCAATGGCCTTGCACCGCAGTTGGAGGGATGGATTCACTCCCGAATACACTGACCTCTAGATTCCTACTCACCCATCATGCCTTTTTCCTTCCCAGAACTTCCTATCCTACCCTTCCTTAAAAAGACCCTCCACACACCATCCTCTAAGATGACGTAGGTCCTGAGTGGAGCTTACGTAAAAAAATGCGTTTTGGTTCAGAGATTTATTATTATTGTTGATATTTTTCCTTTGGAGGGGTGCAGAGATATACGTTCACCGTTTGACTCATTTTCGACTATTGACATTTAGTGTGTAAGAAAGGGGGGCCGCATTATATGATTAAAAATAAAAGCAAAACCATCAGCGCATTGACATTTGACGTTTTTGAATTTTTGGAATTCACGCACAGTTAAATATTATACCTATCACAATATTTCTGCAGTTCTTTCAAAATATGAAAATTCGTTCCATGCAAAATGTACGAAATTTTTTATTTTCTTCGTAACTTTCTTTTTCGTAAATTTTTGTGATGTTTTAATGGTTATTCTATTATCCGGGGTGGAGACAAATCCAACAAATCAAAGATAATCAAAATCGGTCCAGCCGATCTCGAGTTATAAATAGTGTAACTAACCCGACTTTGTTTTATATATTAAGATATAAAATGTATATATATTAAGATGCCAATGATATAAAAATGACGCGACGCTTCTCGTGAATGTCTTGCTCTTGATGAGGCGGACGTAGCGCCATCTGTCATTCAACACCATGAATAATTTCGTTCTGTTCGAAATACGAAAGACGGTTATACTTTTTCATACAAAAATACTAAAATGGGAGGGTGGGGGTAGGAAGATTAAAATTTGGGGTTAGGAATTTTTTGGGCCAAAAAAAAAAATTACAAAAAAAAATTGTCAAAAAAATAGAATTTTTTTCTGGATAGGGACATCCTAATCACCTAGCCGTATGAAATACACTTTAAAACAAATTCTCTTACCTACCAAATATCCATAAAAAAATTCATAAAAATCGGTCAACCCGTTTTGGAGAAGTGCGACCACAAATACCGTGACACGAGATTTTTATATAGAAGATTACCTTAAATGGATTTTGAAAAAATGGGTTTGCAATACAAATTGAGGTATTTCCTAATCGATAATACGATCGTTCGTACGAATTGTTTTGAAACTTATAATTTATTGACAAGTGACACAATCCTCAAGAGGCTTTAAAAACCATTCTGACTTCTGATTATTTATAACAGTAAAATGGGGTGACTTTAACAAAAATGTCAACTTTGTTCGGTAAGTGAAAAAAAAACTAAAATCGTGATTTCGGAGTGGGAAGACGTTGATATGCCATTTTTGAAATGATAGGCCAATCCCAAAAAAAGTTTTAAATAATGGGTGATGGATTATTGAGAAGTTCTATACATCGGTAGACAGTGTAGACACTGGTATACTTTACGATATCATTAACACGAAACTTTTATAATCCCACTAATATTATAAAGGCGAAAGTTGTTACTGAATGGATTTTAATGAAACTTTACAATAATATAGCTCACATATCATAATAACATGTAGGCTATAGCTCAGAGCTCTGGCATTGTGAAATTTGTAAAAAAAATTGCAATAGGTGGTACGCGAGCTGTTTGAAAAATGAATGTAATTTATGTATGGCGGGGTGGTAAAGGGGTGGGTGGGTGAGGAGGGGGTGATGAGTATGGGGCAGGGGGGAGGAGGGGAGGTGGTGGAGAGTGGAGGAGAGCGGTGAGGGGGGAAAGGGGTGGTGGGGGGGAGAGAGAGAGGGGTGCGAAGGGGGAGGAATGGAGTGGGGATAAGGAAGGTGGAGGAGGCGGAATGGAAACCCCCCTAATACTATGCGAGCGAAGCCGGGGGCAAAAGCTAGTATTGTATATATATTATATTGTACATAAATTTTTCTCCTTCCGAAAAATCTAAGAACGGGGTCACTATTTAACTATCGATTTTCACTCAAGATGCCTTTAGATATAAGTATATCGACTTTGGTTATACAGCCGTGTATCCTCTTTACATATTTACTTGAAGAAATGACCTTTTAGGGGATCAACAGTTGGAGGGATCAACTGTCCATCGGAGCAACTGCCGATATTGACGGCCTGGGAAGTCCAGCGGTAAGGCTCTTGACTAGCATTCCGAAGGTCGTGGGATCGAATCCGAGTGTGGAAAATAAATTTTATTTGATTAATTTGTGTTATTTCACAATTTATTCATTTAAAATAAAACATAGTATATTTGCGGCACGTTCCAGAGTGGAAGATACTCTCAGTATCGCCCTGGTGTAAGACCACCATTTAGAATTGAAACGATGCTTAAAATGGCGTTAGCCGTGTTTGGTGACCAGATCTGAATAGTCAGGTACTTTCCCACCTCCCTCTTTCCCATCTCCTTCCCTTCCCCATTACCTTCAGCCTCACAACATACCCCAATTGGGAATGCCATCGTCCCACTGGCACGAGAAGGGAGCAGTTGGGACTCTTGTGCGGTATTCGTGTAAAAAAAAAACTCTCGGGATGATCAAGGTTGGGAGGGATCAACTATCGGGGGGATCAACTGTCAGGGGATCAACCGTTTAAATATATAAATAACCACGTTGCCCGAAAAAAAATCATTAAAAAGAAGCGAGTAATTTCTGAGTGGTAGCGGGAAGTATCCAGACATTGACGATGACAAAGTAGCCCCATATTACAGTACTCTTGGGCAACTCTTTAACAAATCGGACCCCTTGGGATTATGGTAAGTCAAGTTTCACAAAAGAGTAAAGGATATCCCATAGGAGTAAATAATGGATATGAATTAATGAGTGAAAAAACGTGGACGATGATTGTGACATCACGTACAAATTTATGGAAACAGTCCGGAGAAGCACATATGGTAAATGGTAACCCATTCTCCTTTGCTAAAAAACCTCGTAAAAATTTTATTAAATTGATGAACGACCGCGAATACGAAAACATAATTAAAAAAATGACCAAAAATTGTTCTTTGAAAGATATATGCACAAGCTTATGTCGCTCTCTGTAGAGAGAAAAAAAGGCCTTATTTTTAAACGCCTGGGGTCTCGAAAGCTATTCTCCTGTAGCTATTCGAAAACGAGAAAATAAATGAAATTGGTGTTCACTTTTAGCTCCCTCCCTAAAATGGCCGGAAGTTTTGAAAAAAAAAATAGATTTTGGGATTTGGGAAAAAAATAACAGAAATTGTTCATATTTTATATTTTGAAGCAAACTTAATTTTTATTCCATAACTGCAGTAAAAAAAAACCCCAAAAAAATTTGTTGAAACATATGTGACGTGTTTGTTAAAAATATAAAAGGGGAAAATAACATTTTTCTGGATAAAATCAGTACCTATACTTGTAGACTTGCTTGTATTCTTAAAATTGATTTTTTATCTTAATTTTTGTCAGCTTTACGCAGTTTTTAATAACAAACAAACGTTAAAGGGTTAAATTATTGAAAAAAAAAATAAGTGCCATAATTTAAAAATACATGTTTTAGGTTTTTTTTTCTGATTTTCAATTCATTTTAGTGAGCCAATAATCATTTTTAAAAAACTAATTTTAAATGCAGTTCTCATTTTCTATGTAAGACACAACTTTTGAGATATCAGGCGTTTCTGAATTTAAAAGTTGAAATAATTGACACACCCTAATATACACTGCTTACACTGCCTTGGGAGGTAGTTTATCACGCCTGTTGTGTTAATAATTTCTGAACGAATTTCGGAATTTTTCCAACATATTTTAAATGTCTTGTCTCCTCTCTGTTTTCAATCCTGGGATTGGTTTGCAGCAATTTCCTCTATTCGTGTCTTCCACTCTTCCCTGTCTTGGGCGGCTCACAGCGTGGGCGTCCCCTAGAGTTTTTGTCCCCTCGGTCATGCCCTCCATTATGGCATGCAAGAGGCCTTCTTGTCGTATTACATGGCCGATCCATCTTGCACACCTTTCGGACAAGGTCCTGAGCAGGTGCCTTTCTCCTTCGATTCTTTGGAGAACCTCCTCATTTGTAATGTGGTCTCTCCAGCAAATTCCTAATAGTCTTCTATAGGACCACATCCCAAAAGCCTCTAGTCTTCGTTTATCTCTTTCGGATAGGCACCATGTTTCGCAGCCGTACATCAAGATACTCCATACATAGGTCTTGATGAGGAGTATTCTCAGTTTTAGATCTATATTATTCGATTCTATTATTTTCGACCTTTTATTGAATGCAAGCCTAGCCTGGTGTCTTGTATATTTCTCATTTTTGAATATGTCGTAAAAACAAATACCATTTTAGAAACTAGATAAGTTAGCAACGCATAGACATCTCATACATATAAGCATATTTTGATTTACATATCCATACATCCGTTTGACGGCCGGCGTAGTCCAGCGGTAAGGCTCTTGACTCGCACACCGAAGGTCGCGGGTTGAATCCCGGCGTGGCAAATAAATTTAATTTGATTAATTTGTGTTATTTCACAATTTATTCATTTAAAATAATATATAGTATATTTGCGGCACGTTCCAGAGTGGAAGATACTCTCAATATCGCCCTGGTGTAAGACCACCATTCAGAATTGAAACGTTGCTTGAAATGGCATTAGCCATGTTTGGTGACCAGACCTGAGTAGCCAGGTACTTCCCCACCTTCCTCTTCCCTATCTCCTTCCCCTCCCCACTACCTTCAGCCTCACAACATACCCCAATTGGGGATGCCATAGTCTCACTGGCTTCAGACGGGAACGGTTGGGACTCTTGTGCGGTATTCATGTAATTTTTTTTATTTTTAAATGTAGATTATTTCAGGATTTTTCACGGCTGATGATGCCCAGGTATTGAGAGTTTATCCATAGTCTAATTATAAAATTCCCACGGCAACGGCAGAGTGACGGTAACGGCACGCGGCATCTTATTCCTTTAAAACGAGCAAATGGAGCAAATCATTTATTAATTTAAAAAAAAAACATGTCTGAAACGTCCGTTTTAAAACTTCTATAATGTTTTTAAAACGGCGGTCAGAAACTCCTTGTATTCCACGAAATATGTTGCGTATTCATAAAAAAACCCCTGTAATTGAGGTTAGTTGCTTTGTTCCGAGAGATTAAAGTTTTAATTATGTAAATATCTGCCGCAAGTCAATTACTTGGAAGCGATGAGCTAAGATTGATTTTGCATAAAATCATGGTAATCAATAAAATTAAATGCAGTAGATTTTTTAACCCCTCGGGTACAAGGTTTGCAAATCTCACGCGAGTGTCGGACTGCCTTTATACCGGGAATCCCGAGGGAATTGCGGGTTTTTGTTATGTGGTTGAAATATTGCCAACTATTCACAAACATTTTTTGTTATTTTGTGTCCTTCAACTTCGTTACTAGTAAAATTATAAAAAAAATATTGAAAGGGTAATACAATTACGAACGTCATTTTAATATCAGCTGAAAAATTTTTAACTACCTTAATCATTTTCTCTAAATTTGGTTCAGAATTCTAAAATAATTTTATATTATTTATAAATAATAAATGCGAAATTATACTACCCACTCTTGAATTACCCTTAATTTTTATTCCAAACTTGCTTTAAAATAACATTTTAGATAGAGGATACAATGCTAAGCAAAACCAAAGAGGACTCAATGAGTCTCCTTGAAAAATTCCTCTTTTTATTGAAGTGCCCGGTACCTACTACTATTTTCTTTCCCTTTAAATTGACAAGTAAATCGGTATTCCAAAAGAACATAATATTTTCCAAAAAGCTAATAATAATGGGGTTAATTTAATATATGTTTAATACTTTGATCAGCCACGAGTGTGGGACACTATCGAAAGCCTTTTGGCAATCTGTATAGCAAGTAAATAACGCTTTTGAGTTTGAATCTGTTTTAGAATTACAGAATCCCATATGTTTTTTGCGACAACCTTTTTGTTGTTCAGATAAAATATTTTTTTAATCTAAATCTGTCAAGCAAAAGGTTAAAATTTTGTATATTGTCGGTAAACATGTAATGGGATACTGAGAGGGATTATTTATTAATATTTTCGCTTTTAGGCAACATATATGTAAGAAATGCCCTTAGTTAGAAAATGTTGAGTTTGTCTGACAAATTTTGAAAGATTTTTTGCCAAAAGAGGATGTAAAGTAGTCAAACGTTTGTACCAAAAATTATGTATCCAATCGCAACCCGTGGCTTTCCAATTAAGAGTATTTTTTTGGCTAACAATTCAACCGATATATCAGAAAAACTCATTTGTTCAATGTCTGAACAATTGAGTTCTTCATTTTTTATCCAGGGACCTGCCTCATTATGTTTTATATCTTTACTCCAAATTTTATTCCAAAAATCGCGTATATCTGATTCAGATGGCAACGGAATATTGTTATTCGAAATAATATTTTGTTTATCGTCAAGTTTGGAATAAAATATTTTTTAATTTTTCTGAAATAATCTATTATTTTTTTTATTATACGTATAATTATATCTTTTTAATCTACTAGTTTTTACACCTAATTTTTGTTTTAAGAAATCCAATAAATCATCTATCTATCTTCTATCTTCTTCTTCTATCTTCTATCTTCTCTTCTATCTATCTATCTATCTATCTTCTATCTATCTATCTATATAAATAAAAATTAATCGCCGAAATGTATGTACGCGCATAACTTCCGAACGACTGCAATAAATTGGATAGTTATTTTTGTTGTGTGTTTGTTATTATCAGGACAAGGTTTGTATAAAACCATTGGTGAGCTCTGGCATTATGAAACTTGCATTAAAAATGCAGCAGGTGGCACGCGAGCTGTTTGAAAACTGAATATATCGGGACTGAATGTATGGAATACGGCAGGGGGGAGGGGAACTCGGGCAGGGGGTTTGCTGGACAGGGGAAGGTGGGAAGTGGAGTCGGGAGAGGAAAAGTAGAGGAATCGGAGTGGAAGGGGACGCAGGAGAGGAAGGGGAGGCAGAAAAGGAATGGGACGAATGGGAAAGGACACGCAGGGAGAAACAATTTCTTTATTAAATGGCATAGCAACGCACGCCGGAACCAGCTAGTTGATTATATTTTCATTAATATTACTATCAATGCTATAACCAAATTTTTTCCCAATTTCATGTACATGACTCAAAATATTCCTACTTCTATTTCCAATATTATATTCTATTACTCTAGCAATGCTACTTCTTAAAAATACTACATCATTTTCTAATCTAATCTACCATTCTGGTTGACTTTAATTTAATTCCTAACTTATCACATAAGAGGTTGAAATTTCGAAATTGCTACTCTCGTCTCTGCCTCCAAATTTATTTTCGATCTGTACTTGTTCTTAATTACTGCAACTGCAGAGAAACCTGTCTCGCACAAGTATGATGTCGCAAACGGTAATAAAACCCTTAACGCTGCAGTTCTGATGGAACGATATTCTTGATCAATAAGTGGCACGGGACTCGGTCGCTCCGAAGTGTGCGTGTGGGAGACGCTATAAAGATTGCCTCACGACGCCCCTGGGATGATAACTGTGGGTCGCGACGCCCCGGGGCGTCGCGACCCACAGTTAGGGAAGCCCTGCTATAGCCTATAGACTATTCTGATGTATGAGCTATATTATTGTAAAGTTTCATTCAAATCCATTCAGTAGTTTTCGCGTGAAAGAGTAACAAACATACATCCATACAAACTTTCCCCTTTATAATATTAGTAGGAATTTAGAATAAACCAATTTAAAATAAAACAATAACTTTGTTATTATCACTTTTATTTTTTCATATCAATTATTGTTTACCAGATTTCACTATAACAGAAACTTCTTAAGAAGATATAACCAGAGAAAACCAGAAATATGTCATTTTTAAATCAGATTTTACACATATTGACTCCATAAAAAAATATAAATTGATTTCGAAAGATTGTTCTTTTATCTAGTAAACGCATGATTTAAATTTTGAGAAAAAATGTTTGTGTTTAGTATAATAAGGTCATACCATTGGTCTTTGGCAGATTTGTTAAATTTTCAAAAAATATTTTGTATTTTACAACACCCATTTCAAATCATATAATCATGCAGTAAAATAAATCATATTTCAGAATGTTTCAGAATTTTAAATTTAGTTTAAGGCCCCGCAACCGCGCACCAAAAGAAGAAGATGGAGAGATATGAAATTACGAATGTTAGAGGAGAGCGCTAGTATTTTAAGTGATAAAATCGATGCGAAAATTGTGAAAATACTTAATAAAACATGACTCGTTTAAAATAGAGCAAAAATCTTGCGAGCATTATCTTAAACAGCATTTAAAGAAACACTGTGATTTTTTTTATACATATAACTTGTAAAATAACTGAAACAAACGTGTTTATAATAATTTTTGGAGCATACTTTGCGATTTTTTTTTCTATGGAGGGAATTTTATATAATTTGCGTTTCGGCGCGACGAATGTCTAGATATTATCTTAAAAAATAACATATATTTTTTTAAGAGCTTAAAAACTACAAATGCTTAAGGGAGGTATGTAAGAAATCGGTAGAAATTCGGGTAACGGCGGCGTCTTAAATAAAATCATTAAAAAATATATACGTTCATGTGTTTCTTGACGAAAATTGGTCCTTTTGTGTATTTATTTACGCACTTACAAACTAATATATTACAGATTTTTTTACAATCTTATTTTGCTCAGAAATTTTGGAAAAATGATAAATAGTTATGATCAAAGAATAATTATAAAAAGTAAATAATTTTAATAGTTTTATCATCACGCCTTTCAGCATTTTTGGATGTAGGTATAAATTAAACAAATTTGGAATGAAATAAAATCGATATTGAGTTATAATACTATATTTTAAACTTCTCTTTTATTATTTTATTTTATATTCCTTCTCTTCTTTTTATTTCCTCTTTTTATTTCATCAATTTTCTTTACTTTTTGTACAAATCATTCTCCATATGTTCATACCCATAATTATTTGACTGTCCTAAAACGGGATAATACTCCTAGTTGGGCAGTCAAAATTTAATGAATAATGTATATAAATTATAATATTGTGCTAAATAAACAAACAAATAAAAAAAAAAAAAAAAAAAAAAAATATTAAAAAGCTGGCACGGAGAATAATTAATCTTTCTCATTGGAACCGCCCTGTATGATCGTAAGAACATCTTTCGACGAAATGTGGATTTTCGGCCGCTGACTGGTTTTAAATTCTTTTAAGAGCAGTATAAAACTCTACTAAGATCTATACATAAGTTATAGATCAGGGAACAGTGGGTTACATTTGAAAATTTCTTAATGCCCTTCAGCTGTAATTAATGTTTGAGTAACTCTATGTAGTGCTTCTTTTGTAGGATTATTATTATATTTTTATTAAGTTTATATGTATGTTTTTTTTTTTAATTCCTTTATTGTAAAACTGCACATCTCGATACAGGAATGCCCTAGTGAGATGTGCAGCTTATGTTTTTATGTATTATTTTATTTTTCAATAAATAAATATTAAATTTTATATGGGACTTTCCGGAATGCACTATCTTCCCCACTTCCTGAAATAAAAAAAATATTATTATAATGTGCCGTAGTCGTAAAAACAAAACATTTACAAAATAAAACATGATAAAGATACAGGTTAGGTTACGGTTTAGGTTAAGGTTAAGTTACACTTTTTGTTAATTGTTTTTGTGTTTAATTCGTAAAACTCCATTTTAATTTTTAGAAATTTAATTAAAATTAAATTTGATAATGTTATTATCGAGTTCTGCAAGTTTTTTGGTTAGTGTTTTAGTTACAGCTGTTTCGACTTGTAAGGTCATTATCAAACTGTGGTGAAGCCACATACGGACGACTTATTTATAAGATTTTAAATGTCAATTTTTAAAGGTGTCTGAGTTGATTTATTACCGGTTAAACCAATTTGTAGAGACACTAATTGAGACAGTGCTAATGTGGGATTCGGAATATTTCCCTTTGGTTTGCCTTGCACTAAGTGTAAGGGTTTTCTTAATTGATTTAGAATGACGTTATTGCTATGACTCATTTAAGTGCATTATATTTTTTGGGTTTGGTAAACATACTAAGTAGTGGGGAATAAATAATTTTCCTTACTTTATTAATTAGCGTTATGTTGGGGTCATTCGTTCGTTTATTGATTTCTAATTGTTCAAGCAAATTTAATCTAAGACCCTTTCGTTCAATATGTAATGGTTTTGGCTGGTTATTTTTAAGTGGAACGTGATTATTCACTAAGAGATGTTCGGCAAATTTTGAAGAGGTGTTTTTATTTTTATAACATCTTATATGTTCTTTGAATCTAGTTGAGAATGCCCTACCTGTTTGTCCGATGTATGTAGCGTTACAGTCGGCGTGGTCACATTTTAATTCATATATGCCACCATTATTGAGTTTAGGATTTCTACTTTTTGAGTTTTTAAGGCTTGTTCCCATATTATTATTGGTTCTAAAAGCTATATTTAAACCACATTTTTTAATTTCTTTTGCAATTTTTATAGATATTGGGCCGAGGAATTCGAGACATGCAAATTTTTCTATTTCTTTGTTGTGTACCGGATATATTAAATTAATTTTATTTTTGTATTTCTTATTTTTTATTATTTTTTCAATGTTTTTTGCCTCATAGCCGTTATTAATCGCGATTTTTTTAATAGTTTCCTTTTCTTTTACGTATGCTTTATTATCGAAGGGAATGTTAATGAGTCGATGTACCATTGAATGGTAAGCTGATAATTTGTGAGACCAAGGATGAGTTGAATTTGCATTTATCGTAGTATCTGTAAACGTTGGTTTTCTAAATATTTCTACCAATTGTCAGATCTAAAAAATTTATTTTACCTTCGATCTCATGTTCAACTGTGAAGCAGATTTTATTATTAATGGTGTTGGCCCAGTTAGTAAAGATATCTAACTGTCGGTTGGTGCCGTTCCAACAAATAAAGATGTCGTCTACATATCTGACATAATATATTATGTGTTTTGCTAAGGGAGATTTAAGCATTATATTTTCAATATAATCCATAAATATCTCTGCGAGGAGTGGACTTAATGGTGACCCCATGGGGAGACCATCATTTTGTTCATAGAATGTATCATTAAAAAGGAAATAATTTGTTTTTACGCAAATCTTTATGAGCTCGAATAACTCTTTTCTTATTACCGGGTTGATGTTACATTTTTCCAAGATATTTTCAATTATTTTAAGACATTCTTCAATGGGAATATTGCTAAATAAGGATTTTACGTCTAAGGAAAGGAATTGACAGTTATGCGGAAGATCAAAATTTTTAATTTTATTAACAAGTTCTATCGAGTTTTTTACGCTGTATCGTGGTGAAAAATTAGTATATTTTTTGAAGATGAAGTTAAGTCTTTTCGCTAAGTTTGTTGTAGGAGCATTAATAAAGGATACAACGGGCCTTACGGGAATATTAACTTTGTGAATTTTAGGTTGGCCATACAATGCTGGGGCTCTTGGGTTCATAACCCTGACATTTTTCTTGGACCATTCGGTGGGAAATATGGCGTTACAACTGTTTATAAGGATGTTGACATTATTGACAATTTTATTGGTTGGGTCTTTAGTTAGAATTTTAAAATCTTCTGGTAACAAGAAGTCTTCTACCTTACTGATATAATCTATTCTATCAAGAATTACTATAGAATTACCTTTATCGGCTTTGGTTATAGTTAGATTATTATCTTTAATTTTATTTTTAATTTCATTTAATGTTTGGTTTTCTTTACTGATAAAATATTTATTTTTATTTTTTATCGATTTTAGCGTTTTTTCTAAAATAACTGCCGTAACGTGTTTTGTTAAGTTATTATTTTCCACTTTTCGCAGAGACATTTCTGTATCAATAGCTAATGATTCTATTTGTTTGCATGATAATTCGCTAGAGATTTTATATTTAAAGCCTTTATCTAACAAATTATTCTCTTCCGTTTCAAATGTTGTGGTCGATAGATTTACAGTTTTCTTATAAAATTGAATATTTTCATTGGTAGGAATCTCGGTTATTTTCGTAGTTTTATTTTTTGTATCAATTAATCTTTTGAGTTTATTTTGTTGCGTTTTAAATTTTTCAAATATAATTATATGTGATTTGTGATTTTATATAGACGACTTAAACTCAAACATCGGAAAATAGTTCAAAATCTGTGGTTTAACCAAAAGTGTTTGAAGTGTAATGTGATTCCAAAGTACGTGCAGATCTCCACCAAAAGTACATCTACGGCAGCCATAGCCACTGTGGTGAGAGCACAGAGGATATGGCTGAAGGAAGAAACAAAGGAGTGCTGTCGGAAACGGGACACATTACTTCACTACATAAAGGTCATCCACTCAGAGTTAACTTTTAAACTTCATGCATGGGAATTTGATGCCCTTGATTTTGATACCCGTGAACATATTAACGTAATTATATTTGAAAAATTTAAAACGCAACAAAATAAACTCAAAAGATTATTTTGTTGCGTTTTAAATTTTTCAAATATAATTACGTTAATATGTTCACGGGTATCAAAATCAAGGGCATCAAATTCCCATGCATGAAGTTTAAAAGTTAACTCTGAGTGGATGACCTTTATGTAGTGAAGTAATGTGTCCCGTTTCCGACAGCACTCCTTTGTTTCTTCCTTCAGCCATATCCTCTGTGCTCTCACCACAGTGGCTATGGCTGCCGTAGATGTACTTTTGGTGGAGATCTGCACGTACTTTGGAATCACATTACACTTCAAACACTTTTGGTTAAACCACAGATTTTGAACTATTTTCCGATGTTTGAGTTTAAGTCGTCTATATAAAATCACAAATCACATATAATTATATTTGAAAAATTTAAAACGCAACAAAATAAACTCAAAAGATTATTTTGTTGCGTTTTAAATTTTTCAAATATAATTACGTTAATATGTTCACGGGTATCAAAATCAAGGGCATCAAATTCCCATGCATGAAGTTTAAAAGTTAACTCTGAGTGGATGACCTTTATGTAGTGAAGTAATGTGTCCCGTTTCCGACAGCACTCCTTTGTTTCTTCCTTCAGCCATATCCTCTGTGCTCTCACCACAGTGGCTATGGCTGCCGTAGATGTACTTTTGGTGGAGATCTGCACGTACTTTGGAATCACATTACACTTCAAACACTTTTGGTTAAACCACAGATTTTGAACTATTTTCCGATGTTTGAGTTTAAGTCGTCTATATAAAATCACAAATCACATATAATTATATTTGAAAAATTTAAAACGCAACAAAATAAACTCAAAAGATTAATTGATACAAAAAATAAAACTACGAAAATAACCGAGATTCCTACCAATGAAAATATTCAATTTTATAAGAAAACTGTAAATCTATCGACCACAACATTTGAAACGGAAGAGAATAATTTGTTAGATAAAGGCTTTAAATATAAAATCTCTAGCGAATTATCATGCAAACAAATAGAATCATTAGCTATTGATACAGAAATGTCTCTGCGAAAAGTGGAAAATAATAACTTAACAAAACACGTTACGGCAGTTATTTTAGAAAAAACGCTAAAATCGATAAAAAATAAAAATAAATATTTTATCAGTAAAGAAAACCAAACATTAAATGAAATTAAAAATAAAATTAAAGATAATAATCTAACTATAACCAAAGCCGATAAAGGTAATTCTATAGTAATTCTTGATAGAATAGATTATATCAGTAAGGTAGAAGACTTCTTGTTACCAGAAGATTTTAAAATTCTAACTAAAGACCCAACCAATAAAATTGTCAATAATGTCAACATCCTTATAAACAGTTGTAACGCCATATTTCCCACCGAATGGTCCAAGAAAAATGTCAGGGTTATGAACCCAAGAGCCCCAGCATTGTATGGCCAACCTAAAATTCACAAAGTTAATATTCCCGTAAGGCCCGTTGTATCCTTTATTAATGCTCCTACAACAAACTTAGCGAAAAGACTTAACTTCATCTTCAAAAAATATACTAATTTTTCACCACGATACAGCGTAAAAAACTCGATAGAACTTGTTAATAAAATTAAAAATTTTGATCTTCCGCATAACTGTCAATTCCTTTCCTTAGACGTAAAATCCTTATTTAGCAATATTCCCATTGAAGAATGTCTTAAAATAATTGAAAATATCTTGGAAAAATGTAACATCAACCCGGTAATAAGAAAAGAGTTATTCGAGCTCATAAAGATTTGCGTAAAAACAAATTATTTCCTTTTTAATGATACATTCTATGAACAAAATGATGGTCTCCCCATGGGGTCACCATTAAGTCCACTCCTCGCAGAGATATTTATGGATTATATTGAAAATATAATGCTTAAATCTCCCTTAGCAAAACACATAATATATTATGTCAGATATGTAGACGACATCTTTATTTGTTGGAACGGCACCAACCGACAGTTAGATATCTTTACTAACTGGGCCAACACCATTAATAATAAAATCTGCTTCACAGTTGAACATGAGATCGAAGGTAAAATAAATTTTTTAGATCTGACAATTGGTAGAAATATTTAGAAAACCAACGTTTACAGATACTACGATAAATGCAAATTCAACTCATCCTTGGTCTCACAAATTATCAGCTTACCATTCAATGGTACATCGACTCATTAACATTCCCTTAGATAATAAAGCATACGTAAAAGAAAAGGAAACTATTAAAAAAATCGCGATTAATAACGGCTATGAGGCAAAAAACATTGAAAAAATAATAAAAAATAAGAAATACAAAAATAAAATTAATTTAATATATCCGGTACACAACAAAGAAATAGAAAAATTTGCATGTCTCGAATTCCTCGGCCCAATATCTATAAAAATTGCAAAAGAAATTAAAAAATGTGGTTTAAATATAGCTTTTAGAACCAATAATAATATGGGAACAAGCCTTAAAAACTCAAAAAGTAGAAATCCTAAACTCAATAACGGTGGCATATATGAATTAAAATGTGACCACGCCGACTGTAACGCTACATACATCGGACAAACAGGTAGGGCATTCTCAACTAGATTCAAAGAACATATAAGATGTTATAAAAATAAAAACACCTCTTCAAAATTTGCCGAACATCTCTTAGTGAATAATCACGTTCCACTTAAAAATAACCAGCCAAAACCATTACATATTGAACGAAAGGGTCTTAGATTAAATTTGCTTGAACAATTAGAAATCAATAAACGAACGAATGACCCCAACATAACGCTAATTAATAAAGTAAGGAAAATTATTTATTCCCCACTACTTAGTATGTTTACCAAACCCAAAAAATATAATGCACTTAAATGAGTCATAGCAATAACGTCATTCTAAATCAATTAAGAAAACCCTTACACTTAGTGCAAGGCAAACCAAAGGGAAATATTCCGAATCCCACATTAGCACTGTCTCAATTAGTGTCTCTACAAATTGGTTTAACCGGTAATAAATCAACTCAGACACCTTTAAAAATTGACATTTAAAATCTTATAAATAAGTCGTCCGTATGTGGCTTCACCACAGTTTGATAATGACCTTACAAGTCGAAACAGCTGTAACTAAAACACTAACCAAAAAACTTGCAGAACTCGATAATAACATTATCAAATTTAATTTTAATTAAATTTCTAAAAATTACACTTTTTGGTTCCTTCAATGCTCTGTTATGTCACTATTCTATTTTGTCATGTCTGCGTATCACCACACAGGTGGCCGAATACCGACCAATCCCTCTGCCTACTCTAATTTTTATATACATATTTTTAATAATTTTTAAGACTAACCAAAAACATTTTAAAAACAAATCACAGCTGCAAAAATATAAAGAGGAGAGTTTTTTTTCTATGTAGAGCAAAAGAAAAAAAAAATCTTTAAAAAAAATAATAAAAAGTCCCCATAATAGCATGAAATAAAATGAAATATGGATGATTCATGGGATAATAATATTTGGCTGATTTATAAAGCGCCGTTTTCATGAAAAATCATCTCAAGGGCGCTCATAATAAGGAAGAAGTCAATTAATTCAAATGTATTTTTTAGGTTTGAGGTTAAGCTAATGGTTGATGTAACGACATGAGAGTGAGAATTTGTTCTAATCGCAGTATTTAATTAAAGCATTTCAAATATTTCTAGGCGATCTAACTTCAAAACCAAAAACACACGATCTTGCATTACCACACGACAAAATACACTACTCTAGGACTGCAGCATTCATACGCGGAACTACATTACCTACTCTCCACTACAACGATTTCACACTATGGGAAATCAGTACTTAGGGAACGTACCCATACTACGTGACACACTTTTTGCAATTTTTTACCCCCCCCCGGTGACCACGTGTAGTATATTCCAAGACCCCCCCCCCTACAGTTTTCACGTAGTATTTCATAAATATGGTTTCGAATCATTTTTTGCTAACAATAAATAAAGATTGCATTATTTGGCTTATATTTGACTTTATTAATACGGCGCTTGCTGCGTGACAGCAAGAGTGCATGCATTACAAGTGGAAAAAATATTATCAAGATAAAACTTATGGCAAAATATATTGAAACCGGAACGAAATTTATGGAAAAGAAAGTCTTGTTATTTTTATAAACATTTTTCATCTCAATCATCTTCAACAAACACGTTCCCTGAACTTTTTCACTTATTTGAATGTACGAGGGTGGGTTTTTAAGTTTGCGGATTGGGTAAGGAATGGAAATAAAAACCAAAATTATTTTTCCTTTTCAACATATTCACCTATTACCCTAATACATTTTTCCGATCTTTAAATTAACTTAAAGGAGCTTTATAACAGCGCGGAACTCAATTTTCTCCACATTTCACAATTTCTTCCCGATTAATCACTTACCTTCCCAAACCGCGAACTTAAAAACCTCCCCTCGTAGCTCGAAAAAAAACGCGAGATTTCTAGATTGACTACGTGATAAAAACCTAAGCCCCCCCCCCCCCCCCGTTGTGACCAAGCGTGGTATTTTGATGACCCCCCCCCCCTAAACAGGTCACGTAGTTTGGGTACGTTCCCTAATAGGTGATGTTGATATATTTAACATCAACTTGGCGAATTTCAAAACTATTCCTAAAGATATCTGTATTTTTGTAAACTTGGAAATCAATTTGGAAGGCGGGTTTGGGTACCGCCGCCCCGGGAACCATTTATTAGACAACCAACACCCCTGCCACAGGTCACCCCAAATGGTTTGCTACGTTTGGTGACTTAGCAGGGGTGCCCGGGTTCATGGGATGAGGTTTGTCTAGGCCTTGGTGGCGGATACGTTTGCCCAACCACTGTGTGGCGGGCTAGATCGGAGGAGACTGATTGAGGGAGGCCTTTTGACCTCTCCAGCCGGATTCTCCCGACCCTTCGCCTTGCACCGCAGTGTGTGGAATAGATTCATACGTCTGTCAATCCTGGCCATACTGACCCCCAGATTCTTACCCACCCCTCATACCTTTTTCCTCCCCATATCTTCTTCTCCTTCCTTTCCCTTAAAAGACCATCCACACAGCATCCTCAAAGATGACATAGGCCCCTAGGGAAATTGTTTTCCTCGGTGCCTCCTATGTGTAGCAAAAAAAAAAACAAAAAATCGCCATATTTTTATATTTTTTTGTATTTTTGTGACTTGTATGCATTTTTTATCTAATTTAATTTTAATCATCTGTCATGAACTAATTGTACTACCAAACATGTAAAAACCCTCTGGGCGTTGAACAAATAAATAAAAATTAGATTACCTTAATCCATTTCTCAGTTTGGGCGTTCCGGCATTGACATAGGACTCAATGCCGCAATTATTTTTTGGATCTCCTCGGAGTATCTTGAAGTAACCTTTATCTCCAAATACTGTATTCAATGAGTTGGCACACAACCAGTAAGGGGTTCCGACTTCCACTCCCCAGCCGATTATTTTAACGGCGCGAACAACTTAAATGAAATAAGCAACATGAAATTATTTTCACGAATAAATTATTTCATCAAACAAAGAAAACTTACTCGTATATTGAGGCACTGGAGGGGACCCCACCACTTTATCAATGGCTTTATAAGGAAATCCTCCTTCACCGCACACGTCAAGGCTTTATTTTTTTGAAGGAAGCTACATTTATTTGAACGACTCTAGACCCTACAATATACATGCATACGGGGTTAGTAAGCAGTATGCAAGCACTTACATTAACATTATACAAAAGATAAATAGAAGTAGCAGCCCGTGGAATTATTTTTTTTGAAATAGGTAACATCAAAAAGAGATAATAGAGTTAGTAAAAGAAAAAGAATAATAACGGCTATGACCAGTCGAAGAAACCTAGTGAAAATAAAAGTAATGAGGAAGAAACAGTTATATGATTATGTTTAATGTAAGTAATTACTATAATAGCAAAAAGAAAATGAAATATATAAAAACAAGAGCCAGAGAAAGTATTCCATAGACCACCGGGCAGTCCCAATGAGAATGCGTCTATCGGCCCAACCGCAGACGATGCTCGAATAGCCGGTTCCCCGATTTTGCCTCCAAGAAATGTACTTGGGAGAGTAGGGGACGTTTTTGAAGACCTCGAGGAAAAAATGAGCGTCGGGTTACCGGAGGGGGGACAGAAGGACATCAAGACCGCGTGGTTACGCCTCAGGCCTACGCATGTCATTGGGGGAGGTGCGGGCGGATCGCGGGAAGATCGCTCCGGTGTATGTTCGCCTGGCATATTAAGGCATCATTTTAATTATTCCAAACTTATATTTTTATTTATTCAAAGCGAATACCGCACAAGAGTTCCAACTGCTGCCAACCGCCTTGAGCCAGTGAGATTATGGCATCCCTAGGGACACGAAAAAAGTATCGATACTTTGTGGTATCGAGTACTTTTCCTTTCGATACCGATACTTCTGTACTCGATACTTTGTACTTGATATTTTTACTCAATGAGCACTTTTTGGCATGTATCGATACCTATTAAAATTTGTCTAAGCGGCTCATGTTTATGGCAACGCAATCTAGTTCAATCATCGCAAACCTTTTGAAACATTGCATTGCATTGGTATAATTGCAAGGACAAGCAATTCTAAATGGTTTTTTGAGGATTACCCTTAGTAGTCATTTTTGAGCTTTTGCTAATTTGTCCAAAACAGTTTTTGCACATCCACCCCAACCTAATGATGCATAGTCTAAAAGTGACCCACACATAGCATCATAGATAAGTTTCAATTCTTTTTTACGTAAGATGTTTCTGATTGCCATAAACATGTAGGTGAGCATTCTAACCTTTGTGGTAACTAGATCCACGTGACCGTCCCATACAAGATATTTGTCTAATATAACACCAAGGTATTTTATACTGTCCACGCATTCTAATTTATAACAATTGCAGGTAGTTGAGTCAGTGCATTTCGGTACGAAAATATTATATGCTTCCTTGGGTTGGCCGGCTTCTGTCGCACTAAATCGTATAAATTTAGTTTTTTTCCGAATTGAGTGTTAACAGATTACAGTCTAACCAAAGTTTTAGCTGTTTTATTCCATCCTCTGCTTTACAGTGTACATCGTTCCATTTTCTTCCTTCAAATATTAAGACAGTATCATCTGCAAACGTTATAATGTGATTGGAAAAATTGCTGTTACACAAATCTATATATATATAAAAATTTAGGTTCCGTATGTTTGCGTTCGCTAATCTCGAAGAGTAATCGACGGATTGACTCAAAATTTTTACAGAACATTGCATTTTAGTAGAAGAGCGTTTATACATACTTTTTATTTGGAAGTTCCAAAGGAAAAGGATAATTTTATGCGTTTTAAATTGACTCATAATTTGTCATAGTAAAAAACGGAATGACAGTTCTAGACAGTGTTGCCATTTTATTAATTTTATTAAAAGTTACAAAAATTTATGATACCTACAATTAGGAATTAAAAGTAGAATTATAACTAACAAATTATATTACTAATTTTCACTCATTTGTTTTCTCTGTGCGTTTTAAATTTACTCATAATTGTACTCAATGTCAGTTCGTAACGTTGCAAAACCTACAAAAAATCAGATTAACAAATCGAATTATATATGACAAATTTTCAAAGGGTCAAAAAAGTATAACTGTGACCAGTTGATTGATGTGTAAGTTTTTTCAAAGTTGATCACCATTCGTGGGATGCCTCGCTCACGTTCAAACATAGGCTGTCGTACTCGACACGCAAACGCAGATCGTCAGAGAAGATCAAACCGCACTGATCAAGAACGTTTAGAGATAATGAACATGTTCGAGTTAGAATTATTCAGAGGCGTGCAGAAGAACTGGCGAATCGTCGGGAAGAAAGACTTAAAAGCTTACGAGTAGAAGCGCGAAGAAGACGAGCAGCACATTCATCTCAACAACGTCAAGAAGAAATAGATCAACGCCGAAGACGAATGCAAGTGCAACTTTTGAATAACCATGCTTCGTACCATCGATTTGCTTTTTCATACGAACCAGATATTCAATACAATACCTCATGTAAATTTGTTCAAATCGGTAAAATGGATAAAGTTTGTCCACACTGCAAAGCGATGAAATTTAAAGGAGAAACTCAAGGATTATGTTGTGCGAGCGGCAAAGTGAAGCTACCTGAAATTGATCAGCCTATAGCACCAATGATAAATTTGTTGCAAGGAATTACTGATAATTCAAAACATTTCCTCAAAAATATTAGAAAATACGATTCATGTTTTCAGATGACTTCATTTGGCGCTAACGTTATAACAGAAATTTTAAGCCGACGTTTAAAATTCAGGGACAAATTTACCATAAAGCTGGCTCTTTGCTTCCTTTTCACAGCAATCAACATAAATTTCTACAAATATATTTCATGGGAGATCAAAATGATCAGTTGAATGCACGCTGTCAAATCTCTACTAAAGTCAAAAGGCATATTGTTAAGTCGTTGCAAAAAATGTTACAAGATAACAATAATTTAATTCGAATGTTCAAAAATGCAATTGATCTCATGCCATCAGACAGCCATAAAATTATCATTAGTGCTGATGAAAAAAAAAAACAAGTGAGCATGTCAGACGATATAATACGCCAACAATTAATGAGGTGGGAATTGTCATGGTTGGAGAAGAATTTCATCCTCGCGATATCGTTTTGCAACGCAGAAATGATCATCTACAAAGAATTGCTGACACTCATAGGTGCTACGATCCACTGCAATATCCAATTCTGTTTCCAAGCGGTCAAGATGGTTATCATTTCAATAACAAAATGATAAATATAGTGACAGGTGAATACCCAGACAAAAAAGTTAGTTCAATGAATTATTATTCCTATCGAATTATCGTAAGTGAAAATAAAGATAACCATCTTCTGAAATGCCGTCAGCTCTTCCATCAGTACATTGTCGGCATGTACGCAAAAATAGAATCAGAACGACTACTATTCATTAGGCCCAATCAAAAGAAACTAAGATCAGAAGAATACATACATTTGAGAGATGCGATAAGAAATGATGGTGATGTAAGCAACATAGGGAAGTTGACCATTTGCACAGTTGCTAGACAATTTTTGTTAACTCCTCTAATAATTAAAATGAGACAAAGCCACAGCGAAGCGTGGTCGGGTGCAGCTAGTCATTTATATAAATACTGAACAAAATAGGTCCTAAGGTACTCCCTTGGGGTACACCAAATTCTACAAGGGCCGGATCACTAATAGTATCGTTAATTTTAACTTTTTGGTATCTGTTAGCTAAGTAACTACCTATCCATTTGTGTAGCTGTCCCTGAATACCTATGGCCTTTAGTTTTTTTAGTAGTATTTTATGCGAAATGGTATCAAAAGCTTTGGCAAGATCTAAGAAGAGAGCAATAGACTTATTTCTCCGGTCAATATTATTGGAAATAATATCTGCCAGTTTAGCAATTGCATTTTCTGTTCCTAGACCTGGTCGAAAACCGAACTGGTTGTTAGATAAGATTTTATGAGTTTCTAGGTAGAGGGTGAGACGATTTCTCAATAATTTTTGAGAACGAGTTGAGCAGAGATATTGGCCGATAATTATGTATATCCGATTTGATTCCATTTTTGTGAATCAATATAACAGCTGATTGCTTTAGGTGGTTTGGGAATATGCCTGTCTGGAAACTAAGATTACAAATATATGCAATAGGATTCGCTATGAGTGGTTTTAATACTTTCATCAGATTTGAGGAAATTTTGTTTGGCCCACAGGCATTAGATGACTTAAGCTCATCTATCATTTTCATGACTTCATTGGTCGTTGTTTGAATCTCGTCTGTTTTATGATTAAGAACATTTGTAGGTATGTAGGCTAATTCAGATTCAGTTTTCTGGCATTTTTCAAGGATTTTATTTGCGAGAGAGGCTCCTACTGAAGTGAAATAGTGATTAGCAAAATTAGCCATAAATTTGGGGTTAGTAGTACTTGTATTTTTAATATGCAATGATTGTATGAAAGATGATTTGCTGTTTTTGTTTTGGTAATTTTACGAAATATTTCCCAGAAATGTTTTGGAATTATGGTGCTTTCGTATATATATTTTTTGTAGAAATTTTCTTTAGTGGAATGAATTAGTTTTTTACATAAGTTTCTATATTTCTTATATTGTTCTTGATCTAGAATATTATCTGATTGTCTTTTAGCATTTTTGTGAAGTTGATTACGTCTGTGGATGGATTTTACTAGATCAGGGGTGATCCATGGCATGAGTTTAAATTGTTTGTTTGGTATAACTTTGTTAACAGTGTGATTAGATATGTAGTATTGTAATTTTGTGATAAATTGATGCATTGCTTGGTCAGTGTCAGTCTGATCTATTACATCTTACTATTTTTCTGTAGACAGCTCCTCAATCAGTGCGTTGTAATTTATTTTAGAAATATATTTATTTTTAAAAGGAGAGATAGGCTTATTTCTTAGGCCGAGCGTTGTGGTGTAATGATCTGAAATTGTCATGTGTATAACAAACGAGTAAAATCAATGTTTTTAACATTGATGTGATCCAAGCAGGATTTACATGTACCTTGTACTCGAGTTGGGGTATCAATTATCGGAGTAAAGGCGTTTTCGGTGAGAAAACATAAATAATCATCGGATTGGCGATGATTGTCTAGAATAGTATTAATATTTAAGTCTCCAATGATTATTTGATGTTCTGGGTTATCTGTGTTATTAATGATAGAGTGGAGTGAATTTAGAAAGGAATCAATGTTGTGAAATGATGGTGATCTATAAATTGCAAAAATGCATAGGTTTTTGTTAAGCACAATTTTTAGACAATTAGCTTGTGATAAAGTGAGTTCGTCAACTTGCTTCTGTATACCGTCCCTGACATAAATTACAATACCACCAGCTTTATTTATTATACTCGTTGTGTGGTTCTCAGTATAATTTTGTATCTCTTTGGAGATGAATTATTTATTAATCCAGCACTCAGTTAAAACTAGCATATCAAATGTGAAATTAAGTTCGTCCAGAAATACGAGAAAGTCACCAATGTTGGTAATAGTTCTTATGTTCTGGTAAATAATTTTCAGACCGTATGATTCCCAACAATATTTATTCATGTCTTCAGGATTGTCAATCATATTTTTGATACATGTGAGCAAGGTTTCTTCGGGTCTATCAAAAGATACTTGAATCATTTATAGTTTTTTTTTTTAGTTAATTAAGTATACCCACAATGATAAACTTTGGGAATATACAGATGTGTGCGTGGTGTTTGAGTAAAATAGTATGTGTATACTTGTATTAGTGAGTCATAGTGTGAGAAGGGTATTTTCAGAGGTAATGTGGATAGCTCGTGATTCTGTTGTTTGGCGTACGTAGACACGTCCCGCTTTCACCCATACGGCTTCCGTAGCCGTCTTCTTCGCCAGGTAAAGTAAGCGTTTATTTGTCGACGTTAAGTGTTCTGATATATAAACGGGTGTACGCGGTCCGGAAAGGCCTATGGAGCTCGTGTTGAGTTTATCTTCCTTCGTGGTAGCGTTCAAATTGTATCTTTTTACACAACTTAAGAATTCATCCCTTAGGCGAATTTCTTTGAACCGCGCAATTATAGGCCGGGTTTTGGTTGGGGTTGGCCTACCAGGGGCTCTAAAGGTTCACTCGATATCATGTGTTGTGGTAGTTGTGCGTATTTCTTGACTAATGTTGAAAATAATTATTTGTAACTTTTCTCCTTCAACCTCCGGTATCCCTCTTATTTCGGCCACGAATTTTTTTTGTTAGCGTTCTTGATCGTCGAGTTTGAACTCGAGCATTGCTACTTTAGCTTTGAGTTCCATATTTTTCTTTTGGATGGAATCTATCTTTTTCATTTTGTGCATCGCCTTTTTCAATTCATCCTCAAATAGCTAAAGTGTTGTACAGCTGAAAATGATAAATGCGCTGTACAGCTGGGAAAGATAAATGGCTAAAGCGCTGTACAGTTGGTAAGGACAAATGGCTAAAGCGCTGTACAGCTGGAAAGGATAAATAATATGAGTTGAGGATTTTTCAACCACTATGCTAGGCACACGCCCGTGTTGTGTTGGTCGGCGAATATTATATAATATCTTGGATTTTTAGTTATAGTTTAAACTGAGATTTATTATGAAAAACTGTACGAAACAAGTAGCATTACGCTGATCAATTGGCATTGATTGATTTCATTTTGAAACAAAAATTTTTACCGATATTTTCCATAAATCGTTACATAGTTATAAAATACTCTCTGTTCTTATAGATTCAAGCTTATACCATGGAACTTTAGAGGGAGTTTTTTTGAAGAAAATCTAAAATCAACTTACAATCGGTTGGTGTATCAGCGTGCCTGTAGACACCATACTTGTAACGGATAAAGTCATCATAAACCTTGAATACCGCAGAAACTGGTCCATTGTCATAAATTTCTTGTTGGATTTGCTTCACGTCGGCATTGATAGAGTACGAATTTAGGCCGTAATATTTATCAGCTTCGTAGGCCAAGGGGTAGCCTTCCTCGCACGTTTTATTGCAGGGGGGTTTATTGGTATCATTCCACTTGTCGGTGTAAGGACGGCACCCAACGTGGGAGTTTACGTCTCCTCCGGTCACAATGCCTCTTTCTGTCCAATAATTCAACGCAATTGCTGAAAAAACATTTGGATTACACTATTATATTATATTAAATCAATGCCCAGTAAAGGCATTGCCGCTAAATCAAAGACTCGAATCTACAAGCGACCTTATGAAGAAAATAATATAAAACGGTAATTAGGTATTTATTGTTTATTTGTTTTTATTTCATCGGCGTAGAATTGGTTTGAACCAAGTCACCCACGGGGCAAAATTAAAAATTTAGAATCCTGGCATATCAATCTACCAAGTCAAATAAGAGGACGGTATAAAACTGATTTGGTTCAAACCAACACCACGCTATCCAACCAAACTGATTGATATTTTATAATCAACAGTTGCGGAAATATTAAGTGCTTCTCAAAAGTACACATTTGTTTAAAATTATAAAATACAAGCCTTGATAAGCGACTTTTCATAAATTTTGAGGCTACCCAAATTATTAGTGAGCTAATGGTATTTTTTTCTAAATTTTCCTCTGTACTATACTAATGATAAAATATAAAACAAAATTTAAAAAGTGTTGAAAAGGAATAGTGATGGACTTAAATCTTAATTAAAAACAACCATTTTTTCAGTTAATTGAACGGATTGAAAGACCGATTTTCAGTAAAATGAAACATATATATAATAATTTTAATTTTTCGAAGAAAACTTCTTCTAAAAAGTTTTTACTTTGTGATGTCATTATTTATTTATTAAAAGAAAATAACTTAGTTTACATCACTTTATTTTTTATTTTTTTTAATCATATTTTATACTATCAACATGTTTCGTAAACCATGTTCACTTCTTCAGGAATAAAAGTATACTAAAGTTATAAAATTAATTATAGATTACATATGGAGAGAAGAAATCGAAGGAGGGGGAAGGGTTGACAATAATGGGAGTTTCGGAGAATTGGGGATTACCAAGCTATTAGAAGTAAAAGGCCGGTTAAGTGGAAAGATATTTAAAACAGGGTTAACAAAAATTTTTTGCTTATTAATTATGTCAGCTTTGGAATTTACATTTTTCTTATTTCTAAAATTTCTAAATTATTGATTTGCGATGTTTTATATCCTGTATGTAATATTTGAAGACCTGAATTTATGTCAAAGCTATATCATATTTTAATAAATGGTCTGCGAACTCAGAATCGCTATTGCCATTTAGTGCTCTGAGGTGCTCTTTAACCCTAATCTCAAAGTTTCTATAAGTTCTACCTATATAAAACGAACAACAATCATTACAATTGAGTTTGTAAATCCCTGATTTTTTTTTGTTTTAACTTCGCTATCTTTATTGTTGAGTATATATTTCTTCAATTTGTTATTTGTGTAAAACGCTGATTGAATAGTACCAGGAATATTTTTACTAATAATTTTTGACGTATCGTTGTCGACAAATAAAATTCTACGCCAATGTTTATTGTTATCTTTAGAAATAGGGTAAATATATAATTTGAAAAAATTCTGTTTAATTTTTATGGATATGGATTATTTTTTATTGTGGATAGAGAGGATTACATAACCAAGACTATGGACTTTCTGCAAGGAGACAATTTCGAAATTATCTATATTAACCCAATTAATAAGTGTCAAGACCTGTTGAAACAAGCAGTAAAAAATTATAAAAGTGACATTTTTGTAAAGTTGAAAAATGATAAAAAATTAATTTTAAGTAACCCACAGATTCCTAAGCTTTATAGTCTGTTAAAAATAACTAAATTTAATAAACCAATTAGGCCAGTCGTTTCTAATTGTAATGCCCCAACTTTCAAAGTAGCATCAACATTAAATAATGTAATTATTAATACTAATGTATTCCAACCAAAATGCACCGTTAAGAATTCGTTAGAATTGGTTAATTATTTAAAGGATTTGGAAATCCCTAACCATGCTATGTTGGTTTCTTTCGATATAGTTAATTTATTTCCTAGTATTCCAATAGAAGAGAATAAAACGATTATTCATATTTTTTTAAATTCTTCAACTTTGCCGAAAGACCTAATTCATGATTTTACTTTATTATTTGATGTTATTTTTAAACAGAATTACTTTGAATTTAATAATACAATATTTAAACAAAAGGATGGCTTAGCTATGGGAAGTAGTACGAGTCCTTTGATTGCAGATATTTTTATTAATAATTTAGAAAATAAGATTTTTAATAGCGGTGCGTTATTACTTAAAAATGTGTATTGTTGGAAAAGATATGTTGACGATATATTTTGCATTTGGTTAGGTTCAGAAAGACAATTGAACATGTTCTTAAATTTTTTAAATAAATTACATAAAAACATTATATTTACACTGGAAATTGGTAAAGATAAGAGTCTAAATTTCTTAGATTTAAATTTAACATTAACAGGTACAAAAATAGATTTCAATATTATCCGTAAAGATACGTATACTGATATTGTTATACATAATTCTTCAAATCATCCCTTTTCTTAAAAACTAGCGGCTTTCCACTCTATGATTAATAGACTAATTACAATTCCTTTGTCAGCTCTTAACTATAATTTTGAATTAAATCTCATAAAGCCAATAGCAATTAATAATGGCTATTCTATTAATTTGATTTGAAATACTAAATAAAAAAATTAAACAGAATTTTTTCAAATTATATATTTACCCTATTTCTAAAGATAACAATAAACATTGGCGTAGAATTTTATTTGTCGACAACGATACGTCAAAAATTATTAGTAAAAATATTCCTGGTACTATTCAACCAGCGTTTTACACAAATAACAAATTGAAGAAATATATACTCAACAATAAAGATAGCGAAGTTAAAACAAAAAAATCAGGGGTTTACAAACTCAATTGTAATGATTGTTGTTCGTTTTATATAGGTAGAACTTATAGAAACTTTGAGATTAGGGTTAAAGAGCACCTCAGAGCACTAAATGGCAATAGCGATTCTGAGTTCGCAGACCATTTATTAAAATATGATCATAGCTTTGACATAAATTCAGGTCTTCAAATATTACATACAGGATATAAAACATCGCAAATCAATAATTTAGAAATTTTAGAAATAAGAAAAAACGTAAATTCCAAAGCTGACATAATTAATAAGCAAAAAATTTTTGTTAACCCTGTTTTAAATATCTTCCCACTTAACCGGCCTTTTACTTCTAATAGCTTGGTAATCCCCAATTCTCCGAAACTCCCATTATTGTCAACCCTTCCCCCTCCTTCGATTTCTTCTCTCCATATGTAATCTATAATTAATTTTTTAACTTTAGTATACTTTTATTCCTGAAGAAGTGAACATGGTTCACGAAACATGTTGATAGTATAAAATATAATATAAAAAATAAATAAAAATAAAGTGATGTAAACTAAGTTATTTTCTTTTAATAAACATATATAATAGTTTATAACATCGACCCAAAACATGCATTTTTTAGAATGTTGTTAGAATTAATTTTTTTAAAATTTAATGTCATACTTGCATGTTTACCAATTAGCGTTGAATCCCAAAATTAGTTTTTGAATGCAAATGGCCGCGCAATCACTCTAAAGTGATTTTTTTACAGATATTTCGAGAACTACAGAATTGTTTGCAAATGACAAAATTTATTTTGTATATTATAAGAAAAATGAATCATTTTGGTAACTAATGTAGGTACCTATTTAAAATATCCATAATTTAAAAATTTCATAGACAATTCTTATTTTAAAAAATGCCTGCTAAATTCAGATTCATCAAACGCGCGAACTGTCAAACGTGGTAACTTAAAATAGTCGTTTAGTTTTCTGATTTTTATCCAATTGTATGCGCAATTTTATTAATTTTTCTTTCCATAAGAAACGTCTACAAAGTGTTAGAAAACTTTAAAAAAAAGATGAATGAAATAGGTAAAGTCGTTCTGAAGTTATGGCGTGACCAAGGGAAGTAGGGATTAATTTTTATATATATACATATAGATATACTCATTAATTATTCACCTGGATCACCTCCCTGACATCCATTGCATCCTTCACCACTGCAACATGTCATGAGGTCTTCAGGCGAGATCACAACTTGCTGATAGCCTTTCGTTTGGATGCATATTCTGTCTGAGATGATTTCTACGACGGAAAAAGCCCAATCGGATCCACATTGTTTCTGAAAATAGCTTGTTTGTATTTAAAACAGAGTATTTTCATTTGTAAATGAATTTGAGGGTGAAGTGCAGATCCCGCCAATGTGGGGGATTTTAATAAAAATGCACTTTCTAGATGAGAAAAGTGTGGAAAAGTTCAATAAAAAAGAAATTAAGGTGCGCTTGGCAAAATTGAGGGAGATACAGCCGTTTAAAGAATGAATAAAATGACACTTCGTGAACTTATACTACGCCATTTTGTTACTATTATGTTGGTATCTCAGACTTGCTATGACCGAAGGTTGATACGATTGTAGCCAACTTCGTGTGATATATAATAAGACGCGTAATTATGAAAAACAGAATTAATAATAGTCACAAACCATGTTACACAAACCTGGCGTAGCCGCTAAACTACTTGAAAACTGGGATGTTTTTCTTGCGTTGACGCGAGTAGGCGTTATAAAGGGGCACAAAACATGTTTTTAGAGGACGATTACGAGTGATACCAACTTTAAGGTTACAAAATGGCTGACAGTATCGGTTCATAAAGTGACATTTTATTCATACTTTAAACGGCTGTATCTCCCTCAATTTTGCCGAGCGCACCTTAATTTCTTTTTTATTCAACCTTTCCACACTTTTCTCATCTAGAAAGTGCATTTTTATCAAAATCCCCCACATTGGCGGGATCTGCATTCCTCCCGAATTTGATAATTCATAAAGAGTAGAAGGACTTTTCACTGCTTTGAGGACTTTCAAGCCAATTTTCCTACCGAATTTATACTATTCGCCTATCTGGTTCGAACCACTGACCTTTGATTGTTTTGAATTGTTTTTGATCCGAAGTTTTTTTTGATATTTTTGGTTTAGTTTTTTTGTTTTTGGATGTTTTTGTTTTGGTCTATTTTTACTTAATTTTTAGTTTATAGTTGGTTTAACATTAAGTTATTTGGTTAACCTTTAAGTACTGATGTGTGGTCTGACGGACACCTTGACCGTTCGAAAAGTCTAGTTACCTATGTTAGAGTAGTAGTATTACCCTGCACCTTTCTCTACCCCTCGAGTAGTTGCCCAACAGTGTTCGTGGAGAATGGCAGTGTCGTTTGGTGAGATTTCGGTAAGTTAAGGATGTTATATGATCGCGAGTGGTCTGTCAGACCACACGTCGATTCTTATGTAACTTTTTCTGGATATGACTTTTTTCAGATTCTATGGGTTTCCTCTTTTATTTCAGTCAAAGGTTAAATGAAGCAATCAGGCTCTTCGGGAATGAAACGGGCTACCTCAATTGAAAATAACAGTGTTCCTGTCACTAGGAAAAAATATGAAACACGGCCTCATTCCAAGGGATTGCGCTCGTCGATAAAAAGAGTTCTTGGGTCAGATGCGCCGGAAAATGTAAAGGAAATGGAGGGTAACCAACGTAGAAAACTCTATCGTATCTGTCCCTGAAAACTAAAATGCAAGACTACTTACAAATGTGACAATTGCACGAAACATGTGTGTCTTGAATGCAGCTAGCCTGTGTGCAGACTGTTTGTAATATTTGATAGTTACTGCAACTTGATGCCTTGTGGTTTTTCACAAAACTGGTGATATTTTCTTTAATTTCATATTTTAACTAGTTATTTAACTGTATGAACAAATTATTTTTGAGAAAAAAAAACAGTGTACTTAAAATATATTAAGATTTAGGTAAAAGTCCATTTTTTATTCGAAAATATCGACGTCTGTGATTTAAATGCTTGTGATTATTAATAAACATGTGATTCTATATATTTTATTTTACTTTAGTAAAAAGAGATGTATAAACAATGTTTAGAAGCAAAATTTTTAGAAAAATCAGAAAAATTACATTATTTTTTATATTTAAACTATGATGGTCTAGCACGGTGGTCCCCAACCCATTGGCCGCGGCCCGGTACCGGACCGTGAGCCAAATGGTACTTGGCCGCGCTAGGGCTTGCTTAAAAATTAAAATACTTTTGAAAACTCTAACATCAAAACTTTTAAACTTTTAAAGAAAATAGATAAATAACCTGCAAGTTAATATATCTGCAAGATATCAGAATAACATTAAAATCCTGATATTAAACCCTAATTAAGCATTCTCAAAATTCTCTATCTTTGAAAACGTACTTTCAACCTTCCGTTGAAGCTTAAAAATATAAAAAATACCCATGAATCAAAAAAATAATTAAAAAATTATCTGAAACTTCTGGAACTATCCTTCATTGTTATGTTGTGTTTTCTCTACTATTATTTGTCACTACAACTTATGTACGACAATTGTAATTTTTATTATTATTGTGCAAATATTTTTTTATTAAAAAAAATACATTCAATGTGTCCCCCCCCCCCCCCTACACTGCGCCGCGGTAAAATTATCAAACTTTGACAAGGTTTGAAAAGGTTGGGGATCACTGGTCTAGCAGACATCACGTAGGTACTTAAGTAAGTAAAACGGCACCTCGGTACTTAAAGGTTAAGGGGATTCCCTATTGAAAAAAACCACAAAAAGATGAGTACACAATATTAGGGACATACAAAATAATAAACTTACTTGATCTCTTATCAGACCGATGATATTTTTGCATTCTGGCCATTTCTCACGGGCATCAAATGATACCGGGAGAAATTGTTCCGACTTCAGTTGCTTTTCAGGAAGTCGTTTGCTTCCTGGCAAGTGTCCCAAGCTAAAAAAAAGTCACATTATTATACTCATGTCGCTCAAAAAGCCATGCCACGTATTTAAAAAACAGCCATATATATCCCGTCTATACTAAATATGTCTTTAGATCTAGACGAATGTTATTATATCGTTGGAAATCTCGGCCATCAAATTTTCTAATTAATATAAGGAAAAAAATTGCTCTACACTAGAAGAGGCCCTTTTCACAAACTTCAAGACATTTAGCAAATAATTAGAAATTAACATAGAAACTGCCGTGATATAATTGACTTACTAAAATCGGTTTCCTTCGGTGTCTTCGAAAAAATTCGATTTTGTTTCTGCACCGAGTATAACATCAGGAAGAATTAATAGGAACACGAAGAAGCCCTTGCTCATTGGGGAGACCATGATTTTGCTGAAATCAATACACTCATATTGAGGCGATCCAATAGTCCAGGAAAAAATCGAAATCGTAATTCATGCCCTTTTATGGGAGGAGTTTAAAAATACTTGAGAAAAAGCTTTTGGAAAAGTTGGAAAAGGTATTTGAGAAAAAAAAATTACAGGTTGATTTCGTATTTCTTCACGCATTGTTTATTGTAATAAAACGGAAATTTAAAATTTATTTCACGAAACCAAGCGACGCGGAGCCTAACGTATGGTCCCCGCTACGGCCGGGGGAGTGCTGACTAGAAAATAGGTGTGGCGAGTCAGTAGTTCTTCGGTGGACGGAATAAGGTTCACTTTGAAAATCTTAATTCGTCGACTGGCGGCCGTATTGTAAAATAACAAAGCGAAAATGCATATTTTATTTTATTTTGGAAAGTTCATAAATATAATTTTTTGCGATTATTATAAAAGAAACTGAATTTGCCACATTATACAATAAAAGCATATCCGAAAAGTGGTTCATAAATAGGAGAGTTTGGACTTAAAAGTGTTTTTTATAGGCCTAATACTTTATTTTTATAGGCTTATTCAAAAACTTGACTAACATTTTTAAGGGCCAAGATATGTTCTACACGCAGTATTTAATTTTTTATTTATTTATTTAACGCCCAAAGGGCTTTTACATGTTTGGTAGTAGAGTTAATTTATGACAGATGATTTTTAAACAGGTACAGAAATAATAAAAATAAAATTAAATAAAAATGCACACAAGTCATAAAAATACAAAAATACAGCGATTTCATAGGTTTACAGAAAAACGGATATATTTAGGAATAAAACGGAAAAAGAAATAATAAAAATAAAATTATATAAAAAAGCATGCAAGTCATAAAAATACAAAAATACAGCAATTTCATAGGTTTACAAAAATACAGATATGTTTAGGAATAGTTTTGGAACAAGTTTTTTACAAGATCAACAAAATTCGCCAAGTTTATGTTAAATATGTCAACATCACCTAAGTACTGATTTCCCATAGTGTGAAATCATTTTATCGGAGAGTGGGCAATGTAGTTGCGCTTATGAATGCTACAGTAGAATAGTGTATTTTGTCGTGTAGTTACTGTCGGTATTCGTAAGTTTATGAGTTGCAGGAGTTCGCAACAGTCAAATTTAGAGTTAAGTATTTTTAATAAAAATGGTAAGTCGTTTATTTTACGTCTGTCTTCTAGTGTGCGTATTTTTAGAATATTTAATAATTAATTATATTTTAAGTCTTCTAGTGGATATTTAATTTAAAATTTATAAAACGCAGAATTTTTTTTTGTATTCGCTCAATGTTATTAATGTGAATTTTGTAAGATGGAGACCAAACTACCGAGTTATATTCCATTAGGCTTCTAACTAGAGATACATATTGTAATAATTTAATGGCTTGTATGGAATTAAAGTTTTTGGTTGTTCTTAATACGAAGCCTAGTGTTTTCATACCTTTGTTTACAATTCGGTGGATATGATTGGCGATGAAGCATTTATAATACAATACTTCTCGATCAAATTTTCAAAACAAAAACGTATGATTTTGCATTATTAAGCGATCAAATTTTCAAAACAAAAACGTATGATTTTGCATTATTTAGTATGGCTTCATCTTAAAGTGACGTACCTAATACTGGAAGGATAGGGAATTAATGTGAAATACGTTAATCAAATATCATATTGACAATATATTCTGAAAAAAATTTCCGTATTTGAAAGTTTTACCAATTACATTTTCAATATTATTTTAAATTTCTGACAAATGAACAAATTTCTGAATTTTTTATCATTTTTAAGAAATGGTTAAGACAAAATACTTTACAACAGCCTGATATTTTTAATAACGTAATTTTTCAAAATAGATTAAAAAAAAAAACCAATTTGATCAACTTACCAATGCAGATGCTGCCTTGTGTCACTGCCAAGTATCTGCGCAATTTATAAAGGTTTTAGGTTTAACGTTTGGTGATAAAAAAAACGTAAATCAAACTGAAAGAAAACACTAACTTTATTTATATTCACGATTTTTTTTAATACCGATCGGTTTCGCTAAACACATGTATCTTCAGGGTATAAACTTAAACTGATCAAAAATACAATGTGTGAGCTTGTATATATATATATATACATATAGAAGGAGACAAAACACATAATATAAAGGAACAGTGTAAAATGAAATTAAAATCTTACACGGTAATAGTGAGAAAGAGACAGGTAGCTAATGAGTTACTATGTTACACATACAGGGACAAAACGTCACATGAACAGGTGATTAAGGGATAAAGTGATTAATTATAAAAAAAATGTTTTATTTCCGTTAATATGTCAAACCACAAAGTGACTGCTTTCTATAAAAATTTGAATCAAATTTTAAGTCTTTGTTTAATGAGGCGGGGAAAAAACGTGTACGTAAATAAAAATACAATAAATGTCTGGGTTGCCGGCACTGAATGATAAATAGGTAATAGGTAATTCTCACCCGGCATGCCGCTTAAAGTCTCGAAAACCCTTCTGGACGGAAGGAGAAAGACTCCTTCGAACACCTCTAACTCCAGAAGATAGGTGGAAGCTTGAGTGGCAATCAGCCAACATCAAAAACGCCGATCTCGTGCAAGACCCCACTGAGAGACAGCCTGGGTTCTCATTGCCTCGCAAACTCTGGACTGCCATCAATAGGATAAGGTGCTCCCATAGCCGTTGTGCTCACATGATGCATAGATGGGGCCTTAAAGAGTCGGTGACGTGTGAATGCGGTGCGGTGCAGACCACCGAACATGTGGTCAACGAATGCCCGCTCCATTCATTCCCCGGCGGGATTGATGAGGTCCACAGGGCAACGCCTGAGGCCCTAGACTGGCTCGCAGACCTAGATGTCCCCCTCTGACTCCCCACCATACGAAAGAAGAAGAAGAAGGTAATAAGACCGGTCAGTGGTTGAGTGGGCATAGCGCTTGGGTCGGTTCGATTCCTCGACTGGCTAAGTCCTCCATCACAACACAAGCAATATTTTCGGCTTTCTGTGATGGTAGTAGGAGATTTTCAAACATTGTTGGGTTATTCGTAACCCGAGAATGTGTGTCTTTCTTTCTTCTTAATTATAAAAAAATATATATGCTTTTTAATCCCAAAAAATTACCTAATTGCAACTTATAAGGAAGCAGCACATATTTATTATAAACTAGCGAGTTCCCGGCATGCTAAGCCACTTAATAAAGAAATTGTTACTCTCTACATGTCCTTTCCCACTATCCTTTTCCCCTTTCGCCTCCCTTTCCTCTCCCCTTCCCCCCAAGTGTTCCCACTCCTCCTTCTCCGCATTCCCTCTCCCTACAACCCTCTCACGCTTCCCTCGTCCCGCGAACTCCCCTCCCGAATTCCTCAACCCTCTCCCGCATTCCATATATTCAGTTTCGGTAAATTCAGTTTTCAAACAGCTCGCGTACCACCTATTTCAATTTTTTTATTCAAAATTCATAATGCTAGAGCTTACTATTATATATAGAAACCATCGCGGGCATACACACATCAAATCCCCAAAGTTTCACCGCAATCGGATGAATGGTTTAGCAACGCATAGACAACTATACTTGTATATATTTATAAGCAAGCATATTTTGATTTTCATATAAAATGTAGATCATATTAATTACTGAATAATGTTGCAGTAACGTAGGTAATTAAATTACTATCTCTTAACTAGAAAAGAAAATAATGTTTATTATTTTCTTTGCTTTTGCTACCTTAAAAAAATATTTTCAACATGATTAATTGTATGATTAATGCAGCTATTGATTACCAGTAAATAATGACATTTCCATAAATGACGTGAATAATTCACAACAGTTAGTTGAAAATAAATGAAAATGTCCATGAAAGACAAAGATAATTCAATTTAATGATTAGTGAAAGATGATTACTAATTAGTGAATCATGATTACTGATTAGTAAAAGATGATTACCGATTAGTGAAAGATGATTACTGATTACTGAAAGATTTTTTTTTTCTGAAAAGAAAGACATACGAATAACCTGACAATATTTGAAAATCTCCTACTACCACCACAGTATGCCGAAAATGTCGTGGTGGAGGACTTAGCCAGCCGAGGAATCGAATGGAACGCCTGGGTGGGACCCAAACGCGATGCCCACTCAACCACTGACCGGTCAAGGTAAAGATGATTACCGATTAGTGAAAGATGATTACTGATAAGTGAAAGATGAAATCTGATTACTGAGAGATGATTACTGATTAGTGAAAGATGATTACCGATTACTGAAAGATGATTACTGAAAGATGATTACTGAAAGATGATTACTGATAAGTGAAAGATGAAATCTGATTACTGAAAGATGATTACTGATTAGTGAAAGATGATTACCGATTACTGAAAGATGATTACTGAAAGATGATTACTGAAAGATGATTACTAAAAGGTGATTACTAAAAGATGAATACTGATTAGTGAAAGATGATCACTGAAAGATGATTACTGATAAGTTTAAAGTTGATTACTGTCTAGTAAAAGATGGTTACTAAATGATGATTACTGATTAGTGAAAGCTGAGTACTAAAAGACGTTTACTGAAAGATGATTACTAAAGGATGATTACTGAAAGATTATTACTGAAAGATGATTACCAAAAGATGATTACTGATTTGTGATAGATGATTACTGAAAGATGATTACTGATAAGTGTAAAGTTAATTACTGTCTAGTAAAAGATGATTACTGATTAATGAAAGATGATTACTAAAAGATGATTACTGAAAGATGATTACTGAAAGATGATTACTAAAAGATGATTACTGATTAGTGATAGATGATTACTGAAAGATGATTACTGGTTAGTGAGAGATAATTACTTGATTTATGTTAATTTTACATGTGGAATATTTTTTATTACCAATCGTTGAAATCTAAAACCTCAATAAATACCATCAATAATTCACACGTGGTATCGTTTACTTAAACAAATTGATATATCTATCAGACCATTCTATATGCGCGCTATACTTGCATGACTTATGCATTACTTATTGCAACCCATCACAAACCCAAACGCTTGCCACTTTATAGCGTAGCTGAGAGTACCACATACCTTTAAAAAACACAGTATGGCTTTTCTTACCTTAATGACTAAAACAACTATAAATTCTAGAATATTTTTTTTAGAAATTTAGGAAGACATTGCTAAAAGATATTTTTCTCTACTTGAAATGAAATTCTTTCCAGAATATTTTTTTTATTTTTTTATTTAAGCGACTATATAAATTAATTCTACAAGTATACAAAATATAATGGTTATGTTAGGTAAAGATATTGTATTTCTTAGTCCTCCAACAACTATAAATTCTAGAATATTTTTTTTTAGAAATTTATGAAGACGTTGCTAAAAGATATTTTTCTCTACTTGAAATGAAATTTTTTTTTTTTTTTTTTTTTTTTTTTTTTTTTTTTTTTATTTTAACTTTATGAGTAAAACCTCAAATTGTAATATTTAATTAAATGAAGACAATATAAGCGAAACTCAATCGAAAATCTGAAAACAGAAAAATCAGAAAAAGATATTGACACATCTGGGACTCGAACCCAGGACCTCTCGCTTACCGGGCGAACGCGCTAACCACTGCGCCACCGTGTCGATATCCAATTCGGTCACTTATAACTGTATCATACTTCGACTAAGAACCACCCACACTATCTTCATTTTTCTTAACGCATATACTATTGGCTGCTATCTTTATGTATGATTGCAAGATTCAAACCCGAACTAAATGCTCTCTAGATAGTGTCTGGATAAATCTTTATCCATTTTATTTAATATGCGACATCAATTGACTTTTCTGCAAGTCTAGGATGAATATTTTTATTTTTATTTGAACTTTATGAGTAAAACCTCAAATTGTAATATTTAATTAAATGAAGACAATATAAGCGAAACTCAATCGAAAATCTGAAAACAGAAAAATCAGAAAAAGATATTGACACATCTGGGACTCGAACCCAGGACCTCTCGCTTACCGGGCGAACGCGCTAACCACTGCGCCACCGTGTCGATATCCAATTCGGTCACTTTTAACTGTATCATACTTCGACTAAGAACCACCCACACTATCTTCATTTTTCTTAACGCATATACTATTGGCTGCTATCTTTATTTATGATTGCAAGATTCAAACCCGAACTAAATGCTCTCTAGATAGTGTCTGGATAAATCTTTATCCATTTTATTTAATATGCAGTGGTTAGCGCGTTCGCCCGGTAAGCGAGAGGTCCTGGGTTCGAGTCCCAGATGTGTCAATATCTTTTTCTGATTTTTCTGTTTTCAGATTTTCGATTGAGTTTCGCTTATATTGTCTTCATTTAATTAAATATTACAATTTGAGGTTTTACTCATAAAGTTCAAATAAAAATAAAAATATTCATCCTAGACTTGCAGAAAAGTCAATTGATGTCGCATATTAAATAAAATGGATAAAGATTTATCCAGACACTATCTAGAGAGCATTTAGTTCGGGTTTGAATCTTGCAATCATACATAAAGATAGCAGCCAATAGTATATGCGTTAAGAAAAATGAAGATAGTGTGGGTGGTTCTTAGTCGAAGTATGATACAGTTAAAAGTGACCGAATTGGATATCGACACGGTGGCGCAGTGGTTAGCGCGTTCGCCCGGTAAGCGAGAGGTCCTGGGTTCGAGTCCCAGATGTGTCAATATCTTTTTCTGATTTTTCTGTTTTCAGATTTTCGATTGAGTTTCGCTTATATTGTCTTCATTTAATTAAATATTACAATTTGAGGTTTTACTCATAAAGTTAAAATAAAAATAAAAATATTCATCCTAGACTTGCAGAAAAGTCAATTGATGTCGCATATTAAATAAAATGGATAAAGATTTATCCAGACACTATCTAGAGAGCATTTAGTTCGGGTTTGAATCTTGCAATCATACATAAAGATAGCAGCCAATAGTATATGCGTTAAGAAAAATGAAGATAGTGTGGGTGGTTCTTAGTCGAAGTATGATACAGTTAAAAGTGACCGAATTGGATATCGACACGGTGGCGCAGTGGTTAGCGCGTTCGCCCGGTAAGCGAGAGGTCCTGGGTTCGAGTCCCAGATGTGTCAATATCTTTTTCTGATTTTTCTGTTTTCAGATTTTCGATTGAGTTTCGCTTATATTGTCTTCATTTAATGAAATGAAATTCTTTCCAGAATAGTTTTTTATTTTTTTTTTATTTAAGCGACTATATAAAGTAACTCTACAAGTATACAAAATATAATGGTTATGTTAGGTAAAGATATAGTATTTCTTAGGGGCTCCTGTGCCGAGGTGGACTAAAATTGTATAATTATAGTTTATTTGTCTTCTATGTGGTTTTTAGTGTCTTCGTTAGGATGTTTTCGTTGACCTCTTTCAGCCATATTTTCATTCTTGATTTGTACTCATTACATTTTTTTATTAGTTTTATGTCTTGGGGAAGAATGTTAAGAGAGTTTAGTTGCAAAATAAGTGTAGTTTCTTTGTCCGAATGAGGATTTATAACTTGAAATGTTTTTTATGTCATTTTTATTCGATCTAGTATGGTGGATACGCAGTCTAGTAGAGGATCCAGTATTTTTTGAATAGCTTCAATAATATATTTTTGGCATATATTCGTTGTAGGTACGTTTGGTACGTCGAAGCTATTGAAAATTTCAATCGAAGGTGTTCTAATATGTATGGTCTTTAAGTATGGTATTTTTAATACTAATAGTAATAATATTTGTGTATTTATTTGTCACCAATATCGACGACATTAGTGTGACGAGTCGGGTTTTTTTCAACATTCACCCTCAACCACCTGACATCGGTCTCAGAGATTCCCGCAATTTTGTTTTTCAAATTATTCTGTTACTAGGTACGCGACGCCACCATGAGTCATTGAACTTTTCCTTCGCCCCCGTCAATACTCGCCATGCAGTCAGCAACTCCAGAGGTGCGCGAGTTTATAAATTGTAGAGAAGTATATTTTGCGCGCGTCCCTGTGACCGACGTCAGGTAGTTACGTCACTTTTGTTAATGGATTTTTTTGTTTTGTTTTTTAATGAAACTACTGTTTTTGTAGTTGTAACTGAAAAACGTAAGACATGTTCCACTTGTGACCCTAAAAGGAAACGTAAAACAGCTTATATAATATGTTTCGCTTGTAAAAATATGATTTGCATCGAAATTTGTGCCAAAAATAATTTTATGTTTTAGATTATTTATCTATTTGTGTACACCTTGATGGCTTTTACATGTATGGTATATTGTACAGGAGCATTATTTATTTATTTATTTAATAACGTCCTTTTTCGGGGCTTTTACATATGAATAGTAAGAAATATACTGTATTTATTGTACGTAACTGAACTGCCTTCGTAACGATATTTTGTTTAGAGATAAATTGAAGATGTCCAGTGACTTGGTATAATTGTTTCCCTCCAATAGTATTCTGGGAAAAGAAGAACACATATGGTAGTTAGTTCCAGAATTACTGCACTGAAATAAATCCTGACTTCTAGTATTACGTAGTGGAATCTGGAAGCTTATCAATTCGAGCAATACGGGACTGTCAACTAAGTCATTTAGAATTTTATACAGAAATACCAAGTCAGTGAAAGTTCTTCTGTCTGACAATTTGAGCGTTTTCATTTCATTAAAAATAGTGTTGTAGTTCAACATAATTGCTGGCATACCCATTTTAAAATTAAGAAAACGTAAGAATTTGTTTTGTACTCTTTCAACAGCTTGTACATGTATATTGTAATATGGGTTCCAGACGGGAGAATTGTATTCAAGTTGACTTCTAACATATGGAAAATATAACAGTTTAATACACTTTATTTTGTAAAAATTGCTAGTTAGTCTAGTTATAAATCCCAAAATATTTAAGGCCTTATTAGAGATTTCTGTTATATGGTTAACAATTGAAAGATTTGATTGAAAAGTGATGCCCAAGTCTTTAATTCATGTTAATGTCTCCAGAGTATTGTTATCAATGTTTTAATTAAAGATCACTGGATTTTTTATTCGAGAAAATCTAACTATATGACATTTTCAGATATTTAAGTAAAGTCTATTTTCATTACACCAAATGTTGCAATGGTAAATATTTTGAATAATTCTAAAACTTTTAAGGTCATCAGCAAAAAGTAAGATAAATACATCATGAAATATTCTTGTAAGATCATTTATAAACAAGATAAATAATATTGGGCCAAGGTGTGAACCCTGTGGAACTCCACTTGTTGCATAAGTTTTTTCCAACAAGGAGAATTTTATTCTAACAATTTGTTGTCTTCAATCCAGGAATATGCTGCCACGAATACCAAGCTTTTCTAATTTCCAAATGAGAGTTTTATGGGAAACTGAATCAAAGGCTTTACTAAAATCAGTAAAGACAGAGTCTGCTTGTTTTTTTTTCTTTAAAATCATTGGTTATAAATTTTTCATAAATAATTAAGTTGAAAAGAGTACTTCTACCTGGCATAAATCCAAACTGGTAAGGTGATATTACAGGTATGTATTATAACAAGTATGTAGCATCATAACAAGTTAATAGTACATGAAATAATAAACATAGCATGAATGACATAAGTAGGCACAACACAAGTAGGTATGAGTATTCAATAAGTAAATTGTTAACAAAGGAGTTCTATCAGCATATATTATATTCTAATTTGGGCAAAGGCTATTTATAGTAGTTTCAAAAATTACTGTCACAATATTACACAAAACATGATTACAAACATACTCGAAGCATATCGGTTGGCGGAGATGTAAAACATTTTTTAGCGATTAATATAAATGTAGGTAAATTTCTTGTAATAAAATTTTTTTTTTGCTATTATAAATGAACGTAAGTTCGTTATTATTATGAAAAAAATAAAAGGTACACAGCAATTACATATATAAATTATATAACGAACTTATCGTAAATTAATAAAGTACTAAGTTATAGTGATTATTCTCACTCTGATCTCAGATTTTCGAAGTTCCTAGATTTTTTCCTAAAATTATTATATTAAGTGTTTATAAGCCAATATATACTTTTGCTTACTTTTATAACTTTTTATGAATAAGAATATAATGAAAATACAGATATGACTTTTATTTATTGTAAAAATTTAACATATGATAATTATCAAACATGGAAAATACGCAAGCGGTCTCCAGGACCGACGTCAGGTGGTAATGCAACTAAAAAGTACGTCAGGTGGCTAAGGGTTAAATTTACGGAAAAGTCTGTCTGTTCGCGATAAGGAAGTTTAGGTCCTGTTTTCATACATTTTTTTATTTAGAAGATGACAAACAATTGCCAAAAATCAACTACTTAAAAAATGTTCCCTATCCGAACTTTTGAAAATCCTCAAAAAATGTGTGGAGATTAACAACGTTTTCTATAGTCAATTGCACTATTTTGCGTTTCGACGAAAGTTATTGTAATATTTTATATTGATTGTGGTAGATTTAGATTTAATCCCCTATCATTTAATGATTGTGTGTAGTTTTAGTATGAGAACAACTTCAGTCTCGTATATTGACTGTACCAGTTGTAACAACAAGATTCTCAACTGCTCCCAAACGCCTGGAGCCAATGATTCAAATGGCATTCCCATGCTATGCCATCCTTAATTGGGTTACTTTGTGAGGCTGAAAGTGTTGGAGGGGCTATTGTGGTGTCGCCTGCCGCCCGCAGGACCTAGCAGCAAGTTTTTATTATTCCTTAATAAAAAAGTTAACTGCTAATTTTTATTATTTCTATAAAAAAAACCCTACAACGGACGTAAATAAATACATTTGTTTTAAAATAAATTAAATTGTTTTCTTCTACTTGTTGAGACAGTGTAATCTAGAAGATCTGAGATAACATGAAACCCAAGCCGCATTCCAATAATCTCATCATATTAATATATGGTATTACCTAAGTAGGCAGATTAAATTATAAAAAAGATTTGCCTTGATTTGTCAATAATCATATCAAAATTATCTTATAAGAGAAATTCCTACAGTATTTCCAGTCTCGAGTGGCAACACGGGAAAATTTGAAAAAATCTTCTTTCCAATGACGTTATGCATGCATGACTGGTGCAGGTGTGAAAATGATTTCCCAAAAGATTGAATTACATTTTTTTTATAAATATTACATAAGTGGGAATACCTTCAAAAATTATGAAAAGAGAGTTTTTCTTATAAAAAACTGAATAGCTATTCATTTAGACTTTTATAAAAAGTCAATTATTCCATATAAATAAATTCGGATATATTTATCCGAGACGCTATCTAAGTTACAAACCAATTCTTAGAATGATTGTTTCCAACAACAAAAAAGGGTAGTTGCCTATCATATGGAAAAAAATAGTTGAAGATAATAATATTATTAATTCTAAAATTTGAAATATATGAGATTGACAAATAGGAAGGTTTGACAGAAAGTGGCAATTGCGGAATTGGTAAACGCGCACGTTTGACGAGAAGTTCTGGGTTCGAGTCCCAGTTGCGACCATAACCTTTACTATTTTTCTGTGTCTTATTCTCTTTCATATTTTCGTTAATATTAGGTCCTTACATATGAAATTGGCGTTTTGCCGTACTGGCAACTTTGATCACAAATATCTTCTCTTTGGTTAGGAATTCCAAATTCAAATTTATACAGCTATTTACTCGTGTTTCGAAAATTATAATTCATTTGTTTTTTCTTTAATTGTTTTTTTTCTTTGCGTCACTTAGTTTACAAAATGGAAAACTTGAAATATCACTTTATTTACGAGTACGCGTTCCACCTTGGCACCAGTGCTGCAGAAACGGCTCGAAGGTTTAATTATGTGTATGGCGACGTACTGGATAAGTACTGGTCTGATAAGTGTTTTGTACACTAATATCTTCGTGTTTCTGGACAGCAGTCTGGACTTTAATAGGTTTTGTAGGCGGAAATAACAGCGATTTGCGTTCACTATGCGTTTCTGGATCTCCTCTGTGGTATTATTGTCGTTTGTTATCAGGGAGCCTAGGTATGTATACCCTCCACACAGCATCCCAGATGACATAGGCCCTGAGGGAAGTTATTTTCCTCAGGGCCTCCTGCGTGGAGTTAACGTAAAAAAAAAAAATGTGAATCTTGGTACCGTTTCGAAATTTTGGTTTCCACATGAGAGAGTTGAGATTTGTTGTTCATATGTAAGGGCCTGATATTATTATTGTTATCTTATTCTTCAATGATTGAATTACCGCTTGATTTTATTATGTGTGAAAATCACTGATTAGTGTAATCTGAAATCTCTGTAGGAAGAAAATACCTTCCTGCATTATATGCACCAATGCACACTATCTGAAGCATCTGTTAGGACGTGTTGTTCGTCTCAACTATAATTATTTTTATGTCAGTATGTTACCGGATAATTAAATAATTGTACAATTTTAACGGTGAATACAATTAGTCTTTATTATGGGTATTATCAATTTGCATGTATGACACGTATTCATAGCACTTCAACAATTGTAAGGCAGTATAATATGTAAAATTTAACGATGACTTTAAGTTCACTCCCAAAGGAAACTTAATTGCTCCCTTAACCGTCGTTCATTTCACCTTTTACCAAAAGGGTTTCAACGAGTATTTTCACTCCTGGTTAGCTGAAATCATTTCAATCCTGCCAGAATTTTACTTAAAGAGCAACTTCCCCTCTAGAGTTAACACATGACCTTATATCGGTCATCTGTAAGCATGAGCGACGGGGTGAAAAATGACCAATAACGTCCCTTGCTCTATCTAACTAGAAAGAGCGAAGCGATGCGGGAATGAGAAAGTATTCGAAATCGTAGACTAAATCAATATACTCGTTCGCTCGGAAATCAGCATAACATTTGAAATAATTTGCTGAAAGTATAAATATTTGGTTACAAGTTACAACTCAACACCTCTTTGAAAAGTCATTAAAAACTATGAATAAAATAATTTTTAAATATCCCGTAACCCTAACCTAACGTAACCTATTTAGCCAATTTTTCATATATTTTTTTCATCATTTTTAATGACTTTCAAAGGAGGTTCTGAGTTGGTTTCATTCTGAGTTTTCCGATCACCAAATATTAAACTCTCACATCGTCGTTTGTGCTAATACTTTTAAAAACATATAATGCATAAAAATTAACATGATTTGGCTAACAAAATGTATTTTTAAATATATATTTTTAAATTTTAGTGTATAAATACACAAACTATATGTCAATATGTGTGGTAGATAGTGTCCGACCGAAATAGGACTTTCTACCGAAACCGAAACCAAAACTTTTTTAGACGTGTTAAAAGTCTATTTTTTTTACACTTAGACACGTGTTAAATGAAATAAAAATAAAAAAAAACAATAATTGAAGTATGCGAAAAAATTATTATAATTTTTTTTATATTACTGCTAAATAACAAACAAAAATTATAAAAATTAACCCATAAACTCATAACACAATCACACCGGATCAGCCGGTGAACTCAGCTGATGATAGCGGGTGACACATGAGCCACGAACTCACCCGAAGTCAGTCGAACGACGCGCGATAATTCACGAACGCAGAGTTTCGGTACGGCCGAAGGTTCGGCAGATTTTATGCCGAAACCGAAACTGATGCCAAAACTAGATTTTTTTGCCGAAACCGAATCTTCGGTCGGTCAATAGTGGTAGACATACATTCTTCTTTAGGTGATCGGAAAACTCAGAATCATCAACTTTTTTGAAAAGTCATTAAAAGTGAGGGAAAAAAATGTTAAAAAGGTTACGTCGATTAGGTTGTGGGCATTTCTTCAATATATACATTCAGTACTCGATTATAGTTCGACCCAGAGTGACGTGCGTCCGCATGGCAACTCAAGTTTAATAAAAAATGGATGTACTAACATTAATAGAAAACATTAAAAGTGAACTAAAAAACATATCGACCGTAAAAGACACAAAAATTAGAAATAACCTTGAACAAACGATTCAACTACTAGAAGAAGCATGGAAACGGGAAAAAAACAATTTCCAAGAACAAATTATTGAACTTCAAAAAAAAGTAATCATCAAGCTCGAAAAGAACAATGAACAAAAATCCTATGCAATGGTTCTAAAAGAAAGGACGATTCCAATCGAAGAACCCAAATTTGCTGTCTTAATCACCGCTGAAGGCAAAGAAACATCTGAAGACATAAAGAGTATTATCACAAAAACAATAAAAGCGCCTAACCTAGGAATTGGAATAAGCGGAATAAAAAAAGCAACAAATAATAAAATAATTATGACCTGCTCAAATAAAGAAGATGCTGAAAAATTGAAGGCAGAAATAAATAAAAATAAAAATGGAATATCAGCAACGGAATTAAAAAAGAAGAGACCATGCATGATTATTAAAGGTGTCGGTGGGGAGTATAACGAAGATAATTTCCTAAACGATCTTATTCTACAAAACAGTGAACTTAACGATATAACAAATGAATCCATTAAAGTAACGAAAATATTGAAAAATAGAAAAAGTGATCAACTCCGTAATATAATAATCGAAACAACAGGCCCAATCCGGAAAATGCTACTACATAAACAAAGAATCAATATAGGCTTTATCCGGGCGCACATAGAGGATTGCGACCCTTTGATGCAGTGCTATCATTGCGTTGGTTTCGGACACACATCCCTTAAATGTTTAAATAAAATGAACAAGCCCAGATGCATACATTGCTCAAAAAATCACAAATTTAGCGAATGCGATAAAAGCAAAGATAGTGTCAAATGCTACAACTGTGACAATAACAACAAATTATTCGGAACAAAAAACAATACCCAACATAGTGCAAATAGTGAAATATGTACTTACCGGAAAAGAATGTCTATCATAGCACAGCAAAGGATCGATTATGAATAAGTAATGGATGATTTTCTAACTGAGGAAATTGATAAATTAACAGATGTTTCACAATACACTTGCGAAGACTCAAAACAATGTAACGATCTATTAAAAAAAGTTCCAAATGCATTCACTGTTCTGCACCAAAACATCAGAAGTTTGCAAAAAAATTTCGAAGGATTTGTATTAACATTAAATCTCCTTGAAAATTTACCGGACCTCATTGTTTTAACAGAAGCACACTTAAATACAAAAAATGCTGCCGCACTGTACGACATCCCTGACTACACATATTATTCGTCCACAACGCATATTAATAAGAACTGTGGTATTGCTGTTTTCATATTAAATAAACACAATAACGTCACAATCACTGAAATCAACATGAAGCTAGCAAACTGTCTAAAACTGAACCTTAAAGTGAATGAAGTTATATACAACATCATAGCTATCTACCGCACACACGGATCGAATCCTAACAGTTTCATTATAGAACTGGAAGAGTTATTACTACAACTAAAAGGTACTTGTAACATTGTCACGGGCGATATTAATCTGAACATTTTGGGAGAGGTAAGGAGTAAAACGAAGGATGATTATATAAATGTAATGACATCGCTAAACTATAAATCATTTATAAATAATCCAACACGGAATGTCAGCGGACAAATTCCTACCTGCATCGATCACATATGGTGCAACTCAAATAACAATGAAAAAAACATGTCAATATTATGGAAAACCAGCACAACCGATCACTACACCTGTATATTTATTACCAACATTGATAAAAGAAGTAACAACTCTAATACAACTGACAAAAAAAAATATGAAAAAAAACATCTAAATATGGAAATTTTAAGAACAAATCTTAAAACGGAAACCTGGGCATCAATATTTGAATCGGAAAATCCAAATACCTGTGCTGAGAATTTCGAAACAGTTTTCCAAAACCACATAAACCTATCCACACAAATAATTGTTACTAAACCAAAATCTAAGCACAGATTAATAAAGCCATGGATAACCCATGGACTAGTGATTTCAATCAGAAATAAAGAAAAATACTACCACCAGTCAAAAAAATTCCCTAATGATGAAAAAATAAACACCTTCTACAAGAAATACCGTAACAAACTTGCGCTTTTAATAAGACTGACAAAAGAAAAATATTTTCGTAATAAAATAAAAAATGCTGGTCAAGACAGCAAAGAGTTTTGGAAAATCATCAATACAATAACCAATAAAAGCACAAAAAAAAAATTACCAAAAGAAATTACTCATCACGGAATCAACACTGACACCGAAAAAAATGCAAAACTGTGCGGTAACATTTATAATGAATATTTTACTAATGTCGGCCCTAATCTTGCGCGTAATATTATCCTAGACAACAAACAAACACAACAACCTGAGCACAACTCAACTATTGAAGAAGGCTTCCACAGATTTGCTTCAGTAACTGATAAAGAAGTCGAAAACGCTGTAATAAGTCTACGGGGATCAGCAAGCCCTGGCTATGACAATATAACCGTAAAAACATTAAAAGCCGTTCATGAGATAATCAGTAAACCGATTGCTCATATAATAAATGTAAGTCTAACGAAGGGTATATTCCCGAACAACTATAAGAAGACTATTGTCACCCCTGTTTTCAAATCTGGAGATGAAAAAAATATTTCCAACTATCGTCCCATAGCACTCACATCAAATTTGCAAAAATCTACGAAAAAATTGTTAAAAAACAACTCAACAATTACATAAAAGAAAAAAAGATAATGAGCCCAAACCAATTTGGGTTTAGGGACAATCTCAGCACTCAAGATGCAATTGCTAAATTAACTTCAACAATAATACAAAATTTAGATAATGGAGAAAAGTGTCTTGGTATATTCATCGACCTACGCAAGGCATTTGATAGCATATCACACTCCAAACTCAATGAGAAACTCATGCAAATTGGATTGGACGGAACAGTACTGTCATGGTTCCAAAGTTATCTAAAAGAGAGATTTCAATACGTCAAAATAAATGATACCCTAAGTGAACCCAAAACCTCATCATTTGGTATACCGCAAGGAACTGTCATCGGTCCAATCCTTTTTATTATATATGTTAATCAAATGTTCACTCTTCCCATAGTTGGAGATATCATATCTTATGCAGACGACACAGTAGTTATCACTAAAGGGAAATCATGGGAGGAAACGATGAGTAAAGCAAATACAAATATAAACATACTCAAAACATGGTTTGACCTAAATTGTCTCTCACTAAATACAGAGAAAACTTATTTTATTCCATTCTCTTTGAAAGAAAAAAATGTCGAGATCAATATAACTATTAAAATCCATTCATCACAGTGTGAAAATAAAAAGGGATGCAACGATGACAATTGCCTACAAATAACATGCAAAAATAGTATTAAGTATCTGGGTGTCATTGTAGATAAACACTTAAAATGGAACGAACAAGTCGAAAATACGGTAACCAGAGTAAGAAAACTTATTTACATATTCATTAGATTGAGAAAAATTCTATCATCTAGTATGATTAAAACTGTTTATTTCTCTCTTGCCCAATCTATTCTAGAATATGGTATAATCGGGTGGGGGGGAACTTTCAAAACTAACCTCCAACCTGTAGAAAGGGTACAGAGGTTGATTCTAAAAGTTATCACACGTAAACCATCTTTATTTCCAACAATACAACTATTTAATTCTTTTAGGGTACTCAGTTTAAATAAAATTTTCAAAAAGAACACTCTGTTACAAACACACAAAGATCATTTTAATTCTACAACAACAATCACAAAAATAAGTAACCGTTCAAGATCACGTGGTAATCTAGAAATCACTAAATTTAATACGAGTGCTTTTCAACAACATTATACTTATCAAGGTATAAAATTTTTTAACGCCCTCCCATATAAAATCAAATCCGAAGAAAATTATAAAGTCTTTAAATCACTAATTAAACAACTGCTTGATCAACCAAACACTAATTATAAGTTTTAATTTCAAAGAAAGAATTTCTACGTATATTTTTTGATTACAATGTACTAATTAGTAAAAATTGATCAAGTCTTAATTATAATTTTATGTACTTTATTTCAAACTTAATCACTTAACTCCATCATTAATTAACAAAAAATAAATTATAAATTAATGTAGTCTTATTGATTGCACATATCCTCTTAAAATATTTCATCAACTTTTGAACTGAAATGTAAGCGATTATTGTCGTAAAATAACATTATGTACCTACTACCTACTCCTGCAATATTATCAGTTAATCCCATTGTCAGAATCAACTATATGTACTTACCATCTCAACACCTACCTATTAAGAGAAATGCAATAATATTATTTTTATTTTTACTACATCTATTGTATATTATTACTTTTAAAATATCTATACTACATGTATATCTAATTTAGCAACTGCTACGTTAGTATATTTCTTTATTTAATATTTTGTTTTTATTCATAAGTTTTATTTGTTTCTTAATTTAAAAAAAAATATATATATATAAGTATATCTTATTTTTTTTAATCTTTTTTCTGTAATGACACGACTCCCCAATTTAAACACGAGAAATTTTTTCTCTTTTAAATTGGGTAGATTCATTAACAAGAAACTATTTTATTTGTAATTATTTATAAGAACCATGTATTTTCCTTATGTAAATCTGTTATATGTATGTATATTTCAAATAAAAAAAATAAAAAAATATATATATATTTTTTATTCCTTTTTAAAATTAATCCTATTTTCAATCTCAGTAAATTTCTATTTATTTTTAACTTAAGGAGTAAAACCTCAAATTGTAATATTTAAAACGAGGACAATATTAGCGACACTCAATCGAAAATCTGGAAACAGAAAAATCGGAAAAAGATATGAAAAAGATATCTGGGACTCGAACCCAGTACCTTCGGCTTTCCGGACCGCAACTCAACCAACTGAGCTAATGTGTCCCTATCCGATTCGGTCATTTTTAACTGTGTCATACTTCGACTAAGAACTAGCAACATTGTCTTCATTCTCTTGACGCATATTTTATTGGCTGCTATGTTTGTGTATGATTGCAAGATTCAAACCTGAACTAATACTATTTAGAAAACTAAAAAAACAACCACAAATCATCCCAGAATTTAGATCAGCCTACAAAAGACAAAACTGTACGTTGATCTCTCGTGAATCCAGCAGCATGCTCACAAATCAACAGCCGGCTGATTTGTTAGCAATAAATTCGCTGATTAATTAAAGAGAGAATGCTACCAATGAGCATGTCTGTCAGTACCATTTTAAGCACATTTTTAATTATCTTCTAATCTATATTATCATGTGTATCTATCTATCTGTATGTACCTACCTATTACTTTTAAATTAGAAAACAGCTGTCAATCTTATGTTTTAATTGCATATTTTATTTTATATTATATCTCTTCTCTTTTTTATTCATATTTATACAAAATATGTATGTAGGCTTATAATATGCAATGTAAACACCAGTTATAAGTACGTATATACCTATTATTTTAATAACTTTGCTTAGCAAACTACAGTAATAATCAAGCGTTAATTGTTTATTTTATTTTACTTTATTGTTTCTGTTCTCTTTCTAGTTCTCACTATGCAAAATGTGTACGTAAAGATGTCAGGAGTTCCACTAAAGAACACCAAGGAGTTTGTCTACCTCGGGAGCAAAATAACATGGGACGGTCGGTCTAAGAGCGAGGTCGACAGCCGTATACACCAGGCTAGGCTTGCATTCAATAAAAGGTCGAAAATAATAGAATCGGATAATATAGACCTGAAACTGAGAATACTCCTCATCAAGACCTATGTATGGAGTATCTTGATGTACGGCTGCGAAACATGGTGCCTATCCGAAAGAGATAAACGGAGACTAGGGGCTTTTGAGATGTGGTCCTATAGAAGACTACTAGGAATTTCCTGGAGAGACCACATCACAAATGAGGAGGTTCTTCAAAGAATCGAAGGAGGAAGGCACCTGCTCAGGACCTTGTCCGAAAGGCGCACAAGATGGATCGGCCATGCAATAAGACAAGAAGGCCTCTTGCATGCCATAATGGAGGGTATGACCGAGGGGACAAACGCTAGGGGACGCCCACGCCGAGAGTACCTGGAGGACCTGCTGGTGGACGTGCGCTGCTTATCATATGCAGACTTCAAAAGAGCCGCACAAGACAGGGAAGAGTGGAAGAAACGAATAGATGAAATTGCTGCAAACCAATCCCAGGATTGAAACCAGAGAGAGAGAGGACAATAATATGCAATGCAAACACCAGTTACCACCTTATATTTTAATCATTTGCTGGTAAATACATTTTTATTTATTACTGTTATCATTTCAACAACCATGCTATACAATCCACGGCTATTTTGTGTTTTAATTGGTTATTTCATTTTTATTTTATTATTTCTCTTCTCTTTTTTTTATTTTGCTTTGCTAAACAAATAACAGTTGGGTACGGAATTTAAGCTTTTTTTAATAATTTTATTTTATATTCTTTCTCTTATTTTTATTTCCACTTTTTATTTCATCAATTTTCTTTCTTTTTTTTGTACAAATCATTTTCCATATGTTCACACCTATAATTATTTGACTGTCCTAAAACGGGATAATACTCCTAGTTGGGCAGTCAAAATTTAATAAATTATGTATATAAATGTATAATATTGTGCTTAATAAACAAATAAATAAATAAAAAAAGTCGTAATATTTTTTACACAAGTGCCCTTTTTTACATCAGTCTCTTCGAGAAATGTTCCATCAATACTGAGACTATTAAATTTTTTACTTTTAATTATTAATTTTGTAAAATTATCTTAATTAAACAAACATCTTTTTTATGCAGGAAAGTTTTATCAAACTATATTTTTGGACGTCATTTTATGCTATCGATGATAAAAGTGCAGGTATCATTACGAAATATGTATGATTAGCAATTAAACGAGGCTGCGTCAATTAATTACCCAAAACATGTCGTATTTTAATTACTCTACACTGCCGGTATAATAAAATTACCTACTTTTATATTAATTGCTAACAAATGTTTTACACCACTTTTACCGGAATGCTTCGAGTTATAAATATACCAAACCACCCACGTGTTTGTAATCATATTTTGAGTAATAATATGACAATAATTGCTGAATCCACTGTAGCCTAAGCCCAAATATGAATCTGCTGGTTGAACTCCTTTGTACAATTTACTTATCGAATACTTATACCTTCTTGTGTTGTGCCTACTTATGTCTTTCATGCCCAGTTTATTATTTTATCCACTATACACTTGTTATGATGCTCCTGTACAATTTACCTTACATTTAAAAGCCATCAAGGCGTAAATAAATAAATAATTAAATAAATATTTCAACATTTTTCCATAATTACGAGTTCAATAATATAAAAGCTTGCCGTACCATATGCTTATTTTTTTTACAAATAATTAATGTATAATTGAAGAAGAAGATAATAATTACTAGAAAATCTTACGAAACATGAAATAGAGCAGAACACCGAAAAATAAAAACGCAACGGTCGCAATTGGGACCCGAACCCGAATCTCTTTAGTCAGTTTCGGCCATTTTTATTGATCTCATATTTCAAATTCAGAATTAACAATATTATCCTTAACTAATTTCTTCATATTTTTTGCAGCTGTCTTTTTTAAATAATTGCAAAGTTCTTTTACGAATTTATTTGTAACCTAGATAGTGTGCCAGATAAATATATCCGATTTTATTTACATGGGGCACCTGCTTTCCTAAAAATCTAGAAGGATATTCAATTATAACATAAATTTGACGTTTATACACAAAATTTTAAATAATAACATTGACTGTACCGATCTTCTTTTACTAGTTAATTTTAACATATCATTACGACGTACACGCCATACAGAACTATTCCACACGCTTAATAATTACAAGACAAATGCAGCATCTAATTCGCCAATCAATCGTGCAATTCTAACATTGACATTTTCTTCGATTCACTGCCCAAATTTAAAAAGAGCATCATGTCAATGATATAAATTGTTCATTGCGCATACATACATACTTAAATACACACATACTCACACGCACACACACCTTCCCACTACATAAATCACCCGATACTTACATAAATATATACCATAAATAAGACACTACAATGAAACCCACCATGAAATATACGTATTAATTGTATTTTTTTCACCAATGTATCTAATGTAGATACTATTTGTTTCTGTTAAGATATAAATAAATAAATTTAAGATGGCTATTTTAAAAAAAATATGTGTTTATTAATAACTAGCTTTTTCCCGCGGCTTCGCCCGCATGGTGTAAGGGGGGGTTCCCACTCCGCTTCCTCTACCTCCCCCCCCTCTCACCGCCCTCCCTCCCCCTCCCCTCCCCCCCTCCCCCTCCCCCCCTCCCCCCCTCACCCCTCCTCACCCTCTTTCCTCCCCCCTCCCCCCTCCCCCCTCACCCATATCTCCCTCCCTCCCGCTTTCCATATATTCAATCCCAGTACATTCAGTTTTTAAACAGCCCGCGTGCCACCTTTTACAATTTTTATTCAAATTTCCATTTTTCATGTATATTAAATTTGGTACCCATTTAAAATATCTAAAATTCTTGATTCGATTCAAACTATTAGGGGAGTACCTACTTTAAATAAATTTATCAACTTAAAGATTTTCAAAAATAGAATCCTTATTTAGCAATGTCATTCTCAAACACGCGAACTGTCAAACGTGCGATAGTTGTTAGGTTTTCTGAAATTATCCAATTTTCTGCGCAATTTTCTTAATTTTTCTCTCCGTAAGAACCATCCTCGTACTTCAAGGTATATTCTTAAAAAAGAATTAGCGAAATCGGTTCAGCTGCTCTCGAGATTTGCGCTTAGCAACACATTCAGCGATTCTTTTTTATATATAAGATATTTAATTGATTATTATCAGTTATTCTAATTTCTAAAATGTCTGTCAAAATCTGGTTTTTGTGAAAAAATTTTAATCCTTTGTTTTTTATTTCAAAAGAATGATTTGTTTTCAAAATGTGGTTGGCAAATCATTTACTTAGATTTATTTAGTAATTCATAAACCATGAATTTTGTCAATTTTAGAAAAATGTTTGACATTTATTAGGTATTTTTTTAATGTAAAAATTATTACTTACATATTTCCGAGTGTAACCTTGAAATCTAAAGTAATGTACTTTGTAAATACTTACCAAGTCATACAAATAAGAAGGTATCTAACACATGTCAGTTAGAATGCTAATGTTTGATAATTTGTTTGAGATTTCTAGGAATTTTTACTTACACAGATAGGTATGGGTACGTTTTTCTTGTACGAACATATTTTCTTAGAATTCTATGGTTAGTAATTAATTATAATTACGAATGTCTCTTGAGTGTTGTCTCGTAGAATAAAGACAGAAAACTCATTTTCTTCTGTAAAACTAGTGCAGAATAGATCACTTTTATAAAAAAAAACAAGGGAGTTCCCGGCGTGCGTTGCTATGCCACTTAATAAATAAATTGTTACTCCCTGCGTGTCCTTTCCCATTCGTACCATTCCCCTTCCTCTCCCTTTTCTCTTCCTTCCACTCACGCGATGACGTGAAAATTCTAATTTCAATTTTATTCAAATTTCATAATACCAGATCTCACTATTATATATAGAAACAATCGCGGGCATGCACACATCAAATCCCCAAAGTTTCAACGCAATCTGATGAATGGTTTGGCAATGCTTGTAATGGTCCGCCACCCTTGGCTTTTGACACCAATTGTGATGAACCCTACCTAGCTGATTTACTTTTCTAAGCTTCTACCTCGTAGTTTAAATCTCGTAGCTCCTGTCTCGTAGCCACGCTCATAATTCTACCCTTATGTCCTACTGATCACACCACTAGGTATGATGGCCTGACTCAACCCTCCTTTCGGTTTATTTCTACCTCAGGCTCGTGATTTCTAAACCCCTATACCTTATAATCTAGCTAAACCTACCCTATCTTCTTAAATCCCTGCGATTTTCTCACAGTAATCAAGATTTAAGATTTTAGTTCACATTATTTCTATAATCTGCGTTGTGTATTTTTTTGTTTTAGATTTTACATCTGTTTGCATACTTAATATGCACACATATGTAGAGAAGATAATGTATTACGTGTGGTAACCCATAGATTCTTTTAGAGAAAGGGTGAGAATTTTCCGATCAATTTATTTATTATTATTTTAGAGTATTTAACCGAGTTTGATAAACTAACCCCGCCTTAACTTTGTGTCTATTTGATTTCTGTAGGAACTTAGTGTGTTTATTTAATTCTTCCTATCACCGCGGATACATCGATAACATAAAACAACAGTTAATAAATTTAACATTTCAAGAAAGCAAACCTTACCTTACCGGGGATCGTACTCGAGGGTCCAGTTTTCTCAATTGAAGTCCTTGTCTGCAACCTCCCCTAACATAATGTTTTGTGTAATCATAGTTAGTGTTATTGGTTAGTATTCGCAAAATTGTTGAAAGAGCAGGAATGGATGGATATGGGGAGGGGGATAATATGTTTGCTGAAAAGTCGGCTCCTCCGCTAACCAAGTGAAAACCGATGAACAACAATTTCAAACCGGATTCTCCCGAATACGTTTGCTAAGCTTATCCTTAAGTCCGAGTTTTACTCTCTTCGACGAGCGTCTCTTGTTACGAAAGGGGCTCTTCACGCCAGATGGGGGAATACCAAGTCTTCATGCCGTTTTTCTGCCTCACTCCGACTTCCATCTCCGCCGGATTGAATTTAACTCTACTGAGTCTAGAAGGGGTATTTCATGTCTTCCCTTATCATGCCTCTATCCGTTAAATGTGGCGTAAGCTTGTGACGGGCAGATCCTTCCTCCCACGTGACCGACCCAGCGTTACACTCCACCTCTGACTAGCTGACATAAAACTCACCTCGTGAACCTTATGTTTGCTTTCAGGTTCGACAAGACTCACGGTATGCAAATAACCTGTGGCTTTAATGCCGCGTCAGCGTACTGTCCGCATACGTCCTTCCTCTTCCCCGCATGCCCACCTCGACAATACCGCCAAAAGATCAAAGCCGTCCGTTCGAGAAAGGTTGACACTTACATTTCCAGATGGCTCATACCTACATACAGAAGCCTTGAAGCTTACATTCGAAGACAAGTTAGGATTCAGGACTGTATGAGTATTTGAACACCAGTGTTGTTTAAATGAGGTCACTAGCTCCTCGTGTGTTAGGTATTTAGGATAATGGGTATTTATGGGTTCTTGGATACCTACTTCCTATAAGAAAGATTTAAAAATGAGATAAATCAAGTTGTCATTGAATCAATGACCTCCTGAATAATTGTGATGAGCTCTCTTAGAGTTTGAAGCTAGTCGCAGTACTTTACTTTGCGAAAATTTTGCATGCTAAAACAATGTTACCTATGGGCGATCGCTCTAGTACAGATAAGTCGTTTAAAATTGAGTGAATTTAACATCAATGTCGCCTTCACATTTTGACCGCAGATTTCATCGCAAGCTATAATTGATAAACTTGTCCCTGACGTTAAGTTTTGTTTTGTTTATTCGTTAATGAATTTAGGTGACTGGGTCAATGGATCGCCTTGAACTCAAATCGAGATCTTTGTTACACTATCGAAGGTCATATAACCATACCCTAATCGTGCTAGTGAAAAGAAGCGATAGGTATTTACTTATCTAATTATGTGTTAAGTATTTGTTTAGCAACATTTCATTCTGTATGGGAGGTGTGACATGCGAATGCTAATAAATTGGTTAGTTATTAACTTACCCTTACTTGGCGTTACGTTCATCAGTGTCAGGATATCCACAGGAACCTGTAAAAGCTTAAATATTGTAAGGACTCACCAAAGCTCTAATGTCTTAAATTCAGCTCCATCGGGTAATATCATCGATATGAATTTTATTAGAGCATCCAGACTACCTGTGTAACTTATCGCACTTTTATTTCGGTTTCCCACTTTTAACGATTTAATCCTACAAGATCCGGAATTCATCTCCTTCCTTTCTCCTTTGAATAGACCCCTGATGTAAAAAAAATCCTCACATTTTCCTTTATTATCTGCCGTTATTATTGAAGAAGAACGATGCTACCTAATTAACCCCGACAATCCATACCTCCCCTCCCCTCTTCTCCCATATTTGATTTCAATCTAAAGAAGAGAATCGATTCTTAATAATCGTTCGCTCGAATATTATTTTATTATTTGATATATATCTATACCTATTTACTCTTTAATAAATTAATTTATTAATTTGAATTTTCTTTAAATTTGTATTATTCCACTTTATAAAATATTTAAGTTTTATTTATTTTTTCTCTCAATTTAAATTATATATTTTTTTTCCATAACAACTAAAGATTTTCTTTAAGTTTGAATTATTTCAATTAAGGACAAAGTTAAAGTTTTATTTATTTTTCCAATTTAAATTAGAATCCTTTTATAACGAATAACTAAATATTATTCGTCACTCAAATTACAACAGAACTGAAAGAACCACTTCCACTTTATTTTATAACACTTTCGTTTAGCAGCAAATTAATCACTTGGATTATTCATTTAAACTTCGGCTAAGTATTTTCCAGATTTCGGATCAATTATTATTATTGCGTTGTCACCTAACGATAATTAATATCTCGTAATAAAATTTCCGACTTTCGACTTAACGTAAATTTTTATTTAATGAAACTTATTAGACTGTAATTTTCTTTATATAACCTCGGACTAAATAACTTTATTTTAACCTTCATAGAACAAATTTAAATCAATTCAAACACTCTATTAAATTCCTTCCGCATTGAATTTTTTTATTAATTAATTAATTATTAGATTTTATTGAATCGGAGGCTATTGAAAACACTGATTTTTAGATTTATTATAAGATCATACACTCCGTTAAATTATTATTATTATAAATCAATTATTATTATTGCATTGTCACCTAACGATAATTAATATCTCGTAATAAAATTTCCAACTTTCGACTTAACGTAAATTTTTATTTAATAAAACTTATTAGACTGTAATTTTCTTTATATAACCTCGGAATAAATAACTTTATTTTAACCTTATTAGAACAAATTTAAATCAATTCAAACACTCTATTAAACTCTCCTTCCGCATTGAATTTTTAATTAATTAATTAATTATTAGATTTTTTTTTGAATCGGAGGCTATTGCAAACACTGATTTTTAGATTTATTATAAGATCATACACTCCGTTAAATTGCACGATTAACCGTATCCGGACACTCCACTCTCTGTTTTATCAAAGTATAAAACTGATTGTAGACTCTATTTTACCACTGAATTTTTAAAGTATAAAACTGACGCTATTTTTCCACTGTATTTTTAAAGTGTAAAACTGACGCTATTTTCCACTGTATTTTCAAAGTATGAACTGATTCTAAACTCTATTAATTAATCACCAGGGTAATTCTCACGACACGCGCGACGTTTTAAGCAACCTTGCCAGTTGTCGAAGGACTCCCCGAATAATCCCAAACACGCTAATTTATACCCATCACAGCTCCAAAAGGGCATAATCGTATATTCCTTGACGAGGAATTATAATCTGTAATCACTCGAAATTTTTTGAAAACCCCATCTCGTTATCGTTTGTTCCTACATAAGATCTTTCGATTTTTCCTCTCCGTAATTCGGGGTTCGTCCCACAACTTTGTCTCGCTTCCCTAAGGTTTATAGTCCCGGACTTAGTAAGCTGCCATCCAGTTTGCCCATTTTCCACATGTCTTCTGTCTTCATAATATATTTTATAAACATGTTTTTAATCTGTTTTTTTTTTCTCAGTTTGAAACATGCCCATAAGTGATCTGCTAAAACTATACTCTAAATTGGCATACCTATTTGCGAAACGTAGATTTTTCGGTCTTCTAGTTTTAAACGCTAGTTGTCCTGTATGAATTTCCACGAAATTCATTTCTTTTCCCCTAGTCTACGTAAGCAATTATGTCTCAGAACCGTATTTCCATTATTTATGTGGCATATTCAACCTTTTCGCTTTTCCCACCTAAATTTCCTTCAAGTAACGGTGTTTTAACAACTATTCTTAAATGATTTTCCCTTCGTTGTTAATAAGGAATCATATCCTGATTCCGTATCTACTCTACTTATAACGTTTTTGAGTTTTTCCCATTTCCTTATCTGAGTTTTCCGGTTATGTCGGTTTTTCGTTCTCTCCCCCCACTCCTAACCCAATGATCCCTTATTGAAATTTGACGTTTGCCTTTTTGCCGTGATTCCATCTCCCGCTAAAACCCTTTTTTCCTTTTTTGATATATTATTTATGGTGTTTTCCGGCCCACTAACTATTCCTATCCTGGAATATCTGTCAAGTTAACTACTTCGATCAAATTCCGCCCAATTTTCCATCTCTCTCTCGCTCAAAATCCCATAAACTATAAGCCCTGACGTGTGTATACATCCTAATTTCTACATACCTGGCGATAAATCCATTTTAATGTGTTTATAATTAAATTTTACGGAAATTCTATAATCTAAATACTAGGCAAGAGCAATGTTAATTTTTATGACCCTTTTTAATGGATAATGGGCCTTAAATAAACAAAAGGCATGTTCGAATATTCCTTGTTTATATCAACAATATACATATGGAGTCGACAACCGTTGTAATGTGTCACTTTCCCTAGCAGTCTCGTGTAACTTTATGTTATGATCCCTACTTTAATTACGTAAAATGACTCTTTTTTATGAATTAAATCTATCGCAATGTTTGCAGTATTTCCACCCCCCCCTAGGTATACTATTCCAATTCCTTTCCAAGCACCTGCTACTGCACCAAACCCTTGTTTCGTCCTCTTGTTCAATCCTTAAACTCTAAAATTTTTTTGAATTTTCCTTCCCAATTCGCTTTCCTAATCACTCCGTTCCGTCTAGAATTGATAACAATAATTTTCCATTGTGTTATGTATATTCATTTTCCTCTAGTACGTTTTTCCTCGAATTTTGCCTCTCAGCCGTCATATGTACTTATTCTATAATTGAAAATCCTCCCGCATTGCATGCCCCGTTGTCCCCGCGTTTTCCCCTCAATATATTACTGATACATTTTTTTTATCGTTATCCAAGTGTGTTTTCCGCAACTAAAAACGCCCTGATGCACTCGAAACTAAGGTCTCCCGACCCCTTGAAGGTACCCTTTATTAATAACATTACTTGGGTTCGTTGTACTAAAAGCCTTGAATAATTCGATATTTATCTCTTAGTTCATTCAACCCTGATCTCTGTGGGAACGTCTAGACCATAAATTTCTTCACTAATCACTAGGGTCAAAGTACAATCCTTTGTGTTCAAAATGGGCACGACCCCCTTCTTGCTGATAGGCTGAGTTGATTTTTAATTGCTTTTCCTGCTATTTAATTGGTTGTCTCAACTCTCGCGTTTAAAATCGTCCCTAAACCTGGGGTTCCCGTTAAATATCGATCTCATCACCATCTGTGTATATTTAAGGTAACTATAATACATCAAACAACTTAAAAATACCTCTATTTTCGAGCAAGTTTGAATTTGACCATACAGATGTCGTAGTACTGCACTTTTCATCTTAAAAAAAAAAATTCCCGTAGGCTTTCTCGTAAATTGGAAGTTACCATTCATCACATGCTTAGACATCTCTCGTGTCACTATAGCTCTCTGTGTCACTATACAGTATAGTACAGTATAGTGACACAGAGAGCACGTTCAATTTTGCGCTCAATTCTAATTAACATTCTGTAGTTGTTTTAGTCAGTGTAACTAATAATTAAACGAGCCACTGAGTGACTGCAAGTCTAAGGAAGTTGTAGTGCAAATCTGCAGAATTCTAATATCTAACTGAGTGAGCATTATCAATATTATTAAAAGTCAAAATAATAAGTAATATTGTCACCCAAGTTACTACCGCGCGACACGGCCGACTGTAGCAAGTAACTCAAGTCACTTCACCTTAGAATCAGGATAAACCATCTCCATTTTTTCCAAAAAAAAAATTTTTTTTTTTTTTTAAGTTAATAAAATGGACTCACAGGGATTCATCAGTCTGGCGAGAGATGCCGTTGAGGCTCTTACTGAATTAATAATAGACCCAAGTAGCAAACTAAACAAGGATCAAATTGCTAAAATGATTCCAAGAACCAACGCTATTCTTGGAACTATTGCACAAATGGCTGCAAAAATGGCAGCACTCGAGGGTGAGCTAACAGCAACCAAAACATTAACCTCCAAACCCAACTCATTAGAATCTACATGTGAAGCGGCCGATGAGCTTGAAGAAAGAAAGATTAGGGCAAATAATCTTATTATTATAAACGTTCCTGAAAGCACTAAACTAAACCAAATTGAAAAAATCGAGGATGACAATCTACAAATCACAACTATTCTAAAGAAAATAGACAACAACATTGATCCAAATTCCATCAACACTTTTCGTCTTGGAGCAGTGAGGCCTGACAAATCAAGGCCCATTAAAGTCATCTTAAGAAACTCGACTGAAGCAATGACTATCCTCCGAAAAAAAAACTATTACCTGAACAACTCCCCAGTGAAATTTTTTTCCGACCAAACACCAAATCAAAGAAAACGCTTGTTGGACCTACGTCAAACCATGGAAAGTCGGATTCAGGGAGGTGAAGTTGGGCTAACTATTAAATATATCAACAGTAAGCCGACAATAGTTAAGTCAACTCCAAAAAACTCAAAGACATCAATGGATATGGCCAAAACATCCGGGGCTGCCGCACCAAACTCTTAAAGTTGCAAACAACTATTCCATTACTTCAAAACATCGATGTATTTCTTCTTACTGAAACCTGGCTTGATCCTGATATTCATACAGAGGACTTGGATTTACATCTTACAACACCTACCGCCTTGACAGAAATCCAGCCACCAGCAATAAAACCAGAGGAGGAGGAGTTCTGATATCCGTTAATAAATCACTGTCGACCACTAGATTAATTTGCAAACATCAAGACGTGGAACAGGTATTCGTATTACTAAAATCTAAATCAAATAAAATTCTATTGGGATGTGTCTACATTCCTCCAGGATCCAACATCACAGTCTACAGAAACCATATTGATGACCTCGAAACCTTCAAAAATAAATACCCTGATGCCAGAACAATTTTATTTGGTGACTACAATACCCCTAGCATTGATTGGATGAATAAAAACTCTTCTAACAACTTAAACCTGCCAGAAAATGCACGCGAAATAATAGATATGACGAACTTACTCTCTCTACATCAAGTCAATCAAGTCTACAATAAATATAATCGGCTTCTAGATCTGGTATTCTGTAGTGATCTCTCAATTCATATTGTTAAATCGGTTGATGAGCTCCTCCCCCTAGACTGTCAGTGACTGTCACCACCCCGCTCTAAGCATAACCATCACGACGAATAACTCACCAGACAACACAACTATTCTGCCTAACCTTACTTATAATTTCTCCAAAGCTGACTATCCTAATATGAACCAATATCTTGCAAATGAAGACTGGTCCTTTCTTCATCACAACAATGATATTAACTATAATCTTGAAATTTTTTACACAATTATTAACAGGGCCATTGAAAACTATGTACCACTTTCACACTTCAAAGAAGCAAAGTTCCCGAAATGGTTCAGCCGTGAGCTAATTAACCTAGTTATCTGTAAAAAAAATTGCACACAAAAACTTCAAAGAATCCAACTCCCTTAACGACTATAAAATATTTCACAACTACAGAACTCAATGTAAAAAACTGTCAAAAATATCGTATTTTAATTACATAAATGATATCGAAAAATCTATTCCCTCTAATACACAAAACTTTTTCACACGTGTTAACTCTCTTAGAAAAAACAAACAAGGTTTACCCATCTCAATGCACTTCAAAGAAAAGATTAGCACTGATATGAAAGTGAAGGTTAACTATTTTGCTGATTAATTCAAAAGTGTCTATGACGAAAATATCCCAGACAATTATGTACCACCTCCTTCCCTTAATGAGAGCATACATATCCCTGCTGTTCACATCAATATAAACGACGTTATAACTAAAATTAAATCTCTAGACAAAACAAGAAGGCCGGACCTGACAATGTGCATCCCAATATACTTATTAATTGCATTGCTTCACTGGCTGAGCCAATTTGTTTATTGTTTAATCAATCCCTCAACACAGGATGCTTCCCTGACATTTGGAAACGTTGTTAACTAACACCTATATTAAAAAAGGGTGATAAAAGTGATATCACTAACTATAGACCAATATGTAAGCTATCTGTAATCCCAAAACTCTTGGAAAAACTATTGCTTGATCAAATTTCCCCATGTATTAACCATCTCATTGTTCCAAATCAACACGGATTTTTGTCGGGCAGATCAACTCTAACAAATCTTTCGTTATATGAAAACTATATATCAAACGCATTAGCTAACAAAACTCAAGTCGATTCTATTTATAGTGATTTCATCAAGGCCTTCGACAAAGTTTGCAATAAAATTCTACTGGCTAAGTTACGGAAGCTAGGTATCGATGGAAAACTTTTAGACTGGTTTGCAAGCTATCTATCTGACAGAGTACTACTTGTTAAAATAAATTTGTTCCTTTCCAATCAATTTATAGCTACCAGTGGTGTACCACAAGGGTCTCATTTAGGCCCAATTTTGTTTCTTCTGTTTATAAACGATATTGTTGATATATTTGATAAAGATGTAAATGTGTTGCTTTTTGCAGATGATTTGAAAATATTTAAAATAATTAAAACTGTTGAAGATTGTCTCTGTCTACAGAATAATTTACACAAGTTAATTAATTGGTGTTCTGTTAACTAACTTTTTCTGAACATAAATAAGTGTCATGCAATAAGATTTTACAGAATAAGTCAACCAATTATTCATCCGTATGTACTTAATAACTTTACCCTTACCTCTGTCGAAGAAATTAACGACCTGGGCATAATTTTTGACTCTAAATTAAACTTTATATCCCATATAAACACAATCGGTAATAAAGGAATGAAAATGCTTGGCTTCATTCTTCGAAATTCCAGAGGTTTTAGGAATATTTCAACACTAAAATTTTTGTATACATCCTTAGTACGTAGTCAAGTCGAATATAACTCCTCGATCTGGTCCCCCCATTTCAAAATCCATTCAGATTCAATCGAAAAAATTCAACATAAATTTCTAAGACATATTAATTTTAAACTCGGTATTCCCATTGAAAACATTAACTACAATTACTTGCTGATAGAATTAAATTTATTAAAACTCTCAGATCGAAGAATTATATCCGACTTAATATTTATGTTCAAAATTGTAAATGGTAGCATAGACAGTCCTGATTTAACTAAGCTCATTGAATTTCATATTCCCACGAGAACTACTCGATCTAAAATCTTGTTTAAATGTAACAATAATAAGACTGAGTACACTAAACACTCCCTTTTACCTAGGTTACATGATGTTACTAATAGATATGCAGATATTGCAGATCTATTTAACTGCACGGAAAGTAGGTACAAGAGGGCTATGCTATCAAATCTTTTTAGTCATTATTAATTCTATTTGTACTATAGATTTTTGTACGTAATTGTCTCTCTGGTGTCATTTCTAATTCAAATGCCACAATCATTTGTTAAACAATTTTTTTTTATTATTTCTATATTACTATTTTTCATTTTGTGACATGTAATCAGTTCTTATGGTATATGTATACCGTTGAAATTAAATAAATAAATAAATAAATAAATCTCATATATTCATGTTTTTTTTACATTAACTCCACACAGGAGGCCTTGAGGAAAATGATTTCCCTCAGGGCCGATGACATCTGGGATGCTGTGTGGAGGGTCTTTTTGAGGAGAGGAAGGATTGAACATTGGTCTTGAAGAGGCCCATGTTGTAGGAAGGAGGAAATACAGGGGCCGGCAAATCATTCCACAGCCGAGCTGTTGAACACAAGAACAAGTAGAAGAAGCGACCTATTCTCATGTGACAAATGTCAACCGTGTACAAATGTTGGGGCACGCGTTTTGCGTGTTTCCCGACTATGCACCGGTGCCGAAGGGATCAATGATGCTAATTCCTCGGAGCATCTTCCATTGTAATACCGGTAGAACAAGGACAGCATTCCCACCCGTCGCCTATGCTCTAAGGACTGCAATCCGTCCGTTAAGATGGGAGAATTTATTTCTGCACAGTCGAGGGTATTTTTCAGGTATTTTGGAGCTCCAGACCAGAGGTGGCTGCCAAATTCAACCGTGGGGCGCACTTGTGATTTGTACAGGGTTAGCAGTTGTGCACTATTAAAGTATCTGCGGGCCCTTTACAGCACGCCCAGTTTCTGGGAGGCTAACTTTACTCTGGCTTCGATGGAGCCCCCATACCTGAGCTGGTCACTTAGGGTTACACCAAGCATATCAATGGAGGGCCTGTTCGGAAGATTGCTTCCGTTGAAAGAGACTAGATTTTCATTTCGATCCCTTTTAGACGTAATCAGACAAGATTGGGTAAGAAAAGAAAGAAAGAAAGTAGATTAAAAACAAAGATATTAAAATTAATATTGCACTTTTTTTTCACTAATGTAAACAATGTTTTAACTATAGTATAATTCAATTTTTGTCCTAGTTTCGCAATCTCGTGGGCCGGCTAGCAGCCAATTTCAGATAAGTGCATATATATGCGCGTGTGTGTGCATGAGTGCCACTAAAAGTTGATAGACCTTTGTGACGGCCTCCGTGGTCGAGGGGTAAGGCTCTCGGCTCGAAGGTCACTGGATCGAATCCGGGCGTGGACAAATAAATTTTATTTGATTATTTTTTGTTATTGCATAATTAATTTAAATTGGTTGATTAATGGCGGTTTGTTTATAAAATTTTTATAATTCATCAAATACATATTTTTTTACATGAATACCGCACATAAGTCCCAACTGCTCCCGTCTGGAGCCAGTGGGAATATGGCATCCCCAATTGGGGTATGTTGTGAGGCTGAAGGTAATGAAGAGGGGAAGGAGATAGGGAAGAGGAAGGTGGGGAAGTACCTGGCTATTCAGATCTAGTCACTAAACACGTATAATGCCATGTCAAGAAACGTTTCAATTCTGAATGGTGGTCTTACAACAGGGCGATACTGAGAGTATCTTCCACTCTGGAAAGTTTGCAAATATACTGTAATTAAAGATAATACAAATACCGGCACTAACTACACGACAAAATACACTATTCTACTGCAGCATTCATAAGCGGAACTACATTGCTCACTCTCCGATACAACAATTTCACACTATGGGAAATCAGTACTTAGGTGATTTTGATATATTTAACACAAACGAATTTAAAAAAAATTATTCCAAAACTATTCCTAAACATATATTTATTTTTTTAAACCTATCAAATTGCTGCATTTTTGTATTTTTATGACATGTGTGCATTTTTTATCTAATTTTATTTTTATTATTTCTTTATCTGTTTAAAAATCATCTGTCGTGAATTAATTGTACAACCAAACATGTAAAAGCCCTCTGGGCATTTAATAAATAAATAAAATAATTTTCACGTTCTGTGTAAGTTCTATTCGAGTTCTGTTATAATATCATTATAAGCCAGTTGCTTCATAACATTTAAATAATCACAGAACTTTGATAGAACTTTCAAAAAACTTGAAAATAACTTCAAATATATGATGAATAAGGAACTTCAGTGAAAAATATTATGGCATTAAAAAATATGTCCATATAGACTATAGACCAATAAACGCTGATTCTGAATATATAAGTTTTATTTAATAATATTAAATGCAGAGTTTTTCCATTTTTAATCGGGTCCTAGAAACACGCCGTCAAGTTGGTAGCATTAAAATGTTTAGTGGTGACGTCACTGCTCATCGTGTCGTGACGCCACCGTAAAGTCATTGTATGGGAATTTAGGTATGACACAAGCCATCGTATTAATTTATTCGTTTATTTACATACTGTTTATAGAGATTTAGTTGTTGTGTTTATTGAGACATTATTTAGGCCTAAATAATTCAGTTTCAAAAATAAAGGTAAAATAAAACTACTGCACAAAAAAAATAGTAAAGCCACTCCAGGGAGAATACTTCGACACCGAATTTCAAAATGGCGGCAGTTGATCAGCTGATTGCCCGATTTTATAGTAACTTTTCAGGAGTGATGACGCCACGTGATTCACTATGTGTAGTGATTTTCAGGGGATCTTGAAACTAACTACAAAAAATGCAGTTATTTAAGTTAGAAGGTCATTATTCATTATTCATTAAAAAAATTAAAAAAATTGTATGGATTTTTCTATTGTTCAAAATTTTTTAAACAATCCATCCTTAGAAAGGTTTCTCATACGAAAAAAGAATCCAGCACAAATAATCAAATAATATAGAAGTTTTAGGTAGGTATTAAGTACTTATGCAATACAATTGATAAAAATTTTATGTTATTCTAAAAAAATTGAAATTAAAAAAAAGAACGTAAAAAAAACCGTTCATTCTGATGTCACTCCTAAAAATTCGGTGAGTCTTTGAGTGCATCGAAAATCATAGTTTTTTTTTTTTTTTTTAAGTTTTATATTTTAAAGATTATGTATGCACGGACAATATTGCGGTACATCGGTAGAATTGCACCAAATTCTTTAAGACATCTTAAAAAAATAGGTAGAATTATGAGATATAATCCCTGCATCAATGAGCAAAGAAATTTACACCTTGCACTAAATCGAGCGTGTGATACTAACGATACCAGCATATTGGCCGAAATTATTAGACCCAGCAGACCAGAAGGCTCTGAAGGACCAATATTATGCTCGGAATGTATCCGGGCATCGAGGAAAAGAAGACCTCGAAGAAAACGACGAGGCGTCTTGAAAATCGAAGTGCGTCAGCGGTACAGAGACGTATGCACTGGACAATTTGTTAAAAAACCGGATGGATGTGATGAAAATTAGATGAAAATACATGATTAAAATACATAATTATAAAATACAATACATTAGACAAACAATGTAGGGTACATTGAGGTGAAAATGCTATGCTAAAACTTTAAGTCAATCGTTAATATTTGTTTGACTACCAACCAAGATATTACAAATTATTACCCCCTTTGGAAGTCAGGAGTATTTTTTAGAAGGTCAACTAAATTCAAGGATATATATTATATATGTAATATTTCTGAATTTCTTATAAATATCATTTTTTAGAAATAAAAAATATAAATTTTGAAATATTTAATAAAATCTTATAATTTATGTATTGAACCGCTTTCAAACAATTAAATTTAGCTTTATTATCATGAAAAGTAAGTAATTATGTAGGAGGAGACGAAAAAATATGTAAAAAATATGCATGTTACATTTTAATTTTGTTAAAATTAATTCACTTACGCGGTAACGCCATTTTTATATTTATCGTTTTTATTTACCATTTCGTAGACAATCAATCAATGCTGCCAATCATAGGCGGATTTAGGGGGGGGGGGGGCGCGGGGGCACGTGCCCCCCCCCCCCCAGACGGTATTTTTGTGTACTGTGGAGATTCCATCACAGTACATACTTAGAAGCAGAAACTGTCTTTATTAAACATTTAATTTTTCTATTGTTTTGACACTTTCATAAATCTTCCTATATATACTTGAACTTGTAACCGTCCGCCCCTTGTGCCCCCCCCCCCAGAAAAAATTCTGAATTGTTGATTTTTTTGCCCGTCCGCCCCTTGTGCCCCCCCCCCCCCCCAAAAACAAATCCTGGATCCACCCTTGCTGCCAATCATAGAAAAAATACTATTATTCACGTTAGTGAATGCATTATTGACAAGATTGTATCGTACATTAATGACGTTATATACTGTAGACGCGTGGTAGAAATCTCAAAGTGGGAAGCCAACTACAAGACAGTACAGTACTCGATTTCTAGTACTTTAGTACTAAACTGCCACGCGTCGAGTAAGGTCGTGTCCTACCAGTAAGTAAATTGCATTAAAAAGCGCCAAAATTCCCTCCTGTGTGATGAGAAAATGTTTCCATTACACGGTAAACAGTAGTAAAAGCGATGGAATAACATTTCATTCGTAAATACATGCAAATTACTTATTATTATCGATTATATAAATAATACAATTGCTTTCCGCCCAAAGATTTTATGCGTCATTAGAGAACTCAAGGCCTACTAAAGTACAGGTCTGGATGCGCAACAGCCAAATTACAAAGTCGATGCCGTCGCTAAGTAAAATTTACTTTTTATAATAATAATCTAATGATTCTTTAGTTACTTACCTGCGGTAAAACAACATAAAAATAAGCGGAAACAACAAATACAATAACAATCGACGCCATTTGCAAACTATCGTTGTTCATTATAGCTTTAAAATTTGACACCTCAAAATTCGACTGGTGCCCAGGCCTCCTACTTTAGTCGGCCTTGAGACAGTATTCGACGGAACTTTTGAATTTTGAATACGAAATGCCGCCCGCGTTCTATCTTTTGTTTCGTCCATATGCACATATTCTTTAAGCGTCTATCTTTATCATACATAGATAACTTTTGAATGAAGAAATTATTGAAAATCGCTGAAAACAAAAGAGTGTTGATTAATTACCACATTATATCTTGAGTTTGTGAGACTATGGCAAGTTGGTTTGTGTCTGTATTTATAACAGCAGAACATGGAAAGAAATGTATTGGAATAATTGCACATACCCTCTAGACCAAACCCTGCTTTGCCAAACAAACAATTCAAAACCTGGGATGTATATCTAAATTATGATGATATGCAGCTTTCGTAGTTTGAACCTCAATCCATTAATTCGAAGTAGTTACTTTTTTGTTTTTATTTTGACGAGATATAAGATTGATACTTCCGTCAAATGTCATATTTGATTGTCAGTTAATTAAAAAAGGAATATTCCGTATTATCCGTGCATCAAACTTCGACAACACGAACGTTACGTATTATCCGTGAGGTGGACTCTATGCATATTTACCATATTTGTTTGTTTGCTCATATTTTACGCGCTGCCATACCGTTCATCCGATTGCGATTTAAATTTGGTTTTGTTGTTCGCACGCATCTGAAGTTTTCTATGTATAATGGTAAGCTCTGGCGTCATGAAATTTGTGTTAAAAATTTACTACAGGTGGTGCACGAGTGGTTTGAAAATGTGTGTTCATATTTCATATATTTTAGCGGCAGGGATGGAAGGCAGGAGGGGGAGGGTAACGAAGGATGTAGGGTTTGCGGGATAGATGACGAGGGAGGGAGAAGGCGGGGAATGTGGAAGGGGAACGGGGAAGGGGACGCGGGCGGGGAATGGGGATGCTTGGGAAAGGACTCTTTTTGTTACATAAGCTCCATGCAGGAAGCCCTGAGAAAAATAATTCCCTTATGTTACTATGTCATCTTTAGGGTTGCTGTGTGGAGGGGCTTTTTAGAAAAGGAAGGAGAGGAGGTTCTGGGAAGGAAAAGGGTATTAGGAGTGGGTAGGAATCTGGGGGTCAGTGTGTCCAGGAGTGACGGACGTATGAAACCTCCCTCCCGTTGCAGTGTAAGGAAATGTTCCGATAGAGTACGGCCGGAGAAGTCAAAGGGACTCCCTGAACCATTCTCTCCCGATCCGGGCTGACATGCAGCTGATGGTAGACGCATCCGCCGCCAAGACCAGGTCAAACCTCACCCCATGAACCCATGAGGGCGAAAAAAATTATTTCTTTGATTGGCATTGCAATACACGCCGGGGGGCACCAGCGTGTATAAAATTTTACTCAAATTAGATACACATTTTTCTTAAATTGCTCGGAAACTTTGGTTTCATAAATTTTAATTTTTAATGTTAAATTCTAGATTTGAATACAAAGCGTGGACTTTTCTCTTTCTAACACCGTTTAGATTATATTTCGCACCATGACAGTAAGGGAGATACAATGATTTATATGAGACCTGGATTATGTGTGTATTACACTATGTAATATGGGACAAATTTGGTCCCCTGTGATTAAACGGGTTAACACGTTACTAAACCAGGATACCAGGCTAAGACATAATCATAATACTACAGAATTAGACCACACGACTGAAGTAAAACTTCTCTAACTTATATCTCCCTCTCAACTTCCGTTCGCCTCCCCCGATCACACTTTTCATAACGCTCTCGTCACGCATTCACCAGCTTATTCCTCAAGTCAAGCGTGCATAAAGAAGTTTTACTTCAACAATAAATTGATATAATAAAATACAAGAGTCCGTACTTATTATTTCCTTGTGCTAAAATTACAAACTACGAAGAGCTTTATCAGACAGAGGTTCCCAAAGAAGTCGATATCAATGACTAAAGAAAGTACACTTAAGAGGTTTATATGGATCCCCATGGTTTGCAGTACAATCGATCGATATATCAACACAATATTGACCAAAACCGCCATCTACGGTCATTAGTGATATTTGCGAGCACGGTCTGACAGCCTCCGTAAGGAGTAAGGCTCTCGATCTGCGATCCGGAAGAAGCGGGTTTAAATCCCGGCGTGGGCAGATCAATTTTATTTGATGATTTGAAGAAGGTTAATTTACATAAGTTAAATTTTTTTATTTAATTTTAAATGTTTGTACTTGTAATTAGTCATTATAGTACAAAAAAGGTTTCTGCGTTACCTGCAAAGATATTCAAATACAGTTAGTTACCTGTATTCGAGGGAATATACCTATATTCTATCCATTCCTGAATCCAACCTTGTTCTTAAGAGCGTTTAACCAGCCAGCGGACGAAAATCCACATTTCGTCGAAAGTTGTTCTTCCGATCGTGCAGGGCGGTTACAATGAGAAATATTGATTATTCTCCGTACCAGCTTTTTTAAATTATAACTCAATATCGAATTTATTTCAATCCAAATTAGCTTTAATTTATACCTTCATCCAAAAATGCTGAAAGGCGTGATGATAAAACTATTAAAATAGTGTACTTTTTGTAGTTATTTTTTGATTATAAGAATTTATCATTTTTCAATAATGTCTAAATTTAATAAGAATGTTAAAAAAATCTGAATTATATTAGTTTGTAAGTGCGCAAATAAATACACAAATGGATCAATTTTCGTCAAGAAACACATGTACGTACATATTTTTTAATGATTTTATTGAAACTTAAATTAAAATTCTAATACATAACTTTGCTAGATAATGTATTGATTTATTTTACTGCATGATTACATTATTTGAAATGGGTGTGGTATAATACAAAAACTTTTTTGAAAATTTAACAAATCTGCCAACGACCTATGGAATAACCTTAATATACTAAAAATTAAAAAAAACTCTAAAAATTTATTACATAACTATGCTAGATAAAAGAACAATCTTTCGAAATCCATTTATAATTTTTTGCGGAAAAGAGTCAATACGTCTAAAAACTTTTTTGAAAATGACGTATTTCCGGCTTTCTCTGGTAATGCCCTCTTAACAGGAATGCTTGATTTCAATACCTTAGTAGCCTGCCGAAACATATTTATAGGTAAACATTGTTTTAAGTTAATCTCTGGTACCGCTCAATCCATCTCTGTTGACAGACGTTAAGAGCTAAGGCAGCCGAAAATTTTTATTTCGTCGAACAAAGATCTTTCGATCGTACCTTGCAATTGTGCAGGGCAGTTTCGATGAGAAAGATTAATTATTCTCCACACCAGCGTTATATACCGCCAATTTTAGCAATATCGATTTTATTTCATTCAAAATTTGCTTTCATAAATACCTACGTTCAAAAATGCTCAAACTTGTGATGATAAAACTATTAAAATTATTTTTTGATCACGAGTATTTATATTTTTTCAATAATTTGTCTAAGCGAAATGAGAATGTATTTTTTTTAAATAGATTAGTTTGTAAGACCGTAAATAAATAGACAAACTGAAGTATTTTCGTCACAAAACAAGGGCGCGGATATTTCTTTAATGATTTTATTTGAACTGAAAATCTTTGAATCGTTACAAATCATTAAACTACTGTACACATCCCTTGTTAGAAGCCTAATAGAATATAACTCCATAGTCTGGTCGCCCTTCTACAAAATTCATATTCATACTATTGAAAGAATTCAAAGAAAATTTCTACGTTTTGTAAATTTTAAACTTAACATCCCTTTAGAGCACATAAATTACCCGTCGTTAATGAATACTTTAAATATTCCAACATTAGAAAACAGACGAAAATTAAACGACCTAACCTTTTTATTAAAATTATTAAACTCTAAATTCGACAGTTGTGAACTCTTGCAATTAATAAATCTACATGTACCTACACGAACAACTAGACAAACATTGACATTTTATATACGTACATCTCATTCGAACTATGATTTACATTCTCCAATACAACGTTTACATAGTCTTGGTAACAAATACTTAAACAATATGGATGTATTTGACAATAATTTGAACTTAGCAAACTTCAAATGCCATATGCTATTTATTTCTACCTATCACATAAACTAATGTGAACAACAATTTTAATTGTAATATTTTGTTTCTTATATTTTATGGTACCTGTATTTTGTTAACGCTTGTATTTTATGTAACCTAATTTTTTTTTTTTTAAACGCTTATATTTTATATAACCTATATTTTGTTTTTAACATATATTATGTTACTTGTATTTTGTAAACCCATTCTTTTCACTGTTATTAAAAATAAATGTACTGCATTCTATGTAAAAGCATGGGCGTTTAAATAAATAAATAAAAAATAAATAAACTTAAAAATCCGAAAAGTAGCTTTCCCAAATAATTTATTGATTTATTTCACTCCATGATTATACGATTTGAAATGTATATTCTAAAGGGTGGAGCAAAACTATCGATATGGTTTATTTATTTATTTATTTATATATAATTTGTACATGTATTTATAACAATTACAGGTATATAGCCTAAGACGTTATAATTGTACCATTTATGCAGTATATATGCAATGCCAAAAATCTTACAAATGCGCTATAGGACACAAAAAATAAATCTATTTTTTTATCCACCGCATTCAAAAAGCACGTAGCTCTCCCCAAAGGTGAGTTCATAAATAAATTAGTGCGGCTCGCTCTACTATATAGGAGGTTGTGATGACGTCCTCGAGAGTGAGACTCTGGTACAAAAAAATTTAATTGGGCCAGTATCTCATTATTAGATAAGTGACCGTTCATTAGTTGAAAAAAATATTTAAGCAAAGCAATACCTCTACGTGTCTCTAGGGAGTGGTAATTGGTCATGCCTAATATATAAATCGATGGGTAAAGCCAAGGGTACCGTCCATAGAGCCGCGAGAATAAAAACCTTAAAAATTTCTTATGGACTCTTTCAATGCGTAAAGTGTATGTTAATTCGTGCGGGGCCCAGATGATCGAATTTGACTCAAGTACACTCAGGACTAGTGTGTTATATAATAACGTCAGTGTTTTTGTGTTACGAAACGGATATGAGTTTTTAATTACGAAGCCGAGAAGCCTATATGCTCTGCTTATTAAATCATCGATGTGTTGGTGAAAAGTTAGTTTGCTGTCGTAAATAACTCCTAGATCTTTGATTTGATTTAGGTGTTGGAGAATAATTTCATTAATTGTATATTCAAATACATGCGGTTTTTTTGATCTTGTATACGAGACGATATTGCACTTGGGTGTACTGAAGTTCAAGCCATTTATTTTGGCCCAGTTTGGGACGCATTCAATATCACGTTGAAGGAGAATACAGTCAAAAAGATTTTTTATTGAGCGATATAGTTTCAAATCATCTGCAAATAGTAAATACAGCGAATGTGTGATGACTGAACCAAAATCGTTAATAAAAATCAGGAACAGAAGTGGTCCAAGGATAGACCCCTGAGGAACTCCAGAAAAAACTACGAATTCAAAAGAACTGGAACCCTTATAATAAACAAACTGTCTACGATTTCGAAAATATGAAGCAAAAAAACAGAGTAGTCTTTTGGAAAAACCAAATGAAGCTAGCTTATTTAGAAGAATGTCGATGTCAACCTTGTCGAATGCTTTTTCCAGGTCAAAATAAGCAACATCCACCTGGCCACCATTGTCAAGAGTTTGTGATAAGAAATCTGAGATGCAAAGGAGGTTTGATGTTACTGACATCTGGGATCTAAAACCATATTGACGGTCATCAAGAATTGGATTAACGTGATTAAGTATATATTTATGTAGAATTTTCTCGAATATTTTCATGATGGAACATAGAACGGCAACTGGTCGATAATTCCGGATATCGCGTTTGTCTCCCTTTTTGTAGATAGGGGTTATTTTAGTTAATCTCCAGATGTCTGGGAGAATCCCGTTTTTTAGGCATACATTGAAAAGATGACATAATGGTGGTATTAAAAGGTCGGAACAACCCTTTAGTATAAATGTTGGAATATTGTCAGGACCGATGGAGTGAGGTTTCTTTAAATTTGAGAGTGCCTCCTTAACATCTTTTTCTGAAATACTGACCAGGTCGAATGAGGGCCCAATCTGTACAGTGTGAAGTGTAGAGTCAATATTGAGAGTTGGTTGAACATTTTTGTACACAGATGAAAAAAAGGTAGCAAAACTATTAGCGATTTTATCATCAGTAGTCAATTCCTCTCCGTCAAAAATCATAGACTTAAATGAGTTGTTGGATTTTTTTAGATCCTTAATATACTTCCAAAACTGTTTGGGATCGATAGACAATTTTTCTTCCATTGAAATTAAATGATTTTTAAAAGCTTCACTGATTTCACGTTTTACGATGGAGCGATAGGCTGAAAAACTAGTATAGTCCGAGTTGTGACGAGTTTTTTTCCATTGCTTATGAAAAATATGTTTAATTTTAATATTTGAAATAATACTATTGGTGTACCACTTAGGATATACTCTGTGTGCCGTAGTGCGAGGTGTGGAAATGGGTATACACTTGTCGAATATATTGTAAATAGAATTGTAAAAATTTGTACATAATGCATTAATATCTGTTGAACTTTGGCAGACCGGTTGCCATGAACATTGAGAAAGCAATTCATATAATAAGTGGAAATGACCTTTGTTGAATCTCCAGGCGTTTATGGTTCTAGCTCCATGATAGGAGGTAACTTCTGTTGGACTTGGATTTAGATATGAACTTGAACCACCTGAGTGAGCCTCACTAATACTTATAGATAAAGCAGGGTGGTGCTTGTCTACGTTTATAATAGGGTCCAGACATTTCTCAACACACTTTACAAGATCCTTGGCATTACATAAAACTACATCCAGAGTGTTATTATAATCATTACATATCAAGTTATATTCTTGCAAACCGTAGAAACATTTAAAATAATTATACATGTTCACAATATTGGAGTTACAAGAAGGGAGGTTCAAATCCCCTAATATTAAAATATTTTTGTCATTGAGAAGATTATAATTACTTTCTATTTTTTCGAATATGTTATAGTATAACGAAGTTGAAGAACGCGGTGGCACATATATCACACATACAAAAACAGTTGAAGATTTCAAGGATAGCTTCACCCACAGGGATTCAGTATCAGGGAGGTCCATTGAAGAAATCCTCTCAGCATGGGTTACAGAATCAGCGCGAACAGCCAGGACGACACCTCCCGCGTGCGTGGGGCGGTCACGACGAAAGACAACATAATTTTCTGGAAATAGCTCTGAATTATGCACACTTGGTTTCAGCCACGATTCAGTGATTGCTATTAAATCTAAGCTATCTCGAGCATATAGGTTGTTTTTAAATACTGCCAATTTCGTATTTAGTCCTCGAACATTTTGATAATACATAGAAAGGTTAGAATTACTTCTTACTCTCAGAGTGTTTCGTTGCATCATTGGTTGTAGCATTTCTCCGAAAAAACCACTCATTGAATGCAACATGATTTGGCCATATATTCGGGTCCATATATAACGAAAGCTTCGATTCCGGGACTCCGATCCGGAAAGAGGCGTAGTCAGCTTTGGCTGTCAACTTAATAACATCGTAAACAATATCTTTGTTTATGTTAAGAAGGAATTTAACAATATCCTCAACCGTTGTGTTGAGATATTGTTAAATTTTGAATCTTATTACAGATTACCAAATAAAACGGTAGTTTTGCGCCACCTGTATAATCAAAATTTTGTTTGAAAATTTAACAAATCTGCCAACGACCTACGGTGAAACCTTATTGCACTAAAAATAAAACATATTTTCTCAAAATTTAAAACATAACTTTACTAGATCAAAGAACAGTCTTTCGAAATCAATTTATATTTTGTTGTGGAAAGGAGTGTCCGTCAATAAGTAATGCCTCCTATTTTTTCTACTTAAATAAAGTTAGTTGAGTTAAAATTTTGAATTTGTTGCTATTCCTCAAACCTTCTGCTACAATCTGCTGGAGCAGTATCTTTTTGCGTCAACAGGTGGCAACACTGCAGTCGCTTGCAAAATGGCCGACATCGATGTTCGTAATAGAAAGCGTTATGTGATTGATTCTTGACTGTAGAAGGTGAGACGCAAAAATTCACATTCACGAAAGACTGAAAGACGTGAACCATGATGCAACAGTGGACATCAGTATTTTTCCGGATTTGTTTGGGGTTATTCCCTCTTATCTTATATATTATACCTTTCCCTAACAAGTTTACTCGTGGGAGATCCAATGCACTGTTTTATGCTACGAAAGCGATGACCTCTGCCTAATAAACAGATCGACCCGACATTTTTTTTACATTAGCTCCAAACAGGAGGTCCTGAGAAAAATAATTTCTATGTTATCTTTGGGGGTGATGTGTGGAGTGTAAATTAAGGAAATTAAGGGAGAGGAAGTTCTGGGAAGGAAAAGGGTAAGAGGGGTGGGCAGGAATTTAGGGTTCAGGTAATCCGCCGCCAGATCCAGACAAACCTCACCCCATGAAACTGGGCAACCCTGCTAAGTCACCAAACGAGGCGAAACAATTGGGGCAGATGTGTTGGTTATCCAATAAATGGTTCCCGGGCGGCGGTACCCATTTTCGCCTCCCAAATTGAAATTAACTGCTTAAGCCGCCGCTACCCGAATTTCTACCGATTTCTTACCAATCTCCAGTTTTTAAGCTCTAAAATCCATGTTATTTTTGAAGATAATATCTAGACGCATTCCACGCCGAAACGCAAATTATGTGAAATTTCCTCGATAAAAAAAAACCGCAAAGTATGCACCGAAAATTATTATAAACACGTTTAATTCCCTTATTTTACAAGTTATAGTTGTGAAAAAATTCACTATGTATCTTTTAATGATACTTAAGACGCCTTCTACGAGATTTTTGTTCTATTTTAAACGAGTCGTGTTTTATTAAGAGCGTTTTACCAGCCAGCGGCCGAAAATCCACATTTTGTCGAAAGTTGTTCTTACGATCGTGCAGGGCGGTTACAATGAGAAAGATTAATTACTCTCCGTACGAGCTTTTTAAAATTTTAATAGTGTCTAAGTTAAATAAAAATGTTTAAAAAATCTGAAATATATTAGTTTGTAAGTGCGCAAATAAATACACAAACGGACCAATTTTCGTCAAGAAACACATGTACGTATATATTTTTTAATGATCTTACTTAATCTATAATTAAAATTCTAAAACATGCGGTACCCAGATAATGTATTGATTTATTTTACTGCAAGATTATATGATTTGAAATGGGTGTGGTATACTACAAAATATTTTTTGAAAATTTAACAAATCTGCCAAAGACCTATGGTATAACCTTATTATACAGAGTAAACATTTTTTCTTAAAATTTAAAACATGCGAATGCTAGATAAAAGAACAATCTTTCGAAATCCATTTATATTTTTTTACGGAAAAGAATCAATACGTTTAAAATCTGATTTAAAAATGATATATTTCTGGATTTTTCTAATACCCTCTTAATCATTTTCACAATTTTCGCTTCAATTTGATCATTTAAAATATTAGCGCGCTCTGTCCAACATTCGTAATTACATATCTCTCCATCTTCTTCTTTTTGAGCGGGGATGCGGCGACTTAACGATGAAACTAAACACTTCTTAAAGATTATGCATTGACCATCGGCATGTTCAATGTCGCTTACATACAGTTCAGCAACTATCATTTGATTCATTCTCAAAACAGTAAAACTGTCCCCTTACCTTTCTTATCTTTTCCATGGTATAACCGTTTTATAAAGAACATCAAAAAAATAATAATAAATACCTTCACACCAGCACCGCTGACTCCAGATACTAATATCTACAGCCTGTATGTCGGACGAATATCTACAGCTCATATGTTGGACTAATATCCATGAACTTCAGAGTGAGGACTATTATCTACAGAGCTAAGGTCGGACGAATATCTATAACGGTCCCAGTGGTGACTAATATCTATGAAGCGTAGGTTGGACTAATATCTACAGAGGGCAGCTGAGCAAGAGGTTGTACGGAAAAGCATAAATTACTTACATAGGCTATAAAGGCTTAAACGTTTAAAGTACGTGCATGAAGTATTTGCATAATATTACATATTTTGCTATTTACGAGGACAATAATTTATTGAACAAACATTGAGGTCATAATACAAAGATATTTATTTATTTCGAAATACACGGCACCACAACCTAACCTAACCTAACCCAACCTAACTGACATAGAAATGGTCATGGTAACAGACTAAATAATTTAGTAGCACTCGAAATAAAGAAAGCTGTTAAAACAAAAACCCAAATCCTTAATAATCAGCTAAATGTGTCCAATAGTCCGATATTAGGGATTTTTACATACATATATAAATTAAGTTTTTTAAACTGCATACGCAATATTACGTTATTCCAATAAGCTCGTACATAATTGCAAATCCAACCTCTGCCAGTGCTGTAAATATTCGTCCACACTTTGGTTCTCATAGATATTAGTCAGCAGTTTGAGCTGTAGGTATTCGACCTCACTTTGTTTCTCATAGATATTAGTCAGCAGTTTGAGCTGTAGATATTCGTCCTCACGTTGGTTCTCATAGATATTAGTCCGATTTGTTCATTTTTTGGAATTCCTGTAGATATTAGTAGACATCTCCGCACCGCTGTCGTTCTGTCATGATAAATCAAACGAAATCTGAAGGAAATGGGTTTTTTGAATGACAAGACAAGTAGTACAAAGGACTAGCTTTATTTTGATGTATATATTTACAATCGAGCTAGATAGACGATTATTGCTCTTCAATTAATAAAATTGATAGGTTGAGTACTCTTACGAATAATTCGTATTGAAATGTTGACACAGCTGATAAATAACTCACTATTCACGATAAATGGAATCTAAAAACATTGATGTTTTTATCAGTTTTACACTTGGAATTTTCTAATTTTAGAAAGAGGATCATAACAAAATTAATTTTAATTTTACATGACAAGTTTTAATGGATATTTTAAGCACGTACCATCTACTAATTACAATAATATGTCTTTAACCACTGGAGCGACTGCGCTGTTTAAAACTTTTTTCTGCTCGAGATTTTTGATCATTTTGAATATTTCCCCCCACATTAAAAAAATTATACCTCCAAATTTTAATATGGAGACACAAAAACTGATTATGTATCTTTATAGCCAATGAATTCGCCTATATTTTGTTGATTATCACATATTCGTAGGATTTATAAAAAAATATTATAAAATCATAAAATTCTACTTAATTACTAAATAAGGGAAAATTTGCCAAAATTGCCAGCAAAGCAATTCGAGGTATTTTAAATAGTGCCATCATATTGTGGCAAAAAATCACTCTAGTGGTAAATTATGAAAGTTTAAAGCAAAACTATTGCTTTGTTATATTTGGTAATATATCGATTGTGTGAGACGATCACAAATACTTCTACAGTGTCCAATACTGATTAAACCTCTTTTTAAAAAAGTGGAAAATAGTTATTTATTGATAGTTAGCATTTCAATAGTTTGAATATATTCGTTGAATTCTCTCTTATTTTAAAGAGCAAAAACATTCGTTTAATTTGACAGTACAAAAATTACAATTAAATCTAGTTTTCATAATGAGTAAATTTAATATACAGTTAAAAATAGTATCACTTTGCTTAAAAATATTCTTAAAATAGTTTTGTTTTAATCTATTTAGGAATTTTATGAAATACATTTTAGATTTAAATCAAATAAAAATAGTTTTATAACGCCGATCGATGTTAATAATTATGATCTTAAACAAAATATGCACGCGTGTCATAATAAACACAACAAATAAACATAAATAATAATATATGCAAGACTTCTAATACACTGCTGTTATATTAAAATATTGTGATAAATATTTTATTAACCTCGGAATACTTTGAAAAATTTCTGTCTTAAATAATAATTATTTAAGCTTGTAAAATAAAAAAATAACAAACCTAAAAAATAAATAATCTTTTTGACTTTACGCGTGCATATTATCAGAAATAAATGATTTGTGATAGTTGATTTGTGAAGTATTAAAAAATAAACTGTAATTAATTAATTGTTTGATGGATTTTTTTTTTGTTTTTTTTCCATTGGTTTTCGCGTATAAAAATTTCTAAAGCTAAACTCACATTAATGGAGTTGTAATAAATTATACATAATGTAAAAATTGTATTCTATTAATACTGGAGTTGCCATGTTTCCATATTAATTTCTGGATTCTTTGCTTTTGTCTTTGAAATTTAAATAATGTCTTGTTCACTCAGTCTGATGCGGATTCCTCTTCAATGTCGGTTCCGCCTGCGTTGGAGACATCTGAAAAGAAATCAAATAATATATATTAGACCTTTTAAATTAAAAACATTTTCTTAAATCCCCCATTATTATTTTGTTTCTTATTTTTTTTTACAGTGAATACCGCACAAGAATCTAAACTGCTCCCGTCTGGAGCCAGTGAGACTATGGCATCCCCAATTGGGGTATGTTGTGAGGCTGAAGGTAGTGGGGAGGGGAAGGAGGTGGGGAAGAGGAAGGTTGGGAAGTACCTGGCTATTCAGATCTGGTCACCAAACACGGCTAAAGCCATTTTCAAGCAACTTTTCAATTCTGAATGGTGGTCTTACACCAGGGCGATACTGATAGTATCTTCCACTCTGGAACATGCCGCAAATATACTGTATATTATTTTAAATGAATTAATTGTGAAATAACACAAATTAATCAAATAAAATTTATTTGCGCATGCCGGGTTCGAACCCGCGACCTCCGGATTGTGAGTCAAGAGTCTTACCCACTGGACTACGGACTAGCTGGCGTGCGTTGCAACGCCATATTCAGAGAAATACGTTGTTTCTCCCTGCACGTTCTTTCCCGTGCGTCCCCTTCACCTCCCTAATCCCTAAATTCGTTCACCCTCTCCCCTTTTCCGCTCCCCCATCCCGCAAACCCCCTTCCCGCGTTCCACATATTCAGTCCCAGTACATTCAGTTTTCAAACAGCTCGCGTGCCACCTATTACAATATTTTAATTAAAATTTTAATTTTTCGTATATTATAAATGTTCATTTTTGTATATTATAAGAACGATCAATCAAATTTGGTACCTAACATAGGTAGGTACCTATTTAAAATATCTATAATTTAAAAAATCTACAGACGATTCTTTTAATATTAAAAAAAAAACAAACAGCTGCCTGCTAAATTCAATTTCATCAGGCGCGCGAACTGTCAAACGTGCGAAGTTAAAATAGTTGTAAAGTTTTCTGAAATTATTCAATTTTCCACGCGATTTTCTTTATTTTTCTTTCCGTAAGAACCTTCTCCAAACTTTTAGAAAACTTAAAAAAAAGATGAATGAAATACTTAGGTATAGTCGTTCTGAAGTTATGGCGTGACCAAGGGAAACAGGGATTCATTTAGATAGATAGACACCGAATGTTGTAAACACTGTGTTTAAAAATCCGGACATTAACACTAATGATGATACTAGCCACGTGACAATAAATATTTTATGAGATAATATTATTTGCTCGTCATAATGATAATTTATCAATTTTATCAAAAAATCTAAAAAATTTCTTTGCAGCCTTTTATCAAAATATTGAACTCATCAAGGGAAATCCCTTAGTAATAATGAGTTCTTTACAAATAAAAAATATAATCTTGCAGTTCAATCTTAGACATGTTCCCTTTCACCATTCGTTTCATCTCCTTCCCCTACTCTTTACTAATCTCTAGTCACGTCCCATTCCCACACCAACATTTAGTAATATATTATGTTCATCCATTGTTTTGCAACATTATTTTGCTCTGATGAAGGAATGGTTGTTCTGAAACCATCATAATATATAAAAATATAGTTATTCGATCAAAGAAAAATTATTTCGTACTTTTGAATGTAGCTCTAACTTTGTGGTTATCCATTATAGATAAATGAAACAATTTAAATTTGTTTGAACCACTTTTATATTTGAGTAAAGGAGACCGGTTTCAGAACGACCGTTCCTTCTTCAGGGCAAACGTATACCGATTTGACAGTTATGAAATATGGATGGGAACAATGTATTATTATGGTAGGGGTGGAGCAAATCAGTATACGTTTGCCCTGAAGAAGGAATGGTCGTTCTGAAACCGGTCGGCTTTACTCAAATATAAAAATTATTTTATTGATTTATAATCGATGACCACAAAGTTATAGCTACATTCAAAAGAATACGTTTATCCTTTTGCTAATTTAAATTATTTTGTACATTAATTTATTATTATTTCTTTTATCATTCAAAGAGTAGGTACTGTATTTTTAAATACGTAGTATTTTTCAAATCTCTAGTACAGTTTGTCAAATAAGAGTAGAAAATATATGAGGGCGCCACTGTTGTTCAAATGGCAATACTAAACACATAACTCATGGTGTTAAAATAAAGCTGTGTAACCTACATTTTTATAAAAAATTAAAAAGGCATAAGAAAAAATATTTTTTCATTGCAGTATAGATACCCGCCGATCTCAAAATTAGAATTGCGTATAGGTATATTATTATTATACCTTTGCAATTTTGTGTTAACATAATGAAGAATAACTATAATGTAATAAAATATAAAGCACAGTTTAGAAATTGCTCACATTTATTTAATACTAGATAAAGTACCTAGCGTTGCCTGGGCTTTAGATCATGCCTCTAATTTTAGATCTGAATATATTTAACTCATTCAGATCTAAAAGTAGTGTTACTAAACTCACCATTAGTGATTCTTCCTTTCTATCTATTGTTAAATTCAAATTTATGTTAAATTAAATTAAAGCAAATCGCTTTATAAATCACCTTTTAATCAATTTTATGTCATGAAGAAAAAATGTTTTTTAAAATGTGGTTTACTGTGTTCTATACATTCAGTGTCATTGCACTTCAAAAAAATATTTGACTGTTAAATTGGTGTTGCCAGTCTACAAATTTAGTAGTTCAAGTTTTTATATTTTCTACTCTTTTTTGACAGACTATAACATTACAAAATCAAACGCCAATCTGGGAACATATTAAAAAAACTCAAATTTTAATATTGTTTATAAGATTCAGATTTCGAATATTATGAATACATTATAAGTTAATTTTCAAGTACTGTGAAAGAACTATTCAAGTTGATTATTTCAGTTTTAAGAGGCAACTAGCCTATAATGATATAATAACAAAACTTGAATAGAACTTTCCCATAGCTTGAAAATTGACTTTAAAATTTGATGAATTGATCAAATTTTTTTAAACAACCCGTCCTTAATTTGTGTTATATTTTTTTTACGCTTGCGTAGGAGACAATGGCCCAGTTGTTTTATAGTATTTGAACAATTCATCAAATTTAAAAGCTCATTTTCAAGTTCTGTGAGAGTTATCTTGAAGTTCTGTTATTACTCCATTATAGGCCATTTGTTTCACAATACTGCTATAATAACAGAACTTAAATAGAACTTCCAAATAACTTAAAAATCAACTTTGAAATTCGATGAATTGTTAAACGACGACTGGCCTTTAATATTTATCAAAGCAAGAACAATGAAAGAACCAATAAAAATTATTCGATTTTTTATTGAATTTTACGTCAGAGATGTAAGCATTGATTGGCGTCTAATTTGATTTCAATCTTTCCAAAAAGTTTGTGTCGTATTAATTAAAACAATGAGAGAACATAAAATTTACGATTACTGCAAATAATTTAATTATTTCTTTTGTTAAATTAATCTGCGATCTTCCAGATAATCTAAACAGAGCAGATAATCAAAATAGATAAAATAAAATACATTATTATTAAGGCCATTTAAAAACGCATTTACACATTTTTGGAATGCTGATTTGGTGCGTTATCAGTTTTAGCAGGTATGGCTTGATTATAAAAATTCCTACGTACCTTCTTGAAAAATTGTCAATTCGGTAGGAACAGAAGATGTGTAAAGCATCAAATCGGATTTAATATGAAAACGGCTGCGCGGCCTTTTTTGTATAAATCTTAACCCTCTCAGGCATCAGGCATATTCCGTCAAAAAAATTCCGCTTTACAATAATATCAAAATAAATGAATAATTGTGAACGTATCCTAAAACTAAAAACTGTTTTTTAAAGGTGATGAAATACGCTCTCAAAATTGATTATTAAATTATTTTAATGCCAACCTATAAATGTTTTAAGAATGGCTCATCTCACTTTTTTCTAACTAAAATTACGTACTGATAACGAATAAATAAAAATATATACATTTTTTATTAGACAAATCTATTAAAAACGTTATTGTCAACCTCGTTCTTTTATCGTTTCTTGTAAAAATAATTAATAAAAAAATTTTAAAATTTCATTTTTTTTCCAACTACTGCGGTCGGAAACTTTGGTTTCATAAAGGTTAAAATTGTAAGTAATAGTTTACTTTTAGATTTTAGAAGCGTGGTATTTTCTCATTCTAACACTATTTAGATCATATTTGTAAACATGAAACTAAGGGAGACACAACGATTTCTATGAGACCTATACTAGTTTTTCTGAAAACCGAAAAAATTAGCCTGATGGGATAATGTGGAAGCAATATTATTAAGGGGAACGGTTACGCGTCCTTCTTTATAAAAAATTAAATTTGGTTTAACAAAATTTAATTACTATTTTCAAAAGTCACGGTAGGTACTGTATTTATTTTGTTTTTTAAAATCATGTTTAGTTTAGAAAAGGTTTGGATTGCAGTACTTAATGAGATTGTGTTTTTTAATACCTGTGGATGCTCCTAAGAAAGCTGGCTCATTCCACGGAAGTATTTCAGCTGATCCGAAGATGATGAAGAAGAGATTTGTGATGAAGAGGATTCCAGCTGCTATCAGGAAGACTATTCTCCATTGAGCTGGGTCGGTCTGTGGAACAAAATTTAATTATGATAAAATCAATTGCTGAACAAAATACTTAGACAAGGACTTGGTATACCCATATTGGATGAGATCAATCGTGTCATCTGTATGAATTTTTTACTGTCAGCATATTTTATAATTGGTTGGCAGTCGAATAAGAATTAATCTGGAATATTCTAATAAATCGATCGACTTTGTGATCACGAGGAAAGCAACATCCGAATGCTCACCATAAGTCAAAAAGTATTTAAACGTGTCTGTGTTTTACTTGTCAAATGTGCTATAAAATAACACCGGGAGGCATTTTGAGATATCCCACTAGTGATCCAGAAAACATCAACATTTGTTTAATTCACTCCAAGTTTTCCAGCATTAAATTGATTTGATGGTAATCTGGGTATTGTGCCAGATACAGGGTAGACATTTACATATTAGTAAGAAGTCAGGTAGAGTATAATTCGCCCATTTGGTCCCCATTGTATAAAATACATTCCGACAATATAGAAAGAGTACAGCACAAATTTCTAAGATTTATTAACTTTAAGCTGAATATTCCAATTCAAAATATTAACTATGTCCTTTTGATGAAACAACTCAACTTAATTACGCTGTCAGATAGGCGGACCATCTCTGACTTTGTACTATTAAATAAAATCATTAATAATTGCATTGACAATCCTCAAATTCTCGCCAAAATAAAATTTTACGTACCGACCAGAAACACGAGGCAAAGTGCTACCTTCTTCTGTGACAATTTTAAAACAAACCATGAGGCTCATACATCTATAAATAGATTACGTCATTTTGGCAATAAATTTGGGACATGTTTGCGAAGTCTTTATAATTACTTTAATGAAATGTATGATTTTAATTTCAATTAATTTTAATTTTTACTATTAATTTAATCATTATATATTGTGTACTACGTATACCTGCCTAACTATTATTATCTATTTTTGTAAAAGCCCACTAGGGCGTAAATAAATAAATAAATACATATGCTTTCTCAACTCAAATGTCAGTTTTTCTCGAAATATACAAAATAGGAAAAAGATTTGACGAAAAGAAATCGCTTTGAAAATACATGATTGAGCAATAATTTTGAAGAGCAAGACAGTAACTAGCGAAATCCTGCAGTAAATGACAGTGTCTACTTACGTCATCAGATAGGATGAGTCCAGCGGTGATGGGGGTCATGATGCTGAAGAGATTGGCCCAGAAACAGCTGATGCTCATGAGGGTTCCGGCGAAGTTGGGGGCCAGATCAATCAGGTTGATCTATGTAAAAAAAATATTAATGTTAATGGTGCACTAACGGACCAGACAGTAGAGGCGGTCGGTTATACGCTACAGTCGTTGTTTCCAACTTTTCGATTGATCAATCTGAGCCTTGGCATGACTGAAGAAAATAATTCTTCTAAGGGCCTATGTCATCTTTGGGGATGCTGTGTCGAGGGTTTTTTAGGAAAGGAAGGAAAAAAATATGAGAGGTGGGTAGGAATCTGGAGGTAGGAATCAGGAGTCGCGGACGAATGAAGAGAGAGCCCAAAAGGTCTTCCTCAATCAGTCATCACCCCATGAACCAGACACACTTGCTAAAACAGGCCCCCCATACAGGGGCTCCATCGAAGCCAGAGTAAAGTTAGCCTCTTAAAAATTGGGCGTACTGTACAGGGCCCGCAGATATTTTAATAGTACCAACCTACACAACTAATCCTGTACAAATCACAAGTGCGCCCTACGGTTGAATTTGGCAGCCACCTCTGATCTGGAGCTCCAAAATACCTGAAAAATACCCTCGACTCTGTGCAGAAACGGGCGGTCCGTCTGATAGATTCTCCCATCTTAACAGATGGATTGCATTTTTTAGAGCACAGGCGTCGGGTGGAAATGCTATCCTTGTTCTACCGGTATTATAATGGAATATGCTCCGAGGAATTAGCGTCATTGATCCCTTTGGCACCGGTGCATATTTGGGAAACACGCCAAACGCAGTCGTACGCGGTTGACGTTTGGCACACGAGAACGGGTCGCTTCTTCGACTCGTTTTTGTGTTCAACAGTTCGGCTGTGGAATGATTTGCCGGCCTCTGTAGCCAAAACGTAGCGAACCACTTGGGGTGACCAATGGCAGAGGTGTTGGTTATCCAATAACTGGTTCCCGGGGCAGCTGTACCCGTACCCGCTTCCTAAAGTTTCCAATCCGTCTATTTTAGTCTTTCCTCTGTCAGTTCCATGCTTTTGAGGGTTGGCATCACAATCAAACAGTGAAATTGGTCACTTACATTGAAGCCAACGAAGGTGGCAGCCAGGGAGCCGATAGTGATGACCAGGATGGTGACAGCGAGTGGCGCGTTGTAGGGCGGGACGTAGGACAGGGCCACCAGACCAAGGGCGGGCATCCATGTTCCTGGAAACAAAAACATTAATTTTAAAGACTCCGACTTTGGCAACTTCTTGAGGTATATAAACTATAAACTGCATTTTACTGTACAAAACATTAATTATAATTACCTACTGGATAAAATGTCCACATTAAAACATTCAGAAAGAAGAATAAATACAGATTTAATACTATTAAATAAATTACACAATAGACTGTCCTGAATTGCTTCAATTAATCAACATCCATTTTACCAAAAGATCTTGCCGACATTTATTACCCCTTTACTTTAACAACACCGTGACACTGTCTTACCGAAATTTTCCGATTCCGACACTTGTATACAAAAGTTTTACAAAAATACAAAAAGTTTTTGTATAATCTCTGCAATTTCAGCTTTGACAATATTTAATTTTGAATATCTACCTATGTGAGTGTTCTTATCATTTTTATCAATGTATTTTATTTTATTATAAGCTTTTGTTGTAAAATTTGTTCGTTGTATTATTTTCTTTAAACATTGTTTTTTTGAAGTATTTTAAGTTACTGTGATACTCAACTTATCAACTAGAATGTAAAAGCCCATTAGGGCGTGTAATAAATAAATGATTAAATTTGAGGGCGGACGAGCGCTACCCGGCTCCACAACTGTGGCAGGGCGTACAACATAAATGTTGCTGCTAGTTGTATCGATTATTTTGGAAAATATATAGACATTATCGCAAAATGTTAAATACCTATTGTGTTAGCGACCTTCCTAGCTGTGGTGATAGAGCAGGTTTGCCTGTTGATGAAGTGATCGGACAGAAAACTGAAGAAGAAGCTCATCACCCACATTGCCAAGTAGGGAAGAGATGATAGAATTCCATTCTGAAAAAATAAGAAACCAAATAATTAATGTAAGTTTTTTTGACCGAGATACAATTTAAGAGAATTGTCATTAACGCCATCTATGATTTTACTCAAGAAGCACAAGGAAAAATCAGCTGAGAAACACACCGGTGTTTTCCGATTAGTATCGGATAATTTAGTACTAGATTCAACAAGGAAGTCCTCCGTACAATATAAAGCTTTGAAATATTTACGGTAGATGTCTCTCTTATGTCATAATTATTTTTTTCCCCGAGCGACAGTTGACAATATTATTTCATTCTACAAGAGAACCGAAAACGCTGGTTCTGCATTTAATTTGTTAGTTTGCTGGGCCATTATAGCTTACTTACTTAACCCCTCAGGCCAATTTGTTCACTTTTCGGACAACTTATTTATGTATCATAGAAATCGATGTGTCTCCCTTATGATCTAAAAGGTGGTAGAAAGAGAAAACCCCACGCTTTTTTCATGTTTGCATTCAAAAAATGTATACCTATTTCAAAAATTATACGTTTATTTTTAATTTTTCAAGATTTGGAAGCATAATTTCATAACATTTCAAAAATAGTTTTTAGTTTTCGGAAGCGTTCAGAAAGATTAGTGTATTGGGAAAATTGGAAAAATATTGTTTAAATTCGCATATCTTTCATGTAAGTACCTATATAGTGTTGGCATTGTGGTTAAACTAACACAAGAATTTACTGTAATTTCACAAATAAAACACAACAAGTTAAACCAAATCGTGTAATAATATAATGTGGTAAAGTTACCTGTTGAATATCAGCTCCCAAAACCTTATGCACGTAGGAAGGAATTTCGGCAAGAAGAGTGACGTAGCCCCAGAAGCAACCGATGTGGGCGACAGCTATCGACCAAACGGGCAAGCTCGTCAAGATGGCTTTCCACGGAACACGTAGATTCTGAAAACAAGAACAAGAAAACATTTAAAAAATATTGTCAATAATTCATCTGTGGTAGGTTTGTCATTAAAATTCCGTAAATATGGTGAAAAATATAATAAAAAAATATAAAGAAAAAACAAGCTTTATGTTCAAACCTAAAAATTAACCACAAAATAGTTATAATGTATACCTTTTTGAAACCAAAATGTCCGAATGTTGAAAAAAAATTACTTTTGAAATTTTGAGAAATTTTTCATTTTTTAAAATTGTTTTTTCAAAGAACAATCCCTTTAAACCGCAATTGAGCACTTTGTCAACAGGATGTTAATCTTCGATTACAATTAATTTAATTACACATACGTAATATAATTACTGTAACTATACAGATCGTCACAATTAAACATAAGACCATCTCTATTTAGTAACCATATTTTCAGCATATATCTCAATCTATATGTAGAATCGCAATTTTTTTATATAACTTGGTAACATGTTAAATATTTTGGGCACATTATATTCCAGGGTTCGCCGTCCGTACTTATTATTATATTTTGGAACAAGCATGCCTTTATTCTTTCTGAACCTACTATTGTGTTCATGTTCCACTTTCCTCTTATATTCAGACTCAGATATATGCCGAGTCAATAATTAATTTTACTAAAACAATCTACTTAAAATAAGGTGAACCATTTTTAAAACGTTTTTATGTTTGAGCTCAAAATTTACTAGTACCTATATTTTTATTTCGAATTATAAAATTTTAAAGCATATTTTATCACTTTTTAAAAACAGTTCTTAGTTTTCGGATACGTTCAGAAATAATGCATTTATTGTGATTTTATTGCATGGCGGAAATATTTTGACCTTCTGAAAGAATATGGCTGAGACCTGAGGGGTTAACAAAATTATTACATTATATAAACTAGTGCAATTAATGTCTTAGTCGTATTAACTAAGTTCATGTTCTCGATTCGATTTACAATGAAAGGTTAAAAAGCCAATGTTCTGATTAAATAAATTACTATGAATATTTTAAATAGTTGATGTCCATGATTGACGCAATTAACACTATATAAAAATAATGCAGTTTCATTATACTAATAATAATAAACAAGTATCGGTTTCTTTTACCTTACACTCTTGGGTGATTATTTCCTAATCAGGTAATTAAGGTAATAAATAATTTTGTACTACAGAGTACCTACCTCTATAACGATCGTTTATATATCGGGAAATGCAAATGAAAAATTGTAAATTGCATTTATAAAGTTATTACAGTGCGTAAAATAATTATTCGACGATCGTGCCTTGTTTTTCTCAGAGTGGTAGATACTCTTAGAAGCGCCCTTACGAAGACCACCGTTTAGAATTGAACGTAGTTATGCAGAAAGCAGCCAGGCCACAATTTTGTCAAAAATGAGATATTGTTGTAATCCGACGGAGAAACGTCCGTTCTATTAAAACCTGCCAGGCCGCTTTCATACAAAAATTCGTAGTAATCGCCTTCTTAAATATTTGCTGATCACAAAAACACCTTTTAACAATCTGCAGAAAGCGCCCACGGCACTCATATTCAGCAGAAAACAGCCAGAGACAACTGTTCGATTTTGTTAGTACAAATAAGATTTTGTTTATGACGTTTACCTGATCTGCAGAAAACGGTCACGGCACTTGTCTGTTATCTACACTATAGCGTTTGTACCCAAACTTTCAAGTGACGATCTACAGAAAACGCTCTCGCGTTATAATAATAACTTGTTTTTTGAGAAAAATCTATAATTTTAAGTATGTATTATCATATACTAATAATATTACATTAACTCAATGAAATCCAGTAAGACTGCTAGACCGAATTTATTAGCCAGTTCTAATAACAATCTTCTTATATTAATTTTAAAATTTAGGAATTGAACCTATCATGTAACATTATTTTAACGCATAGAAATAAAATATTTATAGAAATTAAATAAAATTAAAAAAAAACAATAAAGAATGAATATAAAATCAAAAAAGTTCAAAAGACTACAGAGAAAATTAGAGACAAAAATCAGTACAATTTTTTTTCAGCTTACATCTCCTTTTGAAAATTACGCAATAATTTTTATTATAATTTATGTTAGTAAACGAAATGATAAAAATCAAGTTTTTTTTAATGATATTTGATAATAAAAAAACCTCTAAATTTTTCAAATATTTATTTTAATTACGTAAATTAAATGCACACATGTTATAAGCATGACTAAAAGCTTTGATTTTAAGTAGATGGTTATAAAAACCCATAATGAATATAAAATAAATAAAAATATCTATGTAGGTATATTATGTTTCACAAAGTATTACGTATTAAAGTTTAAAAATTTATATTTCATTGGAGATATTAAAAATTCGTCGGAATATAAAATTACTAATTGGATATAATACTATACAACTACCGATTTAAAGTTAAATAATAAAGCATACTTTCACATATTTAGTGTATTTGGTAGCTCTGGCTGTTTTCTACGGAATGCGTATTTCCCCAAGTAAGTCCGGATGGTTGATTGCTGAGCTTACATTCTCAATAATGTATTCTACAGAAAGCAGCCAGACCTTATAAATCACCGATATCTCTAAAAATCTACCGTTAAATCTAGTTTAAAGTTATAAGAATTTGATATCCATATATTATTTAAAAAATTAAAAGTAAAAAACATCCTAGGTGTTATGTAGATTTGATTATTAAATCTTTAGACAAAAGTGCTCGTATCTCCGTTTGAGTTTTTTATGGCTGGCTGCTTTCTGCATAACAACGTTCAATTGATCGTCGTTGAAATGATTTTTGCCGTGTTTGGTGACTAGATCTGAATAGCCAGGTACTTCCTCACCTTCATAACCATCCTACTATATTCAGCGTCACAACATACCCCAATTGGGGATGTCATAGTCTCAATGACACCGGACGGTTGACGGCAGTTGGAAATCTTTTGTGATATTCACATTAAAAAAAAAAAGTTTTATAAGTTTAAATTTTACATGTCCGGCTAGTGGCTGAGTTGGCATCGCGTTTGGGTCCCACCCAGATGTACCGTATTCGATTCCTCGACTGGCTAAGTAGTCCATCAAAATACAAGCAACGTTTTCGGCTTACTGTGGTAGTAGTAGGAGATTTTTCAAATATTGTCGGGTTATTCGTAACCCGTGAATGATGGTCCCTTTTTTAAAAAAATGTACTTATATACTCGTATATAAAGAGAATGAATTTCAGTTTTATTCCGAGACTGACAAAATTTTGTACAACGAGAGGAAGGTCAGTGTCTATATTTTATTTAAAAAAAAACTCGTCGTTAAGCCCGTGCAACGCAGGGTACTTCAGCTAGTGTATCTGTATTTATATACGGGCGCGTAGTTTTATTTTTTACACAAATCAACAGTTTTATTCCAACATTGATGAAATTTTGTACACTCGACCTTCAAAACGAGAGGAAAGTCACAGTCTATATCTAATTCCGAAAAACACTACGTAAAGCCCGGGCAACGCCGGGGACTGCAGCTAGTCAATGATATTTTGACAAAACTTAGAAATCGAAACTGGAGAAACTAGTGATCACTGGCAAAGTCTACATATGGATCTTCACGCACCTTAGAACCTCTAGGAGTGCTTATGAGTTTTATTCATCAGGGCGGGGGTCCAGTCCTCAGCAGTGAGGAAATGACTAAAAAATAGTGAATCAAGGGTGTTACCTGGTTGATGTGCACCTGCCCCAGCGACTCCTGGATGTACAGCTTCTCTTCCACGGAGATGGTCTTGTGCAGGGCAGGACTGTCGGCCCCGAAGAGCTGCAGCACCCCGGCGAAGACCACACTCACCAGGCCCATCACGTAGAAGATGGCGGGCCAACCGTAAGCACTGCTGGCCAAGAAACCGCACGAGGACATTGAGATCACCGTACCGAATTGAGCGCCTGAAATTTACGTAAAGATTAGTATGGGGCAAAGGACTACTCGCCAATTAACCGCTTTGCAAAAAGAGTGTACAATTCACACGCGGTAGAAGTGGAACGTTTTGAAAATTAAAGTAGTCAAGAGCGGGGAGACTACGAAGCACCGCAAAAAGAGGAGACCGCTTATACTATCTCATTTTCTTGTGGGCTTAATCCTATAGATATGCGTGTTTGTCTCTTTTTAGTGTCGCTTTTCCGTTTCATCGAGTTTCAAACAACATTAGAAATACACTTTATTGGACGCGAGGTCTGTACTGATCACATAATTTTTTAACGTGAAAACTTCTTTAGCACCGTTGTGATTTGAAACTCGATGAAACGAAAAATAACGATACTTAAAAGAGAAAACACAAATATCTGTAGGATTTAGCCTGCGAGAGAGTGAGATAGAATAATCAGTCTCCTCTTTGTGCAATACTTCGTAGCTTATCGGTGTCCTCTTTTTGTCTACTTTAGTTTTCTGAAGGTTTCATTTCTACGGCGTGTGAATTGCATTTTATTTTTCTGTGTCTTGTTCTTTTTCATATGTTCGTTTAGATTTATCGGTATTACCTCCTTCTTCAATTATATAATCATCATCATTTCTAGGTACATCCCAGCCACCTCCACAAACGTATGTTCTCTATCCACCTCCAATAATCCGTCCTTCGCGCCCTGCTCAACCCCACCCATGCAGTTCATTAATATCTTCCTCGGTATTCGGTAAGAGAAATGAATCATTAACTTACCACCATATACGAATGTACTGAATCTCGACCTCTCGCTAACAGGGGCCCATTTCCCGATGAAGGTATGCAGAGCGGGCAAGAAGAAACCTTGAGCCAAGCCTTGGATCACTCTGCAGGCGCACACTGCTTGCCATCCTCCCTAAACATAAAAATAAATTAAATCTTATTAGTAAGTAGATACTTACAAATACATTAAAAAAATTATAATAATTTTCAAAAAATTTCAAATTACATTGAATAATTTAAAAAAACAAACAGAGATAATATTAATTGAACGTGACTACTAGTATGGCCCATCCGAAGCCGGGGGCAAAAGCTAATAAATACATATAGGGATATTATGCCCATCGAGTTTGGAGTTATTTACATAACTCAGGCTCACATATTAGGATTCAACATATTTAAAATCCCTCCAAGGTAAGAATACTAAATCGCCAGTGTTTTCCTTACGTAATACATTATAACAAAAAAGGATTTGTTCGTGGATCTGATAAAAATCTTCTATAACTTCACAATGTTATGTTTTTGTTATGAATAAATATTCTCAATTAGTAAAACACGTGTTTAAGTTTTGTTGATCAAAATAAAAAAAATAATTGGTAAATTAAATAATACTAAGAAAAAATTGTAGGCGTAAATCACCATAATCAATGCATAACATATTACTGTAACTGCGAAATTAATGGTTGTTTAATAGCTATAGAGGCGATTAATCGATATCACGATTAATTTTATAACAACCGGTATAATTTTATATCCAAGGTTTTATTAACGGTTCCTGTACAAGATGAATTACATCGATTTTGAATTTAGAATTATAAAAATTTAATTAATCAAAAGGGCTATTAAAGTACGATTTATTGGGTTTTTGACTCCAATAAATCGGAGGTCCCTTCCTTAAGGTTATATAGAACATGATTTATGAAAAGGATGTGATATGTTTTGTACTGTGTTTAAGTGTGATCTTGAAGGGTCAGTCATTTCACTTCACATGTATGTTAGTTGTTTTCTTTTACTGTTTTAAAAACACATTAATATTAAATTTATTGTACTTTATCAAATTCAATGTAAATCTCATGATAACGTTGTAGGTGGCATTTGTTGCTAATAAGTACATAAGTATTACATTTGTATAGGAAGCTCAAGTGAAACCAAGCAATAATAAATATCTGTTGGGTTTGGTACTGTGAATTCGATAACTTTACAATATACGATTTGATGATTTTATATGATTTTTCCCGAGCACGGCCGCATTTTTGATAGCTAGACCGATATTGACAGGGAATAAATAAGAAATCGATATACGACCTCTCCATCCAGAATCCCTCGACCCATCGCCTTGCAACGCAGTTGAAGGGATGGATTCATATTCTCCTGGACACACTGACCCCCAGATTCCTACCTACCTCTCATACCTATTTCCTTCCCAGAATTTCCTCTTCTTCCTTTCCTTAAAAAAAACCCTCCACAAAGCATTCCCCAAGATCTCAAGATCCCAAGGTCTCTTGTGTAGAACTAATGTAAAAAAAATTGTCCATGGATTTACATGCGAAAATATCAAACGGCTTTGTTAAAATTAAAAGCGTGTTCTTTTTTAAACTAAACGGGAGTTAATTAGTAAATGAGGTCTTTAGTCATTTTCAACAACTTTCGTTTCTTAGAGATCGAACGGAATAAATTTATCGCGTCTTAGATGAATTATTTATGTCTATGGATCGCGTATACGATTTCTTTCAAATTTAAGAGCTTCGTTAGTCCACCTCCATTCACTAATAAGCCAGTTATTTTGCCAGTTATTATTCAAAACATTTTGTATATTGACAGCTTATCTGACTGCGCTAAAATTTGACAATGGTCGATCGGAATATTTCTTATCAATTGTTGACCGTGCTCGCAATTGTTGATAACTAACCAAAGTTGACAGATTTCGTCAATATCGCATGATACATGATGTACGGTTTTATCGATCGCCCGTGCCAGACCTCCAGAAAGAACAACTTATTTGGTGTCTATTATTTTTTTAAGTAAATACTTTTTTTTTTAAATTAAGCCATTTTGCCTTCTGAAGGCACTGCAAAACATGACATACCGAGTTAATTAGCTTAGAATTGATTTTAAGTACGTCACATTATTTTAAATTATCATTCTTTGGAAAACGTATGTATTTCTATTTAAAAACCTCCACTTCACGAATTAACACCTTTGTTTAGAACGTGACAATGTAAACTCAAAAAAAATCGAATGCTTCATTTAGCATGTCTACCAAGACGTTAAATTAATTAAATTGATGTAAAAATAATAACACACATATTATGAGATTCTCACACTAAAAACAACATACAATGGCAAATAATTATGTTCAATACTACCCATAAGGTGATATCATCTTTTAATACTCGCCATAGACAAAACAAAAATACACATCTAAAGATTTCTAACATTAGCTTTTTTTCGAACAGCATCATAGAGTTAAAGTAAAAAAAATGTAAGGTCACAATTCGTGCGTTACGCCCCCCATAAATCTAAGTACGGATTTAAAATACGAAAACACAGCTATTTTAATGCTGTTTATTTCAGATGGCGAATAAAATCGGACACTTATATAATTGGAAGTGTCAAATAATATGAATGCATCACGGATCTGAATTATCTGTCTAAATCATTATCACTTTTCACAAGTGTTTTTGGTCTTGGAGGTCAACGATTACTCAGTTACTTACTTAGAGATGAGGAAATGATCCCATAACAAGAAAATGACAACAAAATGTTCGTTACATTCAAATAGGAAAACACGGCTATTATAACGCCTGTTTATTTCAGATGGCCAATAAAATCGGACGCTTCTATAATCGGAAGTGTCAAATATGAATGCATCACGGATCTTGAATTATCTGTCTAAATGATCACTACTTTTCACGAGTGTTTTTGGTCTTGGAGGTCAACGTTTACTCAATACTTGGAGATGAGGAAATGATCCCGTAACAAGAAAATGACAATAACATGTTTCTTTACATTCAAATGGGAAAACATGGCTATTATAATGCCTGTTTATTTCAGATGGCCAATAAAATCGGACACTTCTATAATCGGAAGTGTCAAATAATATAAATGCATCACGGATCTTGAATTATCTGTCTAAATGATCACCACTTTTCACGAGTGTTTTTGACCTTGGAGGTCAACGGTTACTCAGTTACTGAGAGATGAGGAAATGATCCCATAACAGGAAAATGACAATTAAATGTTCGTTACATTCTTTTAGTGAAGGTCGCCTGTGGGAAAATTTTCGGAGGTTACAATCCGCAACGACATGTGAAAAAGTTTTTTAAAAAAATGGAAAATGTTCTACGCAAAATTAGTTAAAATATCCTGACATTGCTAAAACAAAACGCAACAATTCTGAAAAGCAATATAAAATGATTTAAAAAAAATCTAATTATAGTTATTTATTTTTGGGATTTTTTTTTACGTTAAGCGCGGCATAATACCACGAAAATAATACACGTGTATGGCCGTGAAAATCTTTAATCATCTCTAACCTACCAATTATTTTATTTTGTTCTGTTCTGTCCGAAAACCATTTCTCGAAATGTTCCGAATTTAGTTATAACATCATTTTTTTTCGCATCGCCTTGCACCGCAATGGGAGGGATGGATTAATACGTTCGTCACTCCTGGACACACTGACCCCCAAATTCCTATCAACCCCGTATACGCTTTTCCTTCCAGAACTTCATACATACAGCATCCTCAAAGATGACACCTGTGGGGAATTATTATCCTAAGGGCCTCCTGTGAAGGTAATATAAAAATAAAAAAATACATAATAACAGAAAATGGACACTTACGACATGGGCAGACCATGGGATCAGCAGGGATGAAAGGCCATTGATGACGGTGGCCATGACTAGAAGCCTCTTTCCGCCGTACGCATGCGCAAGCTGGCCGGCCGGAAGTTGCATGAGGCAGTAGCCCCACAGGAAGGAACTAAGGATGATGTCTTGAGTCTGTTTGTCCCATTCGAATATCTGAAAACATAAATATTTAAATAATTAATAGACATCCACAAAGTGACTACAGGTAAATACGGTCTTCACGGCGGATGCATTTATTTGCCAACCTACTGCTTGGAGGGCCGGATCGGGTGAGACTGGTTAAGGCAGATATTTTGATCTCTTAAGCCGGACTTTCTTGACCCATCGCTTTGTACGGCAGTGAGAAGTATACCGTTACAGGTGTATTGTAACGTCATTGCCTGTACTACGTACGGTGACAATTTTTTTATGTTCGTGTGAAGACAACTGTCGCTTTTAAAAACAACAAAGTCGGAACATGGATCTTCCAGTTGATTAGTCAGTCGTCTTCGAAAAATAGAAATTTAATTTGAGTATGTACTAGTTATACGTAAAATTGTACTTTGTATCTGAAACAACTCAGATTACTTATAAACGCCACCAAATCAATTAAAATGTAGAAAAACTTGAATTTAATTCAGTGAATTAAACAAAATGTTCGTGTTTTCTAGATCACTACTAGTATATTTCAAAATTCATACTGATGTACCGGACCACTATGCTTCCCGGCATTATTTTATAGCATACTAGCAGACCCGGCCACTAGTAGCTAACGAAACACAACGCCATTACCCAACCTTTATGAAATCCATACCACTTGCTTGTCAGCTGCCCGCTGCCTGATTTGAATATTTAAATTTATCGGCTTTTCTCTACTTTAATAAGCATGTATTATATATATATAAACCTTCCTCTTGAATCACTCTATCTATTGGTGAAAACCGCATGAAAATCCGTTGCGTAGTTTAAAAGATTTATGCGCACATACATTTTGAGCGACTTCATTTTATATTATGTAATTATAATTATGATTTAATATGTAAAACATAGACACGTGTAAATGTGTAATTGATATTTTATTTATGGTATGAGAATTCAAACATTGCTTTCTTTATTACCTCAAAACTTAGTATTTAAAGATGTCTGCCTCCAAGCAACTGGATGATCGACATATGCATTGTTCGTTGTAGTTATTAGTGTAAAATCAAACGAAAGAATCACAAATTCATATAAATATAATACAGAAAAGTTAAATAATATATGAATTTAACTAAATTTATGTTTTCTGATCTTGTCGTATCTCTTGATGAGATGACCGCATGATGGGCAGTAGTGTCCAATGTCCCGCGAGCACTTCAAGCAGCAGGGGATGAGGCAACACCCCAACACTCCCCCCACAAGGCAGATGCCCACAACCCAGATGTACGTTATCAGTCCCCTGACCGGTTTCACCACCGTCCGGATATTCGCCCCGCAGTTGGGGCATGTCGCAGGTAGGGGCTCTTTACCAGGCAGCTGTACGCGGGGTATGTTTGCCATCGTTAATAAATTATATTGAAAACCTTTTTTCAATTTATTTTATTTAGATTTGAAAAAGACCGATGTATTAAAGTGAATGATGTTCAATGGATAAAACCACTCAAATTAAAAATGTTAAATCTGTTAACAGTTCTGATATTATTGTAAATCATAAAAATGAGGGTAAAATTTTAATAACAGCTTTTGACGTTTATTTAATGAAGTATTTTGTTTTTTTTTTCTATTTAAAAAAACAATGTTCTATTTTTGAGGTGCCTACCTACTCAAAATGGTTAATAAAGGCTCGATGACACAGAGCGAGTTTGCAAGCTACTATCTACTGAGTTTAAAAGCGGGTAAATCGGCGAGTGAGATTGTCATGATGACACACAAAACTGTCCACTCGCTTAGTAGCATAAGAAACTGAGGTCGCTGCTAGCGCCCGTAACAAGAATAACGACGCCTGCGTGAACTAATTCTGTGATGTTTGACAGTCGAAATCAGCTGTTTATTGGCAGCCATCTTGAAAAACATAAATAAACCAATCATGAGCAAGCGTGTAGCGAGTATAGTTGGCGACCTTTCAACTTTTTTCGTAGCTTGTCAACAATCTGCTAGTTAGCAAGTAATACGAGGACACTGAGCGAGTTTACTATAGATAGTGAATTTCCCAGATAGTAGCTTGTAAACTCGCCCTGTGTCATCGACGCTTAAACAAAGTTCTTTAATTATCACAATTCTTCGATAATTTGTTTTTTTTTTTTTTTTTAATTATTTCTGGCTTCCACCCTCCAAGGGTGTTATATCTAGGTCTTCATTTAAAATTACAGAGAACGGAAAGGTGAATTTATAAATTAATTTTATTTAATTATGCAAATTTCAGAATTATATGAAAAATTAAGGAGTTGTTGAATGGAGGGGAGGCAAATTTTCATAACGCTTGATTTTTTAAAGAAAATTTTTTTAATAAAATAAAATACTTTTTTGTTTAAAACCAGGAAATTTATTAATTTATGAACCAACCGGTTTCGCTTATCTTAAGCCTCTTCAGGGTACAAATTAATACTGTCCCCTGAAGAGGCTTAAGATAAGCGAAACCGGTTGGCTCATAAATTAATAAATTTCGTGGTTTTAAACAAAAAAGTATTTTATTTTATTAAATATGTCAAACCACAAAGTGATTGCTTTCTACAATAAAATTATTTTAAATGCCATTTTAAAAATTGGAACTGATTTGTCGAGAATTCGGACTATCCCCATTGATGTATTATAAATATTTAGATGAGACATGAATCGAAAACAATGGTTCCACTTTTTTCGCTGCAATTAGTCCAAATTAACAACCAACGCTCCCAAAGCTCTTACGCCGAACGACCGGAAACTACCGAATCTCAGCGCACTGCTATCTACTGGCGAAATAAAAATGGAACATGTTTCGACGAGATATTAGTTTGTAACAGCACATCTACAACTAACCCTTTACTTATGATTTTAGATTTTCACGGCCAAAAGTATTTTCGTTATTTATTTTTGGGGTGTTATGCCGCGTTGCGCTACCTCCTTATTTATTCAAAATTTCGGACAGCGTTACACGATACATATCTACCCTGATGACGGACACTGTAACGCTGTCCGAAAAGTTGGCAAAATAATGAGGAAGCGCAACACGGCATAACACCCGAAAAATAAATAACGAAAATATCCCGTGATTTTTCACAGGCCTGCGCTAGTCTTACATAAAAAAATCTGTCTATTCAATTAATCTAATAATCAATAATAATAAATTACGTCGTTTAAATATAATTGACTTAATTATTTATATAAATCATTCGTACAGGAAATAAATCATTTCATAAAATGAAGGCATTTATAACGAGTTAAAAGAAAAATTATCTAATAACCATAGACATATGTCTATTTGTCTATGCTAATAACATATCATTTTTATAGTCATAAATACATAAAAAAATTACGTTATGTTTACTTTTTCACAGATTATATGTGATTATTTTATTTATTTCGCAGTAAATTACCGATCCAATTTGCTTCGAGCAAATAACGCGGTTTACCTTGAAATTATATTAAAAAGTTTTTTTGTGGCAATCTTTTACTGCATGGCAGAAAATTTGGTAATAACCGCAGATGTTTCGAATTTCCGCATAGGTACATCATTCAATCATTTCTCGTGAAATTTTTACAATATTTTCAAATTGATATCTGTATTAGTTAATCACTTTTTTACTTTCAAATTGCAGAGGAAATGAGATCATTGATGATAAAACCATTGAATGAAATTTAAAAAGGTTAGCCTTGTCTTGTTTTATCTTTGCATTGATAATGTTATTTTAAATCAATATAATGGCGAATTAAATGACCATTCGAATCCAACATCACAAATTAAAAAGCCTTTAAAAATCTTTGTTTTAGTAAAATTATTAAAAATTCTCAGAGTAACGAATATTTGTCAATGTTTTCAAAGAAAAGGAAAAGTTTAATTGAGTGATAACATAAATATAAATACATAGAATTCAAAACACAATTAAAAAAACGTACTAAAAATGTATTAAAATTAAAACTGTATTATAAAGACAACAACGGTAATAAAAATATATATTCTTAATAACTTAGATGAATAACACTTTCCTCGTGTGTACACGAGTAAAAGCCTAGCTTTTTATGGGAGTGCAGCTTTAAACAAAAATTATGGATACAAAATTTTTAAATATTTCATATATTATATGTGTAATTATTACTCCGATATCAATTTTTGAATAAAGAAAGACCAACGTGCCCGGGTTATGAATGACATGAAAATATTTGAAAATTTCCTACTGCCACCACAGAGGACTTAGCCAGCTGAGGAATCGAACACGCGGTGCCTGGGTGGGACCCAAACACGATGTTAACTCAGCCACTGACCACTTCTGTTTAAATTTATTAATTGTATTTATATTTTGTACAAATAAATTAGCAATATTTTTTTTATAAAAAATATGTAAAAGTTAAAATGTTCAAATACAAAAAAACTAAGGAAGACATTTGAAAATAAAATTATATTTGAAATTAGAACCTGTTTTCAATCGCAGTAATTTCTTAAGAAATTTGATTTCGTAGTTGGACGGCCTGGTACGATATATGCTTGATTCTTTCCATGCTATCTAATTTTTTATTGCATTTCTCGTCCCGTGTATCTCGTGATTTTTATTTATTTTTGTTATTAGTTTTTGGGGTATTATGCCGTGTTACGCTACCTCCTTCTTTAGCCAACGTTTCGGACAGCGTTGCAGTGTCCATAATCAGGGCAGATGTGATGATGATGGACACTGCAACGCTGTCCGAAACGTTGGCTAAAGAAGGAAGTAGCGTAACACGGCATAATACCCCAAAAACTATTAACAAAATAATTTTTGGCCGTGAAAATCTAAAATCGTATCTTTATTTATTTTTGTTTAGAGTTTCTTCGACATCGTCCCAAAGTTAATTGTATGCTCAAAAGTACATTCAAATATACAGTTTTCTTCACCGACATATTTTGTTCCTTTAGCACGATGCCTCTCAAAGATATGCGAAAATGAGGTAATATGCAATAAAGTAATTGCCGGCAGAAGCCGAATCTCTCGACTGAGGAATCGCGAGAGTGGTTTGGCTACAGAACAACTTTTCTATTCCGGTTCAGGTGTCATCAATGCTGTTCATTAGGAACTTCATAACCAGGTGTGGAACACGGCAAATAATTTAACGGCTTTGATTTTAATATAAATAAAAACCAAGCTCCGCATCGGCAATCCAGAGGTAGTCATTGTGCTTTAAACTTCATTATTTAGCTAAACTTATTTCAACGTGACAAAATACTTTGTCAAAATGTAACTCACGGTTGGCGGAATATGTGTGTTCATAACAACATTCGTACTGACGCAAATTACAAATGAAATGAGGATTATTTATTTATTTTCGGAAAATCGACAGTTTACATTTTTACAGTTTGTACATGTTTGTATAGCCAAAATAAAACCAATTATGGATTTCCTCCATGTGACTTTACCTCTGATTAACAGCACAATAAAAAAAATTAAATAATAAATTTATAATAAAGCAGTATGAGATCAAAAATTTTATAAAACAAAAGATTAAGTATATAAAACTAAAATTTACATAAAACATAAAATATCAATACATTGGTAACCATAAGAAGCCAGATTGTACATATAAATCAAATCATAACAGAATTAAAGATAAACGATAGAAACATAGACACATAACATATTCATGAAACATCAGAGAAATACTCTTTTATGTACCCCTTATATTTGGTAGGTTCGGAATTGAAAATGTCCACCTTGGATAATATGCTATTGTAACTATTGCATAGTCTGTTCAGACAAGAATTTTGCTTGCAGTTTGTCTTGCATTGATTAACCCTGAACAGGACAGAAGAGCGTGTTGTACGCGCAGGTACATTAAATTGAATTTTATTTAGCAACTCTGGGCATTGAATATTATTGTTAACTAATTTATACAGGAATATTGCATCCTTATGATGCCTTCGTACACTCAAGGTGTACATTATAAGGAATCTGGGGGACAATGTGTCCACGTGTGACGGAAGTATGAATCTATCCCTCCTACTATGTTGCTTGGCGGGTTGATAGAGGGTCCGGCTGGACATGTCTAGGATAGGTCTCCCTCAACCAATCTCTCCCGATCCGGCCCGCTAAGCAGCAGGTGGGCAAAGTAGGTCACCCCAAGTATTTCGAATTATAGCAGAGTTTAAAAAGCGACCTCTAGAGTAACATATCGAAGCTAGTTATTAGTGCAGATTTCTATTTGCAACGGCCTATGATTCCTGATCTTGTTGTAGTGATAGTTGATAAAACAGATTTCTGTATATCATAGTCTGACATGTGTTTCATTGTTTATATTTGTTAGTATTAGTTTTTTTTTTGTTATAAATGCCATGTTTTGTAGAATAAAACGCTTCTTATCTCTTGAAAACAGCTAGAATCAACTAAGTTATGGTGATTGTAGGGCTTTGTCGGGTCGGGAAAAAGTTTTGTTGTAAAATGTGCTTATAATTAATAAATAATTTGGAATTAGCCAGTGAAGAAATATTGCGTCTTTATCGAAGATCTTCTGCCATAAAAAAAAAACTAAACACGCAGGCACACGAATGCAAACAAAAAAGTTTTAAAAATGCCTCACTTTTACAAACTAAAATTACACATTACGAAAAAATTTAAAAAAAACATACAAAAAATGTATCTATTATAAACGGTTTCGTCAACACAATTTTTTGTCGACTTATGTAAAAATAATTGATAAAATAAACCTGAAGTTTCTTTTTTTTTCAAATTGCGGCGGGAAACTTTGGATAAAGGTGTACATTTTAAGTATTTTAATTAATAATATTTCGATGATTTATATGAAATGCGCTGTTTTTGTGAAAAATCACCTCAAGGGCGCTGTATCTTTTAGATTTGAATATAAAACGTGGTGTTTTCTCTTTCTAACACCTTTAAGATCATATATCCAACCTTACGGGAGACAACAATTTCTATGAATTGAACAAATTAGCCTAAGGCATTAAATGGACAAATAACTAAAAATAAAATTAATTATCAAATAATTAATTACCAAGGTAACATCATTTTGAAAGAATGAAAAACGTTAATTTATTGGCAATAATCATTTATACATCTCACTTAAGCAAACGGTCACTCTGACCCAGCAAATCAACGAAGGTCACTTTTAACTTATGAACTTGCTGATATTCAAGGCTAAACGAATTGGTGAATCATCGTAGACCTAATGGTAGTGACCTTAGATTAGACCGACGAGTGAACAAATCAATTCACTAATGACTGGAAATAGATTAGACATAAATAATTCTCATTCACGCTTAATATTTCACGGTTTCACCAGTTAAATGTCGGTTATAATTATTGATAATTCCTGTCTTTATTTTAATGTCAAGTAACCGGTTATGCAAATTATTTGGCACATTTACAAACAAAATAAACAAATAAAACCATGTGCTAAAACTTAGCCAAAGTATCGATGTTTAAACAGTGATCTTACTTGTTTATTCTTTCAACTAGTTTCGATTATTTTAAATATTTAAATGTTTTTTTAAGTGTTTTAGTTTATTTTACACATGACGTCAAATGTGTCCATACATGTGTGATAATTCCTATTAAATTTAGGTCTTCCAAAACTTAAAGTATTTGTGTCGATATCTAATAATTGATATCCAGAATTTTAATTTAATGAAAAAAAGATTTCGGAAAACCTTGAAAACAAGCTGTCTAACAGTACGCTATAATATACATATAAAAATGTGCACATTTGAGATGAATTTTCATAAAATTGTGCTAAAGCCTAGTATTCACTTACGGATTGTCCGGTCGAGAATTTTTTTTTTCATTAGCTCCACACGGGAGGTTCAGATAAGGGCCAATGTCATCTTTGAGAATGCTGAGTTGAGGGTCTTTTAAAGGAAGGGAAAGAGACGAAATTCAGTGAAGCAAAAAGGTATGAAAGATGGGTAGGAATCTGGGGGTCACTGGGTCCAAGGGTGACGGACAAATAAATCCAGCCTTCCCACAGCGCTTCAATGCAATGCGAGAGTGTTACTAGAGGAGCCAAAGGTGTGACAGACGTATGAATCAATCTCGCACATTGCAGTACAAGGCAATATTCTGAGAGAGTCATGCTGGAGCGGTAAAAAAGTTTCCCTCAGCCAGTCTCTCCCGATCCGGCCCGCCACGCAGTGAATGTGTAGACGCATCCACCGCCAAAACCTCGAACCCGGGCACCCCTGATGAGTCACCATACGTAGCTAACAACTTTGGGTGACTTATGGCAGAAGTGTTGGCCATCCAATAAATGGTTGGGGGCGGCGGTATCCATAACCGCCTCCAAAATTGTATGACGTTATAGAAATATTTGTGAAGTGTAGATGGATCTTTTTTTGTTTTGTTATTTGTTTTTGGGGTGTTCAGTACAGATGTGTCAGATATGTGATGATGGACACTGTAACGCTATCCGAAACGTTGGCTAAAGGAGGAGGTAGCGCAACACGACATAACACCCCAAAAACAAATAACAAAAATACTTTTGGCCGTGAAAATCTAAAATCATATCTGTAGATGGATCTGTTTGGAAGACTCTGCGAAGAAGACATGGAAGATTTTGCTTACTGTAAAGAAATGCTCGACGCTTGGCATGTGACGAAATGCTCGACCGAACCTGTCCGTATGTGAATTCCAGGCTTATTGCAGAATAGAAATGCAATGTTATTATTATTGTTAATTCTACAATAAAGCCACGTCAATAAACAATACCTCACTAAATTTTTGGCTGTCTTATCCATTGTTTATAATAGTTACCGCACAAGCGACCCTGCGTTACCCTCAATATGTTGTTAGGCTGAAGGAAGCGGACAGATGATTAGAGGAAGGTTAGTATTTTTTATCCAGTGTGCATAACAATATTGAAGGTGACAACAGGAATCTGTTTGGCCGCGAAAACCAAACGCCATAAAAAGCATCTCAAAATCCTTACAATAAAATTAATCCGTCAGTAAAAAATAACAAATAAAGAATAAAAGGTGTGACATCTTAAATAACGTTAATCTATTATTACTCGATTAATAGACATTTTGACGGAACAGGATTTCCAGTTTGTGCTTTTCACCATATTATTATGCAATTAGTTGTAATAAATTATTGCTCAAAAGTTGAACAATATACTGATGCTATCTTGTACAGAAAGGCAAATCGATAACTGGTTATTCCTTGTTAAATGTGGAAGACATTATTAAAGGAATATAAATGCCAGTGTGATAGTATTGCCATTAGGTATTGTAAATTATAGGTCAAAACATTTTTTCTTTATTATTTTGCAATCGTGCAAACGATTGCCAAACTTCAAATGTATTGATTTATGAAAACGGTAAGTACTAGGTAGGTATGTACTCGTTAATATAATAAGAGTGCCGACTGCATTTCGTTAAAATTTAGTATTTCACACTTTTTGGCAAATAACACTGAATATAAATTTATTTCCTAGAAATGTCCTAGTTGCCAATTTACATGAAGAAAGACTGATAATTAGGTGATGTTGAGGTGTAAAATTCGGGATCAGGTCGCTAACAATAAAACTCCTTATGTAGATGGCGATAAGGTTAAAATTCCCATTTAAGGCGCGGTGTAGCCGCTCAAAAAGAAGATGGAGAGATATGTAAATATAAAAAATGTTAGAGAGATCGCTATTATTAAAATCGATAATATTTAAGTGAAAATTGTGAAAATGTTTAATAAAACATGACTCGTTTAAAATAGAGCAAAAATCTCGTAGGGATTGTCTAAAATAGCATTTAAAAAAACACTGCGAATTTTGTTCAAACTCATAACTTGTAAAATAACTGAAAAAGACGTGTTTATAAAAATTTTCGGAGCATTCTTTGTGATTTTCTTCTATGGAAGGAATTTCATATAATTGCCGTTTCAGCATGGGGAATGTATAGATATTATCTTCAAGAATAACATATATTTTTTTAAGAGCTTTAAAACTTAAGGAAAATATGTAATGCATCGGTAGAAATCGCCTTTTTTGATTTAGGCACAAATATTTTAATGTTTTATAATTTAATTTTTCAAATAATACGCTATACAAACATAAACCGTAAAGGGTAGGTAGGAGATTTTCAACTTTAAAGAAGTTTAAATGGGCCTGGAACATTTATCTGGGCTTATTTTTAAGGACTAATAAAAATACTTGATTATTTCAAAGACATATGTGATCTACTCGCATTATTTGAGCATTCAAAATATTTCTAAGCGATCAAATTTTTTAAACCAAAATGAGATTTATTATCTCAACAAGAATTAAGTAAAAATAGATATTCGGGCACTCGAAGATGTCCAAAATTACTTATATATATTACATGAATCTCTTCAGTTGAAGATACTTTACGTAATTTTTTTATTTATTTTTTTTATTTTTATTTATTGAGTTAGTTTATACTACATGAATATAAACTAATAAGCACAATATAACATTTCATTTGATAAATTTAAATATTTTTACAGTAAGCATAACATTTCTTTTTAAATACATTCATTCTTTCTTCATTCTTCATACTTTCAGGCATTTCATCATACATCTTTAGTCCTCTGTACATTAGGCAGTTCTGTGATTTTGATTTCTTCATTTGTGGCAATCGAACTCTGTTTGTATTTCTTGTTTCGTAATTATGAATGTCTCTATTAAAAACAATTTCATCCTTAAAGTATTTTGGCATTTGGTTTTTCATAATTTTATGCACAAAAATTAACACATTAAATAGTAGTCTCTTTTTTATTGGAATCCAATTTAGCTCCTCTCTCATTTGATTAATCCTTGCGTATTTGCCTTTCCCCAGTATACATCTCATAGCTTTGTTTTGTATCACTTCTAGTTTGTTCAAATTTCCTTCATTGGCCAAATATAACATCGTAGAGCAGTAGTCCAAATGTGGAGCAACGATAGTTTTGTAAATAAGCTCCGTAGTGTTTCTATTTAATTTACGTCTTAGTCTTCTAAGAAAATTTACCTTTTTTGATACCTTTTTTAGCACATATTCAAAGTTTGCTGTGAAAGTCAGTTTTGAGTCGAGTATTACACCCAGGTATTTGATTTCATTTACTTTTCCAATTTTTTCACCATTGTGAAAAATATATTTGCCACGACCTGTATTTGAACTCGAACTATCAGGCAATCAAAATGTATTATGTTTGGTTGTAAATTTATTACTTTTTTAAAGTTTATAATAGTCATCAAAGTATCAGGAAATTATTTAGGGAATACCGGATTTATTTTTATTTTATGTATCTCACATTCTTGGTCCATAAATCTTTCGAACATCCCAGAGGTGATTAATTCTTGCGAAAAACCCATAGAGATATATGTATAATGTATATATGTGTATGAATGCGGAGCGGCGTTTCTTATAACCACGTCACGTTTAGAAGAAATTAATAATATTATCTATTACCTATAGTTCATATTTAAGTAGGTATTCGTATAAAACAGTTTCCGTTTTTATCATATAAGTCGTTTTTGTTTTAATTTAGAATAATTTCATCGGGCATCTACATTTTGTACCCCAAATATGCTGAGGAATCGCCGGTTAAAATACTTCGGGTACGTCCTAGTACACCATGTGTAAGTTTTTTGAAAAAGTGTATAATTTAATTTATTTTTGTTCTAATATGTTGATTTTTTAATTGCTTGGTAAATATAATTGTTTTGCATTTGGGTTATTTTAAAATTAGGTGTTATAAATGGGTTTCCATTTCTCATAAGTTTTTAGAATTCCCGATTTCATTAGATTTTGTTGTTAAACTCTTGCGGTTTTTTTTCATTGTAACTGTTGTGTATATCGTATATAGTTTCAATATGGTTCAACAGATGTCGTTAGTATAGGTAGTTATGAGTAGTTTTGAGATGTCAGTTAATTAGTACCTTAGAAGAGTGGCAACTGTCGCCGTTCGTGATTAATGCACGAAAGGTTATGGAAATAGCCGATTATATAAGAACAACACCTGGGTTCCTTCAGTGTCGAGTTCACTTGCTTCAGAATTACTTAGGCCTCCAATAGAACGGACGGTTAGATATTTCCGCCACGGAGTTGACTATTTGTAGTGTAGAGCAACTAACACGATCTAATAATAACAATAATATGTATATGTAACTTCAGTAACTTACTTAACTCGTTTAGAGTGAAGCAACCCAGCACGCGGAATGTGTCTGACCCAATGAATGCACTCACTTTTGCTGCTATGAACACACTGGCCGACATCTTGTCATTCTAAAACTATAGATTCTGTGTCACTACATCTAATTTATTTAATCACACTAGGTAACTTTTTACAGCAAACTTTTTCTAACTGGCGTTGCTAGCCATTACTTGCGCAAGTTTCATGAGTGCTTAGAGCAAAAATTTTTTTCAGTGCTATTAAAAATTAACATCTGCTATGATCTGTTACCAAGTTGTGTATGTATGGTGTAAGCTAGTATATAAACGAATTGGTATTGATATTAAATCAAATTTATTGCAAATCTAGAAGAAATTCCTCAGGTATGTTTATATGCGGAAGCATGGAACCTATCCAAGGTTCATGCGCCATATTGACTTACTCGAGGAAACTGATTCTGTGAGTCTAGAAACTAGACGGAAAGCAAGTCTTGCTATTCTGTCTTTCAAAATTTGGAACAATTTCATCGATAGCCCATTTCTCTTGGGATGGTATGATTTATGTGTACCAGACCACTACAGTCGAAGTCGACACCATGTCTTATTTAAAGTACCGAACGGCAGAAAAGACGTCTTGGCAATGCATAGCATGACGAGGGGAGTGGTGCTGTTAAATGAAATTGCAAACCATTTGGATGTAAGTGACTGTTCTTTATATGCCTTAAAAATATTATTGAAGTCACTTGCCTAAATAGGCCACTTGCATCACATTTTTTTAAATTTTTTTCCGGTTTAGGCAAATATTCTAAGACATTCTGTATTTTTTTTTTTTTTTTTAATCGTATTTTTGAAACCCTGGGGATTTATTGAAAATTTCAATACGAAAAATCAGACCATTTTTTATAAACCGGAAAGACGGGACATAATTTTATAGGTGTGAAAAAACGATAATTACATAGCCGAAAATCATTTAAAAAAAAGAACGTTTTCCACACGAATGGCACAGGAGAATAACGAGGCATACCAAAAATATTACATCTCATAAATATTTTTTTCCTTGATCCATCTTATTGATCATAAATCATTATAATGTACAGCGTCTATATTACTAAATTCAATGTAATATACTTGAACTTGTAAATTGTAATAATAATAAGAATATTATAAAATTTTATTTTGTTAAAATCAGCACCATAATCATTATACCTCTAAAACATGTACCGACATCCTCTTCACGTTCTGAAGAGAACCCCGTACCCATTAATTGTACGGGGTTCTCTTCAGAACATCTGTCAAAAAATCAAACCAAATGATAAGTTCGCAGAGAACAAACAATAAATCTAGTGAACGAATTCAAAAATTCGCCTGAAATCAAAGTGATGCCATATAAAAAAATAAATAAGTGTGGAATTTTATAAAATTAATAGGAACATTTTCGGCGACGGGACATTTTCATGTAGTGACGTCACGAGCCCAAATAATGGATTTATTTATTTAAAAATTAAAAAAACTGTACATTTCTAAAAATTTTTACTAACATTTTCGTAATCTTAGTAAAAAACTCTATCCACACGATTTTTTCCAAGTCGTTATGAAGTCCATGCAAGTGGCCTATTCTGATAGGGTAACTAAATTGTGCTATAATTGGAATTATTCTGTTGTACAATAATAATAAAAAATAAAATAAAATAAAATTATTGTCGCAGTGAAAAATGTGTTCGCGTGACTATTAAGAACATGTTAGGCTAAGTTAGGATAAATTAGAATAAGTTAGGGTAAATTAGGGTAAGTTAGGGTAGGTTGGGGTAAGTTAGGGTAAGTTAAGGTAAGTTAGGGAATTTAGGATAAACAGGGTATGGGTTCTTACCTCGACATCGGCATTGGTGTTGTAGAGGTCCGTCATAGCGACGATACCCACACTAAGGGCCACCCCGACAGCCTCGCTGATGGCCATCCCAATAAACAGCAGTTGCGCCTGGATGTGTCGCGTCCCGAGGCGGAGGGCTAGAAAGAGAAAGAATTCTATAAGAAACTTATCACAAACAACATATAAATATTACTACTTCAGAAGGTCTAGCATCGATGATCGATAAAACCCTAATCAATTGTACATTGTCATCTATGGTCAGTTATCAATATTTGCGAGCACGGTCAACAATTGATAAGAGATATTCCAAATGACGATTGATTAATTTTAGCGCGGCTTCCGATGTGTCAGATAAGTTTCCGTTAACTGTCAGTATGCACATATATTTTAATATTGTCGTTCGTTATGCTAAATTACTGACTTATTTATGAACGGAGTTGAACTAATGATGCTCTTAGCATTGAAAAAAGTCATACACGCAGTGCGTTGAATCCGTTCGTGCCAATGACGCTATATTGGTTCGGGCTTGGAGAACCGAAAGTTGTTCACATAACAAGTTGTGAATAAAAACCTCTCTAGCTAATTAATTTCCACTTTAGTGTCAAAAAGCAAATGCGGACTGCCAATAAGCAGTTTGTCAACAGATTTTTCAGACAGTCAACCGAGTATTTGGAACTTTCAGCAGCGCTCGGGGCTCTGGTGGGGTGAACCTTTTATTTCCCTAGATACTAGTGGGACCATAAAATGACATTGGGGGAACCTGGACCTGGATGGAGTGTAGAGGCGAGAACAAGGACCTTCAGAGGACCTGTAGACGAATTCAAAGGATTTGGGAGATAGCACAATAGGCCCATTGTGTGAGTGCTTACGATAACTATCTGTACACCGTCTTTGGTTTAATAATAAAAAAGCTAAAAACAATCGGTGTGCACAAATTCATTAAAACTTTTCCTCCTTCATCATATTTTCTATATCTACCAATAATGGTGAGAAAAGCTTTCATATGAAGGTAAACTGTCTCAAAACTGGTGTTTTCCACACGAACAACAAAATCGGAACTTATGAATTGGTCGTTATTTTTTATTTGAGTACACAAAACATTCATATTGCCCAAAAATTTACATACATGGATGATTTAAATACAATGTATAATAGAAATCACAACAAAGATAGATTAGATTTTTAAAATATTTATATTGAGGGATCAGTAGGATTTATAGGTCCAGCTAGGAGTTCTACCGAGCCGAATCCTCTGATATCAAAATATCTGGAGTCGGTGAATTATTTTCCCTTTTGGTCTCTGGTAGGTTCACATGTTGTTCTTGTATTATTTTGTATTTATTATACTTATATAGTGCAAGCGTGGATTGACTAGATTACCATTTGTGGAAAAGTGTGAGGAAGGGTTTAGTTTTTCCTGTGGGGAAGATTTAACCCGGAAATAAAGATATAAAAAAAAATAGTGACAAAAATAATTTGCTAAATATACAAAAGTAATTAACATGCAATAATGAGTAAAAGGTAGAATACAAAGGTTTCACAAAAAACTTATTATTGGCACCTGTGCTGATGGGACAATAATTTAGTTGGTACGATATTGCCTGTCTTTATATAAAGGGCTTCGTCACAATATCAATATGATTGATGGGAAAATATATATTTTTGCAGTGTTTAAATGGGTCATTAAAATGTATATTTAATTTAAATTAATAAATTACTTTGTTTTTACCACTTTTATTGTTTACAAAACCGACATGTTTCGTCAGGGTTCGACTTCTTCAGGGTTTTGTCAAAACCCTGAAGAAGTCAGCTTTGCTGACGAAACATGTCGGTTTTGTAAACAATAAAAGTGGTAAAAACAAAGTAATTTATTAATTTAAAGGTGTTATAATGTCTGAATGTTCGCGGTTGTAGGGGAGATCCTGTATTTGTGTGGTAGGCTATAATAATGTAATATAACTCCTTGTTAAATTTCTCGATGGTGTGTTGATGTTAATTTGGGAGAAAATGTTTGGCGTATCAACTGATGCATATATAATTTTGTGTAGAAGTAATAAATCGGAAAGTTGGTGTCTGTCTGTCAGAGAGTGTAATTTAAAATTTTAAAATTGATCATATCGCGATAAGCAATTACACGGGTTAATTTTCTTTGTTTGGATTCGATCGTATAATTGTGAATGATCTTATAAAGATGTAATTCGTGTAAAATAAAACAAATTTTTCACATATTCATAAAAATATAATATATCTATAGGTGCAAAATATTAAAATGACTTAAAGTGAATTCAGCTTTCATTTCCTATCTTTTTGTGCATTTCAAGAATATACATAATGTAGAAATGCATTCATTACAAGCAAAATCGCAATTTTTTTGGCTGATATTTGACATGTTTGTCCATTAATTTGTGTAATAATAGCGTGTTTTAATCATTTTTCGACTTTAAACTTTCAATTAGGTTAGGATAATCATGGCTAGAATCATCCCTCAAAAAATTTAAGATTCCGTTTTTATAATTGTATGTAATCCTAGCATTTTCTGCCCTAATGATGAACGCTGCAAAGCTGTCAAAGCGACGACCCAACAAGGAGAAGCAAATGCAACACAACTCGATGTCCAAAGAACATTTAGGTTTAATAAGTTAATTATTTTATTTAGCTGATTAGGTTAGGTTTGGTTGAAAACGAGCACACTGGTTAGGTTAGGTTTGGTTGAAAATGAACATGCTGGTTAAGTTTGGTTTGATTTGATTGAAAATAAACACGCTGGGTTAGGTTACACTGCCATATTATGTTTTAACTTGGAAGGACCCAACATATTTGGTGATATCTTCATTGCATTTGGGACAAATGTGAGCAACGTGCGTGGAGCATTTCAGGAAGAATGGAATAAGGCAGCAACCTAAAAACCCTCCCACAAGACAGATCACGACGGCCCAGATGTAGGTTTTGCTGTAGGGTATAAGTTTGATCTTAGTTTGTATTCTGGATGAGCATTTGGGACAAGTGACACTCACTGAAGACTGCGAACTCATCTTTAATTAATATAAAAACGTTTATGTTGAAATTTCTTGATAAAATTTATAGGTTTTGATTAAAAGTCAAACCACAATTTAAAAAAATTCAAATAGTTCTAAAACATACGCTTTCGTTTATTATTTTTAAAGTTCTAATTATATCAATCAAAAAGCTGAAGTGAAAAATTCGACAAGTAATAAGTAGGAACGTAAATTCGAAATCAAAATGAGTTACTGCTTACTAAAGTATAAATAATTTGATAATTTGATAATTTGATACGTATGTAGATTTTTTTATGAAATCTCTTGTACGTTCGCATAAATGATATGTGCATAATTCCTTCCTATTTATAGAGAAGAGCTAGTATGACTTCACAAAATTCAATCCAAAAGTATTATACGTTAGTTATATGGCAACGTACTGTTTAATGTACAATTTATTTTATGTACTGGCAATTTTGAATGCTAGTCACATCGGAAAGACTAGATGTAGTTCCAAATGCTACCGCAAAATCATTTCGTCCCGAATTGTCCTGGTGTGTACAGCTATCAGATTTAGCCCCGCAACTTTCTGATATTTAATATTGTGTCGCGATTGTGTTTTACTATTACAATAAAAAGAGAATCTATTAAAACTTTCTAATCATTTATTTAACTCCCGTGACACAATATCACGTAATATTGTTAATAAACCTTTTTTTATTGTTAAAAGTTCCAAATTATTATTCGTGTATTTTAGATAAGATACCTACGTTGTACTGTAGAAAAGTTACCGACGTTGTACTGTAGATAAGTTACCTACATTGTACTGAACATAAGTTACCTACTCGTAAGTTGGAATGAAAATAAGTTACCTACGTTGTACCGAAGATAAGTTTCCTACGTTGTACTGAAGATAAGTTGCCCACTTTGATGTGTATATTAGCATATTGAATTAATATAGTAATTGAGAGAGTATTCATATCGTAAAGATTGCGTTAATTATAGAAGAATGGCTGTGACACCCATCAATATTTTACTGAGCAAGAAAATACATACGTTTCATTGAAATGCTTCATGATGACGTACATACGAGTTTTGCCTGGGACTACCATAAACATAAACTCTCTGGAGTGAAGATAAATTAAAAAAATATATTTTTAAGTTATAAAACAAAAAAGTATTTATTGTACAATTCAATACACACGACATTACAGATTATTGTATGCTGATATTTTAAAGACATTCATAAATTTACATATTTCACTAAATATATATTGGTCAGTTACAATTTTTAACTTTCCTGTCTATCATCAGAGGGACGTCAATGTCCATCATCAGGAATAGGTTAGGTAATCTCCTTCTTTACGTTTCGGACAGCGTTACAGTGTCCATTATCAGGGTAACGCTGTCCGAAACGTTGGCTAAAGAAAGAGATAACGCAGCACGACATAGAATCCCAAAAAGAAATCACGATGAAACATTAGGTATACACAATTTATTATTTTATTTGTCTCATACTACGTTAGGTTTGGTTGAAAATGAACACGCTGGGTTAGGTTAGGTTTTAGGTTTACTAAGTTAGGTTTGGTTGAAGATAAACACGCTGGGTTAGGTTAGGTTAGGTTGTAGGGTTACTAAGTTATGATTAGTTGAAGATAAACACGCTGGGTTAGGTTAGGTTTTAGATTTACTAAGATAGGTTTGGTTGAAAATAAACACACTGGGTTAGATCGGGTTAGGTTTGAGGTTTACTACGTTAGGTTTGGTTGAAAATAAAGATGCTAGGTTACTTTAGGTTTCAGGTTTGGTTGAAGATAAACACGCTGGGTTAGGTTAGGTTAGGTCTTAGGTTTACTAAGTTAGGTTTGGTTGAATATTAACACGCTGGGTTATGTTACACTGCCTTTATTATGCTTCAAAACGAGGAACTTCTCACTATATCAAAATCGCTGATGTATTCATCGCAATTGGGACAAAAGTGTGAAACGTACTGGGAGCATTTCAGGTAGAATGGGATGATACAGCACCCCAAAAAGCCTCCCAAAAGACAGATCACAACGGCCCAGATGTAAGTTTTGAGTCCGGGCGTGAGTCTGATAACGGTTCGTATTCTGATTCCACAGTAGGGACACGCGAGGTTCATAGGAGACCTGAGTCGCTCATTTAGTTCGGATATTGGAATCGAATGTAGCCCCATCTTTAATTTTGTATTATATTTATGTTTGAATTTGTTGATAAATATTAAGGGTTTTGATTTTTCTTTATTCTATGGTTGTGTTGTCAAATTACATGCCAAACTACTGTCAAATATGTCAAACGTTTCTAAGGTACACTTTTGTTTACTATTTTTAAATTTAAAGACACTAGACAAGCAGAAATATAGGTAGGAATGTTAATAAGGAACTCCAGTCCAATTTTTAAAATATTTTTTATGAATAATGACTAACCTTAATAACTGTATATTTATATTTATTTTTAGAGTTAGGTAGTTTTAAAAGTTAAAATAATTGTCAAAGTTTTAATTTTTCAAGATCCCCCGAAAACCACAGTACGTGTAGTGAATAGTGTGACGTCATCACTCCCGAAAATTTACTATAAGATCGATCAATCAGCTGTTCAACTGGCGCCATTTTGAAATTCAGAGTTCGAGGTATTCTCCCTAGAGAAGCATTACTATTTTTCTGTGCAGTATTTTTTATAATATTTTCAGTAATAGAGATAAACTAATAAGAGATACCTTTATTTTTTAAACTGAATTATTTAGGCCTAAATAATGTTTCAATAAATAAACGAATAATAGGGTCAGCAGTTGTGTACTATTAAAGTATCTGCGGGCCCTGCACACCCAGTACGCCCAGATTCTGAGAGGCTAACTTAACTCTGGCTTCGATAGAGCCCCAATACCTGAGCTGATCACTTAGAATTACCCAAAGTATATCAATGGAAGGCCTGTTCGGAAGATTGTTTTTATTGAAGGAGACCAGGTTTTTATTTCTATCCCTTTTAGACGTAATCAGACATGTTTGGGTCTTTGAAGCATTAAATTCGACTAGGTTGTTCTTACCCCAAGAGCAAACACTATCGAAGAAACCGTCCATTATTTGCTTCAAAGCTCTCCGAGCCATTGGAGTTTGTATGCCCTTTGGACTTGTCAAACAAAAAGCCATCACGAACTGTATTGTCATCGGCGTAACAATGAATTGGTGCACAATTGAAAGCTCAAAATAATCCAAACAGAAATTAATCTTTGCGATTATCATAAAAGGCACGAAAGTATATCGTTGCCTAGACTTTTTGTAGTGCTCCAATACGTTTAATTTTAATAGAAATTTGCGAGGTCTCCTCAAATTGCACACAAATTTACAAGATAATAAAAATCCTGGATCGATTTAAACACGCGAATTCGTTCGTTCTCAGCTTTCAAGGTCCAATTTCCGTCACCTCTGGAAGTAAAAATTCGTTTCGTGATTTGTTACATGGAAACATTCGTTACGCAGAGGCTATGCCTATCACTTGATAATGGGTTTTTAATTTTGGGAAATCACCAAAACTTTAAAAACCGGATGTCATGAATACAAATTTACCATCTAATTCTTAGGGTCAACTGTTAGTCATTTGTGCGAGACTTGTTGCTTACATTCTAATTTAAAAAGAGTCCCATTGTTTTTTTATTTGTTTATAATGAAGCAATCTCTTGTTGTAAATTCCATATAGTAGTGATTCAAGGTCTGGTTTAAGAGCTTCTTGCGAAATAGGAAACAATGATAAAAATAAACAAGAACTCTGGTAAAAATAAATGTTGATAAAACTGATAGAGAACAAAGTTATTTAGTAAGACAGCCATATGGGAACAAGATTAGGTAAAACAAGTTAAGGAATATCTTCGTACATTAAGTTGGGATTGTGGTAGCGAACGATGCAGCAATTTTGAATCGCGGAAGCACTCCTGTTGGTTCCTCACATGCCAATAGCGATCCCTCAACATCTCCACACAATCACCGTCTGCCGGGACAAATTAAAAGACACCATTCTGTTCCAGACTGCCGAAGACATAACAGCTTTGCAAATCGCTACTTGATGATCTATGCTATTTGATTGATACGCTTAATCGCCTTCTCTCTCCCCTCTCCCGCCAACCCCCCTCCCGCGTTCCACATATTCAGTCCCAGTACATTCAGTTTTCAAACAGCTCGCGTGCCTATTACAATTTTTTTAATCAAATTTTCATTTTTTATATAATACAAATAATCATTTTTGTATATTGTAAGAACAATCAATCAAATTTGTTTTTTTTTTTACATGAATACCGCACAAGAGTCCCAACTGCTCCCGTCTGGAGCCAGTGGGACCATGGAATCCCCAATTGGGGTATGTTGTGAGGCTGAAGGTAGTGGGGAGGGAAAGGAGATAGGGAGGAGGAAGGTTGGGAGAGTATCTGGCTATTCAGATCTGGTCACCAAACACGGCTAAAGCCACTTCAAGCAACGGTTCAATTCTGAATGGTGGTCTTACACCAGGGCGATACTGATAGTATCTTCCACTCTGGACCGTGCCGCAAATATACTATGTATTATTTTAAATTAATAAATTGTGAAATAACACTAATTAATCAAATAAAATTTATTTGCAACGCCAGGATTAACACAGGTACCTATTTAAACTGCCTATAATTACTTACATAGTACTTAAAGTAGAAATCATTGTATTAACAAAAATTGCAAATTACGTATATGCAATTCTAATTTTGAGATTGGTAGGTATCAAAATTGCAATAAAAAATATTTTTCCCACTTTTATGAGTTTTTGATTTTTTACAAAAATGTAGGTTACACAGCTTTACTTTAACACCATAAGTTATGTGTTTAGTATTGCCATTTGATCAACAGTGGCGCCCTCATATGTTTTCTACTCTTATTTGACAGACTGTAAATAAATTAATTTAAAGAATTTAATCGAAAATTGAATTTTGATTAAAGAGTCGATGGTCATTCTCAAATTGTGACTTTTTTTGACAGTTTGTAATGGTTAAAAAAACTTTTCAGATGTATTGTCATGTTGTTGTAATAATCCGGTATTTATTCGGGGGTCGGAAAGAAGGTATTTTGAAAGTTTCAAACATTTCATATGCTTAATATATCTAGCAATCCATGGACAAACCACTTATATATAAGCAAGCATATTTTGATTTTTTTGTATATGCAGATAATACTTCTGAGAAAGTATTGCCAACTGCATGCAATGTAGGTACAAACGAGTCATTATGTTTTTCTTTTATTTATTTTATCAAAATTTTTGTAAAATAATAAAAATATCTGGTACGTACGGCTTGCTGTAACTTCGCATTGTCTTTCTTCGAAAGAAACAATTTCTTCATATCCCCCTCTGGACTTTCTTCTTAAAATAACCGAAATTAAACGCTTGAAGAAACTTCCTCTGAAGATATCCATTTTCGATCAAATTGGTGTATTTGAATTATTAGAACACTTCACTGTTATTTTTACAATTTGCTAATTATATATTCAATGCTAAGCGATAACAAAAACACATTTTTATTTAATTATTTTTTTACGTATTTTATTTTACACAAACTTTTATTTTTATTACTGCCCAGTTAGCCGTGAAAGAATACATTGCAGACTGTTTTTGTACAAAGAAAAATAAATTATTTTATATTGGGTTCATATCTGAACTAACAAACAATGGATATTCCAGAGTTATCAAAAGTAAACAAATTCATGACATTTTATCATACTATTAATGTTTTAGGGTTGCAACACCAGTTTAAAATTAATAAATTCGAAATTTAAAATGTTTTACAAAATACGAAAGTTAGAAAACAAATTTTTTTTACTAAGAGACCAAAATATTTCCGGATTATTTACGAATAACCCGACAATATTTGAAAACCTCCTACTACCACCACAGAAAATTGTTGCTTGTGTTGCGATGGAGGATGTTAAGAAAATGCTATTTTTTACTTCTTTTTTATGTTTATACTCCACAAGATTCCAACTGCTCCCGTCTGAAGCCATTAGGACTATGGTATCCCTAATTGGGGTGTGTTGTGAGGCTGAAGGTAGTGGGGAGGGGAAGGAGGTGGGGAATTGGAAGGTGGGGAAGGACCTGGCTATTCAGATCTGGTCACCAAACACGGCTAAAGCTATTTCAAGCAATGTTTCAATTTTGAATGGCGGTTTTACACCAGAGCGATACTGAGAGTATCTTTATTTTTAATGAATTAATTGTGAAATAACACAAATTAATCATATAAAATTTATTTGCGCATGCCGGGATTAGATCCCGCGACCTTCGGATTGCGAGTCTACCCCTCGACCACGGAGGCCGTCAAATTATCTATACCGATCATAATATACCGACATAGCTCGTGGTAAAATCGAACATTCTACCAAAGTCGATCATAGCGCTAAAAATATATTTATTAAATAAACATCACGTCCGATTTTTTAATTTTATATATTGAACTGTGAAGACTGCTGAAAAAACATTAATTACCCGACTAACTCGTAGGTAATATATTTTTCGGCATCAAGAAAAAGTGGTTATAAATTTAAAAAAAGTTTAATTACCGAATTAATTTGTACATAATATATTTTACAGCATCTAGAAAAAGTGGTTACAAATCCAAAAAAGTTTTAATACTAACTTGTACGTAATATATTTTAAAGCATTGAGAAAAAAATGGTTATGAAACTGAAAAACCTACATAAATCACCGGACTAACTCGTCTGTAATATATTTTACAACATTGAGAAAAAGTGGTTATGAAACTGCAAAAACCTACATAAATCACCGGACTAACTTGTATGTAATATATTTTACAACATTGAGAAAAAGTGGTTATGAAACTGTAAAAACCTACATAAATAACCGGACTAACTCGTATGTAATATATTTTACAACATTGAGAAAAAGTGGTTATGAAACTGCAAAAACCTACATCACCGGACTAACTCGTATGTAATATATTTTACAACATTGAGAAAAAGTGGTTATGAAACTGAAAAAAAAACCTTAATCACCGGAATAATTCGTACGTAATATATTTTACAGCATTGAGAAAAAGTGGTTATAAAACAGCCAAAAATATTGCCTAATTTATTTATGTTTTTTTTTTTAAATTGATTTTTGCCCGTAATATTGTTCAACGTTCCAATTAGTATAAAGTTTAATATCAGAGATTATTTTAGAACACAAAGTTGTCCGTAATATCTTAAAATATCTTATTAAAACATTACCGTAATTTTATAACAGAACAATTTATAATTTTTTTTTTAATCTGAATTTTACGTATTTTGTAATATTTTATTCCAATCCCTAATAATTATAAAGTCAAGATTGATATAAATGAATCAGTTTCAGTAGTGACCTCGGAAAAACATTACGACGAATAAATAAAGATAAAATTGTCTGAATATATTATTTAAAGTATATTATTAAGTTATATAAATGTTGCAGGGAAGATTAGCCATTCAGTTCCTCTTGAAGAAAAATAGAACGTTAAGATTTGAAAAAAATATTAACGATGATAATAAAGATAAATTAAAACTTTTTTTAAAACATAATTAACATAGGTAGTTGTTTTTATTCTTTTAACGCAAACAAGTTATGTTTAGAAATCGCTAAAATCATAATTAATTACTCGCGTTAGAATCTCACAAAATTTCCTTAATATCACTTACCAAAGTAAAATAAATATAGAAATAAAAATTACAATCAAACCATATGCGTAGGCGAATTCTTTAACCACTGAATTATCGCTTTTATTATAATCGTCCGACTCACGGCGTTACTCCAATAAAAAAATTGAAGAGCGTTTAACCAGCCAGCGGACGAAAATCCACATTTCGTCGAAAGTTGTTCTTATGATCGTGCAGGGCGGTTACAAAGAGAAAGATTAATTATTCTCCGTACCAGCTTTTTTAAATTATAACTCAATATCGAATTTATTTCAATCCAAATTAGCTTTAATTTATACCTTCATCCAAAAATGCCGAAAGTCGTGATGATAAAACTATTAAAATAATGTACTTTTTGTAATTATTTTTTGATTATAAGTATTTATCATTTTTCAAAAATGTCTAAATTTAATAAGAATGTTAAAAAAATCTGAAATATATTAGTTTGTAAGAGCGCAAATAAATACACAAATGGACCAATTTTCATCAAGAAACACATGTACGTACATATTTTTTAATGATTTTATTGAAACTAAAATTAAAATTGTAAAACATGCGTTTGCTAGATAATGTATTGATTTATTTTACTGCATGGTTATATTATTTGAAATGGGTGTAGTACAATAAAAAATCTTTTTTGAAAATTGAACAAATCTGCCAACGACCTATGGAATAACCTTTTTATACTAAAAATTTAAAAATTTTATCAAAATTTATTACATGCGAAAGCTAGATAAAAGAACAATCTTTCGAAATCCATTAATATTTTTTTGTGGAAAAGAGTCAATACGTCTAAAATCTGATTTGAAAATGACGTATTTCTGGTTTTCTCTGGTAATGAATGCCCTCTTAACTACATAAATGATCATAGTATTTGAATAATCACTAGTCATAATTGGTTATAAATTTGACATTACAACGACCTTCGTGTACGAGGGGTAAGACTATCGACTGGCAATCAGAAATTCTGGGTTCGATTCCCAGTTGCGACCGTTGCCATTTTATTTTCTGTGTATTGTTCTTTTTTCTATTTCGTTTAGATTTATTAGTATTATTTTTGTCTTCAAGGATATATTTAAACCTTTAAAAGTTATTATAACGAGAGTTTTTCCAAGTAGATTTAAATATTATATGCTTTATATTGAATACAAGTCCTCACCATATTATTATATACAATAATAGGTAATATAAAAGAATGCTTTATTAATTTCCACAATTTATTTATTGGACACTTTGATTTATTTGTCATTTACAAAGCTATCACAACTCACAAAAAAAAAAAAACGTAACGAAATAACGAAAATCTTCAAACTCAAAAACTTTAACTTTATATGATAACTTAATGAGAATCTAAGACTTAATGAACACTAATAACGAAGATCGCTTTATATAAAGTAAGTCTCTCTTCCATAAATTGTGATCTATTAAGAGGATACCGGTCGGCGCTTTGTTCATACAAACTAGCGATGTGTCAGTTCAGCTGGAATGGGCTCATGTGATCCGCTCCTTTGCGGGAAGCGGTTCCTACTCCCACTCCTTTTTCAAATCGACTACTCCCAGAGAACCCGGCCCAGTCCCAGTACTCTCCGCATCCAAATAAATCCGGCGGTAATCCGGCGGTCCGAGCAACTCAACGCCGAAGCGCGAAAACCGCACTCGAATACAAGTCCCGGGTTCCTTTAAACCCAAGCGCCTTGTTCCAAGCTACGTGAATCGCGACACAATCCATTCATTTCGCCCACTCCCGGACTCGCGCGAACGCCGCGAACTACTACATTCCTGACTCACCCCGTGGCCGCCGCGCCGGCTTGCTCCGCGATCCACGGTCCGGCGTCACTCACCATTCCACTCATGAGTCGCGGGTCTCGGTGAGTTCCCGACACTCCCCGCTACCCGCGGCCGGCCAACTATGACACTTCCCCTTGAGTCACGTCACGAGCTGGGCGCTGGGCGTTCATGCCGTTCATTCGATCGCTGTTCGTTGATCGACACACACGTGCGTGACCCCTTCGGCTAGGCACGGAGTAGTTTTTAATTAGAGCGTCTTATCTGGTATCGTTAATCAACGGGTGACGTGCATTATAAAATAATAGTTTATAGTAAAGCATTACAGCTTATTAATTTACTTATTTAAATTCTCAATAAAAGACCGTGCAGTGTAGATACATTGAATGTACCTACATTGCACGGGTGACGGGTCCTTGTTCTCGTACGGGTCTTGTCCGACTCCGGGGTTCTGAGTTCTCGTGTGGGTTCTACGAGTAGGTCCTGGTTCCGAGTTCTTTGAACCCGTGCGTCCCGTTTCGGTGCGCCGCAACAATACCCAGTGCCCAGTCCGCACCTAAGAACTCGGACCCGGGACCTGCTCCTAGAACTCGTGTACTTTTAAAAGGAAGCAAGTCTCGGAGGCTTCCGGAAAAATGCAGAACTTACCCACCTCTAATACAAACGTATTCCTCAATTTTCTCTCTGAGTTTTGAAACTACTACAAATATTTTTTTGATATAATATAGATATCGATCACTAGCGTGTAGGTACGTTTCTCTTTTTTTGAAGTTACATACCTCTTTTTTTTTACATTAACTCCACACCTTTCTGGAGGGTCTTTTTGAGGAGAGGAAGAAATGAACATTGGTCTTGAAGAGACCCATGTTGTAGGAAGGAGGAAACACAGAGGCCGGCAAATCATTCCACAGCCGAGCTGTTGAACACAAGAACGAGTCGAAGAAACGACCCGTTCTCATGTGACAAATGTCAACTGTGTACAAATGTTGGGCACGCGTTTGGCGTGTTTCCCGACTATGCACCGGTGCCGAAGGGATCAATGATGCTAATTGGAGTTAGACCCTCCAAAAATCGTTTAAATTGCCTGGTTTGAACGCCATCAACAGATGTTTAGTATACAAACTAAACAATACATTAAAAAAAAATTATACGTATAGACATTCTAAAATAGTTGGTAAAAAAAATCTGTAAAATTGGTCTAGTTTTGAAGGAGAAAACGGAGAAAACCAAACCACGATTTTGATGATTTTATTAAGGTATTATCAGTTTGTGGCGCAGTTTCCGCTGAGTATTCGAGGATGGGGTAATGTTTGGTGACTAGATCTGAATAGACAGGTAGATTTTCCACATTTCCTTCCCCTCAACACTACCTTCAGCCTCACAATATAACTAAATTGGGGATGCCATAGTCTCACTGGCTCTAGACTGTTGGGAGCAGTTGGGACTCTTGTGTTATATTCAGATAAAAAAGTTATGTTGTTTTTTGCTAAGCCGACTGCACATATAAGTATGTCGTATTTTGTTCTTACCGCATGCTTTTTTTTTTACATTGCTGCTTTTTTTTCTCATCCCATGAACCCGGGCATCCCTGCCAAGTCACCAAACGTAGCGAACCACTTGAGGTGACCTGTGGCAGGGGTGTTGGTTGTCCAATAAATGGTTCCCGGGGCGGCGGTACCCATACCCGCCTCCCAAATTTTTGTTAGTAAAAATAATCGGAGAATCGAAATTATTGCTAGTAAAAATATTTTCACAGCGGATTTTCACTCAATATGCCTTCAGATATAAGTATATCGACTGTGGTTGACGCCCGTATATTGTTGCATACTAGCTGGTTCCCGGCATGCGTTGCTATGCCATTTAATAAATAAATTATTTCTTCCTGCGTGTCCTTTCCCATTCGTCCCGTTCCCCTTCCGTCTCCCTTTCACGTTCCCACACCGCCTTCCCTCTCCCCACTCCCTTCACCTGCTTCCCCCGTCCCGCGAGCTCTCTTCCCGAGTTCCACCCTCCCGCATTCCATTCATTCAGTCCCGGTACATTCAGTTTTCAAACAGCTCGCTTGCCACCTATTGCAATTTTTTATACAAATTTCGAAAGCCAGTAGTTTTGTACAAACCTTGTCCTGACCATAACGAACACAACAAAAAAAAGAATTATCCAATATGGTGCAGTCGTTCGGAAGTTATGCTCGTACATACATTTCGGCGATTCATTTTTATTTATATAGATAGATAGATAGATAGATAGATAGAAGATAGATTTACTTGAATAAATAATCTTTGAGGAGATCAACTGTCTGGGGATTAACTGTCCTCGGACTAACTGTCGGGGAGTCAATTGTCGGCGGATCAACTGTCATGGAACGATGGATAGTGATAGCAACAGTTTGGTCAAATAACTATTGTTCAAATTTCTCTGCAACCGGGTTGCCTCTTAAGTATTATAATAATATTGCTGTAATTTATTATCAATATCTTAAGGTAAAGGTTATTTCCTGGGAAATATCACAACGTGTTTTAACAGCAATATTATTATATAATATAATATTTATTAGTATGATCAGATATTGAGGCGTTGTTAGGAATTTATATGTGCTGTTCTTAGTGTTCATTTATATTTATTTATTATTATCAAATATTACTCTTCATACTTGCTTATCTTAGTTGCTGTTTACTGTGACTTATTTAAAATAATAATACTAGTTGAAATGACTTCACGCTGGGAAATCCACTAAATATTTATATTCTTTTTTCCGTTGCCCTTACATAATTGATATAATAAAATCCTTAAGGTGGTTTTCCCACAAAAAGGCGCTTTATAAATAACAACACCAAGATTTATTTTAAATATCGTCTCCAATCAGAAGGACCTGAGTGGAGATGAACCCGAGCACCGAGCAGCCCTTCCAAACACTGGGGCGAGTGATGGCAGAGTGTTGGTTGTCCAATAAATGGTTCCCCGGGCGACGGTAATTTATTAACTTTTATCAGTTTGATCTGTCTTTCTGAATTTAGCGCAAATAGTTAGTCCTATCATCAGAGACCAAAATTTCATTAATATTTTTTACTCCAAATGATGTCAGAAATCACTGATTAAAGTAAGCCTGCTTCCCTTATCGCCCTGCATATTATGACGAAAAGTATTTTACAATGGCATTTAAAATTATTTTTTTTAATGAAGAAGTACTTGTTTCTAAAATGGCATATTCTATCGAATGACTCTTTTTTATAAAGTTGTGAATTGGTTTGTAAAATGTTAGGTATCAGTGAATTAATATCACATACATCGAAAAATCAAGAAAGTGAGAAATATTATTTTTGTGTCTATTTTTTTATGATGGTGTACAATTTTGAACTGGTAAAAATACTTCTTTATCAATAATTGTTAGCCTGAAACACTCATTTACATTGAAAAATCTTCCCAGAAAAGATACTTGCCGCCAACGGGACTTGAACCCGTGTCCTTCTGATTGCCGGTCGGATGCTCTGACCACTGAGCTATGGCGGCTTATCAAATACCCGCCAAATAATTCAATATATACTAGTGTTTCATTCAACAATTACTGCTTATTACATTTTTACAGAAGGACACGGGTTCAAGTCCCGTTGGCGGCAAGTATCTTTTCTCGGAAGATTTTTCAATGTAAATGAGTGTTTCAGGCTGACAATTATTGCTTATAATAATTGTTACCCTTTGTGCTATGCATAAAAATCTTGTCTAAACGTTAGTTTATAAATTAAAAAATAATAATTAATACTTCTTTATCCACAAATTTGCCTCGGTTGCTCGAGATTTCACAGAAGATCATTTTTTTAATTTTTCGCCAACATTAAAAAACTATACCTTCGAATTTTAATATGGAGACATAAAAAACTTATTATAGTGCTATATAGCCAATGAATTAACCTGTATTTTACCACTTATCCCATATTTGTAGGATTTATAAAAAAAAAATTATAAAAAATCGTTATTATAAAAATAAAGTTTATAACCGCGCGAATCCTGTGCGTTTTTTACTTTGAAACTGCCGTGAGGGATACTTATTCGAGTCAACATAGAATATTTTCAATTTATGTATGTTGTCTGTGGCTTACTTGATAATAAAAGGTTGCATAACTATGGAAAAATGGCTTAATTTTAACCGTAAACAGCTGACCAAAAATTCGGCGGGAAAAAAATATTTAAAAATTTATTTTTAACATCGTTCTAAAACAGTCTACGAAGTTCGTATTTGCGACGTCTATGGTCATAATAGATAAAGCATTTCAATAGCTTCGTTTTAAAATAAATGGCTGGCCAAGGAAATGTTTTAAATAATTACAATAAATGTTTTACGAATGGTAGGAAAATGTGGTCCAATTTTGGACCGCTATCAATCGCAGGAAAATAAAAGTGGTCCATTTTTCGACCATAAAATCGCTCCAGTGGTTATGAAAATGTTTACTTTCTAATGGAGCTTTAGGAATATTTTTGGAGCTGGAGAATAGACTTTAATCTGTGAATGTCATATCTCACTGGAAGTAGAACGCTATTAAAAAAACAAACAATTATAAATACTAAATCAAACATCGATTTATTTCACTTGTTTTTGCCTTGGGTTGCAAATTTTTTATTAATTAGCAAACATGATGAAAGTCAAATAGTAACGATAAAAGGAAATAGTCAAAAATAAAATAAGTTGAGAAAAGTTATATGTGATAAAAGGGGTTATTTGTAAAAGTTAGGTATAACATTCGTGTAACATTATAAGTAAGGCATAACATTCGTAGTAGAAGATGAATAAAGAAAAAGAATTTCAATATCTTGGTCATGTGTTGAGACATCCAGAGAAGTACGAGATCTAGCATCCTGGAAGAAGGAGAACCTCATGGCTGAAAAACCTGAGATAGTTGTTTGGCCAGTCTACTGTAGAGCTGTTCCGGGCCGCAGTAAACAAAGTTCGCATAGCCAACGTGATAGCCAGCGTCCGTTAGACGGACACGGCATAAGAAGAAAAAGAAGATAGAAGATGACAACTTTTATATAAGCATGATGAAGAATAAATTAGGGATTCACAGGCTCATGTTTCCGGATCTTATCATATCTGCCAATGTATTTCTTACACTGAGGGCAGAAGTGGCCGATGTCCAGCGAGCACTTCATGAAGCAGGGGATCAGACAGCACCCCAGCACTCCCCCCATGAAACATATCGCCACCGCCCAGATGTACGTCTTCAACCCTGCGATAGGCCTCACCTCAGTTCGGATAAGGGCATTACAGTTGGGACACTTCAATTGTGCAGGCTCCTTCCCCATCTTTAAATTCGACTTAGGCATCGTTGGATATAGTAACAATAAACTCAGTTACTTTTGTTCTATAATTATTTACACCGTAATTTAAACCTTCTTCAACTTCTATCTTAGAGCAGATATTTTTTAATGTAAATTGTTCGTATGTGTTTCAATGGGTCTTACAATAAAAGGTTGAACTTTTTTTTAGTCCTTCTTCAGTGAAGTGTTTGTATTTTAATATTTATTCATTGATCCTTTTTGACTAATCTTTATACTGTTATCTAAACGTAATCCAAATTTTCTTTCAACTTGTCTCTTACAGCGTTTTTTTTATCATTAATTGTCCGTATGTGTTTCCTTCAAATGGGTATTACAGTAAAATTTTGGATATTTTTAGTCTTTTTTCAGTGTTCCTTCTTTATACACTGGAGTGTTCGTATTTTAGTATTTATTCATTGATCCTTATTCATTACTCCTTTACACCGTTATCTAAACGTAATCCAAACGTTCTTTCAACTTGTATCATACAACAGATATTTTTTATTATAAAATATTCGTATATGTTTACTTCAAATGGGTCTTACTTTGGATTTTTTGTGTTGTTTTTTGCGTGTGTGTTTACTTCAAATGGGTCTTACTTTGGAAATTTTGGATTTTTTTATTGTTTCTTCAAAGTTCCTTCACACTGAGGGGATCATATTTTAGTACGTATTCATTGATCCTTATTAATTCTTTGTACCGTTATCTAAACGTAGTCCAAAACTTTCTTTCGACTTATATCCTACAGCAGATATTTTTGATTATAAATTGTTCTTATGTGTTTCTTTCAAATTGGTCTTACAATAAAATGTTGGTTTTGTTTTTAGTCTTCCTGCAATGTTCCTTCACACTGAAGTGTTCGTATTTTAGTATTTATTATTCTAATCGGTCTTACAATAAAATGTTGGGTTTTGTGTTTAGTCTTTCTTCAATGTTCCTTCACGCTGAAGTATTTAAGCATTTATTCATTGATATTGTGCTGCAGTGTATCTTTATCTAAACTATCTTAGCGCTTGCAGTAGATAAATCTCTTTATAAATCTTCTTATTTTTTAGTATTTATTCACTGCCTTTTTTTATACTATTGAAAAAACGTTATTTTACCTTCCTTTGATCTTGTGTTCTACAGTCAATTCTTGCAATCAAAGTACTTCTTTTAGAATTTATATTCTCTGGTATTGTATGCAGTATAAAGTCACATGAAATTTATTTGTTAAATGTTTGTTTCTTTCAGTATTTACTCGCAATGCGACTGCAAAATGCCTTACGACAACATGTCAATTGTAATAAAATTATTGACAGCGCTTTTGTCATGTTCTCTTTTTTAAATGTTGTTTAGTCTTATTATTAGGTGGGTAGAACGGCAATTAGGAACTCCGGAGAAAAATTGTATTAGTTTAAAAAAATGTTTACATAGATCAACAAACGCAAATTCTTTAACTTATAAATTGACATTTATTACTTTACAAAACACCATTACATTAAAACATCCCGTTTCGTTGGTACTACTGAATTTTGTAATGCTGACGTCACCGATCACCAGTGATTTTATTTATGTATGTCTAGGAAAATTTCTCTAGATCCGTGGAAAAAATATGGAAAGGGGAAAAAGCACAAACATCTAGGGAAATTCTGAAATGTCGACTGTGAAAATTTCAAATATTGTAGGTAAATTCGGATCTGTATTAAAATTTTGGGCATACCATCGCTGCACTGGTCTTGTTTGTGTAATGATTTCATTGTTGTTGTATCACAATGTTGACTAAATTGTTGACCAATTGTTGCTAAATTTCTTATATGTATAGATATATCTAAATATAGTTTCAGAGTTTTTGAGGTTATGGTCATGTTATATTTGACTTTATATGTCATACTTTAATGCAGATCTTTATGATGCTGGTAAATTGTTTATCAGAGACGTTCACGGTTGTATTTTTGCACATTGGTAGAATATAATAAAATTAGAGATGAGATGCCAACATTTTACATAAATTTCTTCAATATTAAAAGCCGTTAAATCAAGATTTAAAAAAAACGTCGTGACTCCCATGCGAAAAAACCGTAGATTTTTTATGATTGGTGACGTCACGCAGACATCCATAGATTTGGTGCGATTTTGTGAGACCCAAAAAATTAAATATTAAAATTATTTTAACTATCAAAACTAACTATAACATTAGAAAACTATACTGGTATTTATTTTAGAACGTTATTATTGATTCAAATAAAAAAGGGGACTGAAGATTTTTTTTCTTCACTGGGAAATAATATTCAGAGCAAACGAACTAAAAATGTATTAACTGAAGTAGGTATGAGAATCAATGTGAATTTAACTTTTTTAATTAATTTTATTGTGCTTTCTTTCATTTTATTGGTGCTGGCAATTTACACGTAAAATAACGCATATAAAATTAATCAAAATATTGTAATTGTCATTTTATGCACACATTACTTGCAGATCACGAGAGAATATGTGATTAATAAATTTATATTTCCAAAGTAAACTCTACAAATATTCAGTACTCGTTCATATTATGACTAAAATGGAGGACGTTCCAATTGAGGTGGATTTTTTAAATTTATTTTATTTGAGAAACAAACAGTTCAAATACATCTTAATATATCAAACAAAGTCGGGTTAGTTATACCATTTATAACTCGAGAACGGCTGGACCGATTTTTGATTGAAAATTATTTTCCTCATACATTTTGCAAGGAATAAATTTTTCTAATCTTTTGGAAGAGCTTTAGCAATTTTGTGACAAGTATAATATTGAAAAGTGAGTGAATTCCAAAAATTCTAAAAAATGTCAATGCGCTGATTGTTTTACTTTTGTTCTTAAACATATGATGCTGTCCCACTTTCTTACACACTAAATATCAACAGTCGAAAATGAGACGAACGGTGAACGTACGTCTGCACCCCTCCAAAGAAAAAATATAATTATAATAAACGTATAAAGAAAATGAAACGCAATTCCCATGAGTAAGTGGAAAAGTAAAAAAAAAAAAAATAATCACAAAAATATAAATCCATACACAACGCCATCTCTGATTCTGACAAAAACAAAACACGGACAGTTTGGCATTGACAATTGCTTAATTGTGTAATTTTTAACTTAATAAAAACTGAATTTGATTCAACTAATAAGTTAAAGCAACAGTTATTGATTCTGGGGCTGTACGAAGTTCTCCGGGTCAGCTAGTGTTTTATAAAAAAACGTGCTTTCAAACGTGTCATTTTTGAAACAATTTGACTATATCTAACTATAGTGAGGAAAAACGGTCTTATGAATTGTCACTTCGACGGCATTTGATGAACACAAACATAAAAGTCGTATATGATGATAGCTACAGATATTTGAACAAAATAAAACAAAAGTTTCACATATTCAATATAAATATAATATAGCCATATAAAAAAGGGTCGAGTTTAAGTAAATTTAGTATCAATTTAAATTTAAATCTTTTTGTACCGCCTGATGAGGTAACCACACTTTGGGCAATAGTGCCCAGTGTCCCGGGAGCATTTCAAGAAGCAGGGGATGAGGCAACACCCCAACACACCCCCCACAAGGCAGATTCCTATCGCCCACAGGTAGGTTACCAGCCCTCTGACAGGTTTCACCACTGTATGGACGGTTTCTGAACAATTTGGGCACACTGCATTGGCCGTAGTGCTACCGAGGACGTGGGGTTTTGCAGGTTTGGAAGGTCCTGAAGGTTTTTCCATCGCTGATAATTTATATTAAAAACCTTCTTTTGAATTTAGTTTTTTTAAATTTCAAGACGACGATGCATTAAAAAGACTAGTGGTTCAATGAATCTAATAAAACTGTAAAATCTTTATACCGTCCTGATATTATTGTGAACAATATAAAATACATGGTTAAATTTTCACAAAGAATTTGACATGCGACAGCTCGCTTATTTACTCAAGTCTTTTATTATTTTCTCTATTCAAAAGACGATTTTGTTTACGTTGTTGAGGAAACCTGCCTACTTAAAATGATCAACAAATGCACAACTTAGTTTGCTGTGATTATTTGCTTATTAGCCAAAATCTCTACATATGTTTAATATATAAAATAAAGTCGGGTTAGTTACACCTTTTATAACTCAAGAACGGCTGGACCGATTTTTATGATTTTTAATTTATTGGATTTGTCTCGCCCCGAATAACAGAAAATCTATTAAAACACTTAAAATATCGGAAAAATTCATGAAAAAATAAATTATGAACAAAATTCTTTTCCTCATACATTTTACACGGAACGAATTCTCATCATTTGAAAGAGCTGCAGGAATATTGTGATAAGTATAATATTGAGTAGTGAGTGAATTCCAAAAATCCAAAAACGTCAAATGTCAATGGGCTGATTGTTTTGTTTTTGTTATTAAACATATGATGCTGCCCCTCTTTCTTACACTCCAAATGTCAACAGTCGAAAATAGGACAAACGGTGAACGTATGTATGTCTGCACCACTCTAAAGGAGAAATACAATAATTATAATATATATCTCTCATAAGTATGAAGAAAAAGAAACGCAATTCCCGTAAGTTAGTGGAAAAGTAAGAAAATCGGACAGTTGCGCATCGATAAATGCTTCATTGTATAATTTTTAACTTAATAAAAAAAATTAGTTCAGCTAATAAGTTAACACAACAGTTATTGCTTCTAAGGCGGTAGGAAGTTCGTCGGGTCATCGAGTTATAAATAAAAGTCCTCTGCCACGTCTGTATGTTTGCGATAAACTCAAAAACTACTGAACTGATTTTCATGCAGTTTTCGCAAATAGATAGAGTGATTCATGAGAAAGGTTTACGTATATAATTTGTCAAGGTTTTGTGTAAATTGGTTGAAATATATAATATATTAGCTGGTTCTCGGCATGCGTTGCAATACCATATTCAAAGAAATACATTGTACTCCATGAATCACCTTTCCCGTGCGTCCCCGTTCCCCTCCCGCGTCCCCTTCCTAGCTAGCTTTATAAATTGTAGCCTACATGTTATTCTGATGTATGAGCTATACTATTGTAAAGTTTCATTAAAATCCATTACTTAAGTAGTTTTTGCGTGAAAGAGCAACAAACACACATACATTATTACATTCGCGTTTACAAGAGTAAATAATATTAATCCAAAATAATAATTTTACAATTCACATTATGACAATCGTCCACTTTGGAACGTTCCGCAAATGTACTACTTAGAGTCTGTCAAATATGAGTAGAAAATATTAAAAATTGAACTACAAAATTTGTAGGCTGGCAACACCAATTTAACTGTCAAATATTGTTTGATACTGAATTTTTAAAACACTGTAAATCACATTTAAAAAAATATTTTTTGTTCTTAAAGAAAAAAAATCAAAGAAGCACTGTTATTGAGGTACCTCATAAAATTGGTTATATGGTGTTTTATAAAGTGATTTGCTTTTATTTAATTTAATATAAATTTGAATTTAACAGTACATAGAAAGGAAAAATCACTAATGGTGAGTTTAGTTACACTACTTTTAGGGTCTGAATGATTTAAATATATTCAGATCTAAAATGAGAGACATGATCTAAAACCCGGGCAACGCTGGGTACTTAAGCTAGATTAAATAGATGTTAGCAATGTCTAACTCTGCTCTTTATTTTACTATAATATCGCTATACCCATATACAATTCTAATTTTGAGATCAATGGGTATCAAATTGCAATATTTTAAAATTGCAATAAAAAATATTTTTCCCACTTTTGTGTTTTTATTTTTTACAAAAAATGTAGTTACACAGCTTTACATCGCCACCATGTGTTGAATTTTTAGTATTGCCATTTGATCAACAGTGGCGCCCTCCTATGTTTTCTACTCTTATTTGACAGACTGTACATATTATTTAAAATGAATAAATTGTGAAATGCCGCAAATTAATGGAATAAAATTTACTTGCACACGCCGAAGTTTTAACTCGCGACTTCCGGATTGCGAGTCGATAGCATTACCCCTCGAAATCTGCGGCATTTAACAGGTTCTAATAATTATATTACCATCAGTAAAATACAGTAATAAAATGAGTGAATTTTATTTAAATTTGCAAATTTGCATATAAGTATATTTATACAGTAACCAGTTTTGGAATACAAAATCGTTCCCATCAATTTAATAAATAATTGCATTGAAAAAAAATATGACACTTGAATAAATTATAATGAGGAACCTCTTTTACGTAAATCGTCGGTAATATTTTGAATAAAATGTCGACAAGCGTGAAATAATCTCACATTCAAAAGCATTACAAATAAGCGTTAATAAAAAATAAATAAACATTTATTTGTCATTTTATTTACGATATTTGCGATTTCACAGAGTATGGCATTTATATTCATTTTGTATTTTGTCAAGTTCTGACGTTTATCGTTTTATTTCATAACCAGCATGGCATGCGTTGCAATGCCACATAAAGAAGGAAATTGTTTTTCCAAGCGTGTCCTTTTCCACGTGTCCCCGTCCCCTTCTACCTTCCACCTCGTCTTCTCTCCTTTCTTCCCTCCCTGCCGCAAAACTATATATAACTACATGAAACACTAATTTTCAAACAGCTCGCTCGTCACTTATTGCAAAATTTATATACAAATTTCATAACGTCAGATCTCACCAGTATATGCAGAAACATTCGTGGACGTGGGCACAACAACTCGCCAAAGTTTCATCGCAATCGCATAAATAAGTACCGGAAATAATTTAATTATATCAGAGCTTACTATATTATACCTAAAAACTATCGTGGGCATGCGCTCACCAAGCCACAAAAATTTCACCGCAATCGGATGATTGCTTTAGGTTGCGCATAAGGGACAAATAATAAAACATTATTTTTTATGTAAAGATAATGCATATCGACTAAATTTAAAGAATATTTTTTTTAGTTAAAAACTGTACCCAGAAGCATACGGATGCAAGTCCAAAAAGTTCAGGAGAGCCAAAAAGTAATTTTCCCTGTAAACATGGTCTCAAATTCTTCGGATATACAAGCTGATAGATAACAAACAAAGTAATTATTAAATCAATTAGTTTTGTTTTACAAACGAGCAAATAAAACGAAATATTTTATATGTAAAGCCTTTAAAAATATTGTTTAAGAAATAACGCCGACCTGAGTCAAACAAAAACATGGACTTGAGTCCTTCTGCTTCAAAATGAAGTGGAATATTTTGTTATGACATGTGGTGTATTATGAAAAGATCAATGTTTGAAAATTGTTTATTTACATGGAAAGGTAGTAATGTTAGAGGCAGAAGGATGCAAATGGATTGTCACAATACTCAAAATGCAACAAAATCATAAAGATGCAAGTCCATGTACATCGTTCTACTTCTAAGATAGTTGTTGCATCAAAGGTAGTTGCATCCGTATACATTTTTTAAAATCCTATTTTTCTTCATGATAGGACCTGTATCTTTATTTATTTATTTATTTTTCTTTGTTTCACAGTTTTTTAGAGAAAATGTGTCCTTACTGGGGTACCCCGTTCTAAGGACACATTGTACAAGTTTTCTTATTTGAATTATAAGTAAATTTTTTTTTTTTTTTTACGTGAGCTCCACACAGGAGGCCCGGAGGAAAATAATTTCCCTCAGGGCCTATGTCATCTTTGGGGATGCTGTGTGGAGGGTTTTTTTTAAGGAAAGGAAGGAGGGGAGAGTTCTAGGAAGGAAGAGGGTTTTAGGGGTGGGTAGGAATCTGGGGTTCAGTATGTCCTGGTCATCCGCCTCCAAAACCTAGACAAACCTCACCCCATGAACCCGGGCACCCCTGCTAAATCACCAAACGTAGCAAACCACTTGGGGTGACCTATGGCAGAGGTGTTGGTTATCCAATAAAGGTTCCCGGGGCGGCGGTACCCATTCCCGCCTCCCAAATACCTGTGTTAGAATATTACCGAGGAAAATTATGAAATCTAAAGTACAAAACAAGCATTATTCTTTGTTTGGTTGCAAAATTATATCTATATTCTTCCTTCCCATGTCCATAATCCATATTTTTATGCTTCTTTTGAAGGCGGTTATTTTTTTATGGTTTTTATTGCAAGAGGGAGTAAATTATATAATTTTAAAGAGAAGTATAGCATATTTCTTTGTCCAAAAGTAGTTTTAGTTGTAGGTTGGTGGAATGTATGTTGTAATGTAGATCTTGTAAATCGGCCCGAGTTTGTCTGTGTAAAGTTATCCTGGTTTTTGAATGCGAACATTAGAATATATTTTGAATATAATTGTTTCAGTGACATTAAATTCAGCGCTTTAAAAACATAGTCTGTTGTGGTTCTGATGGGTACTCTAAGTATAATTTTCAGAATTGCCCTTTGTGCTACGAGGACTGGTTTTATAGTGGAATTGAATGAGCTTCCCCATCCGATAAGACCATATTATAGTTGAGATTGGGCTAAGGCATAATAGATTTTAATTAGCTGTCCTTTACTAAAATGATAATTTACTTCAAGTCATCAAAAACTCATTTTTTCAAATTTTGGACTTGCATCCGTATGCTTATCTATACGTACGGGTACAGTAATATTAAACGTATTTTTTATATCTTTTGCTAAAACTTTACTAATCGTAATAAAAACCTATTTATTTAACTGCTCTTTAATTTTAACACTAAAAGTATTAGAATATTTTTAAACCTAATTTTTCAAAGAGTGTGATGGAAAGTAACTCTATGGGTAGTAGGTAATAGAAACTAACAATAATTGTGTGTAGGGATAAATTTCATCAAAGATGTACGATTCATGAAAGGTAAAAACAATTAATTTAATTAAAAATACTACTTACATGGTATCGCTGTTCCAACGACATTGTATTCACAGTCCAACTTTCTGGAAGGGTGGACCTTAATTTCCAGTTGAGATTTCTTCAAAAAACTCATCTTAAGTATTTAATGCTGCACTGGCACTCAAATACTGGAGAATTATTATGAATTAAATCCTAGAAACTTAGACGATTTCGTCTAAGCCAAAAAATATATTTTAATTTAATCTTGCAATATATTATTATTATTTTTATCACATCATATAGACACGATTATTGATTTTGCAATATTTTTCCGGTCCTCGATCAATATGATATTTAAAACAAATGTGTACGACACCACAAAACAGATACTTTTTTATAGTATGTAAATTGCACAAGAGTTTGGAGAACTATTCGATTCAAATTTAAATTCCGAACAAGCGAGAGTAGAACATTTAAAACATTCGTTTTTTCGAAGATCTGACTCTCTTGTTAAAACTTCTGTTTAAAATTCAAATAGAGAACTTTAAATTTTTTGTTTAAGCTTTCGAGTAGAACATTTAAAACATTCGAAATTTCAAAGATCTGACTCTCTTGTTAAAACGTTTTTTAAAAAAAGAACTAACGACACTGACACTGCTCGAAGGGGTTTGTTGTTTGTTTGCGCGGGAACTCCGTGACGCTACGGACAGCTAGCTATCGGCAAACACGCAATGTCTGTGGTTTTAGCAGTACTGAATCTCTTTTAGCGGTGCAGGTGTTAATATAAGCGGCCACCGCCGTTCAATTCAGGTTTTGCTCCTACGTGTTCACAATGGCTGCTGGAAGAACCGGGGTTGTGACGTTCGGAAAATTGATAAGTGTTGTGAGTTTTCTTGGGTGATTCACCTGCGGGCCTTTTTAATCTATTATTAGACGAGTTCTCTGAAAGAAGGCGGTAAACTCGGCGGCGGTCGACGGCGAAGTGACCATTAGAAAAATACTTTATTTGCAGCAATCTTGAGCCGTTTCTCGTACTCTTGTTATTATTATTATTATTGGTTCGCACGACACACCTCTAAAACATAAGTTTATAGAAGGCATACATTCACATCATGTGTGTGTATTACGTGAACGTTATACCTGTTAAAAGAACGGCTGCGCGGCCTTTTTCAAACAAAACTAAATTTTGGATATGAGGCCAAAATACCCAAACCAAACTGAATAAGTATTTTTTTAATCAAAACGTATTACAAATATTTTTATTTTAAATTATAAAAGTAAATAAATAAATGATTTTTTTCATGATTTTAAAGACAATTTTTGCATTTTTTGGGAATTAATTATAATTATTAGAAAAATTATCTTACCCTACCTAACGAGTTAATTAAATAAAATAAAAATAAACAGTACTCAAAAATCATTTATTTAGGTAGAAATTTCAATCTTTATACTAAAAATATGAGTTTCAACGTAAATGTGTCTTTTGTGGTTTCCATTTACGCCCACCAAAATGCTTTTTAGTAAAATCAAAAACAAAACGATTTTATTAATTCACAAATATTATAATTTAAAACATAAATAAACTAAGTAGCACAAATCTGTACTAGAAATTTGCTGTACTTATACCTTTTGGTTAATAAAATAACTTTTCAGTATTTTAAAGTATTTTGGCCTTAATTCCAAAATTAAATTTTGTACGAAAGACGCTAAACGCTTACCCTATTCAGGCCTCGAGCCTATTTGTCGTGAGGCCAAAGTATTTCGGCTTTGCAATAAAATTCAAATAAATGGAGTAGTTCTAACGCTAAAGCTGTTTTTGCTTTTTACCTTACGCTTTAAAATTCCCAAAGTTTCATAACTCTTTAAAAATTGCGGCGGGAAATTTTGGATTCATTAAGGTGTACGTTTAATTATTTTATGATTAGTTTTTACATTTGAATATGAAGCGTGGTGTCATCTCTTTTTAACACCGTTTAGATCGTATTTCTAAACATTATATTAAGGGATACAAAACGATTTCTATGAGACCTGTGTGAGTTGTGCCGAAAACTGAACAAATTAGCCTGTGGAGTTAAGTGTTGCTAGAAAAATAAACTGTTGACATTACTGCAAATTCAATCAATGTATGGATTAATCAAGATCATTAGCGTTAATATCGAACAATTAATATTATTCTGTGTACGTGAATTACCTAACGTATTAATAATATATCGAGTAGTCACAAATAGGTGTCAAATACAATTTGGGAGGCGGGTATGGGTACCGCCGCCCCGGGAACCATTTATTGGATAAGCAGAACTAATTAGCAGTACCTGTAATCATTTCAAACTTCAGTAATTTCAACTAAAGGTAACAATAATATCATTACTAAGTTATGTACTCCATTTTAGCCAACAATATGTACAAATAAAAGTAAAGTAGGTATATTATACTTGATGTTGAGAATTTTTCTAAGAATTCACCTTAATTTACTTATGTTTATTCTGCATAAAAATGTGTATTTTGTACGAGCTCATACTATTTTTTTCTTGTTGTAAAACATATTTGTATCCTATAACTAAATACTAGTTGTTATCATACATATGTACTTTGTTTTATGTATATATTATCATTGAAATTATCCTCCTATGTACCACTATGTATCACCGGATTGTAATAGCCATTTTATGGCGTTGAAATAAATAAATAAATAAATAAATAAATAAATAAATAAATAAATAAATAAATAAATAAATAAATAAATAAATAAATAAATAAATAAATAAATAAATAAATAAATAAATAAATAAATAAATAAATAAATAAATAAATAAATAAATAAATAAATAAATAAATAAATAAATAAATAAATAAATAAATAAATAAATAAATAAATAAATAAATAAATAAATAAATAAATAAATAAATAAATAAATAAATAAATAAATAAATAAATAAATAAATAAATAAATAAATAAATAAATAAATAAATAAATAAATAAATAAATAAATAAATAAATAAATAAATAAATAAATAAATAAATAAATAAATAAATAAATAAATAAATAAATAAATAAATAAATAAATAAATAAATAAATAAATAAATAAATAAATAAATAAATAAATAAATAAATAAATAAATAAATAAATAAATAAATAAATAAATAAATAAATAAATAAATAAATAAATAAATAAATAAATAAATAAATAAATAAATAAATAAATAAATAAATAAATAAATAAATAAATAAATAAATAAATAAATAAATAAATAAATAAATAAATAAATAAATAAATAAATAAATAAATAAATAAATAAATAAATAAATAAATAAATAAATAAATAAATAAATAAATAAATAAATAAATAAATAAATAAATAAATAAATAAATAAATAAATAAATAAATAAATAAATAAATAAATAAATAAATAAATAAATAAATAAATAAATAAATAAATAAATAAATAAATAAATAAATAAATAAATAAATAAATAAATAAATAAATAAATAAATAAATAAATAAATAAATAAATAAATAAATAAATAAATAAATAAATAAATAAATAAATAAATAAATAAATAAATAAATAAATAAATAAATAAATAAATAAATAAATAAATAAATAAATAACACCTCACTGGCAATCCCAAGTGGTTCGCTACATTTGGTGGCTTAGGAGGAGTGCCCGGATTTTGTCGGTGGACGTCTTCGAAAAATCGAATGTTTTAAATGTTCTACTCTCGCTTGTTCGGAATTTAAATTTGAATTTTTTTTAAATTTTTTTATAGAATATTCTTTTTTTAATTTATGTATAGAATACCTTACAAGAGTCTCAGCTGCTCCCGTCTGGAGTCCCTAAAAGGGATCGAAATGAAAATCTAGTCTCTTTCAACGGAAGCAATCTTCCGAACAGGCCCTCCACTGATGTGCTTGGTGTAACCCTAAGTGACCAGCTCAGGTATGGGGGCTCCATCGAAGCCAGAGTAAAGTTAGCCTCCCAGAAACTGGGCGTACTGTATAGGGCCCGCAGATACTTTAGTAGTGCACAACTGCTAACCCTGTACAAATCGCAAGTGCGCCCCACGGTTGAATTTGGCAGCCACCTCTGGTCTGGAGCTCCAAAATGCCTAAAAAAAAAAAAACAGAAACGGGTGGTCCGTTTGATAGATTCTCCCATCTTAACAGACGGACTGCAATCTTTAGAGCACAGGCGTCAGGTGGGAATGCTGTCCTTGTTCTACCGGTATTACAATGGAAGATGCTCCGAGGAACTAGCGTCATTGATCCCCTCGGCACCGGTGCATAGTCGGGAAACACGCCAAACACGCGCCCAACATTTGTACACGGTTGACATTTGTCACATAAGAACGGGTCGTTTCTTCGACTCGTTCTTATGTTCAACAGCTCGGCTGTGGAATGACTTGCCGGCCTCTGTGTTTCCTCCTTCCTACAACATAGGTCTCTTCAAGACCAATGTCATTCCTTCCTCTCCTCAAAAAGACCCTCCACACAGCATCCCAGATGACATAGGCCCTGAGGGAAATTATTTTCCTCAAGGCCTCCTGTGTGGAATGTAAAAAAAAAAAAAAGCCAGTGAGACTATGGCATCCCCAATTGGGGTATGTTGTGAGTCTGAATGTAAGGGGAGGGGAAGGAGATGGGGAAGAGGAAGGTGGGAAAGTACCTGGCTATTCAGATCTGGTCACCAAACACGGCTAATGCCATTTCAAGCAAAGTTTCAAATCTGAATGGTGGTCTTACACTATGGCGATTCTAAGATTATCTTCCACTCTGGAACGTGCCGCAAATATACTATGTATTATTTTTAATGAATTAATTGTGAAATAACACATATATAATTCATCAAATAAAATTTATCCCGCGACCATCGGATTGCGAATCAAAAGCCTTACCGCTAGACCACGCCGGTATCTGCCCACAGTTGCGTTTCAAGACGGATCGGGAGAGACTGGTTGAGGAAGACCTCTTCGGCAGGACTCTCTAGGAACATCGCGTTGCACCGCAGTGGAATTGTTGGATTAATACGTCTGTCACTCCTGGACACACTGACCCCCGGATTTCTAACCACTCCTCATACATTTTTACTTCCCAGAATTTAATCTCCTTCCTTTCCTCAAAATATGGCATAGGCCCTAAGGGGAATTATTTTCCTCGGAGCCTCTGTGCGGAGACAATGTAAGAAAATTAAACTAAAACATATATATTAAGTAACATTAGAATCAAGTGAATACTTTATTTGTTTAAATATTTACCATTTGATTTCAATGATTTAGACACATTTATTATGTTATATAAAACCCTTGTCAGATGCCAACTTGAATATAACTCTACGTTATGGTCTCCCTTTTACAACATTCATTCAGACAACATTGAAAAGATTCAACGGAAGTTTCTAAGGTTTATAAACTATAAATTGCATATTCCTATACTAAACATTGATTACAATTATCTCCCGGATAAAACGTCTCTATTGAAACGTTCAGAAAGAAGAATAAGCACAGATTTAATACTATTACATACAATACTGCATTACAAAATTGACTGTTCTGAATTACTTCAATTTATCAATATCCATGTTCCCCAAAAATCATGTCGAAATTTATTACCCTTCTACTTCAATAACACCAGGACACTAGCTTATCAAAATTCTCCGTTTCCGAGACTTCACAGTCTCGGAAATAAATATTCTAATCTAGGTGATATATTTCATCTTAAAACTAATCAGTATAAACGTTGTATATTCTATCACTTTTATTCTTCTAGGCACAAATAGATTTACATAATTTCTTCAATTTTTGTTTATATTGAATATGAGACTTATTATCATTTTTACAAAATATGTATTTTTATTTTATTATTTGTTTTGTTGTTACACTGTTTTGTGTATTATCTTTTCTCATTGTATTATATTTTCTTCATTGTTTGTTACTCAACTTATAAATTATAATGTAAAAGCCCATCAGGGCGTGTAATAAATAAATAAATATCAAGATATACGTTATAAACGCAGTAAGTGTACAAGTACATACACTTTAAATTAACACATTATTTGTGCGCTGAACCATCAAAATGATATTTATGACTTTTGCATAGAATGTCATAATAACGCTACGAAAAGGTTTTCCATGCTTTTGTCACATGGCACAAACCAGTTTTGCCAACACTTTGCATAATTTGCTCGTTATTTGACATATTTTGAATAAATAAAGGATTTGATTCTTTTGGTGTCATTTTCAAGTATTTTTATTCATTTCCAATCAGCATGCCACATTTAATGTCTGTTAAAATTGAATTTCTTTTTTTTTTTACATTAACTCCACATAGGAGGCGCTAAGGAAAATGTTTTATCACAAGGCGTTGGACTCGAGAGTCCGATTGGGGAGGTCAAAGGGTCTACCTCAAGTGGCCTCTCCAGATCTGGTCCGTCACGCAGGAAACTTAAAAATAATTTATCGGGATCTACTATCATATACGGAATAACGTCTTGGGGAAATTCGTGCAAGACAGAGATATAGGTTACATTCAAACAATCAATTTGGGAGGCGGGAATGGGTACCGCAGCCCCGGGAACCTTTATTGGATAACCAACACCTCTGCCATAGGTCACCCCAAGTGGTTCGCTACGTTTGGTGATTTAGCAGGGGTGCCCGGGTTCATGGGGTGAGGTTTGTCTAGGTCTTGGAGGCGGATGACCAGGACATACTGAACCCCAGATTCCTACCCACCCCTTAAACCCTTTTCCTTCCCAGAACTCTCCTCTCCTTCCTTTCTTTAAAAAAACCCTCCACACAGCATCCCCAAAGATGACATAGGCCCTGAGGGAAATTATTTTCCTCAGGGCCTCCTGGGTGGAGCTCATGTAAAAAAAAAAAAAATCCAAAACTCTTTGATTAGAATATGGTTTAAAATTGTATGCCAAAACCCATTGTCGGATTTCATATATGAAGAAAGTAGATCCTACGAACACACACACAACACAAGATATTTTCAAAATTAAGGCATGTCCATTCCAAAAATTACAAATAAATACTTGCAACGGACATTCACTTATCCTGTACCTGCAATATTCAATAAGATACCAACGCATATAAAAAGCGCATTAAATTGCGCCACTGAACTCAAAAAATTGATTTTTTAAATTGATATACGCACTTAAATATTAGCATGCATTGATTGTGTATAAAAAAATATGGTTCCATGCCAACTCAGAATAAAACCAACTCAGAAACACCTCAGAAGGGTCATTAAAAGCTTTAAAAGAATTTATTTAAAATGACCGGTAACCCTAACCTAACTTAACCTATTTAACCAACTTTTTATGGTGATATATCTATCTGTCTACGTATTTTATCCATTCTGTACGAATAACCAAATGAATCCATTCTGGAAGATCTGTGTATCCACAATAAGCTTTCAACTAATTTATTTATTTATTAACGGACTTACGTGCAATCTTTAATCTTCAATCAATTAATTAATTGCAATTCTGGTTCATCGCTCCTAAAATATATAATGCTCTGAGTACTGACACAAAGTCAAGTAATTCTAATTCTCTTTTTATAACACGTGTACAACATTGGATTTTTGAAAGGGGACGAACGCACTTTAAAGAATTCATGAGTTCTAACACTACATTTTAATTATTAATTTTTGCATTTCAAAATTTTAATTTCCATTTGTATTTCTATTTTACTTTAAAATGTTGTTATTTTTTTCTCTTAGTTTTTCACTAAATTTATATATGTTTTTAATTTTGATTTATATAATTATATGTTTTAATTTATACAGAACACTTGAGTTCTTAACATTTAATTTTTATTATTAATTTTTGTATTTCAAAATTTGAATTTGAATTTTCATTTTTACTTTTCTTTAAAATATGGTCTTTTTTTTCTCTTTAGTTTTAAGTATTTCTTAATATTTTTTGAAATGTTAAAATATTAAATGTACGACTACCACAACACGGGCTTAGCCTAGTGTGGTAGCCAAAAAAAACCCAAATATCTGTTACTAATAAAAAATATATGAAATAAAAAAAAATAAAAAAAATAATAATAAATCTTTAATATAATATATAAAACCAGGTCGGGTTAGTTACACCATTTTTGGCTCAAGAACGGATGGACCGATTTTATGATCTTTGATTTATTGGATTTGTCTCCGCCCCGAATAGAAGAATAACTATTAAAACATCGAAAAAATTCACGAAAAAATATTATGAAGAAAATTCTTTTTCTCATACATTTTGTATGGAACCAATTCTCATCCTTTGAAAGAGCTGCAGCAATATTATGATAAATATAATATTGAATAGTGAGTGAATTCTAAATATTCAAAAACGTCAAATGTCAATGCGTTGAGTGTTTTGCTTTTGTTCTTAAACATTTACTGCTGCCCCTCTTTCTTACACATTAATGTCAATAGATGTCAATAGTCGAAAATGAGACAAATAGTGAACGTATGTATGTCTGCACCCCTCCAAAGGAAAAATACAATAGTTATAATAAACCTCCCTCATACGTATAAAGAAAATGAAACGTAATTCCCGTAAGTGGAAAAGTAAGTAAATCACAAAAAATATAAATCCGCACACAACGCCGCCATCTCTGATACTGACAAAAACAAAACACCGACAGTTGCGCATCGATAATTGCTTCATTGTGTACTTTTTAACTTAAAAAAAAACTGAATTTAATTCAGCTAATAAGTTTCAATTTATTGATTCTGAGGCGGAACGAAGTTCGCCGGGTCAGCTAGTTTACAATAAAATAACACGAAATTTGAGAAAATGTACTTTAAATTACCTACAATGTATTTTGAACACGTTGCTCGCCAAACTGAGGACTCTGACTTGAAGAAACTCATGATCCCTGACAAAGTGGAAGGCAGAAGTAGCAGAGTAAGGTCAACTATGCGCTGGAGTGAAGAATCACTGGCGTCCGATACATCGTGGTCCATAGCTCTCCACGCAGCGCAGGGCCGCGAGGACCGGAGGTGCCTTGTCCACTATGGATTTTGGAGTAAAAGTCACGGTCCGCAGCAATGAGGAACCGACTTAAGAAGAAGAACGTATTTTATGCCTTTATATTGTAAAATGTTATTCTTCTATATCTATTTTTTATATTGTGGTTTCAGTATTATAATTAATGTGTGTGTTTTAGTATTATAATTAATATTGTAAAATTGACCTGCTGACAAACTGCTTTGGCATAATGAAGAATAAAATAATAATAATAGAGGAAAATAACCTTCATTTCTCGTAAAAAAATATAGTTTATTGACGCAATAAACAGCGATCGTCCATTTCTTTCGATCATTCGTGCGTACAAGTTTCAACTTGTCAGACGAGCGAGTGCTGTGTCCGTGGTGATACGGTTTTGTTTTCTGAAGATAGGTACTCGAGGAGAAACCTGGATCAAATGCCTCATGTGCGGACTCTGGGCACATAATGATTGCGCTGGTGCAGAGTTCTTCACCTGGATTTATGATTATTGCAAGTATTTTAAGTTCCCTTTTATACATGACCAAAGTTCCTGAAATATCTCATAGAAGTTAGTGTTGATTTTGGAGTTAGTTTTTATAGTGTTAATAATAAAATATACCTACATATATATATACATAATATGTGACAAACCTATCTAAATCTACCTATAAAGCAGGAAACCTTTACAGTGTGAAGTAGGAATATTGGTTATTTGTAATGTAATATATTCAAGGATAACACATACATTAACGTAATTAGTTTGAGTAAATTATAAATCATTGATTGTGAATTAATGATAGAATCATACTGCAATACAGTAAAAATAAAATAGAATTGCAGTTAAATGATGCAGTCGAGGACAGTTAGTGGAATGGTGCAATGTTTCAAACACAGAAAACTTATGTTGTGGTCCCATTTGAATTCAAAATTAATAGTTTACTTAGTTTTAATCACTACTACATTGTAATTTTAATCGTGTTCATTAGGGTAAATTGGAAATCGTCATCTCCTTCCCACTCCCACTATTATTGTAATTAGTTTTGGGTAAACCCTGAGAAAGTGAGCATTGCTCACGAAACATGTTGTTTTTTTATAAACAGTAAACATGGTTGAAATTGAGTAATATATTAATTTCGAAAACTGTATTATTTCGTCGTGACCAAAATCCTAAGCCCGCCGCCGCTCATTTGTACCAAGCGTGACATTTTGAAGACCCCCCCTAAACGTGTCATGTAGTATGGGTACGTTCCCTAAGGTCGGTATATCAGACAACCTCTGTGGTCGAGGGGCAAAATCATTGCCTTTTGACATAGATGTCGCGGGTTCAAAACCCGACAAGGATAATCAAATATTTAAAAATCTTTTTTGTATTTTTTTTAATTATTAGTTTACTATCACTTAAAGACAAAACAACATTGATAATATAAAACTTAGACATACATTACATTCATACACACACACATACCATACATAACATAACAATATTAAGTTTTTAGAATAATAAGTTTATAGACTGACAGCCTTACTAAAAAAAACCACAGCACGGCCGATAACCTGTGTTGCTGCAGCAACATGAATAAAACAAAAATACACTAAAACACGATAACATTACTAATAAGATTTGTTCTTAAAATGTATTTTAAATCTGGCAACAATGTAATTATTCATAGGGTACATAATAAATTGTTTGTGTTCTTACAGAACCGCTAGGTGGCGGCGCATGCGCATTCGTCATTCGCGTTGAAACCGCTAAAAAAAATTCACTCCGCGGATGTGTGTGTAATATTACACAAATGTGGTCGTAATATCTATTAATATGACTAATTCACAATTACATTCGCATAATTGATATATTTACCGTGTTTTTTGTGGTTTTTAATAAGTTTTAGTCAAGTTATAATAACAATAATCATACTTTGAAAATTGAAATCTCAATAAGTATTTTATGTAAAACATGAAAATTCAAATTTACATTTAAAGGATTTTATTTTATGAGAATTTCATAAAAGTGGTGTTTTTTTAAAATATTAATATCTAATACATGTGTTCCAAAACGTATCAATGAAATTAACGTCTTTAGAGTTGTAAGAAATCTGTTATAAAAGTCGGTATTATTTTTTTAGGTTAGTTTTTTGGCAATAAAAAAACTTTGAAATTTTTTATTATTTTTTTATTGTATGCACGAGGAAAAAGTGAGGTGATAGTTTCGTTCCAAATTCATTATATAAAAGGAATGTATTTTTAAAATTTTGTTTTTTTTATAAATTTCTCTACACTTTCATCAAATATGTTTTGGTAAAAAAAATCCATTTTATTCCGCTTTTTAATCTTAAAATATAACAGTTTTTTAAAACTAAAGTGTATTCCAATTACACAAATCTAAAAGGTAATTTTATCTAGTTTTCATAAATGGTATTTGTTTTTACGACACCTTAAAAAATAAGAAATATATAGAACATTCAAAATACTTTGGAAAAATTCCAAATTTCGTTCAGACATCATTAATAAAACAACTACCCTCTCAGGCCGTGTAAACCAAGTGTATTTTTTCCATGAACAATTTTTTAATTAGTAATGTTTTCACATCCGCGGCCGTTTGTCAATTGAATAAAATTTTTACTAGGCTTTTAGTAAGGCTGTAAGGGAGCCTAAAATCTTATTAAGAGATGATTTGAAGGCGGCCAATGATAACATTATCAAATTAATGGCTTATTCATTATCATTGTCAAACTTATCTTAGGTAAATATGTTTTCATATTTGTAATTTACATAAATTAAAACACTTCTCTTCGGAAAGAAAGATTCTCCCAGAATCAGAAGGGTGAGAAGCCACAAAACATTGCCTGAAATGGCTTTAGCCGTGTTTGGTGACCAGATATGAATAGACAGTACTTACCCACATTTCTCTTCCCATCTCCACCCTCTCCCCACGTTCTTCAATCTCACAACATAGGTACTCTAATTGTGGATGCCATAGTCTCACTGGCTTCAGACAGTTGGTAACAGTTAGGACTCTTGTGCGATCATTGCATAAAAATAAATATTCAAAATCTTTCATCAATAAGGGAAACTATGTAATTAATTTTTCATTTTATTGTCTTGCATTTTTGTTGGTTCGACATATTTCAATATACCTAACCAATATTTTTGTCACTGCATAAAGTATCAGATTAAATAACGTAATACATATTTTAATAAAGCCCTCGTGGAAGAGTCTAATATGAAAAAAAAATGAAAAAAAAATAGTTGAAGATAATATTGTTAATTCTAAAAATTTAAAATATGAGATTGACAAGTATAACGGTTTGGCAGAAGGTGGCAATGGCGAATTGGTAAACGCGCACGTCCCGGTTAGACGAGAGGTTCTGGGTTCGAGTCCCAGTCGCGACCATTATCTTTTTCCATTTTTCTATCTTTTTCATATTTTCTTTTAATTTATTATTGTTATCTTCTTCTTCAATGATATACAAAAAACTAGCAGACCCGGCCACACGGCGAAACACAACGCCATTACCTAACCTTTATAAAATCCACACCACCCGCTTGCCAGCTGCCCGCTGCCGGCTGCCTTTTTTTTTTTTTACATGAGCTCCACACAGGAGGCCCTGAGGAAAACAATTTCTCTCAGGGCCTATGTCATCTTTGGGGATGCTGTGTGAAGGGTTTTTTTAAGGAAAGGAAGGAGAGGAGAGTTCTGGGAAGGAAAAGGGTTTAAGGGGTGGGTAGGAATCTGGGGTTCAGTGTGTCTTGGTCATCCGCCTCCAAGACCTAGACAAACCTCACCCCATGAACCCGGGCACCCCTGCTAAATCACCAAACGTAGCGAACCACTTGGGGTGACCTACGGCAGAGGTGTTGGTTATCCAATAAAGGTTCTCGGGGTGGCGGTACCCATTACCGCCTCCCAAATTGAAAATTGAATTTCTCGGCTTTTCTCTACTAAAATAAGCATGTATTATACATATAAACCTTCCTCTTGAATCGCTCTATCTACTGTTGAAAACCGCATGAAAATCCGTTGCGTAATTTAAAAGATCTGTGCGCATATACATTTTGAGCGACTTCATTTTATACTATGTAATGATGGTTAAATAAGTTATGTTATATTAGGTTAGGTTAGGTTATGGTTAGGTTATGGGCTATTTTTCAAATAAAAAAAATTGATAGCTTTTAATGAATTTTCAATGAGTTGTTGAGTTGAATTGATTCTGAAACAATTAAATATTTAAAAACTATTCATAATTGATTGCTTTTGTACATTTACCATTGAATAAGCATGTCACCTCAATAAAGCAGAAAATCAGGTATTCTGCAGAGGTATTCGACTATCTGACGTATTGGCGACATTATGCATAATTGGCACACGATCTATTGGTACTTGTTCTTGCGCACAGATGAGAAATTGGAAAATTATATGTGACACAAAATACGCATGCTTACAGAATTCAGATTAAGGCACAATTAATTCACATATTTTACCTTATCAAACCGCTATACTGTGACTCTGGAAGTGGGCGTAGGTAAAGCAGAAAAAAATGATTTTTTTTTGTCGTTAAGTGAAAAATATTTATGTGCTTAACATTTTAGTACGTGTTATTATAATACTCGTATACTTTTTTTATTCCAGAATAAATAATGTGGTTTGCAATAATTAATGTAACAACAAGCCACAAACAAAGAATTGTTCATTTTCCTTGACGCAAGAGTTGACTGTTGTTGAGTTTTTGCCGCTCCTGGCATTATTTGACGTCCTCCGTAGTAGAGATGTAAGGCTCTTGTCTCCCAATCCGAAGGTCGCGGGATCGAATCGCGTCGTGCGCAAATAAATTTTATTTGATGAATTATATATGTGTTATTTCACAATTAATTCATTTAAAATACTGTATAGTATGTTTGCGGTATTTTCCAGAGTGGAAGATACTCTCAAAATCGTCCTGGTGTAAGAACTTAATCCACCATTCAGAATTGCAACGCTGCTTGAAACGGCTTTAGCCGTGTTTGGTGACCCTTCTTCTTCCCAACCTTCTTCCACTCCCCACTACCAGCAGCCTCACAACAAACCCCAATTGTGGATGCCGTACTCTCACTGGCTCCAGACGGGAGCAGCTAAAAAAAGTCTGATTTTTTTCTTAGAAGTTAAGAGGAATACACAAACCAAAAATGTGTATAATAGTGTACCTTTTATTATCACCATAATTTTAGATAATAGGTATCAAAATCGCTTGGCAAAGCGGAATCTACAAACGCTCGCTTTTAACGCAAGAGTTTTCAATTTGAGAATATATACAGGGTGTCCGGGGGTAAAGTGCATTAACTTCGGGAGGTGATTCTACATGATGGTAGAAGTAAAAAAGATTAACAACTTTTTCCGAAATTCCAACTTTTTTTATCCCATACAAAAAAACGTAGGTTCCTACTAAAAATCCTTAGTGTGAGGTACGATCTTACTTGCTGAGAGCCTGCCGGGCGCCTGACTCGATTGTGATTGGCCCGTATTGTAACGGCGAAAAATAATATATCTGGCCGCACACGCCGGACTAATTTTATCCTTTTACCTCAAAACTACGCCTAAAAGTTGGAATTTCGAAAAAAGTTATTTATCTTTTTTACTTGTAATATCATGTAGAATCACCTCCCGAAGTTTATGCACTTTACCCACGGACACCCTGTATAATTGGGATAACATCGCCCCGGGAATCATTTATTCGATAACCAACTCCTCTGCCATAGTTCATCCCAAATTGTTCGCTACGTTTGGTGACTTAGCAGGGGTGTCCAGGTTCATGGAGTGAGGTTTGTCTCGGTCATACGTCCGTCACTCATGGACCGACCGACCCCAAAATTCCTACCCATCCCTTATCCGTTTTTTCTTTCCTGGAATTTCCACTTGTTCCTTTCCTAAAACGATCCTCCACACAGCATCCCCAAAAACGTGGCCCTGAGGGAAATTATCTTACTAAGGGCATATTTTAATTAAATTATTGTAATAAATATATATATTATACAATGTTGACATATCGGAATTGAAAATTCTTCTTCTTTTTAATTAAGTATCCAGCTTTGAACATAGCCTTTAAGGCTCTAATATGTATCCAGATTTGCAGAGAGGAAGGAGTGAACAAGTTATAGGAGGGAGGAAACATAGAGTTTAAACATTATATTTAATCTTGTGGTAAGAAAAGGACAGGACAGTTAAAATATGTTAAATGAAATGAGTGAAAAAGGAGTACAAGTGCCAAAGTGATGCGAACAGAAAAAGTAAGTAAATATATTTAAAAAAACCTACTTTGACGGTTGCATTCGAAATGTTCGAATCTAATTCTTCAACGTTAATATGTATTGGCGCTTAATAATACTAAACGGAAGTTAATTAATTAATGAGGTCTTTAGTGATATTTCAACCTTTAGTCATATTTGTTGTGAAATGTTAATAATAAATAGTAAACAGGTCAAACATGTCGGTATCTAATGTAATGACTAATGACCTATCTGTTGTTATGTTTGGGAAATTTAGAAGGTCATTATCAAGTTGGTGCAGTCTGCTCTTGAGATAAAGAAATATATGATGATTTATTGACCGAGTTTATTTCTTTGATTCGGAATATCATTGTGTTCTATTATTATTGGTTAATGATGTCGACGATTAATGGATTTTTTTGTTCAAATTTACCCACGTATTTTTGAGTATTTTTATCTTGGAGTTTTACATCCACTTATTATAAAAAAGAGACTAGGTGTGAACAGCGCAAAAACGGCATCTATAATAAATGGAGGCAGATCTAGAATTGATTGAAGCATTGATTGAATACTGATTGAAAGAAGCTGGGTGGACCTATAGACCACTTGCATCACATTTTTTCCAGTTTAGGCAAATGTTCTATGACATTCTGTATTTTTTTTATCGTATTTTTGAAACCCTGGCGATTTTTTGAAAATTTCAATCCGAAAAATCAGACCATTTTTTTATAATAATAATAATTTGTATAGCGCCTTTTTTGTGAAAAATCACCTCAAGGGCGCTTTACAATTTATTATGAATCCTAGGCTCTATCTAATTTTATTATTTTCAAATAGATACAGAATCATACTTGCCTGCAGGACACTTCCGACAAAACACACTTTATAAGAAAGTTTATGCTTATGTTATGGGGAAGATACGACTTTGCACGTGGAGGACATTATATTCCAAACACTGGACATTGCATGAGTTTTACATTTGTATTTATATTTAACAGAAGATTAATGCCAAAGTTGAGTTTATATTTATTTTTAAAGTCTGGAGAATTTTAAGAATTTGCTTTTACACACTTTTAGTTATTTACAATGTTGCGAGCCGTGAAGGCGAATGTGAAAGTTTTTTTTTTTTTATTTGATCCATCTTGATCTTATTATCTTATTTGATCATCCTTGATCCATCTTGTTGATCATAAATCATTATAATGTTCAACGTCTATATTACTAAATCCAATGTAATATACTTGTACTTGTAAATTATAATAATAATAAGAATATTATAAAATTTGATTTTCTTAAAATCAGCACCACTACCATTATACCTCTAAAACACGTACAGACAGCGTAAAATATACGGGGTTCTCTTCATAACATCTGTCAAAAAGTCAAACCAAATGATAAGTTGCAGAGAACAAACAATAGATCTAGTGAACGTTAAATGTCAAATTCAAAAATTCGCTTGAAAGCAAAGTGTTGCCATAAAAAAATCAGTGTGGAATTTTACAAAATTAATAGGAACATTTTCGGAGACGGAACATTTTCATGGTTTTTTAATTGGAATTTTAATTCGAATTCGAATTTGGTCGCTTGGTTTTAATAAGATGTCACATTAATATCATTGAAAGAGTTCAACACAAATTTTTGAGGTGTATTCATTTTAGACTTGGAATTTCTTTAGAATTAATTGATTGTGATTTTTTATAACATTCGATGAAATTGATGAAGTTAAGTAGTGACAGAAAAAAAAATCTTTATGTATTAAAATGACTGCCTCTTTGTTTATCCATTGTGTGTTTCTACTTGACGGCCAGCGTGATCGAGCTGTAAGGCTTTTGACTAGCAATGCGAAGGTCGCGAGATCAAATCCCGGCGTGGGCAAATAAATTTTATTTGATTAATTTGGGTTTTTTCACAATTAATTCATTTAAAATAATATTAGTTTATGGATAAGCCGCCGCATTTTTATGCACAGCTTACGGAAATTATACTTCATTTCAACAATTATTACAAGAAACAACTATTTACGAACACAAAATAGGTTATTAGGTTCTTAGTTTAGGTAAATTAAGTAATTCATGCGTTTTTAGTTTGAAACGAAACTTCGCAAATCCATACAAAAAAACATGGCCGTAATGGAGATGGTGATTTTTAAACTTAATGAAAATCGAATTTTATTGCATATTTTTCTATCCCGACTGAAACCGATGGTTCTTGTGGTAATTATGTTTAAAAGTAGCTTACTTTTCAAATTGTATGCCTATTTAAAGTGTAACGACATGCGGCGGCTTGTCCATACTTTACCAAAATAATATACAGTATATTTGCGCCACGTTCCAGTGTGGAAGATACTGTTAATTAAGAACACCATTCAGAATTGAAACGTTGCTTGAAATGGGTTTAGCCACGGACGTTTGAATTTGGATGTCTATGGGTTTAGCCGTGTTTGGTGACCAGATCGGAATATTCAGGTACCTCCCCACCTTCCACTTCCCCATCTCCTTCCCCTCCCCACTACCTTCAGCCTCACAACATACCCCAATTGGGGATGACATAGTCTCACTGTGTCCAGACGGGAGCAGCTGGGACTCTTGTGAGGTATTCATGTAAACAAAATAAAAACACCATTCATCTGATTTCAATGAGACTTTGGTGAATTTTTGTGCGTACGCCCGCAAAGGTTTCTATGTATAATGCTGTGCTCTGGCGTAATTAAATTTGTATAGAAAAATTAAAATAGGTGGCACGCGAGTTGTTCGAAAAATGTGTGTATTTCATATAGTTTAGCGGCAGCGAGGGAACGGGCAAGCTGGAAAAGAACATTAAGGATAGGGTGGGGGAAAGGGAGGCAGTGTAAAGGAGACATAATAGCGGAAGGGGATAGCAGGTGGGTAAATTTGGAAAATCATGCCTCTCGATATATTAAAGTTGATTCACTTTCATGTCGTATGTATTATTGTTACAATTACACTACGGTCTCAATTTACAATTCTGTTGTATTACACACCATCGGTAACTTTTATTATTATTATTATTTATTTATTTATTGTGAAAAACAGTTAACATATATATCCAATTACATTTCACAATTTTTAGTTAATAGTGTAATACATTAATTATATAGGTACATTAACAATGACAGGTGCTAAAGAATACCTTTATTTCGCTCTTGAAATGATTGTAGTTCGATTGAAAAATGTCAATTTCAGAAGAAAGGTTTAATAGTGAGGTCATTCTCCCCAGAGGAATAACCATTGGTAGGTTGGTCCTGCCTCTAGGAAAAGTAAAAAGTCTGTGTTGCCTTGCTCTGGTGAAGTTATCGGGGACATAAAGTGAAATCCTTTCCAGGACATCAGGATTACAAATTTATGCTGATGTTGATAATATTTTTGACATGCCTTGAAGTGTAAAGCTGTACTAATTAAACACTTTAGCAGTACACATTTGAACAAGGTCTCTGCATAACGGGTTTTTGGTTTTTTTTTCTTCTTCACTGCTTTCATTAACTTTGTACTAATCTACGAGTATATATACTATTTTTCTTTTGATTTGTTTGCCAATGCAATCTTATAATTTTTCCTTTCTTTGTTCTTTCTATACTACAATATCCCTGTTAAAAAAACATGCATGTATATGACACCTTGCAGTTAATTCTAAATAACTAAAATAAATATGGAAAGGTAAGAAGTCAATTCATCCGCAACGATAAGACAGCACAGGTGATTGTCAGAAGATGCGGGTTTTTTGTTGTTGCAGAAGTGAATTGTAAGCTTGGGGCATACATGTGCATCTCATGCATACATGAAACCTGTACATGATGTTCAGAAACAAGTTCTAAGAACGAGAACATTGCAATAATGATAATAATTATATTTACTAAACTTTACATTTGAATTCAGTTGGACACTATTTTCCAGTCTAGGCGCAATATGAATCATTCAAATATTATTATCCTTAGAATATACTCGTATAGGTGTAAATATATCTATGATATTTTATTTTTTACATAAACTCCACACAGGAGGCCCTACCGAAAAAAAATCTCCTTGTACGGTCAATATCATCTTTGTGGATGCTGTGTGAGTCTTTTTAGAGAGGAAGTTCTGGGAAGGAAAAAAATACGAGTGGATCAAGATGTCCAGGAGCGACGGAAGTATGAATCCATCCCTTCCATTGCGGTGCAAGGCAATGTTTCACGAGAGTCCTGCTGGAAAGATCTAATGTCTCCCTCAAAAATTCTCTTTCGATTCAGCCAGCCACGCTGTAGGTGGGCAAACACATTCGTCGCCAAGACCCATACAAACTTCACTCCATGTATCCGGGAACCCCTGTCAAGTATCCAATAATTGGTTATCGGGCGGCTAATTGGTTAAAGTTTCCCGTAACTGCCCCCTAAATTGATAATTGATGCATTATTTTGAAATTATTCCATTCGGAGAAGTTTTTATGCATGAATATATTTTTATGATTATTGTACCGGTTACTAGAGATAAACGTTAAAAAACTTGACAGGAAAATGCGAATACAGAAAAAAGTAATTATCAATATTTTATTATTAACTACATTGGGTAATCACGATACATCAACGTGTTACCTTGATAATCGTTGTTAAGGAGAGCCACCCGTGGTTTAGAAGAGACATGAGAGGTTTAGGTAGTGGTTTAGAAGAGTCACTCGTGGTTAGAAGAGTCAAAAGTGGTTTTGATATTGGTTTAGAATCACTCGTTGTTAAGAAGAGTCATTCACGGTTTAGAAGAGTCAAAAGAGGTTTAGGTAGTAGTTTAGAAGGGTCACGAGAGGTTTAGATAACGGTTTAGACGTGTGGTATGTGGTTTAGAAGAGTCATAAGAAGTTTAGGTAACGGTTTGGAAGAGTCACTCGTTTAAAAGAGTCACTCGTGGTTTAGGTAGTGGATTAGGAGAGTCACTCGTAGTCTAGAAAAGTCACTCGTGGTTTGGAAGAGTCACAAGAGATTTAGGTGGCGGTTTAGACGAGTCACTTGTAATATTTAATTAAATGAAGACAATTTCAGCGAAAGTCAATCGAAAATCTGGAAACAGAAAAAGATATTGACACCTCTGGTACTTGAACTTTAATTAAATATTACAATTTGAGGTTTTACTCATAAAGTTAAAATTAAAATAAAATTCATCCTAGACTTGCAGAAAAGTCAATAGATGTCGCATATGAAAATAAAATGGATAAAGATTTATCCAGACACTATCTAGAGAGCATTTAGTTTGGGTTTGAATCTTGCAATTATGGCGCAGTGGTTAGCGCGTTTGCCCGTAAAGCAAGAGGTCCTGGGTTCAAGTCCCAGAGGTGTCAATATCTTTTTCTGATTTTTCTGTATCCAGATTTTCGATTGACTTTCGCTGATATTGTCTTCATTTAATTAAATATTACAATTTGAGGTTTTACTCATAAAGTTAAAATAAAAAAAAAAATAAAAAAAAAGAGTCACTTGTAGTTTAGACGAGTCACGAAAGGTTAGGTAGTGGTCTAGAAAAGTCACCCATTATTTAGAAGGGTCACTTGTGGTTAAGAATAGTCACAAAAGGTTTAGGTAATGGTTTAGAATAGTCACTTGTTGTTTAGACGAGTCATTTACTGTTTAGAAGAATCATTTGTTGTTTAAAAGAGTCGTTCGTGGGTTATAACAGTCCCAAGAGATTTAGTTAGTGGTTTAGACAAGTCACATGTGGTTTAGACGAGTCACAAGAGGTCTAGGTAATTGTTTAGAAGAGTCACTCATTGTTTAGAAGAGACACTCGTGGTTTAGGTAGTGAATTAGAAGAGTCACTCGTGGTTTAGAAGAATCATAAGAGATAGTGTTTTATAAGAGTCACCAGGGTAGCAAAAGGTCTCTAGTTAAAAAAATGGGACTTTTCACTATCAGGGGATCTCTTCTAATCTTCATCTATCTCATCAACCTTCAACCACGTTTCTCCTATGCACATAGTGTTTTTGAAATTATTAACCTTGTTTCCTACTTTTCTTCTTATTTTTACTTTGTGATTCAAGGTTTGTTCTACAGTATTTCGCCTTTGTTTCCAACAATAAAAAATCATGATCTTAACATACGTACAATAAAAAGAACTTAACTAGTAATATCTGCACATAAAAACGAATGAATGACTTTTAATATATCCATCGTAATAATTATATCCGTTTATTTAATCTTTGTTACTTAGTTTAATGGGTTGCGATGGTCAAAGTTTATTTTTTGTTGAGAAAGGTGCATTTCAGTGATACAATCGTTGGATGCAACCTTGAATTAGCGATCACACCGAGTGCATTGGCAATGTCCGACATAAAATACCTTTACTAACTACCTTGCTTTATTGTTAGTATTCACACCCATTAAACAATTGGTAAGTTCGCAAAAAATGCCGTTTCGTTATTCTAGGTACGTAATAATTAAATATAGGTATTGCGGAGCGGGTTTTTTTAACTGCTAGGCTCTGCTGAGGTTTTTGTTTCGGCTTCGTCATAGACATATGAAGATTAGTAGACCTGCCCTAAGTGATAAAAGCATATAATTCCCCCCTCCCCATGCCGGTTCCATTCCATTCCATTGGAACCGGCTGGGGTTGAACATGACTTGGCGCGTGAATAAAAATGTGACATCATCATTCTTCTGCGAGCCAGCGTCGAGCGTTGCATTTTACGTTGCGTTTGTGTTTTGAAAACGTGTAAATATATACTATCAATCGAGATACATGGCGTGTAATCGTCGGTGTTTACCGGGGTAAGTAAATTATGAAACATTTGTAAAAGTGTCCTAACTAAATACGGCAACAAAATATTGGAATCTGCAAATAGGCGAACTTTACTTTGCCATTTTTAGACTTCGCAAATGTGTTCATTATGCGCCGAGCAATTCGCGCTCCCATGTAAAAAAATGTCTATTCATTCAAAAGCAGAGTTTACTTTTAAGAACTAAATGGTGATATTATTATGCGAGATGCCTATGTACTGTCATATTGAGTTGTTGACGAATCACATATCTCCAAAGTCATCTTCCCGCTCTGCGCCCCGCTGTAGTTGTTGTCTACCCCTCACCTTTATGTTCTGGTCTAGTAATATTCATATGCCTATGGGCTTCGTCCAATTTAAGTGTTGGTATCCGAAAGGCACTCTAAAAGGAGGGTTTCAAAAATGGCTATGTTATGTCAAAAATAGACGGTTCCTCGGATCCAGTGACAGCTAGTCACCGAGACAAATAACCGCGACGGGCAATGACGTCATACATAATATATAGACGCGTGGTAGAAATAACAACGTGATTATGGTTATTGTTAACGCTGTCCCTCGCTGCCGATAAACTATTTGAGATACACACATTTTTCAAATAACTCGCCCGCCACCTATTGTCATTTTTCTATACAAATTTGATTACGGCATAGCACATAATTATATAAAGAAACCTTTGCGGGAAGGAACGCGTAAGGGATAAGCAAAGAAGCAGTCTTTTTTTCCTTATTTGTTTTTTGGGCTGTTATGCCGTGTATACCTCCTTCTGTAGCCAACGTTTCGGACAGCGTTGCAGTGTCCATCATCAGGGCAGATCCGGCAGATCTGTCATTCACAACTGCCAGTTACAATAATAAAATCATGCCATTCATCTTTCATCATACCTGCCAGCCAACGCTCCTCACGCTAGATGTTAACGTAAGTAGCGCCATCTTTTGGCATTGCTTTAATTCGGTTCTATTATGAAAGTAGATTTGTATCAATTTGGGAATACCACCGCCCTGGGAACCATTTATGGGACAACCAACACTCCTGCCACAGGTCACCCCAAGTGGTTCGCTACGTTTGGTGACTTAGCAGGGGTGCCCGGGTTCATGGGATGAGGTTTGTCTAGGTCTTGGTGGCGGATACGTTTGCCCAACCACTGCGTGGCGGGCTGGATAGGAGGTGACTGATTGAGGGAGGCCTTTTGACCTATCCAGCCGGATTCTCCCGACCCGTCGCCTTGCACCGCAGTGTGAGGAATAGATTCATACGTCCGTCGCTCCTGGCCACACTGACCCCCAGATTCCTACCCATACCTTTTTCCTTCCCATATCTTCTTCTCCTTCCTTTCCCTTAAAAAACCCTCCACACAACATCCTCAAAGATGACATAGGCCCCTAGGGAAATTGTTTTCCTCGGTGCCTCCTGTGTGGAGCTAGTGTAAAAAAAAATACAAACTCCATACACTAAAATGGTTTTTAGTGAACCATTTTTGAAAAATGGCGTTAGTTGTATTCGTAGTCGGATTCCTTAATTTCAACCTATACCGACGTTGGTGTAATAATAACGTCAGATACCGTGGTATAGAAATCGTAAAAAATCATCATGTTTACATTTTTTCCCGTTATGAAAAAATCCCCGCATCTTTGGGGATGCTGTGTGCAGGGTTTTTTTGGGAAAGGAAGGATAGGAATTTCTGGGAAGGAAATACGTATGAGGGGTGGGTAGAAATGCGAGAGTCAACAGTGACGGATATGAATCCATCCATCCCACTGTGGTGCAAGGTTATTAGGTTGGATCATGTCTCCCTCAACCAACCTCTCCGATCCGACCCGACCAGTTGGTGGGCAAACGCATTGGCCGCCAAAACCTAGACAAACTTCACCTTATGAAATCATCAAACGTAGCGATCCACTTGGGATGACGTATGGCAGGGAGGTTGGTTATTCAATAAATGTTTACCGGGGCGGCGGTACCCATACCCACCTCCCAAATTAATGTACTGTATTTTAATTGTGAAGAAGCAACAAATAAATAAAATATTACGATTATACTGTCAAATTAAGTCTCCGTGAAGTATTGCGTTAGAAAAAAATCAGAGTGCGCAATTCAGACGCAGTAGAAGTGAAACTAGAAAATCGCTAGATGTCGCTTTCTTTTCTTTTGCCTGTTTATTTTAGAGTGGCCTGAAGATTGGATATTGATTTCATAAAAATAAAAATGTTAATTTTTTTGGGATATCGTAGGATTCGAACCTCCGTTCGCTTAATATCTGACTCTCTGGCCGCTGAGACTTCTCGAGCGTCTTGCCCGCATTATATTAGAACCAAGGACCGTCAAATAATAATTTTTGTGACGCATTTCCGTTTCATCCGAATTTCAAATCGCTAATGGGGCTTAAGAAGTTTCACTTCAAAAAACTAAATTATTTGTTGCCTTTTAAAACGATTTGCCGCAAGAGTAGGCAGATGTATTGGAACACCGCACTCCTTGTCACTTCGACCTCTTCATACTCTTCATTTGTTGTGGAATTTTATTCTTATGTTATGATTAAATCGAGGACTGTGGTCGAGGATTATGGCTCTCGACTACCAATCCGTAGGTCGCGGGTTCAAATCCGGGCGTGCGCAAGTAAATTTTAGATTGATTTGTGTAATTTCACAATTTAAAATATAAAATAATAGAAGGTGTATTTGCGGCACTAGACTATCTTCCAGAGAAAAAGATAGTCTCAATATCCCTGGTGTAAGATGGTAAGATCACCATTTCGAATTGTAACATTGCTTGAATTGGCTTTAGCCGTGTTTGGTAACCAGATCTGAATAGCCTGGTATTTCTCCATCTTCCTCTCCTCCATCTTCTTTCCCTCCCCACCATACCTCGTTTGGAGATGCCGTAGTCTCACTGGCTCCAGACGGTTGGGACTCTTGTGCGGTGTTCAAATAATAAAAAACGAGTGTGCTTTAGACCACACGACTGAAGTAAAACTTCTTTAGCTCCATCTATAATCTATATGATAGGAAGAGAGAAAGAAAAGCTCTTGCTCCTATACAGTGTGATACAAACACTAGGCCTGCACTGTGTCTTAGATGTATAATAATAATAATAATAAGTTATTTATTTCAGCCGAACAGAGCGGTGGGTGCAATACATAAAAAAAGTATACATTACATAAAATGGATTTACATACTATATAGAAAAGAAAAAATAAAATAATATAAAAAGATTTAAAAAGAAATATATATACACATATTTAGTACTTGTATATCTACTACGGGGGCTTCAGATGAATTCTCCATGTTTGGAAAAGGGGCGGGCCCTGCCACTGGGCCACGGCCTGGACGAGAGTGTTCTCCGATCTCTGGTAGCGCTGTCTCGTGAAACGTAACTGGCTAAGAGAGAAAGAAAATGTATGCTCGCACCTCTCTCTCTTGCCACTACAATAATATACGAAACGTAACTCCCTCTCTTTCTATCTTCACTAACTAATATCTCCCTCTCAACTACCGTTCGCCTCGCTTTTCGTCACGCTCTCGTCACGCATTCGCCAGTTTACTCCCCAAGTCAAGCGTGCCTAAAGAAGTTTTACTTCAAAAAACCTTTTTTATCACTAGAAAAATCACATTTTTCAAACGAAAATATCCAGCATTTGTTATAAATAAAAATCAACTTTCTTGTGCATTTTGTTCGCAAATCGAAAACGTTCGCCTAAAGTAGCAAAGATTTATGATCATACGAGTAAGTTCAAGGTTACGGTTTTCCCATGGTTATTCAGAACCAATCTAAAAGCCATTCTCGACACAGAAGATGGGCAATTCAGAAACGGTAAGTTTTACCAAATGAAATAACAGGACTAGTAAAATTTTTGCTAGAGTTTTGTCAAAAAATACACTTTCAACTTTTTATTGAAAACTAACTGATTCCCGGCATGCGTTGCAATGCCATATTCAAAGAAATAAATTGTTTTTCCCTGCATGTTCTTTCCCGTGCGTCCCCGTTCCCCTCCCGGAAACCTCTTCCACTTTCCCCGCCCACCCTCGCCCTATCCCCTCTCCCGCTCCCCCGTCCCGCAAAACCCCCTTCAGCGTTCCATTTATTTAGTTCATTCAGTTTTCAAACACTTCGCGTGCCACCTATTACAATTATTTTATTTAATTTTTCAGTTTTCGTATATTACAAATATGCATTTTTGTATATTATAAGAACAATCAATCAAATTTGGTACCTATGTAAAATATCTGTAATTTAAAAATCTATGGACAATTTTTTTTGTACAAAAAAAATAGCTACCTGCTAAGTTCAATTTCATCAAACGCGCGAACTGTCAAACGTGCGAAGTTAAAATAGTCGTTAGGTTTTCTGAAATTGTTCAATTTTCTTCATTTTTCTTTCCGTTAAGAACCTTCTACAAAGTATTAGAAAACTTTAAAAAAAAGATGAATGATATAGGTAAAGTCGTTCTGAAGTTATGGCGTGACCAAGGGAAACAGGGATTCATTTATAGATTCACACAATTCTAAATAAAAGTCTTAAAGCAAACGATTTTTTTACAGCAGATTTAATTCTTCATCCTAGAATAAATTAATGTAATTAAACTAATTTTGTTTTTTACAAGAAAAACACAGATATAATTTCAATCGATAGTTTTAGTTTTCGTGCCGCAAAAACTGAGGATTCTGCCTACAGCTGGCAAAATGACGTTCAGGCGTTTAAGACTTCCATTTCAACTTTATGGTCGCTGAGTCTAAATTTTACATGGATGTTTTTATTGACTGAACGTGGCGACGACGTTGTATTTTAAATCGAGCTTTTTGCACAACATCTGTCTGTAAATTGGTTTGTGTGTTCCGTCTCCAGTCAATCGACTCGATTTTTAAAATAAAGTCAGACGTCACCCGAAAGGGAGCTAAAATTTTGTCTAGATTATCTGAAAAACTAGCTAAGAAGCTATACCATTTTTTTTGGAGCTGACGGCATCCTTTTGGAGCTAAAGCTAGCTCTAAAGGAGCTGAGTTGGCAACACTAGCCAAGATGTTAACCGTGTTGGATAGTATCTTTTTATTCCGCCAGACTTCGCATGCGCGTTACCGATTCATCAACATTACACTACTAATCAACATTACACTACTAATCGATTGATGACCGACGAGGTCTAGGGGTAAGACTCTGAATCGCAATCCAAAGTTCGCGGGATCGAATCCCGGCGTGGGCAACTAAATTCTAAATTTCTCAATTAATTCATTTAAAAAATATACATACTATATACAGAGTCGGAGATACTCTCAGTATCGCCCTGATGTAAGACCACCATTCAGAATTGAAACGTTGCTTGAAATGGCTTGTGCTTTATTTGGTGACCAGATCTGAATAGCTAGGTACTTTCCCACCCCTTCCTGCCCTCCCCACTACTTTCAGCTTCAAAACATATCGATTGTGGATGCCATAACATATCAATTGGGGACGCCATAGTCTCACTGGCTCCAGACGGGAGCAGCTGAGACTCTTGTAAGGTCATTAAGAAAATTAAAAATAAATTAATTGAATTGCCATTATAAATTTTACTTATAGCTTCAACATAAACCAATACTTAACCACAAAAATGTTAATCAATTAAAAAAAATCGTACGTAAGTATCGTACAAAGTTTGCACGCGGTAGAAGCGAAACTTTACCAAAACAATCTCAACCTATACTTGAAAAGTGAGGTCATAATCAAAGCCACCAATGAGCGCAGACCTAGCGTAATTTTCGTTTTATATCTCAACCAATAGGAGCCTTTAATTATGACATCATAATCAAAGCGGCCAATGAGTGCAGTTGATGCGTCATTTCCGTTTCATCCGAAATCCAACAGCGGGGCTATAGAAGTGTCACATCAAAAACTGGAAACAAAATTCAACAACAAATATAACATCTTTTACCAACAAGAAGTCGAGTGATATGTTCCTTTTTACTTCAACTTCGCTTAAAACAAACACGACATATTATAACAACTCGTCTACTTTCAGTTTCAAAGAACGACCAGTGAACCGAATGCAGTAGCGAGTAGCAGGTCTGACCCAAGTTGATGATCTCACCAAGGTCCTCCGGAGTTGAGTGCTCGTGTTATGTGCATGTATTGTATAGAGGACTGTCATGTAGGTTTTGTTGTAATGAAACCAGTTTAACTGAATGAGTTATTGAAGTTCCGGTATCGTCTGATTTTCAATGGGTTCTACATACGATGAAATGTTGGTATTGCCTTTGAAGGTGGTGTTTCTAAATATAATAAGCAGTGTCGTAACTAAAAGGGTAGACGATTTGAAATTTTTTTTAATTTTTCTCAGTCTTGTGATGCTTCGACGCCGTCGAAAATTATAAAATGTATATGTTTAAACTCTTACATGTGAAAGTTAAGACTGTCTTTCTTCTTAAAGGTCTTCATATAACTGCTTTTACACAATTAACGGCGCATTTTTAGATATTTATGAACGTTTTACTAGGAGCTCAATATGTTACCGAGGTGTAATAGCCAACGCCAGCCGTTTCGTAGCCGTTGGCGTCATATTAATCATTATTACCCCTGTAGGTGGCAGGTAACAGCCTGGGACAATGCTTATATTATATGTATTTTGACAGTAGTTTTCAAGTCTCAAAAGAAGAAGAGGAAAATTTCAAAGGGAGATTTGTAAATACGAAAGTTAGAGGGAGTATGATAATATTTAAAAACAATTATAATTGTAGATGTGTTCGTATATCATCGCCGCTCGGAAACGTTCGGGTTTCCAAAGATCGACGGGCGGGCTCTCGGTACATGAGAACAGCTGACGGGCTCGCCGCCGCTCAGATCTATTCTAGAAGCCTTAGTAAACAGTCGCTAATATTGACATAAATACAATACTACTTGAATCCTTTATAATATTACCAATAAACTGAGACATCGAACTTACGTTGTAATTTCCCCAAGTGTCTAAAGTAGCTTTTAAAGAAACACTGTAATTTTTTGAAATCTGTAACATGTTAAAAAATAGATTTTCACATCTATAACGTGTTTATAGTAATTTTCCATGTAGGTACATTTGCGATTTTTTTCTATCGAGGGAATTTCATTTAATTTTCACTTATTTTCTTAAAAAATAATATATAGATATTTTTAAAGAGCTTAAAAACTTAAAGTATTCCGGGAAACATTTTATGAATCGGTAGAAATTTGGAATTGCGGGGGTTTAAGAAGAACGGCTGCGTGACCTTTTTCATACCAATCTTAATTTTCGATTTGAGGCCGAAATGTCCAACCAAATTGAATAATTTTATAATTTTTTAAAAGGATTTAAAATATCAGGTTTCTTTGAAAAGAATGATAGAAAAGACAGATTAGACAATACGATATTATTTTATAACTTGTACAAGAACAATAGGTAAAAAAATAATTAATATTATATTGTAATTGTTTAAAATGACTCTCAGGTTGTTAGCATGTTTACATAATCTAAGTGGTCAAATTACAAGTAGGTAATAAAAATAATAGGAACCTACATACAATTTCACACCAAAATCATGGATGTGAAATTTTTACATTGTTGATTTTACTGAGTATTTGTAATTCGTTGTTAAATTATTTGTTAATTGTAATACTCTTTAATCTCAGTGATTAAGATTATAATTACTTGAAATGTGTTTGGGTAAACTCCAAAATAAGATCGAGGTTCACGAGAATACAACTTGCTTGATTTACGTTATCGTAAGGTTTGCAAGGAATTTAACTGGACCAGACGTCTTATCTATAAGAGGCTCAAATTTATTCTGTGGCTGGGCGTGCAATACTGTCAGCCTAGCCGTCAATTATATGCCTTTAAACACGAACGGTGAGAGATAATACTCTACTATGAAACTACTTAACCGATATCTTTTGAGACACCTAAGAACTTCATTATTTATTTTTATTTATTTATTTATTTGTTTGTTTACGCTTTGATGGATTTTACATGCAAAGTAAATTGTACGGGAGCATTATAACAAGTATGTAGTATCATAAGTATATAGTACATAAAATAATATAATAAGGTTCTAAAACCTATTATAGGATGTTGAAACTACATGTCTAATCTGTATACTATATTTATTACAATTTTTATTTTGAATATTAATAAATCATAAAAAAATAATAATTTCACTGTATATTTTGTATATGTTTGGTTGGGTCTTAAGAGGGAATAACCAGAAACAACCGGATATATGTCATTTTTAAATAAAATTCTAGACGTATTGACTTTTTCCCACTAAAAAGTATAAATCGATTTCGAAAGATTCTTATTTATCTAGTAAAGTAAAGTAAAGTAAAGCAAAGTAAAGTAAAGTAAAGTAAAGTAAAGGTATGTTTTAAATTTTGAGAAAAAAAAATTTTTTTTAGTATAATAAGGTTTTACCGTAGGTCGTTTGGCAGATTTCTTAAATTTTCAAACAAAATTGTGTATTATACAACACACATTTCAAATCATATGCAGTAAAATAAGTCGATAAATTATCAAGGAACGCTACTTTTCCGAATTTTAATGTTAGTTCAAATAAAATCTAGAAAATATATCCGAGCGCGTGTTTTGTGATGAAAATATTTCAGTTTTTTTTACGGCCTTATAAACTAGTTAAACCGGCCTTATAACATATACCAGTTTTTTACAATTTTTATTTTGCTTTGACATTATTGAAAAATTATAAATACCTACTTACGATAAAAAAATAATTACAAAAAGTACATAATTTTAATAGTTTTATCATCAGACGTTTGAGCATTTTTGAATGTAGGTATATACCAAAGCAAATTCTTATTGAAATAATATCGATATTGAGTTATTATTTAAAAATACTGGTACGAACCTTTGTATGGTATATCTTTCTCATCGCGACCGCCCTGTAAAGTTCCAAGGGTACAATTGCAAGACCCTCTTTCGATGAAATTTGAATTCTCGGCCGCTGGTTAATCGCCCGTTTTAGTGTGCATTTAGGGATTTAAAAAAAGAAGAAAACCACTTTAAACCTAACCTTAAAGGCTGCTCAAACTATCAGAACACCCATATACCAACTAAAATTTCTCTTCCTCTTATTTTTCACCTTGTGTTACGACATGTTCTTCCCTTCTCTTCCTTTAACCTCCCAGCGTCCCCCAAACTGAGGGTGCTATAGTTTCACTCGCTCTGCGCCCTCGAATATTTAAAACTCCATAACTCATGATAGATAGGTACCTATTACACAATATTTTTACAACGTAATACGCTTTTGAGAGTTCCAGGTTCTATGCGGAAGCCCAATCTACGAAATTGTTTCCTACGCCACTGTTTTATAGTGCAGGTAACTAAAATATTATTTAAATCTACATATATTTCCTTTTATGAGATCGGATAAACAATTAAATAAACAATATAATGGTTAAGCCGATAGCATTATTTGACCTCTCTTGTTTATTCCGATCGATTTTATTAGGAAGGTTTAATTTGCTTCCGATCTAGATACAGTGTCATAAGAAATAATTGCGGAAATCGAAAAGGGTATAACTTTTAGAATGTACATTGCAACCTACACGATGCCCATTAGGTTTTAAATAATAATGAACGTTTATTGATTTTTTCTGTCAGTTGGACGTTCAATAAATAACCTACATGCTTTGTTATTTATTCAAATCGAAAATGCCGGTAGCTAGATCCTTTTAATGTGTAGGTACTTGTAGACATGTGAAGGTCCTAAATATGTACGGTAGGTGTACCTACACGTAGGTTGTAGGTCCATGTACACTATATTGCCTACATACTGTATAACACGCTTCCAGATATCTTCTTCTTCTTCCTTGCGCTGTCCCAACTCATTGCCTAGGTAGGCTGTTGGGGTCGGCTCTTCTCGTTCTCAGGTTGTAATTTCTCCTGTTCTGGGTATCGCCTTCATCGAGGCCGTTTCTCTGAAGAATTTTGGCGCATTGAGTCATCCAGGAGTTCTTCGGTCTTCCTCTGGATGACTGTCGATGAAGCTCCATAGACATTGCCTGCCTCACTGTGTGGTCCGATGGTCTCCGTCTTATGTGTCCATACCATCTCAACTGTCGTTCCTCCACCTTACTATTTATGTCTGTGACACCCAGGCTACCACGAATGCGTGAACTTTTGATCTTATTTGCTCTTATCTCCTGCCGACCATCTAAGCATTCGCATTTCTGCTGTTTCGAGTTGCCTAGAGTAGGAGTTGTACATAGTCCAGCATTCGGAGCCATACATTATTGCGGGTCTTACAATAGTCTGGTATATCTTTCCTTTAAGTTTTATAGGCATTTTGGAGTCACACAATATTCCTGTTACGGATCTAAATTTAATCCATCCCACAACTATTCTAAGGATGACATCCGCTGCACATCCTCCGTCTCAGTGGATTAGTGAGCCCAGATAGTTAAATACGCTTCCAGATATATGTTATTTTATTTTATTTATTAGCGTTATAAACATTCTATTTAAATTCACAAATGACAGTGATAATAATATGTATGTCATTGACCAATAAAATAACGACAAATTGAAATTTAGAACCATAATACAAAAATACACAGCAATACCTGCACCTGATAAAGACAATAAACAATTCTGATAAAGTGCATCTTCTTACTTAAATCTACAAAAAGTGATAAATGAAATTTTTCAAGGGTTTACATTTAAATTTTGATGGAAAATCAATAATATCTTTCAGGAAGTAATTTTATTCGAATTCGAACTGCTAAAAGTAAGAGAGAAAATGTGGTGATACTAAAAATAAAAAAGAGAAATACAGAAATCAATGTAACATTAAGGCTCTGCAACCGGGCCCGAAAAGAAGAAGCTGGAGAGATACGAAATTACGAATGTTAGAGGAGAGCGCTAACATTTTCAGCGACAAAATCGATGCGAAAATTGCGAAAATGTTTAATAAAACACGACTCGTTTAAAATAGAAAAATCTCGCGGGCATTATCTTAAAAAGCATTTAAAGAAACACTGTGAATTTTTTCATACATATAACTTGTAAAATAACTGAAACAAACGTGTAAATAATAATAATTTTGGAGCATACTTTGCGATTTTTTTCTATCGAGGGAATTTTATATGATTTGCGTTTCGGCGCGGGCAAAGTCTAGATATTATCTTCAAGAATAACATATATTTTTTTAAGAGCTTTAAAACTTACCGTGATTAAGGGAAATATGTAATAAATCGGTACAAATCCGGGTTGCGGGCCCTTAGTGGCATTCAATAGTGTTATTTTTGTATACATGCTGTGAATTTATTAAAGTTTCTGTTGAACACATCGATATTTGGGCATAACCTGTTAAATGTGCTACAGCTTCCTCTTATAAATGCATTTTAAGATAATTTGTGTTGCTCTTAGGGATATAACATGTGTCCGGGGATAGAGTAACTCTTCATGGACATCTGAAATGTATATTTTGTAGTAAGTATGGGGTATCAATGAAGTTATGAATAATCTTATAGAGCATTATAGATATATATGTTACCGTAAAAGCCCGAATATTGATAAATCCTAAGATTTTCCGGTAAACGTAACCTAACCTAACCCTACCTAACCTAACATATACTAAATTCTAATGGTAAAAGTCCGAAAAAATCGTTTATTATTTAAATATTATAAACGATTTTTTCGGGCTTTTACCATTAGAATTTAGTACATGTTAGGTTAGGTTAGATTAGGTTAGGTTAGGTTAGGTTGGTGAACGATGATTATAGAACGGTTCGGACTTTTACCATTAAGAGTTGGTAAATCTTAGGATTTACCGGAAAATCTTAGAATTTACCGTAGTTCGGGCTTTTACAGTATATATATATAATATATGTTACTGTATATATATCAATATACTTTGTTGATCTTGCGCGACGGTACATATTTTTTTAGTGCGTGTATGGATGAAACTATATTTTTCCTTGTTATGTTATGTTCTGATTTGTTTCCTTTTCTCTCCTTTTCTTTTCCATTTACTTGTAATCATCCATATTTGTATAACCTTGATCTTTTTTCTTTATTTGTTTTCGATTGTAGTTTGTTCTACTTAACCTTGTTTGTTATTTTTCGTCTATACTGAATGTGAAACTTTTTAATATCAAAATACCTGTACAATTGTAACTATTCGCTCCCACTTATGAATTGTAAGTTGCTCCCGTCCTAAAATGAGTTCTTTAACTCATCGGGATTGCCCTAGCACGAAAAAAAATCAGAGTATGCAATTCATTCACGGTAGAATTGAAACCTTCAGACAAGATAAGAATGGGGAGGCTACGAAGCACCGCACAAAAAGAAGACCGATTATATTAACTATTTCTCTCGCAGTTTAAATCCTAAAGATGTATGTGGTTCTCTCTTTTTATTGTCCCTATTTTCTTTTCGTGAAGTTTCAAATCACAACGTTGAAAAATAAGTTTTAGTTCAAATACTAGTGTCAGCGAGAGATGGTATATGACGTCATTGTTCGAGTATCTTCTGTAGTTTCGTTTTCAAACTAGACGCGCGAGAAGGAAGAGGACGTCAGTACGAGCTTCCGCTGGGACTTGTATACTCGCTGTATTTAATTAAAGTAAAAATCAAATTTTCAAACTCATGATTTTGCATCACTTCGTAGTGCATCGCCATAAAATTTCTAAACATTACCTTCAACAATATTATTATTATTATAAACTGAGATAAAAATATTGATTCAACAATATCTCATTCGCTACCCACGAAAATTAGATGTAATTGAATGATTTTTTACCATTAAAATGTGTCAATGTTATTATTATTGGTGTGATAACTAAACCGGCGAGGTATTGTTGTACTTGATGCATTTTGGAAAAAATGAATGACGCGATTAGAAACTTTGACCTTAGGCGCGGATTTCTTTTAACAATGGATTCTTTACCGGCTTCTGTCTATTTTTCAATTGTTTGGTAGTTGAGAGGATATAATATTATTATTGTGATTAAAATTGAAAGATTTTGAAAATAAATCTGTGTGAGAAATTTATACTTCTTGATTTTTACATGAATACAAGAGTCAATCGAAAAGGGTTACACAGGGGTTACACGCAGCCACTAAGACTGGGGTATGTTGTGAAGATGAAGATATTATATAGTACTGCGTCTTTCTCTACCACGTCTTTATCTACCACGTCTTTATGTACCGCGTCTTTATCTACCGCGTCTTTATGTACCGCGTGTTTATCTACCTCATCTTTTTCTGCCGCGTCTTTATCTACGACATCTGTCTTTATCGCGTCTTTCTCTGCACTCTTCTTTATTTGCCACGTCTTTATCTACCACATCTTTATCTATCATTTCTTTCTCTACTACGTCTTGCTCTGCCACGGCTTTATATGTCATGTCTTTATCTACCACGTACTTCTCTACAGCGTCTCGCTCTGCCACGTCTTTATCTGCCGTGTCTTTATATATTACTCCTTTTCCATCGCGGCTTTATCTACCACGGCTTTCTCTGCCACAGCTTTTGGCGTGGTCTAGCGGTAAGGCTTTTGACTCGCAATCCGAAGGTCGCGGAATCGAATCTCGGCGTGTGCAAATAAATTATATTTGATTAATTTGTGTTATTTCACAATTAATTCATTTAAAATAATATGTAGTATATTTTCGGCATGTTCCAGAGTGGAATATACTCTCAGTATCGCCTTGGTGTAAGAGTACCATTCAGAATTGAAACGTTGCTTGAAATGGATTTAGCCATGTTTGGTGATCAGATCTGAATAGCCAGGTACTTCCCCACCTTCCTCTTCCCCACCTTCTTCCCCTCCCCGCTATCTTCAGCCTCACAACATATCCCAATTGGAAATGCCATAGTCTCACTGGCTCCAGACGGGAGCCGCTGGAAGGCGTCTACTAAAATCTACAGGAATTCCAAAAACTGAAAAAATCGAACTAATATCTACGAAAACCAGAGTGTTGACGAATATCTACAGCTCAAACTGTTGACTAATATCTATGAGAACCAACGTGTTGACGAATATCTACAGCTCAAACTGCTGACTAATATCTATGAGAACCAAAGTGTTGACGAATATCTACAGCACTGGCAGAGGTTGGATTTGCAATTATGTATAGCATATTGGAATAACGTAATATTGCGTATGTAGTTTAAAAAACTTAATTTATATATGTATCTATGTAAAAATCCCTAATATCGGACTATTGGACACATTTAGCTGATCAGTCCAACCTACGTTCTGTAGATATTAGTATCTGGAGTCAGCAGCTGAGATTCTTGTGAAGTATTCATGTAAAAAAAAATCTTTATCTACCACGTCTTTATCTGCCATGTTTTAATCTACCACGCCTTTATCTACCGCATCTTTCTCTACCACATCTTTCTCTGCCACGTCATTTCTGCCTAAAACACTCTCGAGGGCTGAGTTATAACATCACAAAAATTCTTTATATTTTCTCTGGAATGTTTAAATTAAAGCATAAAACCGTCACCGTCAGCTACGTAGCTTCGAAAAATCCACTTTACTCTAAAAATAACAAAGCAAGATTATCTGAATTGTTTTATAAGATATTTTTTTTAAATCTAAAGTCGGGTGCATAACATCTACGACATTTTTTCTCATTCTTAAGTTTTCGTGGACATGAAACTAGGTGCTATGTTTTTTTGTTATTACTGCCATTTTTAGAATGGAGGTACAATATACACGATATAAAAACAAATCAATTATATTTGTATAAACATTGGAATAAAAAGTGTACCTAATTATTGCAAATTTTAATATTGAGAGCGAATTAATTATTATCCAAATCATTAACCTATTGAAAATTCACGTTTGTTCACATTTTTACGCTTAACACGGGAGGCACTGAGAAAAATAATTCCCTACAGGGCCTATGTCAACTTTGGGGATGATGTGTGGAGGATCTTTTTAAGAAAGGAAGGAGAGGAAGTTCTGGGGTATGAGGGGTGGGTAGGAATCTGGGGGTTCGTGTGACCAGTAGTGACGAACGTATAATCCATCCCTCCCACTGCGGTGTAAGGTGGTGTTGGTGGAGAGGTCAAAAGGTCTCCCTCAACAGAAGCTTGTGTCGCTCTCCATAGAGAGAAAAAAATGCCTTATTTTTAAACGCCTCGAGTTTCAAAAGTTGTGTATGATCCCTAGCTATTCGAAAACATAAAAAATAAATGAAATTGGTGTTCACTATTAGTTCGCTAAAATGGCCGGAAGTTTTGAAAAAAAATTAGATTTGAAAAAAAAAAGAAAGGGTTCGTATTTTATATTTTGTAACAAACTTAATTTTTATTCCATAACTATAGTACAAAGAACCCAAAAAAATGGAAGAAATATGATGTGATTGGCAAAAATGTAAAAGGGGAAAATAACACTTTTTTGGATAAAATCTTGTAGGCATGTATTCATAAACTTGATTTTTTTTTCATTTTTGTGAGCTATACATAGTTTTTAAAAACAAACAATCGTTAAAAGGTTAAATTGTGAAAAAATATAAATTACCTTAATTTAAATTTAATTTTCTATTTTTTTCTGATTTTCAATTCATTTTAGTGAGCTATTAAATATCATTTTAAAAAAATACATTTAAATGCAGTTCTCATTTTCTTTGTACGACGCAACTTTTGCGATATCAGGCGTTTCTGAATTGAAAAGTAGAAATAATTGACTCATCCTACTCGACAGGTCTCTCTCTCTGTCACGACCGATGCCGCGACACGAGAAGACGTGAACTGTAAATCTGATTTTGACAATTGATGCGTTTTGAAATATCGATCACAGGAATTGGAGATGGAAGGAATAAGTCCCTTACCCATAAATATACCAAACCACCCACCCCTTACCTTTGATGGCTTCCTTCACTGTTTCAGGATTGATCCTGGTGCTGGCAGCTTCCCAATAATAACAGCACAACACAAGGTCTCAAATACCGACACTTTGGGTTGCATAAAATTAGGAAATTTTGCGAATAATTACGAATTTTCGATTGCGAGGTGTGACCAATGTCACTTCGATTTTTCAACTCCCAAGTAGGTAATTTAAAAACTTTGGTGGCAATATTGTTTATTTTTTCCATGTAGGTAGGAAAACATCTTCTTCTTTTCCTTCTAGAGACTTTTGAGGAAAGAAGGAAGACAAAGGAATGACTGATGAAGGACTTGGGAATATGGATTTAGTTTTAAAAACTTTTTCAGAACCAAACACTCTCTCTCTCTCTACCAAAGTTATTTGTGTATTCCAATATCTTCGCTCTCTACGCACTTATATTACTACCTAATATATTAGGTCCTTACATTTGAAATTGGCGTTTTGTATGGGAGGAACATAAAGTCGATTTTTTTTTAATATAATATATTTATTTAATCAAAGTATGTACCATTGCTATGCACTTTTGCCATCTCATAGGTAGTTCATCGATCCATTTACTAAAAAAACCATTCGAACGGGAATCAATAAAATCTTTGAAGGCGGTTTGGACTGCCCCATCGGAGATGAATTTTTTCCCTTGCAAGAAGTTATCCAATTTCGAAAAAAATGGTAATCTGTTGGGGCAAGGTCCGGAGAGTACGGTGGATGTCTTAGACATTCCAATTGAAGCTCCTCTAATTTGGTAGCCGTCTGTTGTGCAGTGTGTGGTCTAGCATTCTAAAGCGCGTTTGTTGATTTGCTTCACTCAATTCGTAAGGTACCCACCTTTCAAGCTTTTTCACCTTCCCAATTTGCTTCAAGTGGATTAAAACAGTTTTATCACTAACACCGCAGCCTACAGCTAACTCGAACGTGGTTTGCGATGGATCCGCTTCTACAATAGCCTTCAATTCTTCGTTATCAACTTTGGACTCCGGCCGTCCATGGGGCTTGTTCTGCAGGTCGAAATTTCCAGAACGAAAACGTTGGAACCAAAAACGCACTGCGTTTTCTTTTGCGGCACCGTCGCCATACACATCATTAATCCTTTGAGCCGTTTCTGCAGCACTGGTGCCACGGTGGAACTCGTACTCGTAAATAACGCGATATTTCAAGTTTTTCATTTTGTAAACTAAGTGACGCAAAGAAACAAATGAATTATAATTTTCGAAACACAAATACATGAGTAAATAGCTGTATGAATTTGAATTTGGAATTCCTAACCAAAGAGAAGATATTTGAGATCAAAGTTGCCAGTACGGCAAAACGCCAATTTTATATGTAAGGACATAATTATATATGGTTTTGAAATAAATAACAATTATTTTATTTCCCAGAGAATATTTCACCCATCTAACCCGTTAAACCGAGAGTACTTTGTGTTTGTTTACAAATTCTTGCTTCGTTCATTGTGTCATTATTTATTTTTCGTCACTCTCTCCCGCGTGTTATTTGTGTTTTCCCAGTTTTGGTGAAAGACTCCGACCTCTATCATGGCGTACTGATGAGTGATCAATTTGGCCACACAATGCTTTGCGTGTGACCGCAAAGGGAAAATACCCCTGGTAAGTCACCAAATGTAGCAAACCATTCGGGGTGACCTTAGGAAGAGATGTTGGTTATCCAACAAAAGGTACGCGGAGGGGGGTTCAAATTCTGAGATTGAAATATGAGATGGACAAACATGACATAAAATGTTGCATTGATGGGTGTAACCTTCAGAAATGATTCCATGCTTTTATAATAAATGGAGTAGTTCTTTGACTTACGGTAAGCAAAGCCAGCCTAGATAAATCTTACATCAACGAAATATTTATTAGGTACTTAAGTGGATTTATTTTTATTAGTCCTATTAATTTAATTACAGCGTCTATTCACGGAAGTGCCTCTTTAATTTATTTATATAGGAAGATATTTAAAGTTTATGACTTAAATTTAAATGGTTGTTCCGTTCTCGCGAGATGCTTAATTCGCAATTGTAATAAACCTATGATTTACACGACTTATAATTCTAGTTCGTTATAAGATTGAAGCTTATTTTAGATTGGCCACTTTGTTTTATTTTTCTTCCGATATTTAATGACAGAAGCCTTGTTCATGGACCTTTCATTATGTTGTTTTGGATTCCTTGTTTTCGACTTCCGATCTTCATGGTCATAAAACGAAAAATATGTATATTTACAGAAACAATACTTTTATTTTTTAATACATCTATATGAATTTCGATGTTGTTTTCTTAAATAAATTAATGCAAATCTTAGAAGTGGAAGTAATAAAAATAACTGTGGTAGGAAAAAAACAGTTTTTTATTGTGTATTAATGGTTTTTTAATGTGGTGCATTTAATTTGAGGCCCCAACCAGCTTTTCTTACGATCGTAAAGGGCGGTTCCAATGATAAAGATTAATTATTCTCCGTACCAGCTTTTTTAAAATAATAACTCAATATCGATTTTATTTCATTCAAAATTTGCTTTAAATTATACCTACATTCAAAAATGCTGAAAGGCGTAATGATAAAATTATTAAAATTATGTACTTCTTGTAAGTGATTATTATTTAATCATACGTATTTATAATTTTTCAATCACGTCTAAGCAAAATAAGAATGTTAAAAAAACCTTAAATACGTTACTTTTTAAGATCGTAAATAAATACTCGCAGACAAACTGAAGTATTTTCGTCACAAAATACGTGTGTGGATCTTTTTTAAATGATTTTATTTAAACTAAAATTGAAATTCTGAAACATAGCTTTCCTAGAAAATTTATTCATTAATTTTAAAACATGATTATATGATTTAAAATGTGTGTTGTATAATACAAAACTTTGTTTGAAAATTTAACAAATCTGCCAACGACCAACGGTAAAACCTTGTTGTACTAAAAATAAACATATTTTCTCAAAATTTAAAACATAGCTTTACTGGATAAAAGAACAAACTTTCGAAATCAATTTATAATTTTTATGGAAAAGAGTCAATGTGTCTAGAATTTGATTTAAAAATGACATATTTCCGGTTTTGTTTGGTTATTCCCTCTTAAATAAACGAACGTCGAAGGGTGGGGCTCTTGACCACGAATCGAAGGCGCTGGTTCAGATACCGGTGTGGGCTAATTATTATTTTATTAATTTGTGTTATTTCACAATACCTACATTAATTTTAAAATAATATAATATAATTTATTTTCAGCACGTTCCTGTGAGGAAGATAATTTCCGTATCGCTCTTGTGAAACCTCCATTCGGATTTGGAACTTTTCTTGAAGTGACTTTCATCGTGTTTGGTGACGATTTTTGAGTAAGCATATTCTTCCCTTCTTCCTCTTTTTTCTCAACCAACCTTCCTCTTCCCATCTGCTTCTCCTTCCCACTACCTCAACCTTACACACATTTTTCTATTTTAATCTTCTTCTTTGTGTGCCCTATCAGGTCCCCCCGCCATTGGCGATCACTCTTGAAAATGTCACTCTTTCTTGCGCTGCCCGGAATATCTCCTCCACACTTCTAATGCCGGTCCACTCTCGTATATTTTGCAGCCAAGAAAATTGTCTCCTACCAGGACCTCAGCCACCCTCATCTTGCCTTTCAGTATTAAATTAGTTGCAATTACTTATTCTCCCCTCGAAGTATATGACCCAGATATGAAATTTTCCTGAGTTTTATTAATGTAAGCAATTCTCTATCTGCACTAGCCGGCCTGAGAACTTCTGTGTTGGTGATTATATCGGTCCATGGGACCTTGAGCATTCTCCGGTGAAGCCACATTTCAAAAACATCTAACCTGTTCATAGTGTTCATGGTATTTACTTTCGAGGTCCATGTTTCACATCCGTACAGCAAGCCCGACCACGAATAACATTTTAGCATTCTTTGCCTTAGTTTTAAGCTGATATTGTCATTGCAGATGAGGGATGTCATTTTAATGAACGCAGTTCTTGCTGCTTCCAGTCTACACCTATCCTCTACAGGTCAAGAGTCTCCGTGAGAATACTGCCGAGGTATCTAAATCTTTCCACCTTTTCGACATTGCAACCATTTAACTGTATCATTGATTCAGAGTGATCTAGTCGTCCAAATGTCATCCATTTAGTTTTATTGACGTTGATTGTTAGGCCCAGTTGCTCAGCATTATTAACAAGATTTAAGAGGTCTTTTCATTCAATATTTTAAATATAAAATGAAATATATCTGCAACATTTCCGTACAATATAATTTTGTAAAACAATGATGTCTATCTTTCGTTGGCAAATAATGTCCGCCATCTTAAAATAAAGCAGGTCCTTTTTTTCATACCGAATCCATATGAAAAGACGACCAGTATGGGAACTGGATGAAAAAAACATCGTCTTAAACCCTCATCAGAATGTTGTCCTATTTTCACAACAACATGTTTATCTTGACGTCGTAATTCGCTGACAGATGAAATTGCTTAAAAGAAGATTGTAATTGTTGATGGAACGCAAGTCTTCAAGATTCGATTGAAGACTTTTTTTGTTGCAATTACTTACTCATGTTACTTGAAGCTTTTTCTGCCTTTGGTTATGTGCAATGTTTTCAAGTTTTCTGTGTGGGACGACTTAAGCTGTGTCGTTAGCAATTTAACAAATGAATTGTAATATATTATAAAAAAAAATTGTTTCTTAATCTCCTGGGAATGATTTCGCGTATTTGAAAGTTATTGACGTCACGCGTCACGAGCTTATGCGAAGCACTTACATTTTTTTACGAAACCGCGTTTCTATACACCCACTCAAAGTAATAGGTAGGTATCGTTTTACCATCATCGTAATCAACGAGAAAATATACAGTATTAAAATTTGATGTGATATATTTAAATGTTATATACGGTATTCTGAAACTCGTAGTACAAATGGAAACTGTTTAATCTACAACACACAGATATGCACAAATACCCTCTTCCCAACACAAGTCTCCGACCAACAGACGAATCGAGCGTTACTAAACAAAGCACTTCGATGATCGGAGGCTCAGATTGATCGATCGAAAAGTTGGGAACAACGGCCGTTGTATTTTTTAAATAAGCATTACGGAGGCGGGTATGGGTGCCGCCGCCCCGGGAACCATTTACTGGATAATCAGCACCTCTGTCATAGGTCACCCCAAGTTGTTCGCTACGTTTGGTGACTTAGCAGGGGTGCCCAGGTTTATGGGGGGGGAGGTTTGATCAGGTCTTTTTTTTTTTTTTAAGCGGAGACGGTTTACCATTAGTTCCCGTGAGTATTTAGGTCATGGGCCCACTGTACTTTCTCCCATTTTACCTCAATCCTTTAACAATAACCCAGTCCTTTTAATAAAGTTCACCAGTGTTGTTATTGGATATGTGGCTAGGTCTTCTGGTTCTCCAACATGTCTCCCCAGGTATACGAGCCTAGTTCCCACCAGGGTGGGATATTGGCACCATAAGTGAATTGGAGTCTCTTCATCCTCTTCACATTTTCTACATCTACTGGTGCTTTCCACTCCCAATAGCTGCATGTGTCTGCAATTTGGTGTGGCAAGCTGCTACTCCTACAGCCGGCTCAGATCAGGTCTTGGCGGCGGATGCATCTGCCCACCAGCTAAAGAGAGAATGGTTGAGGGAGCCTCTGTGACATCTGCAGCTGTACACGTTTAAGGTCTTCTTGTATGCGGGTACAGTCGATGGTGCACTCAACAGGGGAAAATATTTTCATGTCGTCTGCGTATAACAAAGTCCTGGAACGATGAAAACATTTTCCAATGTCATTAATATATATGTTGAAGAGTAATGGTCCCAATAGTGATCCTTGGGGTACTCCCGATGGTACGGTTACCCAATCTGACTTATAGCCATCGACCACTACTGCTTAGATGCGGTTTGCTATATAGGGACGAGAGCCATCAGAGAAGGTCCCCGTATACGCCGATTTGTGAGAGTTTGATCAATAATATATCATGAATTACTAAATCAAAAGCTTTGCTGTAGTTTGTATATATTGCATCTACCTGTATGCGCTGGTCCATATTGTCTTATAATAATTCGGTGAACGCCGTTAAGTTCGTGGTTGTAGATTTTCTCCTCATAAATCCATGTTGGTTGATATTGAGTGACGATCTCAGGGTCGGAAACATCTGGTTGTACACAATTTTTTCGACAACTTTTCTGAAAATACAGAGCTTTGATATTGGTCTATAATTTTCGACGTCAGATTTTTAGCCATTTTTGAAGATGGGAGTTTTCCAGGTATTTGGCATTATTCCCCCTTTAAGGGAGCGACAAAAAATTATGGATAGTGGTTTAGACAGGCTGCGCGCACATTTAGTGTTGGTGACCATTTTATCACAGAACAGTTAGTGTTAGTGACCATTTTATAGATCTAATATGATCTGATTCCAAAAACAGCCTGTTCCTCGGATCCACTGTAGCTAGTCACCGGGACAAAGTAACCGAGACAGAGTAATGAGGTCATTTGCAATGTATAGCCAATAGCCACTTGATACAACTTGTATTACCGTCAATCTTTTGATATCCGGAGAGATACCACATATTCACAAATTCGTAGCAGTTATACCTAGGGGGGAGACGTCCCCGACCAACCTGCGGACGGAAGTAGCGACATCTTGTGTTGAATTCTTGAATTCAAAACCGAATTATAATAGTAGCTTTGTGTGAAATTCCACGAAACAGATGTTTTTTTAGCGTATGGCGTTGCGTCCGATATGCACTCGTAGCTGGGTTAACCACGCAAACGCTACGGTATTAATAACGTTCGATACCATGTGCTTTTTATCTCCAACTCTCTTACTAAATTTAAATCTTTTTTCACTCGAAGGATGTCATAGTAAACCGCTTTCTTGCGTAATACAAATATCCTAAAGCAATTGACGTGAGATATTAAATGAGGTTTATTAAAGGATAAAAACTGTTATTATTCCACTACAGTGCGCAAATGACAAATTCATAGACATTATTTATATTATTGTCTTTTGCACTTAACCTAAAAGTATTACTTAGAACTACGTGAATGCAGTTAAATGTAAACCTTATCTGATGCTTTAAATAAATGGATGTCTTTTTCCTTAAAATGAATATTTCGTTGTTTGTATCTGATTATTCCCTATATTATTAATCCGATTGCGATACGACTTTGGTGAGGTGTAATGCGCACGCCCGCTAAGGTTTCTTACATGGTGGTGAGCTCTGAAATTTGTATTAAAAATTAAAATAGGTTGCGCGCCAGTTGTTTGAAAAATGTGTGTATTTCATATCGATGGCGGAAATTTGAAATGCTGTTAAGGATAATAATTCCAAAAATTAGTTAAATATAATAATAATAATAATAATAATTAATAGTACCTATTTATAATTTTTCAATAATATCTAAGCAAAATAAGAATATAAAAAAATCTTAAATTTATTATGAGTTTATTTATTGTACTGTTATTCGTGGTGGAATTCTATTGTATTAAAATTGAAATTGAGACACTTAAAGAGCAGTTGTAACGTAATAACCCAAACATATGTACCTACCTTAACATTGTGTACCTACCTACCTAATTTTGTATAAATTCTGTAACAAAAGAATGTCAATTGCCAGCCTGAAGGTGTCCATAATAGGATGAAACCGGTACAGGTGAAATAAATAAGTGGAAAAAAGTTAAAAAGTGTTTCAATTTCAATTTTAAATTTATTAGTTTGTTAGAATATTAAATAGACAAACTGAAGTATTTTCATTGAGGTATAATAAAAGTATTTTCGTCTCAAAACACGTGTGCGGATCTTTTTTTTTTGATGATTTTATTTAAACAAAAATTAAAATTCTGAAACATTGCTTTCCCAGATAATTTATTGGTTTATATTATATTATTATATGATTTGAAATATGTGTTGTATAATACAAAATTTTGTTTGAAAATTTAACAAATCAGCAACGACCTACGGTAAAACCTTATAGTACTAAAAATAAACATATTTTCACAAAATTTAAAACATAGCTATACTAGATAAAAGAACAGCCAAAAATTTGATTTAAAAATGACACATTTCCGGTTTTGTCTGGTCATTCCCTCTTAACCTGCAAGGCACCTGAATTCTATGTCCTATAAATTCACATATGTGCCAAATTAAATTAAGTTAATAATCTTTTTTAGCTAATCCAGGTTTCATAATTACATCTAGTTGAATTTCGATTTTGTTTTCGTGAATGATTGCAAATATTTGGAGTGAATGAATGCAAATATTTAGAGTGAATGATTGCAAATATTTAGAGTGAATGAATGCAAATATTTGGAGTGAATGAATGCAAATATTTAGAGTGAATGATTGCAAATATTTAGAGTGAATGAATGCAAATATTTGGAGTGAATGAATGCAAATATTTAGAGTGAATGAATGCAAATATTTAGAGTGAATGAATGCAAATATTTAGAGTGTATGAATGCAAATATTTAGAGTGAATGATTGCAAATATTTAGAGTGAATGAATGCAAATATTTGGAGTGAATGAATGCAAATATTTAGAGTGAATGAATGCAAATATTTAGAGTGAATGAATGCAAATATTTAGAGTGAATGAATGCAAATATTTAGAGTGAATGATTGCAAATATTTAGAGTGAATGAATGCAAATATTTGGAGTGAATGAATGCAAATATTTAGAGTGAATGAATGCAAATATTTAGAGTGAATGAATGCAAATATTTAGAGTGAATGAATGCAAATATTTGGAGTGGAAATTAACCCACTTCCGGACATTCGATCGAGATGAAATTCGGCAGATAGACTCGTTGTCGATGCATTGGACCATGGCAAAAAGTCAATAAAAGAGAAGTACCTAATATGGTAAAAAAAAATTACAGGTTGATTTTTTTATTGTTTTCTCGCAATTTGGAAAATTCTCCACGAAATGCAACCCTGAAATATACACATTGACCTTTTTAAATAGGTTAATCAGACATGCATCCATATTAATTGTACTAATATTACTACAAAAAGATTATATAAAAGTATGAATAGGGATTCATCTTTCAACATGTGTGCCGTATAAAGGTGCAATGTACTGAGTTAATAACACAAAAGATAATATTAAGCAAACACGACCAAGATAAATTAGAGTTAGGTAATCTACTAACCTTGGTTTCCAAATGACGGTCATGTAATAATAGTTCGAAGGTCAACTGATCAGCTGTCTCAAATTGTAACCTCATTATTTATTCAGTTTCTTTGTTAGGTAAGTACCATAGCATTTGTGGAAGAGCTGTAAGGTCTCTAGCTCAGGACCCAGAGGTTGTGTGATCAAATCACCCAGTGTAGATGATGGATACTATTTAAAAAATTATTAGAATAACTTGCTTAAATAACTTTTGAAAGTCATACAAATAAATGTAATATATTCTTCAATGCAAACTAATTTCAATTTGGAAGGCGGGAATGGGTACCGCTGCCCCGGGAACCTTTATTGGATAACAAGCACCTCTGTCATAGGTCACCCCAAGTGGTTCGCTACGTTTGGTGATTTAGCAGGGGTGCTCGGGTTCATGGGGTGAGGTTTGTCTAGGTCTTGGAGGCGGATGACCAGGATACACTGAACACCAGATTCTAACCCACCCCTTAAACCCTTTTCCTTCCCATAACTCTCATCTCCTTCATTTCCCTAAAAAAAACATCCACACAGCATCCCCAAAGATGAGATAGGGCCTGAGGGAAATTATTTTCCTCAGGGTATGACGGGTGGGTAGGAATTTGGGAGTCAGTGTGTCCAAGAGTGACTGCGGTGCAACGCGATAGTCCGAGAGAGTACTACCTCCCCATACCTACCATTCTCTCTCGTTCCGGCCTGCCATGTAGCCATGTGGGCAGACGCTTCCGCGCCAAGACCCGGTTAAACCTCACCCCATGAACCCGGCCACCCCGCTAAGTCACCAAACGGGTGACTTAGCGGGGTGGCCGGGTTGGGGTGACCTATGGCAGAGGTGTTGGTTATTCAATAAATGGTTTCCAGTACGGCGGTACCCATACCCACCTTCAAAATTTTTTTTCACATGAAGAACGCTGAGTGAAGATTGCCCTGATGACAGCCAATCTCCGATAGAAGAAGATATCAGAAGAGGAAGAAGATTTGAATTAGATTCTGAAACCACAAAACTGCCCTAAAAGTAGAAATCTGCCTCTGGGGCAGGTGTTTTTTAATAAAGGCGGATATGGGTATCGACACCCCGGAATAATTCATTGGATAACCAATCTCTGCGACAGGCCACCCCAAGTGGTACGCTGTGATTGATGATTTAGGAGGGGTGACCGGGATCATGGGGTGAGGTTCGTCTGGATCTGGCAGCAGATGCGTCTGCCCTTCAACTGGAGAGAGAGAGAGACTGGTTGAGGGAGACCTTTTGACCTATCCAGCTGAACTCCCTCGGAACATCGCCTTACATCGCAGTGGGAGGGATGGATTCATACGTCCGTCACTCCTGGACTCACAATTAACAAGGTTAGCTCATGTGGGCTTTTTTAAAAAAAAAAACACATCGGGCCGCTTTTGAAATTTTGGCATAGCTTAAAAAAAACACTGCCATTTGTATTGCAGTTAAATCTTCCAGTGGAACATGGACTCCAAGCTACGTCACGAATTAGCCAATCACCGCTCTACCCCCTCGATGAGCTAACCTTGTTAAATGCATTTTCTACGAATCTTGTCTCAGGGCCTCTTGTGCGGAGCTAATATAACAAAAATAACAATAAAAATAAAAGTTCAGAATGAAATCAATTAAATCATGCAAATTAAATAGGTGTATGGTATAAAAGTCGCACAAAATGAACTTTTTTCGAAGAAAACCAAGAGCAACATGACATTAACCTAAAATAGTTGAGGTAAATCACCTGCAAAAGCTGACTTGAATTGTAAGTAGGCGATTACCAGACGATACTGGTGTTTATTAAGGTAGGTCAAGAGAAGCATCGTTTTAGAATATAAAATCACGGGGCGCCTTTTACAACCTTGTGATTGGTAAACCTATCGCTAAATTATAAATACGGTCCTGCTTCTGAGGTCTCTGCTGGCACCTCTCTTTCTGTCGCATGCGTCGTTTATGAAAAAGAGGGTTAGGCTTTTGAAATGAAACTTATTTAGCGCGGTTGTAAGTTGAAACTCGTTTAAAAAAATAGACTAACTAACTAACTATCTAACCATCACGCCGTTTCCTGGCAGGGGAAGGCAGAGGGGACGGACCGCCAAACACCTCGGTTTTGGCACACTTGCCTCACTCACATTCATGCATCGTCTCATACATTCTCTTCTATTATTCTGACTTTTGACATGGCCCGGCTCAAGTATCTGATTCACTTGATCGTGCCATGTCTTCCTCCGGCGTCCCCGACTTCTTCTACCATTCACATTCGCGTCGTATATTCTTCTTACACTACTTTCTTCGTTCATTCATTCTACATGCCCAAACCATCTGAGAGTCCCTTTCTTAATCTTACTCATTAAGCTTACACCAGCCTCAAAAAAATAGTGATAATAAAAAGAGACATACTATCTATAATCAAGAATCTATACGATTTAGCCTGCGAGAGAATGAGATAGTGTAATCGATCTCCTCTTTGTGTTGTGCTTCGTAGCCAACCCTCTCTAATGTACTTTATTTTTCTGAAGGTTTCACTTCTACAACGTGTGAATTGCACACTCTGATTTTTTGAAGCATCATAGGCATATTTACTATGCCCGTCTCACTAGGAACTCTTGTGTTGAGAACAGGCTCAGTTTATAACATAATTAGTTCATAACAAAAATACAAATAACAACACAATGTTACGTTTAAAATAAACACGCACGGGATAGGACCATTTTTTTACAATAGCTCCACACAGGAGAGCAAAAAAAATCTTTCGGGGCCTATGACATCTTTAAGTTTGCTGTGTGGAGCGTCGTTTTAGGGAAAGGATATGAGGGGTTTGTAGGAATTAGGGAGTCCATGTGTCCAGGGGTGACGGACGTATGGATCCATTTCTCCAATTGCGGTGCAAGGCGATGGGTCGACAGAGTCCGGCTGGAGAAATGAAAAGGTCTCCTCAGCCAGCCTCATCCGATCAATGAAAAATTGATTGGGTATTGTTAAGTCAACTGACGCTCTTAGTTGCATACATCAACATGACCGATATTAACAAGCCGACAGAGAGACGTAAATCATTCTTATGCTACGTCCAGACTGAAGCCAACCTTCCAACTCCGAACTTGGTTCGGAGTTGGAAGGTTGGCCGATCGTGTGGTCGCTGCGGCCAACCCTCCAACCCCAAATTCCGTACTCCAAAATGGCGGACATGAAACAGCTGTAGCTACGCTGTATCTTTTTCAGTTGCCTACAATTATTACGTGCGTATAATCATATACTTATATACACGACATGTTTTCAAACAATTGTTATACCACTCTCCGTAATAATATAGTCATTTTAATAGTACGCGGCACGGTGTGGACAGCTGCGGCAGGCTGGTGTGTGTGAGTTGGCCGTCGGGATCGCCTCGAAAGCAATCCCGGGCCAACGCGAACTCCAACCTTCCAACTCGAACTTCCAACGCACGAACACCCCTCCACACGATCGTCCAAACGTTTGAAGTTGGAACGTTGGCCGCAGTGTGGGCTTACCATTAGATTAAGAGTGAAATAAATTATTTATTTCTAAATTATTACAAATCAGAATGTCGGTTGGACGCGCGTTGTGACGTCACGGTGTCCTTTTACGGCAGACTTACGCAACTTTCTCCCGAGAAAACGACGACATAAATCCAGATAAATTCCGATTGATATCATTCGTTGCAAATGAAAATTTCTTCACAGTTTGTCAATAGAAATTGAATGAATTGAATCGTGTTTTCTTGAGCATATTTCATAATGTTAAATACCTGGCGATTGCGATACGTATAGTAAAATTGTTTGTGCATTTTTAACTGCATGCCTCCGATATTGTACTTATATTATCTTATTAAGAGGAAACTGGGCGACTTTTTGTCCATAGAAACGTATTCTCTAATTTCCTCTCTGGATTTTGACACTACTGCAAATATTTTGAATTGAAAACTTCTTTAGCACCGCAGAGATTTGAAATTCGATGAAACGAAAAACAGCGACACTATAAAGAGAAAAACGCATACATCTATAAGATTTAGACTGCGAGAGAATGAGACAGAATAATCGGCCTCCTATTTGTGCAGTGCTACTTAAATTATCGGTCTCTTCTTTGTGCGGTGCTTCGTAGTCTTCCCACTATTGTCTACCTTATTTTTCTGAAAGTTTTACTTCTACCGCATGTGAACTACACATACATTTATGTATTTTTTTAAATATATCTTATAACATCCTGCAGTTGGAAGCGCCATAGTCTCACTTTTTTTTTTAATTAGCCCACTCATAAGTTTTGAGGAAAACAATTTCCCTCGGGACCTATATTATCTTTGAGGACGCTATGTGGAGGGTCTAACTAACTAACTAACTAACCATCACGCCGTTTCTCCGCGAGGGTAGGCAAAGAGGACGGACCGCCAAACAACTCGGTCTTGGCACGCACTCTTTGCCTCACTCACATTCATACATCGTCTCATACATACTCTTCTATTATTCTGACTTTTGACATGGCCCGTCTCAAGTACCTGATTCACTTGATCGTGCCATGTCTTCCTCGGGCGTCCCCGACTTCTTCTACCATTCACATTTGCATCATATATTCTTTTTACACTACTTTCTTCGCTCATTCGCTCTACGTGCCCAAACCATCTGAGGGTCCCTTTCTTAATTTTGCTCATTATACTTACATCAGCCTTACATTCTTTGCGGATATCCACATTTCTAACACGATCATACATGGTTTTACCACACATACGTCTCAGGGATCTCATTTGTTTACTTTCAACATCATTCAGTTTACTTTCATCCTTCCTCTGCCAGTTCCATGCCTCACTGCCATACACCAGGGTAGGTACCAGGACTCCATTCTGGACTGCTAGCTTCGCTTTTTTTGACAGTTTTTTATTAGCGCCAACAGCAATCAGTCCTCCATTAATGGAGTTACCGGCATTTACCCTTCTTTCAATATCTCTATCAGCCTTCCCATCTCTCGTAAACATACTACCCAGATAAACAAACTCATCCACCTGCTCCAAGTATTCATCATTCACAAATATATCGCACACTGTTTTCGTACTCTCTCTTTCAAACACCATGACTTTAGACTTACTTACAATCATCATTAACTCATTCTTCATACATACTTCATTCATCCTAGTTACTAGAGACTGTAGATCTTCCATAGTGTTAGAGATCAGCACCGCATCATCAGCATACAACAGGCAACATACTTTCAGACTATTCAATTTCGCGCCCAATCCCACATCTTTCAATTCTTGCATACAATTATCCATGTAAAGATTGAATAACCATGGTGACATTACGCAGCCTTGCTTAACACCTTTTGTGATGTCAAACCACCCCGTAAAATCACCGTTCACCCTAACACATGCAACGCTTCCCTCGTACAGAGACGCAATTGCCTGTATGAGATTTGTATTCACTCCATACTTGGACAACACCTTCCTCCTGTCGACTCGGTCATACGCTTTTTGAAGATCTACAAAGGCGTCTTTGGAGGGTCTTTTTAGGAAAAGGGAGGAAAGAAAGTTCTGGGAAGGAAAATGGTAAGAGGGGTGCTTAGTAATCTGAGGTCAATGTGTCCAGAAGTGACAGACATATGAATCCATCCCTCACGCCGCGGTACAAGGCGATGGGTCGAGAGTCTGGATGGAGAGCTAAAAAGGTATCCATAAAACAGTCTCTCCCGATTCGACCTGCCACACAGTAGGTAGGCAAACGCATGTGCCACCGCAGACCCTTAAACCAGTGGTTCCCAAACTCTTTTGGCCCACGGACCCCAGGGCGGATAGCACAATGGAGGGGGCGAAATGGGATATGGGGTGAAACAGGGTAGGATAGGGTGGAGCGGGATGTTTCGCCCCACCCCGTTCCACCCCATTAAAATTAAAGTAAATTTGCCCTCCCACCCTATCCCATTACGCCCCTTCCCCGACGAAACTTTCATATGAATAATGTGTCAAAACCTTGCCGCGAACCCCCTGTCATCATTCAGGGACCCCCAAATCAATTTGTATGACCCTTTGAATGATCCTGGGGACCCCTAGGTACGGACCACTTTGAGAACCACTGACATAGACAAACCTTAAATCCATGAACTTAAGTCACTAAATGGAGCGAACCACGTGCGTGACCTATGGCAGGAGTGTTTGTTATCCAATAAATGGTTAGTTGGTGGTTGGTTATATGGAGCAATAGACCACTTGCATTACTTTTTTTTTTAAAAAATCCGGTTTAGGCAAATATTCTAAGAC